>JAVMKO010000022.1:13023937-13623937 GCA_032164245.1 Sternotherus odoratus | reverse complement strand
TGAGAAATGGAAGTTGCCTGGCCAGGGAGCCAGGTAACTCCTTTAATTAAAAACAGCACCACAATATGACATTTGTATTATCTCCACTTCTGATCCTGGGACTTTTAACTATGACATTTGGCTTAACGGTCACAGAATAAAAACATCCCTGTGCCTGAAATCTCTGGACTTAGTACCATATCTGCAGCAATGGTGTGTTTGTGGCTCTGCACGAGTGTGAGAGTTTCTTTATAGTACAGAAGTTAGTACTAATCTGAAGCACCCTTTTTTCAGCTGGATGCAAACCTGAGACCCTGACACTTGTGGGCATATACATTTCTATGGCATTTGCTGCAACATTTGGAGTGTTGTATTCCAGTCAGATGCTGATATTAGTGAGACTGAGGGAGGCAGAATTGTAGTTTAGAATGGGTATTTGGTATTCTTTTTCACTTCTCCTGCCGAATGGTTGTGTATCCTGTATGCTGTTAATCAGCTGGCAACTTCCACCCCAGAAGGGTCTGCATTTCACGGGTGGACCATTGATTCCTGTGCATAGCTTGTATGTTGATTTGCATCCCCTGGGATGAACATGGATATTATTAGCAGTCATTACTGTAATGAACAAGAGCTTATGGAGAAATCAACCCACCTTTCTTGTTTTCCTACTATGTCCCAAGTCTATTCCTCGACCCTTCTGATGTTAGCTCAGCTTCTTGTACACAAGTCACCTACATGCTGACATCAAAATACGCTTTACAATATCTGCATTGATCTAATATCTCATGGTCATTCGCTGTATCTTAAATTAAACATGACGGTCTCAAATCCTCTAGCCTCTACCATTTTTTTTGGCTAATGACCTAGCCACTGAAATGCCTTTCTGCAGTAGCTAGGTCAATGGGAGAACTCTTCTGGTGAGCTAGCATTGTCTGTGTGGGGACTTCGGTCAATTTAACAGTGCCACTCAGGGCGTGGATGATCACTCCCTGACTGATGTAGTTGAACCGATCTAATTATCTCGTGTAGACCAGGCCAGTCTGTCACTTTTCTACCATGTGTCCCTTTAATGCTCTGTTTGCACATGGGGGGGCCTAGGCAGTGGGTGAGGTCTAATGCACAGGTTCATTCCTCCACCCAACTCACCCTCTGAGCCTCCCGTTCCTCTCTGTTCTCTATCCCCCCAGTTACTGAGCCAATGGTCCATCAGCCAGCAGTGTCAGGAATTCCCCTCTAGGAACAGGTTAAACCTGCAACCTTCAGTGTGCTACAATCAGCACCATCCCACATGCAGACCTCTCTGGGCAAAGAAACAGGTGAGGTTCTGAGGATGCCAGACATACCCCTTCCCCTTCCCCCCAGGCCTGCTCTGAGAAGGTGTGGAGGAGGGAGGAGGAGATTTTTTCCCTCTTAAGCAAACAGCCTCTGAGTTAATGGTCTAGTTAATTTTAATGGTAGGAACGACCCTCTTCAGAGACTATGAAATCAAGCATTAATGATCTGCCTAAATTAGATTTTATGAGCAATATATTAGGAACAATTTAATATTTATCCCAGTGCTGAGGCCAAATACAGTGATAAATTTAACAGTAAAACATGACCATTATTTTGTAATCTTTAAATGATATTTAAATTCAGTGGCATTTCAGGAAATTAGTCTTTAAAAATTAAAAAACCCTTTCATTAAAATTTGCATTTTCAGCTCCAAATCAGAGCAAAGCATCTTTTAAAAAGTTTATTTTACAGTACTTCTTAGGCTTCTGTACACTGACCCATGGTTCTGTGTTATAGAGAGACGTTCACCCTCTGACACATGGAGGTTGTGCTTTTGACCTACCAGGTTGTTGTCATGTGTCTTCTTCCTCATCATCTTAGATGATTTTGGACTTCAGAAATGGCCCTTCCCTACCTCTTCCTCCCCAAATCTGCTCTTTTGATTGGATCTGCAGTGAGGTCAGAATGTTGGATTGGTGACATCACAATCATTTCCATAGCAACAAACTGTGGTGTCATCGCTGGATCATCATTCATCGCAGGGTCTGGCATGGGAAGGAGCCTAGTTCAGGGGAGACCTGCCCAGCCCAGGGCTTTGCTCCTTGGATAATAGTCTCTCGTTTCCCATTCACCCCAGTTTGAAGGTCTCAGTGTAGGGATACAATGACTGCACGCCCGCCACACGTCTCAGCTGTGCTGAGGCAGACCCCGCAGGTTAGGATTTGCTGGGAATGCTTTGAGATGTGTTTCAGACACTGGCCCCACTTCTGACAGGTTGTGGATGAGGGCGTGTGGAACTGGTTGTTTCAAGGAAAGGAGCATTTAACCTTAACTGCAAACAAAGGTGGGGTTTTCTGGTTGTTTTTTTTTTTTTAGCAAAAGGCCTTAACCCTACTGGCCCTGCTCCTGGTCCCCAGGAAGCCAAGGAAAGTTCTGTCGGCAGCCTCCAAGGCAGATTTATCCTGCTATCTGTGTTTTGAAGTCACCTGAACCTGGAACGGAATCCAAAGTCTGCACCTTCCTAACTGACGTAAAAGCTGGAGCAAAGTTCAGCAAAACAGAGTGTGGGGTTTGCAGGGTGGAAGGCAACAACAGAAGCTGTGTCCATTATCTGTGACTGCCAGAGGACAGGGCAGCAGACCCAGTGCTGGCCTGATAGCAGCTGCTCCTCCCTCCCCTCTCTGGGCCTCAGCCTGCCCTTCTGGAGAATGGGGGCGGCACTACCACAAGGCTAAGCCTTAGCCCGAGCACAGCAGGTTTACTCTCTAAGCCTGTCCCTGCTGGTGCTGCTCGGAGCCAGACAAGCTTGTGAGGCTTGTTCAGAATGGGCTCTGAGCACAGCAGAGCTGGACTCTTTGCTGGGAAGGGGGATTCCCCTTCCCCTGGCCAAAGGAAAGTGCCTTGACCTGACCAGGCAATTCTCAGGCTGCAGTGCCCAAGTCCCCACTTCATTGACATTTCCCTCCATCTACAACACTGGCAGCAGCTGCCCCTTGCTCCCAGTGACTCTCACATCCAGCCCCGGCTGCAGCCACTGGGGCAGCTCAGTGTAGGAATCTCAGCAGTAAATTGAGAGCAGTGGGAAGCAGAGCAAAGGCAGAAAACGGATGACTCGCACAATAAGACCAAACTGTGGTTCTCTGGTGCCAGTAATAAGGAGTGGTGTCTGTTACTGCTAGCAGTATTTCCAGTACAATAGCATCTGCGGGTCCCAGTGGAGAATGAGGCTCTATTGTGCTCGGTGCTGGGAGCATAAGACAATTCCTGCCCCGGGGCACTCGCAATCTAAAGAGACGCTGCAAAGGGAAAGTGACTGGCCCAAGGTCACCCAGCAGCTCAGTGGAAAAGCCAAGAACGGAACCCAGAGCGCCTGAGTCCGAGGCTAGTGGCTGATACCACCGCTCTGAGGAGCCACTGAGCCAAGCCCCTGGTCTGATCTTACACCCCCCGGAACAGGTTTTTCAGCTCTGCCCCACAGGGGCACTGCATGCGATGGGCGGAAGGAAGCACTGCATGTGGGAGCTGCCCCAGGGGCTGGGAGAACACAGCACTCGGTCTGTTCCAATGCCCTGGGGCTTTGGTGTGGCCGTGAATTTGGTGCGTGGTCTGGGGAGCTTAGGAGTTGGTTTGGTACTTGGAGGCGCGTTCCTAAAATGTCAGCATGCATCTGAGAAACGCTGCCGGGCCCTTGTATCGCGGCGCAGCTCCCCTCTCCAGCTCTGTGTGCAGCACGGAGTGCTCCTTTGAGGGCCTGCCCTGGAATGAACCGAGCCCTCAACGCCTTCCAGAAGGCTGGCACACAGAGATAGAGTGCGTGTCCATCCCTGTGTGCACACTGAGGCCAAGACTCCATCTTCCATAGGGCTTTGTCCACTCCATCACTAATCATATCAAGGTGTTCTGCCAAGTTCCTTCCAGTGAACCTGGACTTTATTCCAAATGACGGGGGATCTGATTTATTATACTAACGAGCCTGCGATCAATAAACATGACCCGAGAGAATCCCAGACCCACAATTCCATTCTTCTTCGGTTCCTTGCGGAAGATGAAAGGTTTCCTACGACATCCCAGTGCTGCCCAGAATCTCCCCCACTTGATGTGCCAAAGCCTTTTGCTGCTCTGGAGCCCGGCGTTTGATTGAACTGACAGAAGCAGCTTATTAATTGTACTAATGAGGGACTCAGCAACACGGAGCAATGGGCAGAGATGGAGAGAGTCCAGTGTGGCTAATACAACGTGCAAAGCTGAATGGAACACCAGGTCACCCTGTTGCTACGCTACTAGCTAAGCTGCCTGTAAGACTAATATGTGAACCAGTAGGTGACTCTGGGGAAAAAATTGCTCCGTAGCTCACATAATTAATGGGACAGTGACACTTTATTGTCTCAGACAGAATATGGAGTAGGGAAGTTAGGACTGCACACGTACCACAACCCCCCATGCTCTGACCCCAGTACAGCAAGAGGTTGGTACCACAGCCTGTGTGACAGCTGCGAAGGGCAGAGGTGCAACACCCCACCCAAACATCTGGAGGAGGCTGTTGGAAGGTTGCCGTGAACTGAAGGGTGGCTGTGGGGTGAGGGCAAAGGGAATGACAGGCAGCATCAAATGTGCATTCTTCATCGCTGTCCCTGGCTGCAGAACAGTAGGAGGAGAGGTGCCAGGGGTGCTAGGATGTGATCGGGATGGGGTTGAGGGTGGCAGTTCTCCAGTTGTTATCTCCCAGCTCCTGCCAGAAAATGTCAGCCTCTCCTATCTCTCCCCTCTGCCCCCCACTGGCATCGCTCCCCTTGCCACAGACCTCTCGCACTCTCCTCCCGCTGGCCTCCCTCCTTGCTCTCTTCACATTCCTGAGCTCCTGTCCCTGCTGGCTGGTTCCTTTCCAGCTCCTGGTTGCTCTCCAGTAACATTCCCCTCTCTCGCTTCCCTTTCTGAGGCAGGATCAGAGCTGCTGCTGCTCCTGCTAGAGACACAAGATTTGCTTCCTCGCTGTGGAAAAGTGATTTGTCTTGTAAATGGCTCCTGTTTTTGACTGACTAAACTACAGTCACCAGTCAGAAACTGCAGCTGACTCAGAAGGATCCCAGGTAGTTATCCCAAAAACTCCATTGAAATAAACCCCTAAAAGCTTCCCCACCTCCCATCCTTCTCCATTAGCCTTGCATCCCCAACTCCACACCCTTCTGTAGCTTCCACACCTTGCCTTTCAGTGAACCACCCAAGGAGGAGAGGCCTATAAACACACAGACCCCAGTGCTAGCTGTTTTTCCTCTATGATCTTCGCACATTATCGTCCTGTAAGCCACTAAAATGTTACAATGGAAGCTGCTTTTCCAGGGAGAGAACTTTAGAACTTTGCCCGGGACAGAATTGCAGGGCCTGGCCCAGTGTGGACACCCCCACGGACAAAGGACAAGAAAAAGCCCCTAGGAATGGGCTGAATGCATTGAGAGAGCGCTGTGGCTGCTGGCGAGAGCAGCATGGTCCAGAGCCTGGACTGCGTTAGGAGGGGAAGCGGCATGAGGAGAGAACGGGCAGCTGGGATAATTTATACAAAAATGTGTTGATTGCTCCGGAGGATTCCTCAGCCCTGAGGTCTCTAGCTCAGGGGCTAGAAAGCTCTTGTGCATGTTACTCTCTGAGGCCTGGCCCAGCTTGGGGATTTCTCCATTTCTTGCTGCAGTGGAACAGACCCCTAAGATCCCAGCTCTACCCCACTGGCTGCAGTGGGAGCAGAAGCCGGCCTGGTACTGCTATTGGCACTGGAGAGCGTTACTCCGGTTTCAAGGAGGGGGAAAGTGCACCAGTGCAAAGTGTGGCTTGCCCCGTCTGCAGTAGGGAGTCACACTAGTCCAGCTGCAGTGATGGCTGTGACTGGAGCAGGGGCCTGGGAACAATGTGTACAGTGGGGGGGCTGAGAGCCAGTGAACCGAGGTGCAACCCCTGTGTGTGATGGAACCACTTCAAGCCCGGGGGTGCATCTGCACCCGTAGTTCCAGCACCTGCACAGTCAAGGCTCAAACTGGAACCCTTTGGAAGTGGGGCCTGGCACCTGTCAAATCCACCTCCTCCCGTCTCACGGCACTTCTGTAGTAGGCAACCATAAATCTCCTGACGTGCTTGGGAGGAAGACACGGCTGCGTCTGTTCAACATTGCACATGTGTTCCAGCTCTAATTCAGCTTCACAGAACTGGCTTCTCTAAAGAGAGCAATACAGCAATAATAATGACTGAAGCGCCTTAAACTGAATTAACATTGAGTTCAGATTGAGCTGAATCTGGTTTGAGGTCAGGCTGGGCACTGGATTGAGCTGAGTTTGAATGGAGATGAGTTGCAACTGGTCATGGCTGGAATTTCCTTCCCCACTGCTTTGGGATGAAATGCCTGGCAGGCTGGGCTAGGGTGACCAGACAGCGAGTGTGAAAAATTGTGACTGGGGTGGGGGATAATAGGGGCCTATATAAGAAAAAGACCCCAAAATTGGGACTGTCCCTATAAAATCAGGACATCTGGTCACCCCAGGCTGGGCTCTGTTCTTCCACTTTTATGGTGCAGCACAGCTTGTGGCAGTCAAGATGACATAGGTTTTCCCAACTCCCCCTACCTTTCCCTGGCTGCTTCCTACCTCTGCTTTGGGAATGGGCACTGTCTACACAGGAGACACTCCGCTTACAGCACCTCGCCACCTATTGACCATCAAAGCACCTGGACTTTCCAGGTATCTGTAAGAAAAACAGGTGATTTATTCCCCTCCTGCCCCCACAACCCTCATGGCCAGAATGTCACTAGTTCTGATTTCCCACCCATGTTTTCATCCTCAGTTTGTATTGTGGGGTGTCCGAGTCCTCGGGAAAGGCTGGCTTCAGGAGAGAGTCCCCACTGCCTAACCTCTACTACCATCAAAGAGCAGTTTGCAAAAGGCCCTTTGGAAAAGAACTGGAATAAGAGTGTTAGCAAACTAGGTCATAGCTCATCCCTGCAAAGCAGGCAAGGCATGACTACCCTAAAAGACCCTGAGCCCTGATGTCCACATTCCAATGGGGGTGGGGGGGCACAGTGCTAATGATCTTCAGTGTTGGCCCTAGTGAACTTCCACCTACAAAGAGAATTTTGTTGAACCTGGCAGCAAAGCATTTAATCAAAACACTAGCTTGGAGCCTTTTAGACTGTTTACTCCTACCTCAATCATCGGCCAGCAGACCAAGTGCCAGACAGTACATTTCAAGCAGGTTAACTTTGGACCAAGATGATAACATATTATCTTCCAAATACACATTTGGAAGCTCGGTGATGTTGGCACGTTTAATGTTGCATTAGCCTCTCCTACTCTAATATTCCCTGACTTTTTGTACCTCTCAATACATTTCCTCCCCTCCACTGAGCTAGCCTTGGAGCCAACAGGATTTAGGCGGTGAAAGGAAACTTTATCTTGAGGTGCAACACATCTTTCTCCTTGGAAACTGGAGCTGTATGTTCAGTATGAAGATAGGTTTGGGAATCAGTAGGGAAGTGTATATTTCTTACAGCAGAAACAGACAATTTTATTAACTATTATTAGAGCAGAGTGGATAATTCAGAGTCAATAAGTGATCAGGCCTCTTTAGCCTTCTTCTGCATGTGGAATATTCATGAATTCCTCAAATTGTTATTGAATTTATTCAAGAGATTTTCTTCTGAATTTTTTTACTTTATGAAAGGGTCACAAACACAACTCTGCATTCATTAGACATTCGAGTATTTGAAATTCCAGCAGTGTTGCTCAGTTGTGACTGCCTAGGTAGGTCAAATAACTTTGTATCAGTTACCTGACAGGGGGAAAATGCACAAGCATTTCCTGCAAGAATTCTTGAGCATGTGAATCACTAATTTGCTTTCTGTGAAAACTCATGCCTATAAGTCTTAGGGCTTGGCTACACTGGTGCTTTATAGTGCTCTAACTTGCTGGCGCAGCAAGTGTGAGCGCTTTCAAGCGCTAGTGTGGACACACTTTGAGCCTGAGGGCTCCGAGCTAATCCCCCTGTGGAGGTGGATTACCAGGAGGGCTCAGAGTTCTCCCAGGGAAGCAGTGCCATGGTCTCCCCTTTCATTTCCTCTGCACTGCATTCCCATGTGTCCCCTCTCTGCGGGCACTGCTGCTGCTGCCTGGGTCTCCTCCCTGTTGGGCTTTGCAGAGGCAAATTGCAACGTGTGGAATGTTTAGCCTGGCAACAGAAAAATAACGTGTGGAGGGTGACTCTGGCTTGGCGTTTCCATGTGAGGTGATGTTTATTATTCCTGTCAACAGTAAATATGCGTGGCCCTCGGTGTGCTCCTCTCCGGGGATCATTTGTTTAAATGAGAGCCTCTGAGCAGAGCCTCTCGGTCAGACTCTGCTGGGTTGCCTGGATCTGGCAGTGCAGCCTGCTTCGCAGAGGCCTTTGTTCCCGCAGTGCTGCCAGTGGAGTCATCTTTATCCTCCCATGCTGCTAGGTGACAGGATTTCCCCAAACATGCAAAAGAGCAGACTCCTGGACTCCTGTGACCCATGCTGTTCACGTTGGGAAATCCCAGCTCCCAGCCAAGTGTGTCTGGCAGGCCTCAGGTTTAGAAATACTTAAGGAAACAATCCTGCAGCATCAGCCAGGCCAACAGAAATGTACATGTTGCAGAGCAAATATTGGTGGGCCCCAGTTCTCTCTGCCATCATGAACTGTCCCATCTGCCTGCTGGGGGAGACAAGGCAGTGGACGGAGTGAAGGGAGGGGATCACTTCTTGGCAGTGCAAAGGGTGTGTCCAGCTTCGGCTGTGGAATTTGGGTGGTTAGAGCTTTGTGGATTTCCATAAGCTGCAGCTCCCGCTCCCTTTGCTTACAGGTTAATGGGACTCTGCAAGATAAGCTGGCTAGCCCACTACATTGGCAGCTGGGGGTTAATGCAAAGTGTGACTCCCAAACCTTCTGAGATTTAAATATTGATCTGTATTCGCTCTGATAAATGCAGTTAGGGGATTTCCCCTAAACCCAATGGTTTTCTTTTGTGTGCTCACCACAGGGAAGAAGTCAAGAACAAGCCAGGTGAGCAGAAGCTTTCTCCTAAAAACTGGACAAACTAAATGGGAGCGGGTTACAAGAGAAGCAAACCAAGAAGCCAAGATCTAGGCCTGCGACAAAGTGTGTGTGAGAGAGGAATAAAGCTGTAAGTGAAATTCTGAATAATACCTCAGCCTTTTAGAGCAAAAGTTACAAGTGCTGGAGTATAAAACATGTAACAAAAGCACTGGAGTCCTAAGTGCCTGGATACTATGATGATACACCTATTGGGATCCCTTCTAGGGAGGAATGGATCAAAGTCACAGAATTTATATGCAAGCTAACAGGGGCTCTGTTTTAAGGAAGAGTGGTGTGGTGCTTCAGAGTGTCATGCACTAACCCCCTCTTGTTGGGTGAAGACAGAGCTTAGTATTAACACCTAAGGCCCCCATCTTTAATGATCAAGAAATTATCAGATGCTAAGGAAAAACAGAGTGAAGTAGAAAAGTTTGAAAATTTTGTTTTTCCAGCACCTCAGAGCAAAAGGTGGGAACAGAATGGTACAATAAAAGAGCTCTAAGGTACAGGACAACCAAGTCTCTGAAAACGGATGCATAAAGGCAAAACTTTCTTGCTTTTAAATGTGTCTTATCGTTTTTAGTTTCCTTGTAAATAAAGACAAACCCCAGACAGGGGTTGAGCTATGACAGGAGCAACATGTCTGAGCTGCATTTGGAGCACAATGGGATAATCTAATAATTTGATAATCTTCCATGTAGAGAGAAAATGGCAGAACACATGATTGCCTCACTTGTTGCTTATTCATAACATTTGATTTTGTTTCTCTCCCATTTCCTCTGTTCTTCTACTTAGACAGTAAGCAGAGACCTTGTCTTTTACATGTCTATAAAGTGCCCAGCTACTTGCAGGTAATATACAAATTTAAAAAAATACTCATATGTTGCATGGAAATTTAACAGACATTTAAAGTGCCTGATGGCCAGCTAAAGTGTCTTATGCCATTAACACTGAGGGATGTAATTAGATATTAATGTAATAGGGAATGAGGCATGCTGATTCTGATGAGGTTATGGAAGCATTAATCTTCCTTCATGCTAAGTACACAAGCCCTATCTGGTCCATTTCTGCGCAAGATGCAAATCCAAAAATATACATGAAGTGCTTTATTTGCTGACAGGTAATATTTATGCATTCATAAGAGGCTGCTATTAAACTATTAAAAGAGTCTTTAAAGCCTTTTGTTCAAACAAGCCACTGGAACACTTCCCACTACTTAGAGTCATCTCTTGAACCATGCCCAGTGGCAAATTACCAGATAGGAGTCCATTGCCCCCTAATAGAAGACCAAATCTGGAAGCCCCCAGATGAGCAATAGAGCGCCTGTTTGAAAGCGGGAGGATGATTCCGTGGTCTATGTGCTGTAACCAAAGGTTCAAACACCAACAGGGCTGGCTTGGCGCCCCAGTCTGTCACACAGCTAAAATGATTAGGGCTGGTCAAGAACCCTTGACTAAAATGTGTTTCCACTGGAAAATGCCCATTGGTTGAAACTGAAACATTTCACAGAAATATATCAGTTTTGACAAAACTTTTTCTATGAGATGTTTCTAAGGTTCATAATGGTCAAATTCCTGGTCAAAACAAGGGAGAAATGAGACCACTGAATAGTCAATGGCTCAGTGGCTCTGAGACCAGGCAGAACAACTGGGGTCTCCCACATCCCGAGGGTATACCCTACCTCAGTGGCTCTTGTTGTCAGACGCTACCGGTGTGGTGCTCTGCTCTTGTTTGATAATGATAACAGTCAGGTGTGTGCATGTTCCCTCTGTGTGCTGCCCCGGCTCTGTGCAGATTGCTGACACTGACCCCAAGAGAACCCCCAATGATCAGACTCTAATAAGGTATGAAGGCACCCGTCCAGGTTTATTGTCAATCAAAACACAGTCTCTAGCTCGCCGGATTAGATATCTATGGGTCTGCTAGTCCATATGTGCTCCCTGACAATGGACACAGCTCAGTCAGTGGCAGGGACTTTCATTGTCCCCTAGGCCGGACACAAACACCTCCCCAGGGCTGTATTCTTATGCACAGGTACAAACAAGTTACACATCATTCCTGAGGTAAAGAGGTGCAACCTCTCTATGCAGAGGTGAAAGTAAGTCGGTACGCCCTAGTACTGCATACTGGCAAGAGCCGGTGTGCTGTACCAGGGAGACCTGGATTCCCCAGCTGGCTGGAGCCCCTGGCCCTTTAAATTGCCACCAGAACCCCTGGAGCCCTGCTGCCTCTACTGCCCCGGGCCCTTTAAATAGCTACCAGAGCCCCTCCGCCACTACCCCAGGCTCCAGCAGGCTCTGGCGGCTATTTAAAGGGACTGGAGCGGTAGAGGCAGGGGAGTCCCGGGCCCTTTTAATAGCCCCCAGAGCCCTGCTGTCAGAGCCCTGGGGTAGCAGCAGCAGCTGGGGGCTCTGGCAGCGGTTTAAAGGGCCTGGGGCAATAACAGTGATCGAGCCCTGGGCCCTTTAAATAGCCGCCGGATCCCCACCTCTGCTTCCCCAGGGCTTGGGCATCAAGATTCTGGGGATGGGGTGACGATTTAAAGGGCCTGAGGCCCTGCCCCTTCCAGGGGCCAGTGCTGGCCCCGGCCCAGCCCTGCATGGGTAAGTCCCTATATCTACTTTCACCCCTGCCTCTATGTAGTAAGGTGCCGCCTCTCACCTTGTACATGTTGGTTCGAACAAAACAACTCTATCCATCATATTACCCTTTTGCCCCTGTCTTTAAGATGGGTCAGCGTGTTCCTTGTTATCTGTGTGGAATGTACAAGTGTTCTGGTACCTTTTAGGCTTCTGTACTTTTGCAATATCAGCCCCTTTCCATGCCAGCTTCTGTGGGTAGGCTCACGGCCTCTGGCTCACAGCTTATCTTGGCTTTATGTTAGCAAAGTCTTGACCATTCCTTTAGCTCAGGCCTTAGACCTCATATTGGGCCTCTGATACAAGGATTTATGTTTCATGGCCTCATCACTACAGCTCTCAAGCTTTGCAGTCTGGAGTCTGATTTGTCTTGTGTACCCCAAGTTTCACCTCAATGAAAAAACTACTTGCTTACAAAAGTGTCACAGGACTCTGTTATTGACAAATTGCTTTGTTTTCTCATTTTTAAAATGTAATTATAAAATAAATCATTTGGAATATAAATATTGTACTTACATTTCAGTGTATGGTACATAGAGCAGGATAAACAAGTCATTGTATTAAATTTTAGTTTGTACGGACTTTGGTAGTGCTTTTTATGTAGCCTGATGTAAAACTAGGCAAATATATAGATGAGTTGATGTACCCCCTGGAAGACCTCTGTGTATCCCCAGGGGTACATGTATCCCCATGTGAGACCTGCCACCCTAACTATAGGGCAGTTAGCTATCACCGGTGGGGCTCTTCTGTGCGTGAGGTTGTTTGTTTTACAAAAAAATGTCAGAAAGTTTCTGTTTTCCACAGCAGAATGAAAAACAAATGTCAAAATCTCTAAACATTTCACCAAACAGAAATGTTGTTTGCAGCCAGGCCCAGATAGGCCCTGCCATGTGGTGCCAGTCTCTGAGCCTGGCTCTGCAGAGGCTGTCCTGTAAGAGCTGGGGTCTGCCAGGGGGCCCTGAGCCATGCCCCCCCCCCAGCCAGCCAGGGGCCTGGCAGAACCCCCGGCCCACAGGAGTGTGGGCCACAGAGCCAGGAGGGCCGGGGCCAAATCTGGACCCCCAGACAGTTGAACAGACCTAGGGTGACCAGATGTCCCGATTTTATAGGGACAATCCCGATTTTGGTTTTTTTTTTTCTTATATAGGCTCCTATTACACCCCCCCCCCCCCCGATTTTTCACACTTGCTGTCTGGTCACCCTAGACCCCACAATCTTTGGCTTGTTGTGAGTATGGTGGTTGTTGTGTGTGTGTGTGTGGGGGGGGGGGGGTCAGGATTTTTTCTGGAGTTTGGATCTTGGCTCTGTCTTGACTTAAAAGTTTGGACCTTGACAAATGGGTTGACACCCCCCTCTCCCCCCCGAAGGTGAGGGGCTGGGAGCGGGCAGCCCCCTCGGAGTGGGACATTCTGGGGACACAGGAGCCCCCCCCCCCAATGCCTCAGCGCTGGGGGCGGCCCCCGCCCCTGGGCCCCGCCCCTCGGGCCCCGCCTCCTGCGCGGGCTCCCGGCCGGGCGCTTAAAGAGCCGGCGGGCGGGCGCGAGCCGGCTGGGAGCGGATCCGCCGGCGGAGAGCGCGGGCCGCGCTGTGAGCACAGGTAGGGCCGCGGGGCCCCGCTCCCCACGTGGCGGGCTCGAGACCGGCCTGAGCCCGGGGGGCTGAGGGGAGAGCGCGAGAGGGGTTACGAGCAGTGGGGGTTACAGGGGAGAGGGTTGGGGGCAGGATGGGGGTCACTGTGGGGAGGGGTTACAAGCAGTGGGGGTAGGATGGGGGCACTGGGTGGGAGAGAGGTTACAGGGGATAGGGTTGGGGGCAGGCTGGGGGTTATAGGGTTGGGGGCAGGCTGGGGGTTATAGGGTTGGGGGCAGGCTGGGGGTTATAGGGTTGGGGGCAGGCTGGGGGTTATAGGGTTGGGGGCGGGCTGGGGGTTATAGGGTTGGGGGCGGGCTGGGGGCTATAGGGCTGGGGGCTATAGGGCTGGGGGCGGGTTGGGGGCAGGCTGGGGGCACTGGGTGGGAGAGAGGTTACAGGGGATAGGGTTGGGGGCAGGATGGGGGTTATAGGGTTGGGGGTGGGAATACAAGTAGTGGTGTTAGGGACAGGATGGGATGGGGGGGGGTGTCACAGGGATGGGGTAGGGGAGCCTGAGGTGGTGATGGGGGTCAGTGGAGTGGGTGCTGTGGGTTTCTGGCTAGGTAAGAGCTCACTGGTGGGGCATTTATGCTGATGGATGGGGCCCCTATCTGGGATGTTTGCTGTCCGGGGCACGTGGAGTTTTCTCTCTAGGGCCTCAGTTTCCTCTAGTCCTGGCTAAGGGGGCGGCGGCGGCACTAAGTGCCTAACAGGGCTTGTGGAGCTGGACGTGGGGCCTTTGGCTGCGAAGACATCCGTTGGAATGTGATTTGGCTGGTTTGGGAGTTCTGGTTAAGGGGGCCTTTTGCCTCTAAAGGTATTGCTTTTATTGCAGCCCCGCGGTGGGGGAGGGGGGACTTGGTTGGTTTGGGAGGAATTGGAGAATTAGTCCCCACATGGGAACTGTGTGTGGGAAGATTGTGCTGATGCTTCCCATGCTGTACATTTGCTACATATGGGCAGAAATGGAGGATTTCTGTATCCGGGCTATTAATCTGGTGCACTCTACTGTCATCAAAATGTTGGAAAGAACTTGGGATTCCAGGCTGCAAAGCAGTGCTAGGTTCAAAATAAACAATATGGCTCTTTTTAGAGTAGGTTTTTGACCCCTGCAAGGGATATGCTCTGGGATTGGTCAAATAAAGTTTTTCAACTTACTTTTGGAAAGGATTTGTCTAGTCAAAGTGCATCCTGTCTGAGCCTTCAAGATACTAACTTCCTTCCTTCCTTCCTTCCTTATGCCCGTCACCCCAGTCGAGATACTAACACTTCCTGACAAACTTTGAAAACATTCCCTGCTTAGACACAATTCTGCTGAAATCCTATATTTTGTGTTGCCTTCTTAAGTAGTAAGTGTGGTCTGACAGTTAGTTCCTAGAACAGAGTTCTGGTTTCTACTCCTGGATCCGCCACTGACTTGCTGTGGGACTGCAGGCAAGTTGCTTAACCTGTGTTTGCCTCATTTCCCCCCATTTAAGGAAGCTGCTTGCCTATTTCACAGAGGTACTAAGGCTTAATTTTCACAAAATCCTTTCAAATCCTCTGAAAACTACTAAAGAAGTCAAATGACTTGTCACTTAAAAAATGGGGCCCTTGTTCTTTAGATGCTAGCTTACTCCCGGATGTCTGAACTCATAGTTCCATCTAGTAAGGCTATTCATTTTTTTAAGGGGGAAGAGATGCAGGAAAAAATGATAGTGGATGTTTCAGCTCTTGATTTGTCTATTGCACCACCTTGCTAATCCTGTTTCTCCCCTAAATTCATTTAAAAATCTGGATATTTTGGATGATCTGCGCGCTTACATCCTGAGGCATTTAGTGTGTTGTTTTTTGCTTGCCCCTGATTTCTTCCCTTTCATGCTAAGAAAATCTTTGAAACTTTTAAAAATACAAGCTTTGCTATGTTAATTTTTTTTCAGCCACCCTATTCTAGGCCTAAATTTAGGTTGCTCTAGATAGGATGCTCAGGGGTGTGCAAAATTCACACCCCTGACTCTACCTATGCAGATCTACCCACCGGTGTAGGCGCACCTACATCAATAGAAATATGCTTCCATCAACCTAGCTACCATTGTTTGAGGAGATGGAGTTTCTCCTGTTGCCCTAGTCTGCATTTCTGTTATGAGATTGCAGCAGCAGGGTGATGGTGCAGTAGCTATGTCATTATAGTTTCTATAAACATAATCTTCTGAAACCTATAGCCTACATATGGCCTTATAATTGATACTTGCTAGGAGAGAGCAGAAGCTCATTTCCCTTCATGTCTTTCCTTTCTGTGCTAGTCAAACTCAAATTATGATTTGGCAGCTGAAAGTTTGTTTTGGGGGACTGGAAGGGAGAAGCCCTTATTATTCTACAAATATTGGCAACAACAACAAAGGGGAATACCTGGCTGGCCACTTCCTGTGAGCAGAATATTGTGTGTTCAGGGGGTCATCCTGCATGTAAATTGCTGTTACAGCCTTTGAGTCTATGGTGTGATGGATTTCAATGCTAAAACTTGCCTCACTCTACTGCTGATTAATCTTGTGGTCCTAGCACAATGAGACTGGCTAAATTAATGATTTTTAGTGGTGGATATTAGTACATATTGTAGAGTCACTGTTTGCTTCTCTCTGTACTTCCTTCCCCTTTCATTTCTGCTGATGAAACATGGCACCATTCCTGCACGTCAAGGCTTTGACTGTATCAGTAAGGGTGGGTGGACAAGTGGGGGGGACTGCTTCCTGCAGCTAGCAACGTCATTGGGTACTTGAGAATTTACCTCCTAGACCTAGAGGGTTCTTCCAAATGAAGAGAGTGAATGAAACATTTCCAATAACTCATTTACAGGAAGTTAAAGGTGCTCTTTTGCTATTTTTTATCAGTAATAGCCTGAAATGCAGAGTTCACCCTGCTTCTTGATCCCTTGCATTTAACCATGTGTTTATATCTGCTCTATTAATATAATACTGCAATATAAGGCAGTTACTGTTTGTTGTCTAGATGGCACAAGGCCTTGCTCTGGAAGGGCACTTCATCTGTTCATGTTCTTGTCAATCTGTGAGTTGTTGGGAGCAATGCTTGACACAGCCTCTCATGACTGTGATTCAATCCAGAGACCAGCACTAGAGTCATAAACTAGTAAAATGTTTGCATAGTGGCTAATGCTGTGTGCCCATCTGTAAAGGGCGTGGAAGGACCTAATTCCAGTTAGGACTGGGTCTGTATAAAGATGTGCAAACTTCATCTGGGTTGAGATTTAGAATAAAAAATTTCAGGCTTTCGAAGATGGAATTACCTTGCTAGCTTAATTTAAACAATCTGACTAACATATCACAGCAGCTCTTCTGCTTATGCTTGTCTCTAGTCTGAGAGCTCAACCCCTCCAAATAAATATCTTGTAATATGGAAGGAATGGAGCCCTTTTAGTCTACTTGCTGTGTCACCCACAAAAAAGTCACCCCGTGATTCTCCTAACAAATTGCACTCTGTATCTCATTATGTACTGAAATGACCTGTGGAGTAGAGTAGAACTTTCTGTTTTTACTGTACAAACATAGCATTTGACTGGTGCTTTGCACTCGCACGTGCTCCTGGTGCTAAAATGTATGGCCTATTTATTTATTTTTTTAAATAGTTGCAGAGTTTCAGGATTTTGCTGAGTGACAGGTGCTCAGTAGTCCTGAAATCGGACCATTGTAGCCTAAATAAACAATTTGAACCAGATCAGTACTCACTAAGCAGATCTCAGTGTTTGTTTTTAACACAACAGGCTGTCTGATGTGCATGTGCTATTGCATAGGCTCTTTGTTAAGATTTTCTTTATCCTAAGAGGATGTAGGCCTTCATTTTTTAAGTATCCAGGATATGTATCTTAAGTTTTTATGTATAGTAAAAGTAAAGAAAATGGCTTAAAGCAGGCCTAGTCCGTAGACAGACAGCAGGCCATATCTGGACTGTCAGATGCTTTTGAATGGACCCTGAAATCATTTTATTTACTTATTATTGTTTTTGTTTTTTGTCTGAAGTCTAAACTTTGACTATACTTTGACCAAAACATTTGGATCTTGACAAAAAATAACTACCCTGGCTTAAAGTGACTTAACACAAATTTAAAAACTTCAGACTTCTGTCAGTTACGCTGTAAGAATTAGTCAATTTTTTGGGTACACTTTTAACTTGGTAACATAAAGTACTGGTACTTCAGAGTAATCTGCTTTTTATAATTGACAAATTTCAGGTGCTACCTAAATGGACAAGACTGAATTGTAAAGATCAAGTCAGAGTCACCTGAATTGTCCTATAAAAATATCGAGCTTTACCATTCTGACATAATTGCACTTGGGTTTTTTCTTTTAATATTCTTGTGCCATTTTACGGCCTTGACACTGAAATTGCTAAAAGGTAATAAAAACGTGTATGGGAGGAGAATACAAAGAGCAGAGACCTATCTATTTTGTTGACTAGTGTATGAACTGGCTAGCTTATTTCCCGTCGACCTACAATAACTCAAAGAACTCCTAAGCCTTATAAGGCCTGCACTTTTAATAATCAGAGTGATTAACCAGCAGCGTACCAATGGATTTGCTGGGTTCTCCATCACTTGCCATCTTTAAAACAAGAGCGGATATCCCTCTGACAGACATGCCCTAGTTCAGTCACACATTATTGGACTTGATATAAGGATTATTGGGTGGAATTCTGTGACCGGTACTATGCTCCTCTGGTCTCCTCCTGCACAAAGATTCTCTTCTGGCCTTAATCTGCTGTAGATGGCAAACAGTTCATACATTTGGAATAATGCGAACGAGGAACCAGATCTAGGAGCCAAGTTTCAGAGGTGTAACTCTTTGTAAACTGTACAAGCTTACTTTACTTGTCCCATTTCATAGTTCATCTCTCTCCTATGGCCCACTTGCCACTGCTGTATTTTTATTTGTGTTGCAGTATGGGTGGCAGTCATGGCCCAGGACCCCATTGCGCTAGGCACTGTACAAACACAACAAAGGCTGTGCCCTGCCCCAGAGAGTTTACAGTCTTGATACAGAACAAGAGATAGCAGGTGGATACAGACAGACATGGAAGCCCAAGGAACTGCTAGTTCTGGTTGCTTAATTAAATCAGTGTAGAGATGGTGTTTATGCAGCTTGTCCTTCCCTAGTGGCAGTAAATCTGGATGACCCCATTCAGGTGTGGAGCTGTTCCACTGAGGTCCAATTGCTCTTCAAATGTTTCTACCATTCTTCCATGCCTTCTCAGATTTGGTGTGACTGTTCATCTCCTGATGCCAGTTCTAGCTGATAACCCTGAACAGTGATTAAGCTACTTCACAGAAAATGCTGATGAAAATAGCTGTTAAATTAATTTATAATACTTTTTTTAAAATTTATTTTTTGGGACGAAAAGACGTCTGAAATCTCATGAAAGTAAAACATGGATTTTACTTTCATTGCTGCCTCTACGTACCGGAACATGTCTTGTATAAGTGTAAGAGTCCCCTATTCATGCTAAATTACACCTTTTATAAACCAACATATGAGGCACTTGTGAATACAGGTTGTCTGTATACTTGGGTGGTTTTGTACCTTCTTATTGCAAGACGCATAGTATGTGAGGCTACCTACTGTCTGGGCATAGTATGAAGTGGGAAGATGGATGGAATAAGTGCCAGTTTTGGTTCTGAATGCATGGTACTTGTGATGGGGTGTCTGTAATTTAGACCTCTGACAGCATAAAACAGGAGAATTCTAGTTTGCTCTGTTATTTGTAGGGGTGGAGGATGTCATCTTGTGCTTGAAATCTAAATAACTAGATACAGTTAAAAAAATTAAATCTATGTACCAGTTGCATTGGGCAATTGCATTATATCTTCCTCTATGCTGCCCTGGACATGATCTTGACTTGGATTGGTCCCTTAAGTACTGGACTGGGAGCATCAAACTTGTTTGGCTTCGGCCTGTTGGATTCCTGATCGTGGTGGTGAAAGGAGCTTGCTTGCTTAGGCCTCATCTTTTGAACTTTGATCTTAAATTTGTGCTGGCTTATCTGGCAGATAAAGTGGAAAATACCCAGAAACATGTACAGGACTAAAAACTTGCACAACTTAATGCCACATACTCTTACGTGTATTTTTGAAAAGCTGCAGGTAGTCTAAGGAGAGATTCCACTGCAAGTTGAATCCAATTAAACATTGTGGCACTGGTTTTATTGGTGCACTTGCAACTTTTATGACTTTTTTTTCTCCTCGCCCCATAGAAACCGCTTATATTGAGTAGTTTTACAAGAAAATGTGGGTCTCTTCCCACCATTGTCAGTATGACTCATTTATGAGAGGTGCCATTTAGAAGCTGGAGGAGTACAATTATGTGATATTCAAAGATGTTGCATGCAGAGCTATATTTAACACTTGGAGCCACTTCTGATCAAACGTTACCTAAGTGACTTTAAAACACTCCCTGAAAGTCTAAACCTCGTCAGTTCTACAGAGTTGGGTGAACGGTAAGTCAGCTGGGGTAGACCTATTTGTGCACGTGTCTGCGTAGAATTTGTCCCTGGTTGAGGTGAGCGACACCATAAAACCATCTCCCTGAGTGGCATAGAACCACCCACTGAACTCGAAATGGTGTGAGCGTCAATACTCACAATTTTCCAGCAGCTGCCCCGCAAAGCCCATTTTCTGTTACAGTGAGCACACTGTAGAGGCTGAGCAAGCACAGCTATAGACCAGCCGTAGAAATGTGGATATCTGATCAGTCCCAGTGCAGCATGAAAGTGAAGGAACTGCTCTAGGCATGCTGTGAGGCCAGGAGCAAAACAATCTGCTCTTGATTACTTCTACTGGTGCTCACTCCTCATCAGAAGGTGAAATGTTCAAGAACTCGGTAGCTAAAGCAAACGGGATATGGAGCCTTCACCTGTCTGGAATGAGGGATTGGCAGTTATGGTCCGTGTTGGTTGTATTTGCTGGGTCACCAAACACTTGACACACAAAGGGTGCTCATTGGCCATGCCATAGAATCATAGTGTTAGAAGGGATCACAAGGGTAATGCAGTCTAACCCACTCCCCTTTTTTCCCCTTCTCCCTACCAGGAGGAGCTGAGTCCATCTCCCCGTCTATGAGAATCTTCTGAATCTGCATCACAAGGTGTGAGCCAACGAGTGTTTCCATAGGCAGCAGATGCTCAAATATAAAAAAGCCTCAAGTTTTTTGTGACACCATCCACTCCCCTGTGCCTCTTACAGTCCCATCACAGAAGGGACACGATAATGTATGCAATCCAACTCTGACCACATGGGGTCTCAGTCCCAGCGATTCACTCTCCCCTCACTAGGACCTGGGGTAGAGTCTACTCCCATGTTTGACTCACGAGTTCTAGCATAGGTAACAAAGTCGTGTGGCACCTTAAAGACTAACTATAAAGTTTTGAAGCATGAGACTTTGTTACCTCTGCTATTCCAGACTAACACGGCTACCTTTCTGATTCTTGAGTTCTAGCATGTTTCCCTAGGACATCCTTAAGAATTTTACTCCCGTCTTAAACATCCTGCCCTCAACTATGGTTGGAGAGATTTTTGCTATAGCCAACACCCATAGGCTATTTTAGTAAGGGATGGTATAAAGTAGGCAACAGATGAGTAAGGGAATCTGTGCTAGTCTTAACAGCTGGCACTGCATAAGGATGTGAGGGTGAGTGGGCAGCTCCAGTACTTCTGATTTATATAGTTTTGCTCTGATAAGAGTATCATGGTTTCTGGAGGCTGCTTTTTTGGACTGCAGATAAGAAGAGCTGCTATCTGGTCTGTTTTATGAATATTGGGTGCTGCCTTTGGGTGTTTATCAGTCTGTCACCTTGTGGATTGGAGTGTGTCTCAAGCCATTCTTAATATAATAGCAGGCCTGGGAGTGAGTGGGGGGGTGTTATGGTACTGCCATTTAAGTGTGGGACAAACTAAATTGTTGATAGCATGAAACAATGAGCGTTGTCTGCAGCTCTTTCTGTGGGTTGATGTCCTTAGGTTCCCTGAATGCCTGCTGCTGACCTTATCTCACCCCTTGTACAAATCTGGTGGCTGGGTAGGTCTTCAATTGCCCTTTGTGTAGTGCAGAGCCCTCAGTGAGTCACATATCTCACATGCAGCCGGGTTAAACCCCCAGCTAGGGGTATGGAGTGGCCTTTTGTCTCCCAACCTAATTCTCTAAATCAGCTTAAAACCAGCAAAATTAGTGTTTTATTAGCCTGCAGCGAGCCCTAATTCAGTTCCTTCCTGCCCAGGCAAAGGCTGTTGGGTATGGAGTGCTAGACTGCTCCTAGCTGGAGGGGAAAGGCCTGTGACTCACTCGGGAACACACCCACTGGTTGCAAACCAAGGAAATACGCTTTCTTAGGGTTCTTCCAGACTAAACTAATGGCTGGGGGCAGATTTCCCACCTGATTTTGCACTGTGTTACACTACCCCTTGCTCTGTGAAGTGTCCTGGCTGGGTGATAGGCAGCTGTGTAAACTGATCTTGTGATGCAGAGGTGTGGGGGCAAGTGCTTTGCATTCTGCTAGAATTGGGGTGGTGGTGTATAGGGGTACATTGATTAGAAAATCCGGTATTTAACAAGTTATCACAGAGGAGCACTTCCTGTAGCTCACTTACTTTGTCTGATTTCAGATGTCACTGTTTTGTAACTGCTAATAGCAACCATTACACAATCAGAATTCCCTGAGCAGAGTCCGGAGAGCAACTCGGTTATATTTCACAGCAGTAAGACTTGGCTTTGGCTCTTCAGTGTTTAGTAGGCTCCCATTTCTATTCTCATAGGAGACTTGCTAGCCCTAGGAATAATTTTGGGTTGCTTTGTGAGCCCTGTATAACAGGAATGCATCTGATTGGGTTCTAGCATGTGGTCTGTAAATTATGTGGGGATAGAGCATTCTGACACTTGGAGTCTCTACACTACAAGATGAGGGTGGTTGTAACTGGTTCCTTTTTATTCAGTATGGGGGGCATGCTATGGGTGCAGGGGGGGGGGGCGGAAGGGAGGGCTTGAAAGGAGCTGGCCCTATTGGAAAACCTGGGAGGTGGGTGGATGCAATCCTGCCCACTTCTAAAGGCCCCTCCCACAGCCTAGCGGGAGGGACCACTGGATCCAGGAACCAAATGATTATGGGAGACAACTAATGAAAAACGGGGTTTGGAGTGAAGGTCATAGGTTCAAAACGAGGGTACTGGATGCAGAGCTGGCATGGTAGAGACTAGCTGCTCATGATAGAGGGGGAGGGAAGCTTTCAGATGGGACACACAAGGGAGCCTGGCCTGGATTTGATGGAGGTTATGTGCATTTGGCTCAATTTGACATTCTGCCCGAGAAACTGAAGTGTCATTGAAAATAAAGGGTGAGGTTTTCAGAAGTGCTCAAGTTTCTAATTGGAAGGTGTTAGAGATGCCTGCTGGCTCCTTTGGAAGAATGGGAGTGCTTTTAAAATGCTGCATGAGGAGCATGCAGTTGGCAGTGAGCAGCAGGAAAGAAGCAGATTAAACCAGTTGCATTTGCCATGTGCTCCTCTTCCAAAAGATGGCCATAGCCTACAAAAGCTTATGCTGAAATAAATGGTTAGTCTCGAAGGGCTGGTCTTCACTGGGAGGGGGAGGGGGAGGGGGGATCGACTGAAGATACTCAACTTCAGCTACATGAATAACATAGCTGAAGTCGGCGCATCTTCAACCGACTTACCTGCCGTCCTCATGGCGTCGGCAGTTGGCGGTGAGCTCCCCCGTCGACTCCAGCTTGTTTCTTGCAGCAAGCTGGAGTTAGTCGACGGGGGCATTGCTGGTGATCGATTTCTCACATCTTAACGAGACACGAGAAATCGATCCCCAAAAGATTGATCGCTACCCGCCAATTGGGCGGGTAGTGAAGACGTTCACCCATAGGTGCCACAAATACTCCTGTTCTTTTTATGGATACAGATTAACACAGCTGCTACTCTGAAACCTCTTCCTGTCCAGCTCCTGGTGCTCTTCTTAAGGAGCAATTATCGCTAGTTTCGTAGCCCAGGGGCAAGGCTCTGAATGGAAAGCAGAGCTAGGCTGGCTGAGATGGCCACGCCTCTGCTAATGCCCATATTTACTGGTGTTATGTACAGATAACACCTGTCTCGGAAGCTTTACAATCAGCGGTTCTCAAACTCGGGGTCCTGACCGTTTCCGCTCTCGGTGGCATTTCGGCGGACATACCAGGGTCGCGCTTGGAGGCTGGATGTGCAAAACGGGTCGCTCAAACGGAAAGCTGGAGAATCACTGCTCTAGATCCCGTGTGGCTAGTGCATAGATTAAGTTAAACTGGAGGCAGCTGGATTGGCTTCTGCAGCAGCAGGAAGAAGCAAAATATTTCCCAAATGCATGAGGACATAATCAGTGGGAAGACAAACAAAAATAAAGCCTGATAAAAACTTAGTACTCAGGAATTTATTTTAGAATGCTGACCATGGCAGTGGCACACCAGATCTTATGGCCTGGGAAAAAAAAGAACACTGTTTTGGGCTTTAGTAGGAGTAGTAGGTAGTCCTTGTTCCAGTGCTGTGGGTTTTTTCTAGTTTCCTCTGAAGTGTAGACAGTGAGAATTGTGTTATACTTTGCAGTTAGTGCTACAGGAACCAAAGGGAAACTTTCTAAAACAGCAACAGGAATAATTCCTGATTGTCCGAACTCTGACACCTCGGGCCAGTCACTTCACCTCTCTATCCCTTCTCTGTCTTGAGATAGCCTGTGGGTTATAGATTATAAGCACTTTGGGGTAGAGACTGTCTCTTGCTATTTATTTTGACAGCACCCAGCACACTGAGGCCTTCCAGTTGGCTGGGACCTTCTGGTGCTCTACTGTACTACAAATAGGTAAAAAGTAAAACACGTGTGTCCAAACACTGTAAATCATGTGAAATTCATGTGAATCTCTCCCAAGGAATTCTGGGGAGGGAAATTCCCATTGATGGGAGCTTTGTGGAGAAAAAGGCTTGGCAGCTTCTAGCAATGTGCTACTGTGTGCATTAAACCTTGCTCCAAGCTGTCTTGGCCTCTGTTTCTGAAATAGGGAATGTGGTTCGTCTCAATTTGAAGCAGATTGGTGCTCGGAACCAGTTCAGCTGCATACCTATTGTCAGTGACAGGTCAAGAGTTAATCAGACAGCTCAGAGCAGGATAGGGTGGCATGGAAGTAAAAATCCTTGTACACTAGAGCTTGTGAGGAGCTCTGGGAACAGAGTTTTGGGTGCTGCCCACTTGAGGTTCTTTGTCTTGTTTGCAGGTCAGAACAATGGAAGTCTTTCTCTTTTCAGCCTTTGTGAACGAACTCTGATAATTGCTCAGGGTAACATCCTCTTTGGCAGAGGTGGGCAAACTACGTCCCGCAGGACCGTCCTCCCCAGCCCTTGAGCCCCCAGCCGGGGAGGCTAGCCCCCGGTCCCTCCCCTCCTGTCTTTCGTTCCCCGCAGCTCAGCTCGCCGTACCGCCAGCGCTCTGGGCGGTGGGGCTGTGCACTCCTGCAGCGCGGCATGGCAGACAGCTAGGCAGTGCGGCTGCCAGTCCTGCTGCTCTGAGTGGCATGGTAAGGGGGTGGGGAGCAGGGGGCTTGGATAAGGGGCAGGGGGTCCCTAGTCAGGGGACAGGGGGAAGGGAGGTGTTGCATGGGGGGGTGGTCAGGGGACAAGGAAGGGGGTTGGATGGGTTGGGACTTCTGAGGGGGACAGTCAGGGGTGGGAAATGGGATGGGACGAACAAGGGGCGGGGCAGGCTCTTTGGGAAGGCACAGCTGGCCCTCCATACAGTTTTGGAATCCTAATGTGGACCTCAGGCCAAAATGTTTGCCCACCCTTGCTATACGGTGATGGCTTCTAAAAGTTCAGCAGACTGGGAAGGAGAGATGCATGCTTGCAGGATTAGAATCTTATACAGAAAATTAACAACAAACACCCACCCTGAGCACTCCCTCCTGGCCCTAGCTGTGAGAAGGCTACTACTGTGACCTTCATGAACGGGCGTAGTAAAGAGATTTTGTGAAGGGTTTGCTGCAGAAATATCTCATTGCATTTTGCCGTGGTTTCTAAATGAGAGCTTCTGTTTTAGCCATGGAATTCTGCCAAGCTGGGCTTTTCAGTGTAGAGTAATCTACTGCGTGGTAGAAATACACATCCTGGATATTCTGCTTTTATATCTCTAAATAAAACAAAAGGGGGACTATAGCAGACTGAAGGACCTGGTGCTAGCTACATGAGGGGAATAGATTCCTGCTTGCTTCCAGAGTCCACAGCCCTGCATGCCAAAAAGGAATTCAGTCTAGCTCTTAAACCAGTATTTGCTGTGGGGGAAGGCAAGAGTACAGGGA
Organism: Sternotherus odoratus; assembly: GCA_032164245.1. Taxonomy (NCBI): domain Eukaryota; kingdom Metazoa; phylum Chordata; order Testudines; family Kinosternidae; genus Sternotherus; species Sternotherus odoratus. Next base: position 13,598,256 of record JAVMKO010000022.1, on the reverse strand, counting down.
AAAGAGATTGCCTGAGGCTGTACATTCCTGGGATTTATCAAGAGTTTACAATTTAGAAGATGCGACACTTGCAGTCATTGCTTGGTCTCATCAGCCTTAATTACTTCAACTGTGGCTACTTTAATGCCTAAATAGGGCAAACTGTAGCTGCCTGCTTGGCAGCTGTGAATTTGAGTTCTTAACACGTCTGACACGTAGCAGCTATTTCAAACCAGAACTGGAAGTGTCACAACTATTACTGGGATTCTGGGGAAATGTTTCATGTTGTATTTTTAGGTGTGGTTCTCTTCTTTAGGCTGACATTTCTTCCATATGAGGGTAGGAAAGATAAAACCTGAAACACAGTTGAGAGAAACCTTTAAAACTGGTCTTTTCAGGGGCTTTTAATGCTTGAGGGGAAATGTTTTAGGATGCAGAATTGGTAATGTAAATCAGCCCTAATGGTCTAATCTGGCCTTATTCTCTGTATATTTTGCTTGGTGATTTCAGATCTTGTGAAACTCCCATTTCAATCTAGTGTTCACTGCTTTGCTTAGATTTAAATGGGGAGGAGGGGGGAGAAATAGCCTACTGAGAAGATCTCTGTTCATCAAATGATGCAACCTTAATCTGTGCTGGGAAGGGGAGACCATTGCTGGGAAAGGGCAAACAAATGAACCCAAGTCTGAGTAAGATCAGTCAGCTTAGTTTTCCTGGGGTGGGTGAAAGACTGATCTCTGTGGCCTCATCCTCAAATGTTGCACCATACTGGTCAGTCTTGGTATAATAGCAGCTGAAAGTGGAGTTCAGCGAGTCTTATGAAAGCTCATTATGATTCAAAAAGTAAGAGAGAGTTGGAACCTAGTGCATGCAATCTCTGCTGGAAAGTGACGTTAACTTATTTTAAAAAATCATACATTTGTTTAGATGCCATTGAAAGAGTTAAATTGAACAGAAAAACTAACAGTCCATATGGTGGACACTCAGCTTTCAGTATTGAGAGTGAAAATGGCCCAAGATGTGGTTTCTCTGTGGTTGGGACATTTGCGGCTTACCCTGCACACAGGGCCTTCTCTAACTGTCTGTGATCTCCACCCAGGTTATAAGCATGTCTTGTCAGCCACGTGAGTATTCAGTCTGAATAGCACGTGTCTGTTGCTAGCCAGTGTGTAGCATCTCATTTTGCTGGAGAAGTGGGCCACAAATCTCTAAATCCTGAGCTCTTTCCTGAATGCCTGTGTGCTTAAATTGGGGCTGTAATGAAGATTAATGTGACTTTCCCTCTGTATTGAGTGAGCTCAATGGAAGCTGCAGTCACCTGACCTACAATGAGAAGAAACACTCCTTTTGGGCTTGAGAGCATAGTCCAACTAAGGGGGTTTGTTTGGGGGGGAATACCTTGTAAATGATTCTTTTGTCCGAGCTACAATGTGACTTGGTTCTGGTCATGTGGTGTTGGCCAAAAAGCTGTCGAAATACATTTTTAGCAAAAGAGAGAAATGAGCGGTGGGTGTGTCACAGACCGAGCCAGTCTCCAGGGTGTAATTAAAGCAGTCTCCAATGCTTTGTTTCCTCCTGCTGTATGTTGGTTCAAGGCACAAATGCGTGAACATGAACTAATATTAGGTGGCTTCTGAAAACCTCACCTCCAGTTTTGATCCAGATAACCATTCATGGTACTTAGAGCAATCAGCAGAAGGTTTCTTGATATTCAGGAGTCCTGGCTAGTTTTCCCAAGGTACTTCTCAGCTGCAGTGAGTAGGACCTGAGGCCCCTTGGAATTTGCAGGCAAATGGAATGAAATGCTGCAACGAGGTTTCTGATGCTTCAGGCCGCCAATTGTGCATCCGCTTCATTTAAATTAGTTTTTTTTAATCAAACATGTGTGAAAATGAACAATATGTTCTGTCTGTATAGTGGTCTCTTCTAGCTTTAGGTGAAATGTAGTCTATATTGCATTGTCCTGTGCTTTGAGTTCTTAATGTGACACTTTTTGTTATAGGCGCCATTGGAGGTGGAGCTGGAGGTTTTGGCTACTGAGGGGAAGGAAGTTGAGACTTTTGGCACTCTGGTGGGTAGGGTGACCAGATTGCAAGTGTGAAATATCAGGACACATTGGGCGAGCGGGGGGTGGAGGGTTGGAGGGGTGTTTTCAAGGATATTTTGTGCCCTAGGCAAAATTTTTACCTAGCACCCCCTCCCCTTTTCCCAGAGCATTGCTTACTATAAATTTTTAAAATGAATATTGCATGGTGTAATGTAGCATGGGGAAGAGGGTTGGGGTGCAGGGGGGGCTCTGGCTGGGACTGGGGATAAGGTGTTTGGGGTGTTTGCAGGGCTCAGGGCTAGGGCAAAGGGTTGGCATGTGGGGGGAGGGCTCTGGCTGGGGCTGGAGATGAGGGGTTTGGGGCACAGGGCTTGGTAGAGGCTTGGTAGAGGGGTTTGGGATGGGTGCAGGCAGGCTGCTCTGTCACTGTGGCCAGAGAGGACGATTCCCCCCAGCCCTTTTCCTGCCCGGAGCAGCAAGTTTTGGGGCAGGACCCCCTCTTTCCTGCCCCCCCCCCCCAGCAGCACACTCACCCCTGTCACTGGTAGCACAAGATGGCGGGCACTAGGACCCTGCGTCAGAGAGAAGGGAGGCTTCTGATTGTCCCAGTCTGCTCCAGGGCCACAGAAGGTTTAAGGGGCAGCAAGGGGAGGCCAGAGGACCCTGGGGGGAGGCTTGGGGGGATGGGACAGGACGGCTGGAGCCAGGTTAGGGGGGGGGGCGGCTCTCTGCCCCTGCCTCCCTCTGCTGGCCGGAGCCTGCATGCAGGCAGGGCCCCCCCAGCATGTGCCGGGTGGCCAGGGGGCACAGCCTGCCTTCCCTCCCCCCTCCCCTGACTGTCTCTGCGGGGAGGGAGGCTCTCTGTCTCCCCCTCTTCCGCCTGGCACTGGCTGCAAGTCCTCTCTCCCGGAAGAGCATCCCAGGCCTGAGAGAGCTGTGAGCGTTCAGTTATCACTGATGGTGGTTCTGTGTTTTCGGTTTGCAGAGCACAGGTGCAGTGACTGTGCTGACACACATGGGCCAACGGACAATTATCGATTTTTTTTTTTAAAGGAAGTTTCTTTCTGTTCAAAGCTGCACATGCTTCTGCATTTCCTCCATGGTGACTTTCAAGAGCCTGTATTACTGTGGGGTGGGGAGATGACACGGTAAATCCCTAGCAGGTCCCATGAGCATGGTAGAAACCAGTGCCTGCTATGTTGTATGTAGCAAAGCTGCTGTTTGAAGGGGCAAGCTGATTAGATTGTGGTTCCTGTCTGGGTTGCTCTAATAGTCTTGTTCTGGATCATGGGTCTGAATGTATTGGGTGCTGTTCTGAACTATCAGTATAACTGCAGCTAAGCATGTCAATAGTTTTATAGCATGTACCAAAAAAAAAGACACCGGCAAACGTATTATAAACAAACAGCATTTACCCTTGGCTCATCTGCTCCTTTCGAGTTCTTCCATTCTCTCCCTGCACTGTTGCCCTCAGCACCTGCTCTCTCTCAAATTGGGCATGATCTTTGTTTCAGCTGCTGCTTGTGGTGAGAGGCATTCAGTCAAAACAAGGCCATTTCTTAATATGAAATAGCTATGTCCATCCTGCAACATGGAGATCTATCTTCCACATGACATCCTCCCTGCACTCTGTTCTTTGAGTGCCTTTTCCTCCTTTATCAATGCTTGCCATGACAAAAGACTAAGGGAAAAACTTTAGGGATCTTCAGTCTGTTTGGGGATACAGAAATGTGTATAAATACTAATTTCCTTTGACTTTCTTGGGCTCATAATGGAAACTGTCTTACAACTACACATTGTAGGGTTGTTACGGCTCCACAATGAAGTCCCAAGTCAGTTTAGTTTGAGGTAGCAATTAAGATTGGCATGGGTGTAATTTTATTCAGTATGGACAACCCTAAGCATTGAAAAACTATGGCTCTGGTCCTAAAAAAGAAATAATTGTAGGCTCTGTATTTGTCTGCTGGTTTCTGAACATTCGGCATAAATTTGCTTCATGCATTCAAGCTTTTCTCTGCAGCCAGGATGGCTAGAAACTTGCTGCTTTAAAAGTGAGAGTTGATATACTCTTGGAACTACACGATGTTAGGAGCTGGGGTTTTACTAAAACCAATGGATAGTACAAGATTTAAGAGTAAAATCCTGTGCACAGACAGCTCCGCTTTCCACCCCAGCGCGTTGACTTCCTCCTGCCCAATAGAGGGGGTGATGGAGTAGCAGAATTGTATTTAAGAAGTGGGCCAGAGAAAGATTGGGAGGGATTAACCAAATGCCTAGAAACTGCCAAAGACTACTTGTTTACCAGTAAAAGGTACTACTGCATATGTCATTTGAGACTGGATTTAATTAATCAACTGTCTGTTTCTGGTACCATGGTGTACCCCTTTATCTTTTGTCCTGAACCCATCCACACCTGGTCATGATGCTCCCTTATCTTTGTTTGGAGCACATGCATTCCTGGTACAAATGGGCATGAAGGCACCTCTTAGATTTGCATGGATCACTCCTTTTGCAATGAAGAAATAATTTGTCACTCGTTAAAATCTTTGCCCTTTATTATTTTAAATGGGTGGTGGTCTTGATTCTTGTTGAATCTCTCAGGTAACCCCCTGGCCCCCATTTGAACTCCCTAAACAACTTCTGAGTTTCACATGAGTGTTGCATCTAATTCTGATCCATCACTGATGGGGAATTCTTCAGTGGGTTAGGTGAAGCCAAGAAAGGCAACAGTTGGACAGCTCCAGGGACCTGCTTCCTCCTAAGGGCTCTAGGGTAGAATGCTGTTGTATTCTTTACTAAGTTCTGACATCTGTGTTCTCTGCAGATCTTTGAAACCCAGCTTAATCACCACCAACTTCATTCAAGATGCCGCCAGCGATCGGAGGCCCTCAGGGATACACCCCACCAGAAGGAGGATGGGGATGGGCTGTGGTCGTCGGAGCCTTCATCTCCATTGGCTTCTCCTATGCCTTTCCCAAATCAATTACGGTGTTTTTCAAAGAGATTGAGGCCATCTTCGATGCATCTAGCAGCAAAGTCTCCTGGATCTCCTCCATCATGCTGGCTGTTATGTACGCAGGAGGTAAGCAAGCAGACTAGAGACAACAGGGAGGTGATTGTTACTTCTGTATCTGATTTAATGGTCTCCTATGTACTGTCTTTCTCCAAGTCACTAATAGGGATTGACTGTTTCCCATTTGAGTGAAATTTTCTAAATGGGTTTGTTTGGAGAAGTTGGGCAGAAACTTTATTTAATGCCCAAAGTGTGAAAATGAGGTTAATCTGTCCTGCTCCTCTGCAAAGCTGTAAGTAAAATCTTTCCAAGGAATTAGGACTTTCATAATTCTGCACTTCCCTCATTAGACTGTAGCTGTGGCATTTTGTCTGCTTCTAACATCTACTAGAAGGCCAGAATATGAAGCTATGGTGAATGCAGGAGTCCGTACAGGCAGTTGTCATACATGAAAGAAATTACAGCTTGCAGAACTAATTCTAAACCCCACAAATCAATAGATGTACGACCTGTGGTGTGGCCAAAGGTAAAGTGATAGATCCAGGAACAAAGAATGCAGACAAGGATGCTGGGGGTCATGGTGGATAAAAGCAGAACATCCGCTCCCAGGGTGTCATTGTGGTTGAAAAGGCTAATGTGGTCCTGGGATGTATAAATGAGAATCTTGAGTAGGAGGTTATTTTACTTCTTTTTTTTTTATTTGGCATTATTGTGACCCCTATCGGAATAGTCTGTCCAGTTCTGATGTTCACTGTACAAGAAGGATGTTTATTAGCTGGACAGGGTTCAGAGAAGGGGCATGAGAATGATTAAAAGATTGGAAAACCTGCCTTGCAGTGATAGACTAGAGGAGCTCAATCTATTTAACTTAGAGAGGGTTAAGGGTTGACTTGCTCAGTCTTCCTCCGTATTCTGTAGCAGGCTGTGAACCTGTGTGGTAAACTAGGTGGCTAAAAGAAGCTCCCACTGTTACAGCCATAGTGTCCACTCTGGAGGCAGCTCTGACTATTGGTGATTGTCGTGCTGCTGCTATCCCAGACCAGCAAACCGCCTGACTCATATTTGCATTTGTCATCAAAAGCAGCTGACAGCAGGAGCTGGGCGTGAGGCTTTTCCTTGGGGGAACAGTCCCTGCTTTGTCCTAGTTCAGCTAGTGCGGTAACCAGCACATTTCCCTGCCTCCATGTTATAAGAAGCTTGTAAACTGTAGCTGACTTAATGAGACCTGACCAAGGCCATTCCGCGTCTGTCTGTAGTGATCCTGAGAATGTGTTCTCACCAGCGCTCTTGGGAGCCGGTGTGCAGACGGATCAGTAATGGCTAAAAGGGACATGGCAAGATGGAACCAGTCACCTGCTCTTGAAATGAAACGCTGCTTAATTTTTTTCTAAAGTGATTTGCCTCCCTCCCTCAATTGCCAGGACTTATGGTGGCTCCTTCACAATGATGGCTGCAAAGGTCTTAAAAATCCCAACAGCTCACCAGTGCCTGGTCCTGCAAACTGGTTTGTTAATGAGTATGTGACCTAAGGGCTGTTTTGTACTATGACCGAGTTTGAAACTGTACCATTCCTCTGTAATAGCTTTTGGTGTTTGATTTAGGGGTGGCACAAGTACACACAAGCACTGCATTACTGCTTTCAGGCTTTCCACACCTCTTACAGTATAGACCGAGAGCTTGTAAAGAGATAGTTAAATAAACTGTGCGTGGCCTAGAGTGAAGGTTAGTCACCAGATGTAACCTCAGTCCCACCCCCTTTCTCCAAGTAACTCTTTTCTTGTAATCTTAGGATGTCTGACTAACTCTCATACCAAGAAGTAGAGGTGCTTTGCATACAATGTCTGCTTCTTATGATCTCTCTGGAGGAAGTTCACCCTCCCACAGGCGGTACTACTGCTCTGCATGCTTTCACAAATCTGCAGAGAACCAGCAAGAATACTAAACTGCTTGGCTGAGTCTTTGTTGAGCAGCTACAATGCACAGTCTGTTCCTCCCAGACTCATTTGGATCCTGAAAAGCACATTCTTGCAGGAACTCAGTTTCCTTCATAGTGTCTAAAGGATGCTTTTTCTGGTGAAAGCTGCCAGATTGACTAAGGGACATAGAGAATTGGTCTGGCTCTTCCCAGAAGAGGCAAATGGGCCCGCAGCAAAGCAAGGCCTAATTCTGGACTCTTGCTGAGTTGACCCTGTTGTGGCTGAGCTGAAGTCAGAGGATAACGGGGCCTGTGCTGGGGAGGGCACTTGAGTTCAGATGCTGGTTTGTATTTTTGTAAAATTAGGAAAAACAAATTTGGATGTCACTTCTTGCTCTCTTTTCTGGCAATGAAAATAGACTAATCAGTATTTTGTTAATGTTTCTGGCCAGTTTTAAAGGTGTTTGCTACAGCACTGCCACAGTCTTTGAGCTTTTATTTAATCAAAACCAAAGATCCCCTCCCTCCCCACTTGCACTGGGGAAGGGTGCGTGTGAGGCTACTTAAGCACTGCCAAGTGTTGCATCCAGCAGAGAGCACTTTGGATCTGAGCAGTTTGGGGTTTTTTATTGAACCTTAAATTTTGGGCCCAACTTGACATGAAGCCAAGCATAGCATACTGCTCCCTGACGATCTATCAGCAGGCCTTTGGTCCTACTATTCTCTGTATGTAATTAGGGGTCAGGGTAGTTTGCAGTGCTGGCCTCAGGATCTGCTCCAGGGACATCAGGGAGTGGTTTCATGTTCAATGTGAAAATCTTTCAAACTTTAAGTTCCTGGTGTGTCGCTACACGTTGGGCGAGGGAGGGAGGGAATGTCACAGCCCCTGGATGCAGGACCATGGATGAGAAAAGGAAGAGTTGGTCCTTATGGAGTCGCACTGGGGCCTTGGCTCAGTTGTTGGTCAACTCCAATTGCAGAGGTTACTTACCGGGACTGTACAGCGCTCTGTGCCTGCTGGGAAAGATCTGCATGTGATGGAGGATGTAGGCCAGTTGGAATCCTGCTGGGATTTCGGAGTGCCTTGGCTCCAGGTAGGAAGTCAGGTTGCTGACACAGTCACCGATCCTCTTCAAACATTTTCTAAGTTCTGCTCAACTAGAGGTGAAACGGTCAAGGCACATCCGAGTAGCTGGGAATAACATGGTGACCTTGCTGTCTATTAATGGTGAAACCAGATCTGTTAATGTTCAATGGATCCTCATTACGTTTATTTAAATAAGTTTTAGTGTCTGGAGAGCATATACTACTGTATCTGATCACTGTTTACTTTGGATTAGGATTTCTTGTAATGAAGCATTTTAAACAGTGGGTGCACACAGCAATGTGACTTCTCAAACACTGGAGGAGTAATTAAAATAACAAATGAACAAAAATCCCTCCCCTGCATGTGAAATGTTTCTGCTGGAGGGGTTTTGGAGCTGTGGCTACTCCTTGGCTGTGCATTCAGCACACATCTAGTTTGTGCTAAACATTGTTTTTTTTGTTACCCTATCTGTGCTGTCGTCCCGTGTCTGTCTCCTCCTCCTCCTCCTCTCTCTCTCTCTCTCCCCCCCCCCCCCCCCCTGATTCTGTGTTTCCTCTGCATATTAGGCTTGAGCTGTAAGCCCTCTGGGGGCAGGGATGGTTCCTGGCATAGTAGAGAGTCAGCCAGATCAGGGTCCTTAAGTGTCACCACAATATAAATCGTGCAAACAGGATAGACCCACATAGCTCAGTTTGGAAAACTGCAGTCTGATCTTCAGGACAGAAATATCCCCTGAGAGTGGACAGCATCACGCAGCACAAATAAACACAAGCTCTCTTGTGTCCAAGAAGCTGTGAGAAAGTTTCTTTACAGCTGCTCTGCATCCCCACTGCCCCTACCCTTCACCTTTTTTCATGAGTAGCTATAACAAAAGTTCATTTTACTATTTTTGGGGAATATAAAGGGGGGGGGGGATTTTTCTTGTCCTGCCCTCCAAGCCAGAGGAGTTGAAAAGGTTTTTCCTGGGAAGTAAATGAGCGCATTCTACTGCTGTAGAGAAGGATAGTACTCTGAGGTAGTGTGACTAACCACCCTAGTGCAGGAGATGAGTCATGCTGATGTTTCAGAAGCTGTGCCGGTCTGGCGGAGGTGGTCACAGCTAGCATCATAGACTGATTCAGATGTCAGTTGCTCGAAGGCTTTAAAGAACAGCTGATGACTCTTGAAAACTTGGGGAAAAACCACATAGCTTAGGGGCCATCCTGCTTTTTTCCTTTCTCTAGGTTGGCAACATGCATGCAGGCAAGATTTCCATGTGATCGTGACTTTGGATGTGTAGAACTCCAGTGGAAAATAGGAAGCAGAATCTAACAAAACATCATGGTTTCACGCTAGTGTCTCTGGGGCACAGTATTGGGATGGCTTGACTCAGATGTTCAGGTTTCCATCAGGCTTCTGTAGCTGAAGCAAAGTGAAGCTTTAAAACAACAAAATAAACCCAAAACCAACAGTGACTCAGTTTAAACTCCAGCCTCATTTGAGCATTGTTCTTCTGTCTGTTCTGACTCACTAAAACATTTTACAAAATCCCTTCAAATCTCCCCCTTTCTGCCCCCATGTGCACTTGGTATGTTGGTACCAGCCACCTCTAAAAGTTCTTACTAGGGAATCTTATCCAACATGCAGGCTTTTGAAAATATCCGTTCTGTATATCCTGACTCCCTCCTGAGGGGGGAAAAATGACCAGCTTGTTGCACGCAGCATATTCAAGGGTGTTCATGTGTTGGGAGAAGTGTGTTGGGTTGCTAGAGCCACTCCCAGAATAGCTAGAGTTTGCATTAGAGTTCAGAGAATAAGGAAAAAAAACCTAGGTTCTATATAGGGCTTTGCATCATTAACTCCCAGTGCTTTCCAAAGGAGGTCAGTATGGTCCAAACCCTGTTCTATAGATGGGGAACCTGAGGCACAGGAAAGGGAAGTGACCCCTCCAAGGTCACCCAGCTGGCTAGCGGCAGGAATTAGATCCCAGGAGTTCTGAATCCCAACCTAGTCCCATATCTACTAGGCCACACTGGTCTCCCTGGAGTTACGCCAGGGCTTAATCTGCCCCCTTGTGTCTGTCGAAACATGGGGAGTCAGAACTGCATCAGTTCATATTTGTGCGGCTCTGTTCAATCCTGTAGACTTAAAAACTTCCTCAAACTCTACAGAGAACAGAGGACAGGCTCTTACAGGGGAGCCAATGCGATGTTCCACTGTGAATTTTTTCCCTCTGGATTCTAAACCGCCTGGAACATTGTCCTCTGGAGTGAGAGGTCCAAGCACTTCCCCCCACGTGGCCTTATGTTATCCACCTCGCTCTCCTACGATTCTATACTGCCTCCCTCCTCTTGATGCAAGAGCTATGGCTAATTCTTATCTTGATCATCCATCCCCAGCTTTCGCTGACTCCTGAAGCTAAACCTCTATGCAGCCCTATTCGTGTCCATCTGCTTTGTAATGCATACATAACACCCAAAGATATCTCCCCTTTGGTTAACTCTCCTTTGATCTCTTCTAGGTCCCATCAGCAGCATCCTGGTGAACAGGTATGGCAGTCGGCCAGTAATGATTGCTGGGGGCTGTCTGTCTGGGTGTGGCTTGATTGCAGCCTCTTTTTGCAACACTGTGGAAGAACTCTACTTCTGTGTTGGGGTTGTGGGAGGTGAGTGGTCTTTTCATGACTCCTTACTGAAATCTTCCTCCGCAAAGGATGTGTATATCAAAGGAGAGAATGTTCTGGTACTTGGACATCCCCATCTTATCTCAAATCAGACTTTTCACACTAGGAAACTCCAGGAGACGAGAGATAATGAAAAGCCTTCAATTCTGGCTCTAAAAAACCCAAGAAACCCAATAGTTCGCTTACTAGCAAAATTGGCACCTTCTTCCGAGATCACTGAGACGCTGTAGTAACTGACCAAATCCTGCCGTTAATTTACCCCCTACATAACTTCTGAAGTTAGTGCAAGTTAAATTTAGTATAACGTGAAAAGAACTCGGCCCAGTACCCATTCTATTAATCCCAGTATCTACAGATGTGGAGAAATCTCTCATTCTTAAACTCACATGTATTCTCTTATTTTCCAGGTCTTGGGCTTGCATTTAACTTGAACCCAGCCTTGACCATGATTGGCAAGTACTTCTTTAAGAAACGGCCATTGGCCAATGGATTAGCTATGGCAGGTAGCCCTGTGTTCTTGTCTACACTGGCCCCCATGAACCAGTTTTTCTTTGGTATTTTTGGCTGGAGGGGGAGTTTTTTAATTCTTGGTGGACTTTTGCTGAACTGCTGTGTAGCTGGATCTCTGATGCGACCTATAGGCCCCAAGCCAGATCAGCTGAAGAAAGAAGTCACAAAAGAAGTATTGCAAGAAGCTGGGAAGCCATCTCTGAAAGCAGATGAAGGAGCTGGAGATGCCAGTATGGACCTTATTGCTGGAAAGACGAAGAAGCAGAAGCTCACAGCTTACCAGACTATTAACAAGTTCTTGGATTTGTCCCTGTTTACACACAGAGGCTTCTTGCTCTATCTGTCCGGCAATGTGATTATGTTCTTTGGACTGTTTACTCCCTTAGTCTTCCTCAGCAATTATGGCAAGAGCAAAGAGTTTGGTAATGAGTCTTCTGCCTTTCTGCTCTCCATTCTGGCCTTTGTAGACATGGTGGCTAGGCCTTCCATGGGACTGGTGGCAAACACCAAGTGGGTCAGACCCAGGATCCAATATTTCTTCGCTGTCTCTGTGGTGTATAATGGACTGTGCCACCTGCTAGCACCCTTTTCCACCACCTATGCTGGGTTTTGCATCTACGCTGGATTCTTTGGATTTGCCTTTGGCTGGCTCAGCTCTGTCTTGTTTGAAACACTGATGGATTTGGTTGGGACTCAGAGGTTCTCCAGTGCCGTTGGGTTGGTGACGATTGTGGAATGCTGCCCTGTGCTCCTGGGACCACCTCTCCTAGGTAGAGTATGTTTATGTACTTCCTAGGGTGCCTATGTACTATGAGAATACCAAGGTGGGGAGGGAACAACTACTGCTCCTTCCCAAAGGACACGTGCTGGGAAGGCTGAGCATTAAAGGCACAGAAGTGCAGAAAGCCATGAGTGTAGCCAGAACACACATGGGAGGACTCTTCCCAACAGGAATGGCTAGTGGTTATTGACATACTAGAGTGTGTGGATTATATCCCAGTGCAGCAAGGGTCTTCCTGTCAGGACAGTGTCAACACTCACTCTCCATGAAATTCCAGGGTCCTTGGGACGTTTCTCACTTATTCCCCTAAAGGAAAGCAAACTTTGGTTTTTAACCTGAGGGAGATGGGACTAGAGGAAGCTAGAGAAACCGCTTGGATACCCTGGTCGAAAAAGAATGTCACCTGAAAAGCAGGTTTTCTGAGGGATTCCTAGACAGAATTGGAAAATAGCTGGATTTTCTGGTCTACCCAAACCATACCAAAAACCATTGCCGCTAACCAAAAAAGGGGTCTCTTACCTGAACAGCCTCTTCCTAGTGGGTTTGCTTTTAAAATTTAAGCTGATATTGATTAGCGCTTACTGCTGTGTGCACTGCCATTTTACCAGCACTGCATTCGATTAACACTTGGGTAAGGCTTTAAAAAACCCAAGCTTTTAAGCAGAGATTGTTCTTGTGACCAGATGCGTATGCACGCACACCTGTTACGAGTTAGACTTCTGGGGAGAGCTTATACAGGTTAGTGTAGGGTGATTCCTGTTGTATAATGGGAGATGGTCAGCCACATAATGTATTGTCCTCTCTGGTCCATCAGGTAAACTCAATGATATCTACGGTGACTACAAATACACATACTGGGCCTGTGGAATCATCTTGATTGTCTCTGGGATTTACCTGTTTGTGGGAATGGGCATCAACTACCGGCTGCTGGAGAAAGAACAAAAGGCAGAGGACAAGCTGAGAAAGGAAGGGAAAGAGGAGGAAACCAATATCGATGAGGTGGAGAAACAAAAAGAGGCCGAGAAACAAAAAGAGGCAAACAATGACGTGGCCAATGTGCTGCAGAAAAACACGGAAGATGGCATAAAAGAGGAGGAGAGTCACATGTGAGGGACTGATTTTAGTCCTGGAGAGTTGGAGGAAGTGTTGTTCCTCTCAATGTCTGGGGAAAATGGTGTGCTGGTAGTGAGCAGTCATCAGAAGTGTATAAACCAGGTGTTCATTTTTAAGCAAAGCTGTTTTTCCATCTGGATTCAGCAGAGGTAACAGCTAAATGTGTCACATCCTCTTACATGAGTGGGAAACTTTTTTATATTCTGGCTTTTTTAACAGTAACATGAATGTACTAATTAGGTGCCTTAAAGTTTCCACCTCTAGACTATTCTGGAAGAGCCTTAATGCCACTCTGTAAACCATGTTTTAATTAGTTTAGTGATCTGTTTCGGGTATATCTGTTTTTTAAAGCCATTAAAAAAGGATACTGGATATTTTGAGGCTCAACCAGCTTCAATGCGGAGTCTAAAATGAATACTGCTTCACATACTTCTTAACTGCCAGATTCTTAATGAAAGTTGGGATATTTTTGGGGTGGGTTGGTGGGAGGGTAGTCTTAAAATAAAACCAGACAAAATATTTGGAGGCTTTTCTAGCAACTTTTGAAAACCGTTTTAGCTACTGTAGTTTTTTAAACATCCCCCTTTAGTTAAATTTTCATGGAACACTTGGGATGGAATTGATGACTGAAATTAATGGAAGGCTTTTTGTATAACTATCTTCACTCCACCCCTTTTGAGGTGGAGCTTCATTTTATTGTGATCTTCTCATTTTCATAAACGACACTTGCTGATGCAGGAAGGATTCAGGTTTAGATCGTCTCATTTTTCCTAGTCAAAGAACTTCCAAACTCTGTGTAATGCTTCTCTTCAAAGTAACACTATGAAACCAAATGAGTACACATGCAGAAGGCAGAGTTGTTTAGTTAGGAACCTGTTTTAGTCATAACTAAAGGAATCTATGCTGGTATGTATTGGGTCTGTGCATCAGTCTTTTTTCATCCTATCGCTGAGTTTGACTTTGGAATTGGAAGTCTTCTGCTGCTGCTTCATTTAGGAAATCATCATCTCTATCCGTGTGGACCAGTACTACCGTGTTCCTTCTTCCTCCTAGCCCTGACCTTCCTAAGAGGTAGTTTTTCTGTCCTGAAGCCTCCTTTTGACTGTGCACCTCCTCAGTAAAATCAAGCATTCTACTCTTCATGGACCTCTGTTCCAAACAAGATGTTCCAAAAAGCTTGTTGGCCTTCTAGGGTGGATCCCACTCACTTCAGTGAGAGTGGAGTTGGCTTTTAGCAAGAGGGTGTCAGTTTGTTACATATTCTTGGAGCCTCTTCTGTGTTCAGAGCACGGTCGGCTCCCTTACTGGTATGCATATGGTCTTGAGTATGTGACATATTGTCCTGTGCTCTGAGGCCTAGTATTTTGCACACTAAATCGGGCCAGGTACAGTTAAATACTCTTGTATGCCCATGAGATAAAATAGCTAAAGCTGCATAACCACCCCTTCAAAAAACTCTTACTTGCTCCTGTTTAAGTGAGAATTTAAAGCAATTTCTAACTGCTCAGATCAAAAACCCTTAAAGGGGGAAGGGGAGGATGTCTTCTGTTTGTACATATTTATTTTTTTAGCACTGGTAAATATCACAACTTGTGTGAAGAGGGTTAAGCAGATGGCCTGTGACCCATAGGCTCCTGGTACTTGTGTTTTAGTGAATGTTAAATGGATATCCTGTAAGAGGCTGAGGTTTTGGTTTTTTCTAATAAACTTTTGTATAATTCACCCACCAAATGTTGATATTTTTCTCTTTTCCTAGTCAGATATTTTAGTAGGTTTCATAGCCACATTCTAGAGATGTGCATGTTGGTAGGTTTTTAGGGGGAGAAGCAGGTGGGAAATTTGAAGTTAGAGATTCTTCAGGTTGGCCCTAAGAGGTGTTTGTGTAATGCAGTTCACCTAACCCGTGAGCATTGAAAGGCTGTGGCAAGAGAATAAGCAACAAAAATAGAACTTCAGTCCTTCCCTTTGAAGGCAGAAGAAGTGTTCTTGTTTGTACTGTAAGTGAACTTCATTTCTTGCTCAGATCTCTTTAAAATGACAAGCTATTAACTTGAACTTTAAACTCTTACCGGTGCGAGATAAGGCAGCTTCATTTCACAGAGAAGCATGTTGGGGATCATCTGAGCTGTATTTCTTGTGAGATTAAGTCAAAGCGTAACAAAAACCAAGACTTGTAGTTTTCTGTGTGTCTGGAGAATACAACACACCCTGATGCAAACTCCGTTTAAAACTGAGATCCACAAAGCTCATTGGAAAGTAAAAACACTAAAGGGAGTGTTCTGTTCCAGATACTGACCACAATGACAAGCTCCAATGAGGACTGAGTATGTTCCCACACCGTATACTTTTTTAAAGAGGTCTCCTCAACTGCAGAAAAAGTTTTGTGTGTGTGGGCAGCTTGTAGCCCCAGACAATCAGGGACTCTGCCCACAGTGATGCCACTGCCTTACGTGGTTTTAGAGATGAGTTTTAGGGCTTATCTACACTAACTGGGGGATCAATGTGTGGCGATCAATGCATCGGCAGTTGATTTAGCAGGTCTTGTGAAGACCCACTAAATCGACCGCAGATCACTCTCCCATCAACTCCTGTACTCCACCAGGTCAAGAAATGTAAGGGGAGTTGACGGGAGAGTGTCTCCTGTTGGCATAGTGTACTGTGGACCCCGCGGTAAGTAGAGGTAAGCTATGTTGACTTGAGTTATGCTATTCACGCAACTCAAATTACATAGCTTAGATCAATTTTTCCATGTAGTGTAGACAAGGCCTTAGAAGATATTCATGCTATCTTGGCTTTTAAAAATATATACCTTAAATTTTAAGAGAGCCTAAATATATGAATTTCTTTATAAAAACCCTGAATCAGATAGCTGAAGGATAGGGGGTTTTGATTAAACAAAACCTCATCTAGTTCCATAATCTATCCTGGGAAATCTTCCATAGTTCTATTAGCTTCCTCTCTCCATTGTCCTCTTAGGTTTTACCTGGGCAATTTTCATATTTGAAGAAAAACTTTTAAGCTATAACTTTGATGAAGAACTGAGTTTGCACAACATAAGATGCCAGACAAACAGATCAAGGGCTAGTAGAAATTAAAAAAAATTAGTTTAAATTTTGACTTTACATATATACAACATACCGCAGGTGGCCTTTGCTTTGTCACTTGGAGGCCCGGACAGTATTACATAACAAACTGTGAAGTCTTCTACCCTGTTGCCTTGGCTGCTGACTTAGTGAGTTTTTTGTTTGTTTTGTTGTTTTTAGTTGCAGTCTATTCTAAACCAACAAAAGGAACAGGTCAGGGTATTTTCATACTCTAGAATAAAGTTATAAAGCCAATAGAATATTTTGTATAAACAGATTTTATTGTACTGTATTGAGCTGTGACCTTGTAAAACCAAGATAGTGTGTGTTTTTGTAAAGTCCATATATCTGTCATAGTTCACATTGCAATAAACTAACCTTAAAGAACTGCAGGTGTGGTTGCTGTTCTTGTATATATGAGGAGACAAATTACCAGCTGCTATATATGCTTGCCCTTGGTTTGTCCTTCCATTTACTGCACAATGGAGTCTTGCCAAGTAAATTGGAAACACTCAAAATTTCACACCAATGAGGTACCAGATTGACTGTGGAGACGAGGTTTTGTCCCCAGCTGGACAATCTTCCTCACCAATGAGTCTCAGCCATGACTCAGAGGGATTAGTTAAATGGGGAATTGCATGTCATGGCCCATTCAGTCCTTCACCCTTTCCACAAGGTTGCCACTCATAGTGATGTGAACACCTCGAACTGGATCACTAAACAGTCCCATAGTGACAACTCTTGGTCGTTACCACTGACTGGAGATGGGTGCTGGGCTTGCTGTGGTTTCGGTGCTTTTCTCTTGATTGTAGGAGCTGTAAAGTGCCTGCACGATGCCCTCTTGCAGTGTTGGCCAAAGCAGTGTGATTTCCATAGCTTTAATCTTACACAGTGCCATGAGTACTAGAGCCTCTTAGGCAATGTCTTGACTGCCAAAAATGTTGGGGGCGGAGGTTGTAAGGTTTTTTTTAACAAGATAATGCAGGATAAGGATCCCACTGTAGAATCCCAGTGGACATGAGGCACTCTGTCTGTCTTTCCGTGAGGTGACTTGGTGAGGTCAGCGCTGCATTGCACCACCCACTGCTTGGGGTGGAGCGTGCCTAGGTTTACCTCGTGGTAAAAGTACAGTGCCTTGCCTCCTAGGACTGCACACTGGCATAGCGAACATGCACAGGATAGCACAGTGAAAACACACTACTGGCGGGAAAGAGCCCATGATTTTTAAGGAGATTTTGGCAGATAGGGTGGAGAGCCTCTTGAAGTAACTTACTGTTCAGACTTCAGGCAATGGAATATTTAGCTAAAGATCAGACTGTCGGATTTGTGGGATAAGGCCATGCTGCTATTTCTCCCGTTTCCCAGCACTGGCTTCTGCTCCTTGTGTTCTCATTCTCCCAGGTTTTTTCCCCACCAAGATGTCAGTAACAATGCATAAGGGTCTACTCAGTTAAAGCATTTGTGCACATGCTTGGTCCTGTGCATGACAGAAGTCCCTTTAAAGTCCATAGGGCTATTCCTGCTTAAGGGCTTTGCTGTATCTGGGCCTAAAACGTTTTTAGCCTAGAAACTGTGTAGATGAAGATGGAGTGTGTGTAGATGTACATAGACTCAAGAGGCGGAGTCTTTTGCTTCACAAAGAGAAGGTTAAGAAGTGACTCGATTACAGTCTACATGTATCTACACAGGGAGCAAATATTTGATGATGGGCTCTTCCATCTAGCAGAGAAGAGGATAGCATGATCCCAGGGCTGCAAGCTGAAACTGAACAAATTTAGAGTGGAAATAAGGGGTGAAATTTTAACCAAAGAGTAATTAACCATTGGAACAACTTGCCAAGCATGGTGGTGGATTCTCCATCACCTTTTGAAAATTGTTAGTGGCTAGTTACTCTAAAAGCTCTGCTCTTGGAGTGATCACGGGGAGGTTCCCTGGCCTGGGCTATACAGGAGGTCAGACTAGATCAGCGTTTTCCAAACTTACAACATTCATGTGCCCCTTTTGAGACCTTTGTTTTACCAGTGTACCCCTTTTCTGCTGAAGATAATTTTGATAACTGAACGCGTTATCATATTAGTTACAATGTAAACCTGTGTGTATTTCTACTGTACAAGTGTATACCATTTTTAATATATTACATTTTAGTGAATTATTTTCTGCTGCTAAAAAAAACTGATAAAGTAAAAAAATTTTTGGCTGCATACCACTGGAAACCCTTTCGCGTACCACCAGGGGTACATGTACCACACTTTGGGAAACACTGGACTAGATCATCACAATCAAGGCTTCCAGTCTTGGAACCTCTGGAGGTATAATTCTCAGTGCTATGGGTTCACTGCCCTGTTATCGGGCAGTAACATTGAGCATGGAAGTTGTCCCCATCTGGGACAATGGGTAAATGCTGTCCTGTGCCTTTCATCTGAGGACCATCCACACACAGCACTGGCTTGACCCCTTAGAAAACTACATTGAAAGTAGCCTCGTGCTGGCATGGGATGAGGAAGATGGACTGTGACCCACTCTCACACTTCTCATACGTTGAGCCAGGGAGGTTTAGTAAAGACAAAAGCTGCCATTGCCCACAAGTATCACCCATTTGCATGGGTGGGGTGCAGTAGAGTGATGCTGGGCAGAATACTGATGGGCTGCTATTAATCAAATCAAAGGGAGTGAATGATGAATAGTCTGCACGCTCTGTCCCTCTTGGCTGCAAGTCTTTGCCTGTGCAGTTTATCTTTTAATGCCAGCGCTCATCCCTACGCTGTTTTTAGCGGTCGCATTAGAGCTTGGAACAGGAGCATTGCTGGAAGCGTTGCCTGCACCTTCGACTGAGTAAGCACAAATGCCTCAACTGGCAATAGCTTAACAGCACGATGCTTGTATGGTGGACGCCAGTGGGTGTGTTGGGTATCGGTGCATTCCAGTGGAGCCGGCCCATGTTGCGGTGACACTCCTATGCATATGCTCCTTATCAGCGGTAATGAGCAGCGACTTGAACTGTAGGAAGTTGAAAAATGGCACATTTCTGCAACACGCCAAGGGAAAGCCCTGCCACTGTCCTCTAGGCCCTTTGGTTGGGGTGTTTTATTTGGTTTAAGATTTCCCAGGACTTAATTGTGTTATAATAAAAAAACAAACTTCAGTTTTCTTGAGTAAATATCAGGTTAAACTTGAGTGATGGGAGGTGGAATAGGTAGGGGCAGCAAAGATTATATCTCCTGTTGCCTCCACCTCTTCTGCTTGCAGGTCCGTTTGGCCAGAGAAATGGTGGCTCGGAGTGGGGAGCGGGGGCTGCCTGGCACCACTTGTTTTTAGGACTGGTGCAGTGAGGTATGCAGAGTGTGTGTGTCTGTCTGTCTTCCACGCGGTTGCTTTACTTGGACAGACAGCCTTGCACTTACACTTTGGCTAGGTCTGGAAGGTGGAATTCCCATGCAAAGTAAAAATACTGGTGCTGGGATAGCACAGCTAGCCACACGAGTATGTATGCAGGCGGTCCAGGTACATATTCAGGTGGCTAGGCGGAGCTGCACTGCTATTTTTAGGTGGGTGTGCCTGTGAGGTCTGGGAATAGCTCCTTTGAGCTCAAACGCAGAACAGAACCTCGGACTAATTTACTATTAACAGAAACACGTAGATGGAATCCGAAACGTGGGGTTGGAAGGAACCTTGAGAGGCTCCCAGCCCCGTGCGCTGAGGCAGGGCCAAGCAACTCTAGACCATTCCGGGCAGCAGTTTGTGCAACCCCTTCTTAAACCCCTCCAGTGAGGGGGATACCACAGCCTCCCTTGGAAGCTGCCTCCTGAGCTGAGCTACCCTGAGTTAGAAAGTGTTTTTCCTAATTAACCTACATCGCTGGTTGCAGGTTAAGCCCCGTTACTTCTAGTCCTATAGTTACTGAGCATGGAGAACAACTGAACTCTGTCCTCTTCATAACATGCCTTAACATGGTTGAAGACTTATCAGGTTCCCCTGGAGTCCCCTTTTCCTAAGACTAAACATGCCCAGTTTTTAAATCTCTCCTCATAGGTCACGTTTTCTAAACCTTTGATCATTGTTGTTGCTCTCCTCTGGACTCGCCAGTTTATTCACATTTCCTTAAATCTGGCACCTAGAACTGGACACAGGATCCCGCCTGGGACCTCTCCAGTGCCGAGTAGAGCAGGATAGTTGCCCCCCGTGTCTTACATATGATGCTTCTGCTGCTACACCCCAGAATATTGGCCCATTTTGCATCTTTATCATATTGTTGACTCTCATTCAATTTGTGATCTGCTGTAACCACTACATCCTTTTCGCACGAGTGCCACCTCAGCAGTTTTCCCCCAGTGCGTAGTTGCCTTTGATTTTTACCTGCTTAAATAAAGTACTTTGCAGTTGTCTATGTTGAATGTCACCTTGTTGGATTCAGGCCAGTTCTCTGATTTCTCATTAATTTGTATGTTAACGTAATGCATTAGATTTTAACATAATCAGTATTCCCTTTTGCTTGAGGGGCCTCACATTAGGGAGAAAACTGCTTTAAAAAAAATGGCTTTTGTAAAACCCCAGATTGAAGAACCTTGATTATCCTACATGTTTGGGAGCTTTCTAAAGAGTGCGTCCAGCGCATTAGATCAAGCAGTTTGCTGCTGCCACGTGGAGATATAGTGACTAGGCAATGAGTGTAAAAACTTGGCACGGGGTGGGGATAGTAGATGCCTATATCAGAAAAAGCCCCCAAAATCGGGACATCTGGTCACCCTGCTTCAAGGCAAGTGTGGATGAGTTTTCACTAGCCAGAAGCATCGAGCCCCTTTTGGCATGCTCTCGCAGCCCAGAGGAAGACGCCCATGCAAGATGTTAGAGATTTCTTTTGAATGCTCTGTCAGGCTTTCCTCTTCTCTTTCCCTTTCGGTAGCAAACAAAAATTCTCTTCATAGCAGGCACAATGTCAGAAATAGTTGGAAATTAACTCTCGCATTGTTTGTTTTCCCAATCTTCTTCCAGGCCGGCTGCCAGAAATGCTTTCACAATGGTTCTGTGCATGGAGGTTCAAAGTGTTCTTAAGCAACCACCCACGTACTAGCACTCTCTGGGTGCAGGCAGGACTGGCTAAGTCAGGTCAGACAATAGCCCCAAAGGGTAACCAGCCCAGAGTGAGCTTGAATCTACATGCACCCGGCATTAGAGGCGTGGGGACAGCTGAGCTGCCTGGACAAAGTGTTCCTAGCTGCAGGCTAAGACTTGCACTATAACCTTATTTGTCTTAATAAACTTAGCACAGGTGAAAGGTTAGTGTAACAGCACAGGAGGGTGAACCTCTCCTGCTGCAGCTCAGAGAGTTAGTCAAACATGCTGGCCCATCCCTGCATGTGTACGCTCTGGTCCATAGGCCTAAGATTAGTCCAGTTGCAGTGGCATGTTCAGGATTCAGCATGGCACCTGACACAGCCGCCACAGGGGTAAACGTGAACGAACCACAATCTTGAGGAAGTGGACAGGGTCCTGTTTCACTTCACACAAGCTGCCACTGTCTGGCTGAATATAACGGCAATGCATGCTGTCTGGTGCAGGGGGAACACTGTCTTCACAGGAGTAAATGGTCCTTTTTTAAAGCCTGTTGCATGGCACAGAAGATCCTGACCCGATTTAGCTTTAACAGCTGAGCTGAGTTACAAGAAAATGTGTCTAAAGCAAGGAATTCCAAAGCTTGTCAGCGTGGGGCTAGATGGAAACTAGGCCTTGGTTGGACAAACATTCAGTGTGCACCAGACAGAGAGAGACATTCGGATTGCTCCGGGCTAGTTTAATGGAATTGATAAATAGTCCCAACAGAGCGTTTCTCGGTGCATGGGAAAGAATTTTGGGGATTAAATCTGAGTATCCCAGGCCAGTTCCCACTGGAGTCATGGGACGGGACTCACGTGTGTCGCTGCTGGGGGCTCCGAGGGTGGCTGGGGAATGCTCCTCCTCTCAGCAGACGGCAATGTGCGATGCAGCTGCAGCAATGGATAATACATGCCAGCTCACTTCAGCGGTTAAGGCAGCTGAGTCAAAAGTCACCTTCCCCACTCGTTAACCCTGAACATTTTTAATTTTACAAGCAGCAGTTTTACTTTACAGCGCTAGATTTTTAACCTGACTTTTTATTTATGTAATAAAATGAGCTGGAAACTGATGGTTCCTCATAAAACGAATAGCTTTGCAGCTTGCCCTTCTTGCAAAGAGCAGCGAGGAGTCATGCGAGTGCCCAGAGGAATTGCAGATGCTGGGCAGGTGGCTTGTTCCTATAGCCCTTATCTACGTTACCCTGAGACGCCTGGTGACAGGAGTGGGCACATGGCCATGCTTCAGCTTCGCCCTTCTTTCCAGTCACTTTTTTTCCTAATTTCTATTTTAAGCAAGTTGCCATCAGTGTGGGCAAAGCGATTTTCTACTCTACTTGCCATAGCGAGGCTGCTACAATGAATCTGCCTTAGTGATCAAATGACAGAGCTGCAAAAGTCAAGAGAGGTGGAAGCTGCTTTTCCTCTCAGCTGCAAAGTGCAGCACAGATGGGGCTAGTGTTCCAGAGAAGGGGACCACAGCCCTAAGGAGCCTGCAAGAGATTGAAAAGAGGGACTGCTAACTTAGAGGGGCCATGCTAGAAATGAGAGGCCTAGCTCAGGATGACGAGAGGCTTCTGTTCTCCCTGTCTCCTAACACCAGAACAAGGGGACATTCAAGGCAACTGGAAGGCGGCAAATTCAAAGCTGACCAAAGAAACTACTTTTTCACATGATGTATAACAAGACTGTGGAACTCTCTGCCACAAGTTATCAGTGAGGCCAAGAACTCTGCAAGCTTCACAGAGGGATTGGACGTTGATGGACGACCAGACTATCCAGAGCTAGAGTAGTTAATGCTAAGACCTTTTAGAAGGGAGATAAAACTTCCTGCTTCAGGGGTTCCAATCTCTATTAGAGAACAGAGGGAGACCTTCATGGGGGTTGATTGTCCCACAGCTGCCCATTGCAGGGGTTCCCTTTCTGAAGCAACTGTATTAGAGACCGGAGATTGGGCTAAATGTTCCCCCCCCCAGGTTGATCCAGTCTGGTTGTTCCTGGCTATCAGCCTCTGCATCTAGTTCCTTTCTCGTTAATGCAGGAGATCAGTTCTCCTGCCCTGCTGCAGAGCGTGGTGCCCACACCCAGGTCCATTCCAACCCAGGCAGCCTCTTCCCTTGCGCCAGTCCTGTTCTTCTCCCAAACTCCCTGGCTCTCACCGCACAGAGTCATTCAGGCCACCGGCAGTGGCCTAAACCCTTCCCTAGTGCACTGCAATCCACGGCCAAGAGGGAACGGTTCAGCCCAGTGGCCGAGCTCATTCATGTGGTGGGCTGCAGGAGGGGATCTCCCCAGCTCTGAGTTCAGGGCAGTTTGTTCAGATTTTCCAGGGGATTGACGCTCTGCTGCGTCGGCAGCTTTTGCTGACTAGTTGGGGCCGCAGCTCTGCAAACACTTGTTTCTATTCCAAATTCCACCGTGGAGATGCCAGAGTGAGGTCTGTGGAGAAGCCCAGGGACAGGGAGGGTGAAAGCCCGGCTGATCCACTCAGTGACTTGGAAAAACCAGGGAACGGGGAGAGATGCTGAAGCCCAGCCTCAGTGGCGAAGCTCACCTCTCAGCTGGCCTGTAACTACACCAGCCCCACCACCACCTCCCCCTCAGCCCAGGGCAGCCCAGCTGTTCAGGGCAGAGGAATGGACTGTGGTCCTGCAACTCTTGCAGACAGCTGGAGGGTACAGGGCAGGGGGTTACTCACTGGGCTGGCTGAGCCGAGGCAGCTCTGGATGGATCTGAAAGGGCAGGTGGGCATTTGGGGCCCTGGTTGAAAGGTCTTTTTCTATGGCTATAAAAAACCTTCCCTTCCTACCTAACTTGATGCTTTCAGCTGAGGCTGCCCACGAATCGCATAGTCATGCCCTGCATGGGAATTGACATCACAGCAGGAAGTGAGGCAAGTTTCCCCCCAGTGATGATGCACACAGACCTCACCCTGTCCCCAGGGTGACCAATGCTCCCCAGGAAGTGGCGCTGCGAACTCCCTGGTCCCAGACTCAGTCCTCAGACAGGGTCAGTGAAGCCCATTTCCTAGCGCCTCTGTGTCAGAAGCAATATTTAAAGCACACTGCATGGAAACCTGGCACCGATTCTGTGCTCATGCTGAATCCAGACGGGCCGGGAAAGTGATGCCAGAATTCTAAGCAGACAGCTGTGTTTGCTCCTGCCTGGTTAGAAGCTGTGTGGAGAGAGGCTTATTATCTTCTGTGATATATTAACAAAGCAGAGTCACCAAGGACAGATAATTGCTGCAAAATGGCCATCAATGATTCTCCCTGCACATTCTATTCTATTAACGAGCAGTGTCCCTCGTCCATTACGAGCGGTAGACAGATGCTGCGTGCTTAGGGCTGGGCAAGGAATGGCTTCGCCTTATTCTGGGCAGTGCAAGCAGTGCTCGGGGATGAGGGAGGGCAGGAGCCCCAAAGGTCTTTGTTCTGGCTGATTAGCTCCGTGAATTCGTTGTGCTCCCTGGGGAGACCTTGTAACCCTGCAGTAGAAGGCTGGCCTGACGCCCCCCTGAACGTGCATGGCTCGGGGTGGGGAGCAGGGGGGTTAGCTAACTGCTGCTTGCGGCTGGCATCTGCAGGCAGGGTAAGCCCCGCGGTGCTCAGAGGCCAAGCCTCGGGGGGAAGCCCTATCCCTTCATATCCGTCTCTGGCAGGAGAGCAGTCATGTGTCAGTGGGTGAGGCTGGTGCGGGGCCAGGCCGGGTGCAGACATGTTCTGAGCGGCTCCGGGCCCAAGGCGCCAGCGTAGGTGTATGTGAATAAGGCTGGCCTGAGGCTCTGCGGGTTGCAGGTGTGTCCTGCCTGGCACCTTTGCTTGTGCACCCTGGGGGTGCCTGTAACCCGCTGCTCTGCTGCTCTAAAGTTCACTGCCAGGTGCTGACCCTTCGCGGCATGGTCTGGTTCTGGCCTCTCGCAGCCCAGCTCCCGCTGCTGGGTCTGGAACCTTTGCAGGCCAAGCACTTTGCGGGAGCACTGTCTCCTCAGTGACAGTAGTGAGCAGTGCGTTCCCCTTGCAGAGCCAGTCAACCGCACAGCTTCGCATGGCAGGTGAACTAGGGAACAACTGTTCAGTATGAGATGCAGCACCCCCCGCCCCTGCAGTCTGGGGAACACCCCATTCCGCTAATGCCCATCGGCCATGGGACCTGACACAGCTCTGCCCATCTCCCCACCTTCATAGGCAGCAGCAAGGTCAAGTGCTAGCAGCTGGGGTTAACATCCCACCTGCAGCTGAAGCAGAGACTTGCCCGGCTCCTCCTTGTGTGGCCAAAGCACCTCAGTGCCCGGAGGCCATGTCTGACGTGCGTGCCCGTCCCTAGGGAGGACAAGGCTGAGCTATGGCACATGGCACGTATGAAATCTGTGCAGCACTGACCACTTTATCCTCATGGCCACTGGGGAGACGGGGCAGGTGGGGAAACCGAGGCACCAGTAGCTCCCTTCCAGCCCCCTGGGGCTCTGCTCTCTTCAGCTCAGGAGGGGAGCTGTGGGCTTGGCTTGTTCTGGGCATATGGAGATCGCCCCTCCATCATAACTTGCCATAACTTCACCCAGCCATGCGGTTCCCATCCACGGCCCTCACATGGAGAGCCCCCATCCATCTTCCACTCTCAGCCTCTGACCAGCAGCGCTCTCGCCAGGACATATCTCTGCTGTTTGATAGGAATGTAATTATTACTATTAATCATGGGCAATGGTGCCAAGCTGGTGACTGCAGAGCCGGCCACAGGGCTTTCTAGCCAGAGCCGCTGGGCACTGTTAGAATGTCTGGGACCTACCGCGCCGCCTGCCCCGTCCCACCCCGGCGTGGGCTCACCCTTCAGAGCAACTGGCTAGTCAAGCAAGGAAGGTTCTTTCCTGGGGGTGGGAATGGAGAGCAGGAGGGACTGGAAGGGGAATGAACTGTGGGGATGTTCGGGGCAGGGGGGGAGGCAGAATGGGACATTTGCTGCACCAGGGGCAGGGGTGACCGTCTAGGGGGAGAAACGCTTGGGGGATGGGTCATGTGACCTTGTCCAGCCCCAAATGGGAATGACTTACATAGGCCCTTTGGTGCATCTGAGCCTTCCCCCCCAGAGAGGCCAGCAAGGGGCTCGCTGGCCCTGCAGCTGCCGAGTGAGAAGGTTGGGATGCCCCTGTCTTGTTCCCAGCAGCAGAGCGGGGTCTCTGCACCTCACAAGAAACCCCAGTGCTGCTCCCAGACCCTGAGACACCCCCCCTGCTGGGATGGACGCTCCAGCCGCCCACCAAGGGCCCCTCTGTCATCCTGTGTGTGAAGCTGAGTACGGGACCCACTAAGCCACGGAGGGCTGGGTGCTTTCCTGGAAGCAGAGGGTGCAGGCTGGGCTGTGACTAACTTGAAGCTAACTCATGCTCCTAGCTCAACCGGTGCAGGCTCAGCCAGGTTTATCAGCACGGACTGCAGCTCCCAGCATAAAAGGCCCTGCCCGCGAAGTTCCTGAACCTCATTGCAGGGTACGGCTGTGGAGCCCGAGGAAAAGGCTAAGTCACCGAGAGGCTCTGTGGGCAGGCTGGCTCAGCACTGGGCGAACCCTGAGAAATGCTTCTCTGCACTTGTCATGGGAGTTGGTATGTTTATTTCCTTCATTCCTGTCCAAGCCACCTTCGTTTTCCACCAGGTGACCACGTTTCATTGGCCCAGATCATGGAAACCATTTGTGAGATGGGCTCAGGTAGGCAGAGGGGACACGCCCATGTGACCCATTGATCCAGCATGTCATGTGCTCACCTCTAGCACCCAGTTCACACTGAGGACAACAGCCTACAACTGCTCCGGCCTAAGGGAGTTATTCCGTCAGCTCCAGTGCTTGAGGCTCAGGCTGCAAGTGGTGAAGTGCCCAGCATTGCCCCCCCGATGGCCCTGGTACCACTGGCATGTGTGTCCATTCGAGGAACAGAACAAAACACCACATGACTCGCATTTCCAGCGCGTTCTGGGAGACCCGCAACGGTCCACATGTGATCTGAGTTGCTTAGTTGCCATTGGCTGGATATTTGCTGAGTGGATTCCACGCTGTTATTCCAGCAGGAAAAGGTACAATTCACCAAGCTGGTGGTTGAGGTTGAATTATCCCCTCTGTTTTGGAAGGGGACTGGCTCCCTTCCCATCCCCAGCATCTCTCCTACGAGGAAGAGGGAAGCAGGTGGTTCGGGGACCTGTTATTGTCTGTGGCACTGAAGACCCCACACCGCCCAGGCCCTGTCGGCTGGTCTGGGGTGTCGGTGAGAGGCAGCAGCATCACACTCGCGCTGGAGAAATGGGAGGAATTTGGTTGTGGAAGTCAGGCAGCTTCTGCTGCAGAATCTCCCTGCATCGGGAGATGGTTCGCTCTCAGCTGCCAGACGTCTGAGCACAGCAAAGGGCCATGTCCCGGGTCCTGGGGGAGCTGCAGGGAACCCAGCAGACTGCACCTCAGTGCAATCAGGAAGGGGGTTACTGTCCTGGAGCATGATGGCTTGGTTGGTACAATCTAGCAGTGTGAGACGCCCTCCAGTGGCGAATGGCTTCAAGTACTGCAAGCTCAGGAGCAGGGAGGGGGAAGTTGTCTCAGCTCTCCTGCATCTGCCCTGGCAGGTACCGTTCTGCACGGTTTGCTTATTGCAGAGCTGGCACATGGACCAGGCTGTACTCAGGCTCCCACCGGCCTTTCCACATGCACAGCAATGTGCGAGGGTGGGAATGGAGCCAGGAGAAATAGCAGGTCCCTGCCTGGAGATGTCCCAGGTGGAAGGGACCCATAATGTACAACTGATTTTTCTTTCTTTCTTTGTGTGTATAAATGCATCTTACTTCTGTTCCATTCTATGCATCCCATGAAGTGGGCTATAGCCCACGAAAGCTTATGGTGAAATAAACTGGTTAGTCTCTAAGGCGCTACAAAGTCTTCCTCGTTTTATAACAGACACAGAGGACTGTGTGCCCCCTATGCCAGGGGCATGTGAAGATTCACTGCTCCCAGCATTGGGGGCAGCATGAACCCGGGATAAATTCCATCGCCCTTCCCAGTCCAAACCTGGCACTGCTGGGCCTTCCCAGGGGCCGTGCAGCAAACAGCCCCAGGCCCAGTTAGCCTGGGGCAGGGTGACTCTGTCCCGGGTTGGGCAGGTCTCGGTTTCTTGCTCTGCCACCTCATTTTTCCGACAGCGTGGGAGAGTGGGTGGAATGTGCAGAAAGAGGAATCTGAACATCCGAATGCTAATGCGCGACTTAGCTTGGAAGGACTGGTGCTGCACAGAGTTAAGCGATAACCACAGATGCCTTCAAGAGGGGGCAGAATAATGGTTCTCTGGCCCCCAGCCCTTTGTAAAATGCCTCAGAAAAAATCAGCTACTGCCATTCTCCTGCACAGGCAGAGTTGTTCTTCCGGGGCGTGCGGGACGTTTGCTTTAATTTGCAAGCTGGATAAATAAAGATCCAACAGGATATTCCCAAGGATGTGGTGGGAGGTGTGCCACCCAAGGTCTGGATCTCTGCACTGGAGCCCTGTGGGTGTGTGCTTAGCTCACTAGCTTCTAGTCATCACCTGGTATAATAAAACGTGGTGATTAACTCAAGTCCTGCAGCATTTGGAGAGAGGAACTCCCCGGTCTGGAAGAGCAAGGTTGAGGGGTATCCGGGAGAGGGAGGGGAATGCAGATCAGCACTGAGGGTATCAGCAGAGCTGTGTCTGTGTGGGAAGCCCGGGAGCGAATAATGGGGGTGGAGGAGTGGGCGCACTGGATCAGGGTTGAGGGGCCCTACACAGGTATGAGTTTTCTTACGTTGTAGGTGGGCAAGGGCCTGTAGAGACAGGGCATGGGGGGATCAGGGTGTCTGAGCGTCTCAGAGCCAGAAGAGCAGCATGGTGGCTGAGCTCTGGAGAGGTGATTGCCGGAGGCAGGCACACGGTGGGGGCTGGGGGAGCCCTTTTTGTCCCCACACGGCTTGTTGGCCTCAGTTCTCTGACTTCTGCCCCATTTGGAAATGGAGATTTAGAGAGACTTGTGGCAGGACTGATGGCCTATGGGCTCTTCCCAGAGGACCAGAGTGCTGATGTCTCCACTTGTTACGGTCCTCCCGCTGAAGGGCCAGTGTGGGATTGTCCCCCACCGGCAGGGAGTGGGTTCCCCAAGGCTTTGGCATGAGGTGAACTCCCACCCCATGAGTCACCTGCTTCCCAGGGAACACTCCTGTCCTGAGAATCAGCCTCCACCAAAAAGTCACTTCCTGAGACTGGAGACCAACTGTATTGGAAAAAAATAACACTATGTACATCGAAACAGTATGATCGGTGTCATAATTAAACTATTAATTAATGACTTACTTGCAGAAAAGAAAGTTAATTACTTTTTACAGAAAATTAAGGGGGGGGGAGAGAAAATGAAACGTGTTTAAAATGTAATTAGCACTGGCATACTGTGCGTGAGAATGAGCCTGTTTCTTGTGAATGTAATTGTTTGCAATTAAAGATCAGTGTCTCATGTTCATCTCCTCCCTGTCAGGCAATTAGCTGCATCCCTTCTCACATGGCTCTGTACATCCATTTCGCTCTCCTTTTGGCCGGCAATGAAGCAGAACACACAGCAACTGATGAGTATCGAGCAGTGGAGCAGGTGAAGGGGAACGCTGCCAGCTCTCACCAGACTCACCGCATGGCAAATGTTATTGCTGTGTAATGTCATCACCTTTCTATGCACGAAAGAGCCTGCCATAGGTGCATAAACAAACCAGCCAGGCAGGAGTCTTCAAGAAAAGCAGCAGATTCACTGGACTGAGCAGTGTGGCTGGGAACGTGTCAGTCTGCTGGTTACAGGTGAGCCGTTACCGAGAAAAAGCTGGACTCAGGGCAAGGGTTTCCTGGGTCAAAGCAGCAGCAGCACTTCCTCCAGGTGATGAAGGCTCTTGTTCCACGTGTTAATTAGCCATACCCTACCCCTCCACTCTGACTGACTGTTACCTATCTGTGGGAGCTCAGAGGCCTTGCTCTCATGGACAGAGAGAACCCCAGCCGGCCGGTGATGATGGCATCAGGCTGCCCATTTCACCTCAGCTTTATCAAACAACCTTCCACTCCGTGTGGCCGTCTCTGCAGGGAAAGGGCCCCTGTTCTGCTCTGCTGCTGACGAAAGGAGTGGAGGGGAATCTCCCTGCAATGAACAGAGTCTGGGTAGTTTAAGGGGCATAGAGGTGGGAGGTGGGGAGGTCAGCAGTGCCGGTCAGACCCTGCGCTCGCTGAAGGAGGGAGGCAGGAGGGGAAGGGTCAGTGGTGCTTTGTCATCCTGGGGGAGGTGCACTCTTCCCATGTCACTGTTATCTGGGGTGCTCGGCTGTCCCTGAAACCCCATTGAATTGAATTTGGGGCCTGTGTTTTAACCAGATTTCTGCAGGTTGCAGAGGGCGATCTTGCTCAGGCCTGCCTCATGCAGGTGAACAGGGCTGGACTGAGAGCAGACTCAGCTCCCAGCTACACTGGTGCAGCCGTACCGGCGTCAGGGGAGGTACAAAGCTCAGAATTTGGAGTCTCAGGGTCTCCAGTTTCTTGGTCTGTGTATCTCTCCGGGTTTGTCTTTTGCACCTCCAGCCTCACTCTTAGGGCCCCTCTAGGCTAGGGTGGGAGGACCTTGCTGCTGGCTGTGCCACACCTGTTCTGATTCAACCAAGGGGAGCTGACACCACCAGCTCTCTGAACCTGTCTAGCTCTGGCTGGCGGGGAAAAGGGAAATTATTTCTCCTTAACGTGAGACTCTGCTTGTACATGGATCACCTCCACTCTCTATTCTGGGCTCTCGGGTCCTTCCTCAGGTGCATACCAGCGGTGGCGAATCGTCCCCCTGGCCTGACATTAACGAGCCATCTTCTTTCCACACTATTTGCTTCCAAATGTTCTCACCAAAAGACTTCTTCTCTGACATCTTAATGAACAAAGTGCCCCGGCTCTGCTGGTGCTAATGCCGCTGGTGAGTGGTTGGCTGACCCCTCGAATACTCCTCTTTCTTTGATGTCTGTCTAAGGAGAACACGGTGCCTGCAGAAAATGAAATGCTAAAGCCAGCCAAGCTTTGAACTACAATAAAGTGTGTGAAAACGGAATCGATTCGACAGTAATGAAGAGTCAAGCCCCACACAGCAGTGTGTCACCCGTCTGATATCTTCATCGCCATTATCTGCATGGAGGGAGCGGATTTTCCCCTCTGTCACATGGCCTGGTGAATAGTCTCTTCCCACAGAAGACCTGGAGGTTAAGCCCTTGATCGACCTCCACACATCCCAGCTGTGCAAGTTAAGCTCATCCATGCAGCACTAGCTTCTCTGTGATAGCCGGAGCTGGTGCCCATTTGTACATCTGGGGCTCTGGACACATTTATACAGGGAGCCAGTGGACAGCTATGGGTGGAGAAGGGGGCAATGCCCTGCCCAGGGAGGAAAGGCCAGGAAGGAAAA
The DNA here is from genome assembly GCA_032164245.1 of Sternotherus odoratus. NCBI lineage: Eukaryota > Metazoa > Chordata > Testudines > Kinosternidae > Sternotherus > Sternotherus odoratus. The sequence continues at coordinate 13,566,532 of JAVMKO010000022.1, read as the reverse complement.
TTAGACTTTTTAATTTATCCTTTGTTTTGTTGCCAGCTCTGGTGGAAAATAATGTCTAAGTAACAAGGAGTCAAGCGCCAGTGTCTGGATACTACAGTCACTAAGAAGGGCCCCTGGTGAAGAATGGAAGCCATCCCAACTGCCCTCCTGTACAGCAGGGTCGTGTCAACCTTCGCTCTTGTGAGTCACGCCTTGTCCTGCGCGACGGGCAAGCAGAGGGGAACGAAATAATCCCGGGAGCACACGTGCCTCCTGTAAACTTCCTGTAAATGGCATTCTGGAGCAGGCTCCCCCAGCTTATTTGTCATCCTAGCATATTTGCTGCTCCCTGCTCCGGCGTCTGCTCTCATTAGACAAGTCGCAGCCTCTTGTTTCCCACTCAGCCGCAGCAAAATATGTTCGGCAGGGTCTCTGCACATACGGATGGGACGCAGACCCCCCAACCTGATTCAGGTCTCTCAGCACCATCATGTTCTGGGGGGACACAGAGAGAGACGGGAGCTGGATGCATGGGTCCCATTCCCGAACACCCCCACTCCCAAGGTCTGAGAACTACAGAGCCCCTAAAGGAGTCATCCCAGACGTCTGGGTCCTCCTCCCTCTCCCCAGTCTCGAACAGCCCCTCCGGAGGAGGGACTCGAACAGACTTTCCTCTGAAGATGGTCTTGAACAGTTCCCCTTCAGAGGAGGGTCTCGAACATATCTTCTTCTGAAGTCGGTCTGGAACAGATGCTCTTTAGACAAGGGTCTCGAACAGACTTTCCTCTGAAGATGGTCTCGAGCAGCCTGCCCGCAGTGGGGAGGGGGGACTGGAGCGCACCCCACAGCTTGCCCGCGGTGAGGACGGGGGACCGGGGCGCACTCGGCAGCCCGCCCGCGGCAGGGATGGAGCGCACCTGGCAAGCCGCTCACGGCGGGGCCGGGGCGCACCCGGCAGGCCGCCCGCGGCGGGGACAGGGGACCGGGGTGCACCCGGCAGCTCGCCGGGGCCGGGGGACCGGGGCGCACCTGGCAGCCCGCCCGTGGCGGGGCCGGGGAACACCCGGCAGGCTGCCCGCGGCGGGGACGGGGGCGCACCCGGGAGCTCGCCCGCGGCGGGACCGGGGGGCCAGGACGTCCACGGGTTTTTTTGTTTGTTTGTTTGGGTTTTTTTTGTAATTTGGCGACTTTTCGGCGGAGGGGTTGTGCCGTGTCGCCGGATCACAAAAAGGGGTCATGGTCTCAACTAGTTTGAGAACCGCTGATCTAGTGAGACCCCCTGGGCCCTAGAGCCCCCCAGACCACCCAGAGCCCCCCGACACCCCCCCCCCACTGCCCCTCAGCCCACGTTCTGCAGCCACTGCACCAACTTCATTTGGTGAGACCCCCCCTAATGGTGTCTTATTTATTAAAGCTTAAAGTCTGTCCTTGCACTGCCAAAGACAAAGAGGCGAAACTGACGATCTCCAGAAGGAATTAAAATGTATTAAACTGGACAAACTGTAGTGAAGGAACAGAAGTGGTATGCCAACATTGTAATGTCCATTTTTCCATTGCTCATGGAGGTAGAAGTGACATCAACCAACATCAACGTAGCCAGCAACATAAGGATGCTGAAAAGACTCTGGCTTCAGTTAGAAACATCAGTTCGTTCATGAGATGTGATGGTGATCGTGAAAGCGATAAAATTGCAGCAAGTGAAGCTCTTTTTGCTTATCATACTGTGGGTCACGTCCAAAGTTTTTGCGCAAATTTCTCGAGAGGTTTCCTAATTCAGTCTCCTACACTCAAGCAGTATGAAGTATTATCTAGAGTAGAAGCTGCTAGTGACACCATAGAGGCCTTTTGGACTCTTTGAAGCCAGCCTGAAAGGCTTGTAAGGAAATAGTCCTTGACGTGTAATAACTGCTTCCCTGAGTATGGAGACCAACAGGCGATTTGAGGACTATGTCCATTTCACATACATCCGCACGTCTTGATTAATCCTCACACTAGCCCTGTGAAGCAGGAGTGTGCAGTCCCGATATACAGATGGGGACATCAAGGCACGGAGCCTTGATGTGACTTTCCCCAGGTAGCGTGATGAGCCAGGGCTGAACCGGGAATAGCACCCAAGACTCCCACCCCTCTTCTCTAACCACTAGAGAACACTGCTCAGTGAAAGGACAAGATAGGTGAGAGACATGGAGTGTGAGCAAATTAATTTGCAGTACCCTTACCATTCCTGAACACCTTCTCTCCCTCCCCATCAGTCGGCTAGAGAGCAATGAGCACTGAAAACTGAAAACTGCAGCCAGACAATTGGTTCTTACGGACCTATGGTGGAAGGCACCTGTACAATTACCCAGCATGTGCATTGGTTTCAATATTGCCTCTGGCATCCACTTTGGTTGCAAGAAGAACTATGTCTTTGATGTCCATCCTCCCAGCCCCTCCAAGGAATGGACGGTGTGATCAAGGTCAGAAACTTGACAGTTCAGGTCCCAGCCTCTGTGCGCTCATTCCCATCTGAATGCCATGATTCATATTGGCAATCTCAGCTGGTTCCCCTTTGGTTTAGATTAAACTGGGACCTTCAGCCAAGCAGAGGTGCCCCCGAAGGAGTCACCCTGGGCTAGTGAAGCAGTAAGCAGAGAGCACACCTAGGGGAATGCCCCAGGAGGTAAGAGAGGGGAGTGTCTCACAAAGGCAAGTGGGAGCTCAGCTGGCATTTCCAGTCTTCAATGCACAAAAGCAAAAATGCAAATGTTGTGCAGGTGCCCGACCTTGCTGCCTTCCAAGGGGTTAGATCCATAACTAGCTCCATATGGAACAGCTTCTTTATTCATGAGAACTTGTTCATGAGCCCCACACTAGTGGGAGCAGCTAAGCCCAGCCCTGAGTGCAGAGATGCTGGTGGAATGCTAAGAACAAAAGAGAATTGTTGTAAGGACACTGCTGAGCTGGAGAAAGCCACAGCAGGGGAGGTCAAGACCAACTTATGCTCATTAGAATTTCATGAAAGCTGGGGAAATGGGTGCCACATGGTTTGATTCCTTTCAGACTCTTCCCGCTCCATGTGGGAAACTATCATGGCAAAGGGGCCTTCTTGAGAGTCAGCTCTTGCTCAGCCTGCTTTGTGTATCTCAGTTAAAAGCAAAATGGTCTTCTGGCTTAGTTAAGGGTGATTAAAAATCAAACTAAGTACAAAGGGGGGTTGCAGAATCCCAGACACTGCAGCTGCATCGAAACCTATTTCAGAATAGCACTATGTGCTGGAGGGGTTTTTATAATCATCCCATTTTCAGGTGCTTCAGCCCCATAAAAACAATATCCAGGAATGATACTTCTGCTGGAAACATTGTCTCTTGACTGCTTACCTTCAATGTCAGTATTTTATTAGCTAGGTTATAGTTACCAAGTGGAACTCCCTGCTGCAGGAAATTGTTGAGACTAATAGATCATCTAAACATTTGATTTTAAAATGTTACTACTCACACAAACAACATGTGTAATGACATGAATTCTGCTTTCAGGACCTCACACTACAAAACTTTCAGTGTGCAAGATGACAATTTTAGTAGCTGGGGAAAGGAATATGCTCCAATATTACTGTGCTAGGTATCCCAGACAGATATTGTCCTCCTATGGTCACTGTACTCTCTCACTATTCCAGTCTGTCCTCAAGATCCCACCTGTGAATCTACAAGAAATTAGCCAGCTAATAATCAGCTAAAACAGTGGAGAATTCTAGCAGGTCTGTCTGTGAGAAAGAAAGAAAATAACCCATGCTATAAAATAATTCCTTAACTGTGAAATTCACCCCAGTGCCAGGCCCAGACACCACTTAAGCCCTCAAGAGAGACCTTAAGTGAGACTGAAGGCTGCATCGGCCTTCGGTGGGCCCCATACAATGGGTGAATTTCACCCCAGTGAAAAACAAGCGATTCAGTGCCCCGTCCTTGGCCAGAAAGAGCGTTCAGCTTGGAGTGAGCAGCCGACATGTTAGCTCTTGAGCTGTAGGAACTAGGGGGGTCTTTTGATTGCTTTAGTAATCAGAATAAAACATGAAACCAAGTTTTTCCTATCTGCAGGTCAAACGGTGAAGGCCTCTGAGCCTTGGCAGTAATCGATTGAAAACTACCGGTGCTGTGCAGAATCCATTCTCACCTCATGACTGATTTGCTTTTAAATCCTTACAATTTTAATACAAGTAAAGTAAGTTACAAAGTATAAGTCTTGTGGTCGGCTCTGAGGCTGAGTGACTACCCCTAATGGAACTGTAAAAGGGATATAGGTATTAGGCCCTGTGACCCCTCACTGTAGGGCTGTTTCAACAAGAATAAGACTACCCATTAGTTCAGACCTCAGTTCTGTCCTGTCCTAGCAAGGAGATCTTATCGGGTTTGATTTTAAGTAGTTAATGAATAGCATACGAGTTAGAATAAACCTAAATGCACTTGTGATAACAACAGCCTTTCAGGCGGTATGGGGAGCTAATACACTGCAAATAAAAGGTAAGAAAAGCCATTAGCTTGCAATGTCTGGTTCTTACTCAGCCAAAGCACCATGAAATCATTATGTTTAATTATGGGATCTCACCCTAGAATACCAGCCTCAATAATTATTTATAATGATTTGTGAGCGCACATTACAGTCTCCTAGACAGTTCAAGTTGTTACAGGCAGCTGCTGCCAGTTTTGGTTTGCTTTTGCTGGGCACTTATTTCCTCCCCAGGCTATCTCACTGGCTGACTTTTTTTGGTGAGGAAAAGCACTAGTATCTTGATTCTGTTACCTACTACTCCAGGGTGCTGAATGACTTAACCCCAGGGGTTCTTAGAGCAGCCACTTTGCTACCACAGCCTGAATACCCCATCTCAACCCAGCCTGGCCCAATCTGAAAAACAAAAACTGACCCTTAAGGACAAAAGAAGGACAGAGGGATGTCCATCAAGGAGGGGGAAGGTTTCACTGAATAGTTCGTCTAGCGGAGCCGGACTCATTTTTTCCAAAGCCATTATGGATCCATACTCGGGGCTCTCCAAGTTGGAAGTTAACTCCACCTCAGTGAATACATGCATTTGTCTTTGGGCTAATTCAAAATGCCAGCCAATAGCAGGTGAGTGAGTCTCAAAGTGGTCAAAGCAGCAGTCAGTGAAACTGACCACCCCTCTAAAAATCAGACAGCTTTCTCCCTCCCTCCCTGGTGAATTACCCGGACATTGGTTATTGGGGGCATGTTTGATCAAAACTTACAGTTTATTTATTTTGAAAGGAAAGTGGTGTTTTTCCCAGGGGAATTCATTTCCTTCCTTTCTTCTATTAAATGGCAAAATGTTATTAGACCCTACACTGAAGAATAGATCTGGAAAGTATGTTTTATGGAAAAAATTATTTTAATTTTCTTGACATCTTTTGCTATGAAAATTGTATTTTTTCTGATTTTCCTTCCTCCCTTTCTTTTCTTATTGAAACTGGTTGGATGTTTTGTTTTGGCTGGTTTGTTTGTTTTTGTTACTTTCTCTCTCAAACAAAAAGCAAGATAATGCCCTTTCAAACCTCAACAAAACAAATGAACAAACAAACATCCCTAACAAAATAAAAATGTTTCATGTTGGGCTTCTGAAAATTGAAAAATATGTAAATAATTTTAGGGATTTTTTTTCATCTAAGTTTGGAATATTTTGAAAAAACACCACCCAAATATCATTTTTTGGAAAAAGGCCATTTTAATGGGAAAATGTTTAAAATGAAGATTTTTAAACAGCCCTACTGAAGAATTTGAAACTCACTGCACTGGTTCTCCAATAAACCATCGTGTAGACAGCTATAAGAATATCAGAAGGATGAATTCCCAAACTAGGGCAGAATCCCATGCTAATTTTTAGCTAGTGGAAAGTGTTCCCAGTTCCCCTATGGGCTTTTTTTGATGTTTCCTTGAGATGCTCAATCCAGGCTTACACAGTGTTCAGTTTCCATGCATCCCCTATCAAATTTCTTCCACGGTTCTTGATCCATCAGATGTGATTTAGCCTAACTTGCTTTCTCATCGCAGGTGTTAAAATTCTCAGCATTCTGCAGTTTTCAATTTTGCCCTGTTACTATATAAAAGGCATAGAGTGTGCTAGCACAAATGTCTTGTGTCTAAGGACACTGCAAACACTGGGGGCAGGATGCTCTCCAGATCATTCCTGCCCTTTGCTAATTCCCCAGGGCTACATCCAAAGAGACCTTCCCATTTCTTTGTTTTAATTGCATCGCTAAAGAGAGACTCATGTTTTACCTCCAGAGACACTCGCCCTGTCTTAGTCATTCTCCAGTAGACATCAAAGTAATTGCAATTTCATTTGATCAATGTTCTTACTTTTTTTTTTTAATAGGCTTCCCTGGTCTGCATAAATATTTCTTGTTCTGACGACTCATCCTGCATGAGACTAAGGTCTTTCTCATAGCCGTGTTTGATGGATAATTTTATACTCTTTTCTATTACTCTCCAATCAGCTCTCAGTGTCACATGCCATGCTTGGCCTTATTTGTAATCACCTCAAAAGGGTGACCAGACAGTCAGTGTGAAAAATTGGGGTAGGGGGTAATAGGAGCCTATATAAGGAAGAGAACAAAAATCGTGACTGTCCCTATAAAATTGGGACATCTGGTCGCCCTACACCTCAATAACCTTAACTATCATTTTGGGTGCTGGCTTAGTCACGGATATGGTACCTTCATTCTCAACTATCCATCAGTCTCCTGGTTTATCCAACTCTCTGCTACACCAATTAATCCCGCCCTACTCTGAAGGAGATTAGGGGCTAACGCCCTTTGCCCAGTTGCGGCTCCAAGGTTTGACACAAAATGTTGTAGTGTTCATGTCCCATTTGGGAGGGATGGGGAAAGAGCCTCTGAGCAATCTCTGAAAAAGCAGAGTGCAGAATGGACCAGGCTAAGATTGCAAGAGAGCAGATGGCAGCAAATGGTAGAAGAATTCAAAGGCTTCCCCTCGCCCCAGGCTTTGCTTTCTGACTGGAGGTGGCTCCTTTATATTCTGTGCACAGCGCAGGGTTCTTCTAAGCTAAAAATCCTGTCTTTAAAATAGAGTCATCCCTGGGGAACAGGAAGATGTTAATGACAGGAAAAAAGTCTTGGAAATTCAGACCGGAGGTATAACGAAAGTGAGAACGGCAGCAGTTCCTGAGAGAACAATTGGCATCTTCTGTTGGTCTGTCTGCAGATGGTTGAACCTCAGTTTCAGAAATCTGAGCTACTGTGTCTCTTACATCATTTAGGGTCATGTGTGCAGGACAGCAGCAGCAAGAACCAATCACGGGGGTTTCCCCTTCACATTAAACTCCCCTCGTCCTTGCCTTACTAGGCCTGTGCTTTGTAGGTGACAAACCTGAGGGGCTGTTTCAGATTGAGGTGTCAATAGTGGAGGTTTGGAACAAATTGATTCACCAGGCCCAGATGGTATCACCGAGGAGTTCGGAAGGAACCCAAATGTGAAATTGCAGAACTGCGGAATGTAACCTATCACTTAGATCAGCCTTTGGACCAGAGCAAAGAAGGCTAGCTAATGTGATGCCAATTTTTAAAAAAGACTTCAGAGGCGATCCTGGCAATTGCAGGCTGATAAGCCTACACTGGAACTATCAGCTGGTTTATTTGGCAGAGGAAACCCCACTCTATAATAATCTATAATCCAAACGATACATATAAAATGATGGAGTCTAAATTAGCTGTTACCACTCAAGAAAGAGATCTTGGAGTCGTGGATAGTTCTCTGAAAACATTCACTCAATGTGCAGGGGCAGTCAAAAAAGCAAACAGAATGCTGGGAGTAATTAAGAAAGGGATAGATAATAGGACAGAAAATATCATGTTGCCTCTATATAAATCCACATCTTGAATATTGTGTGCTGATGTAGTTACCCCATCTCAAAAAAGGTATATTGGAGGGTGAGCTATTAACAGCAGAAATTTTTTTTTTTTGGTAGTGATAATCAGGATGGCCCGTTTCAAGCAGTTGGCAAAAACCAGTAGGAGAACACTTCAATCTTTCTGGTCACTCAGTAACAGACTTAAAAGTGGCAATTTTCCAACAGAAAAACTTCAAAAACAGACTCCAAGGAGAAACTGCTGAACTGGAATTAATTTGCAAACTGGATACCATTAAATTAGGCTTGAATAAAGACTGGGAGTGGCTGGGTCATTACACAAATGGAATCTATTTCCCTTCTTACCAACTGCTTGAAATGGGCCATGCTGATTATCACTACAAAAGTTTTTTTCTTCTGCTGTTAATAGCTCACCTTAATTGATTAAGCCACTTAAAATTGGTATGGCAACCTCCACCTTTTCATGTTCTCTGTGTGTATTTATATCTTCCTACTGTATGTTCCACTCTGTGAATCTGATGAAGTGGGTTTTAGCCCATCAAAGCTTATGCCCACATAAATCGGTTAGTCCCTAATATGCCACAAGCACTCCTGGTTTTTTGGGTTTTTTTTTGCGGATACAGACTAATGCGGCTACTACTCTGAAAATTGTTTAAATGTCTTTCTTTTTCAGAAAGGTTCTTTCTATTCTTCTGGGCTGCTTCACCATTCTCCAGTCTCTGTGTCTCTCCCTCTTTATGTTTCTTGTTCTTATGTTTTATTTTATCCCTTTTCTTTAATTTCCCCTCTCGGTTGGTTCTGGCACAGCTGCCTTCTGTTGGCTAAGATCTGACTGCTTCTTAGCTTGGCAGACAGAAGACTGGCCTGAAAAAATAGCCAATTGTAGCAGGGTGAAAGGCCAAGGAAACATCAACTCCTCTTGTTCCTCCCCATAAACTCCTCTAAACAGAGTCCTTTGCACTGGGAGACACAAGAGGGCAGTGTGATGTTAAAGCAGATCATTAAAGTTGCTGTTACTAGCATTAGCACGAAAATGTTACTTTAAGGGATGATTAGACTGGCCCCAAATAGCTGTTTGTTGACTTGATTTAGGTGTCTAGTGGCAGCAGGCAAGTGAACTGTACTACAAAATCATTTTAACTGGTGATTACACTATGTGTAATGAGTGGGAGAGGGAAGAATGCAGCAATTCCCATTCATTCACAGTGAGGTTTAGGGTATCTAGTGGGACTATTTTGTATTTCCAAGCCCAGAGACCGCTGCTTCTCTCAGAACTGGTGATTTGTGGCTAAGCAAGATCTATAGTGGAGGGAGAACACGGGTATGTTTGAAACACACTGTCTGCTTATTCCAGTCCTCTGGTTCATTGTTATTAAAGGTAATGGCCAACTTTTCTTTACACTCAAAAGTCAAAATGCAGAGAAAAAATACCAGTGATCTAAGTTTGGCAGCGTGAATACTACAATCCCTGTGTGTATCATGCTACCACAACTGTGCTGAAAATGCATTCAGCCCAGTGCAACCATATATTACACTGACACAAACACTGTCACCAGGCAAAGGCCTACAATCAACACAATGTAAAACATTAAAAAACAAAACACCAACTCTGGAGGAAGTCAGTCAAAGCCATCTGCCCTCATGTCACTAAGGAGTAGGAATTCTGGGCACCTGGCCCTCGGCCATCTATTCACCCAGGAGTTCATGGGGAAACTTGAGTCACAGAGCTTGTCTATGCTGGCACTTTACAGCACTGCAATCTTCTCACTCAGGGGTGTGAACCGCTGCTCCCAGCACTGCAAGTTTCAGTGCTGTAAAGTGACAGTGCAGACAGTACCTCAGCATGGAAGCTATGCCCCTCGTGGAGGTGGGTTTTGATAGCGCTGGGTGAGAGCTCTATAAATAAAGAGCCATGGCAGCACTTTAACATGGCTAGCGAAGACATGCCTGTAGTTTGAATCATACCTGAAACGTCTGGGTGCTCATTCTCTGGGTTCTTACCGTGTTGTCAGTCAGCGCCAAAGAGGTTGTTAGGTGTCTCGCAATGCAGGTAAGACCTGACGCCCGCTCCCAGGGATGCCCTGCGATGCTGTAAGATGTTGGAGAGGGGCCTAGAGGAGGATGGAAGGGGCGACACTGATCAGATGACATGTGAGATAATATGGAGTAAAGAAGTCCTCTTTCTGAGGCAGAAAACAAATCAATGTCTTAGCTAGCCATTCATTCATCCACCCATCCCCCATGCACCCCAGTACATAGCCTTCTACCCAACCACCCCGCAATCATCACACAGCTCGCTTCTACATTTGTCCTTATGGCTTCTGGCTCACATTTAAACCAATGGCATCGCAGCATTCAAGTTAATTGGAGGAGGCATCTCATATTTCAACCTATGGAACTACATTCTGTAAATGAACTGAGGACACAAGGCAGGAGTTGGTGAGAGTCAGAGGGCGGGGAAGGGGTCTTGTACCACTCCCAGGAACAGCGAGACTCAGGGGAGGGGGGCAAGGCAGAGCAGTGCCTTGGTACCAGCTTGTCCAGTACAGTCAAACCTCCATTTAACGGACTAATTCGGGCGAGGGGGTGTCCGTTAAATCAAAAAGTCCATTATTTAATAAAAAAAAACCCGAGCTGTCGGAGCAGCAGCCCGCCCGCCACAGGGTCGGGGCGGCAGCTCTGCAGCCTGCCTGCTGCTGGGAGCCGGGCGGCAGCCGGCAACCGTCAGCCAGCCCGCCCGGGTCCCGGCTGCTGGGAGCCGGCAGCCCGCCCGCAGGCGGGACCCACGCGGGAGCCGGCAGCCAGCCCGCCTGCAGGTGGGACCCGGGCGGGAGCCAGGAGCCAGCAGTCAGCCCATGAGAAATGGATTTCGGATGCATCAGACTTGCTCAGAAATTTTGTCCGTTGCATCCGAAGTCCGTTAAATCGAGGTCCGTTAAATCGAGGGTTTACTGTATATCTTTCTTAGGCTGGAAGGAAGGGAGCGACACGCAGTGCTTAGACTTTCTATAGCCACAGCCTTTCCCCGGAGCCTCAGCACTACCACTGCATGGCCAGAGATGAAGAAGGCAGATGTTACTAATGGTCACATTACATTCACTCATCTCACCTCCGACAATTAAAAGGGGTAAAGCCTGCAGATCTGAGAAGAGGCAGCGGCAGCTGCTCGCTGTGATGATCTGATTGCACAGCTCACATCATTCGGTGCAGAGAGGGTTAACTAATTTACGGGATTTATGACCTCTAGCGCCTCCTATGTTTTCTCTCCCCTCTCCTATTAATCAATAACCCATTATCATAACTCTTTGGAAATGATTTATTGTTTTTATCTTCTGTTTCCATCTTGGAAACAGTAGCTTTTCTGCACCAGAGCTTGCTATAAAACCTTTGGGCTATGAAGATGAATAGAGATAGTGAGTGTGTCCAGCACATAGGAGGAGAGATGATAAGATTGCTTTTCAGGGCAATGAAGTCATTTCTGGACTCTCGCATCCCGTGTAGCACAAAGTTACAGCTGGCTATAAATTGTGGCTCTTGCCTGTGTGTACAGTGTCAAGCAGCTGTGCATAGTATGAGGGCTAGGGAGGGATCGTTGCTCTTATTGAATGCTATTTGTGGAGGCTTTTAAATAGGTACTGGAAACAGTTTGGGGTTTGGTAATAAACCGACTGAGGAGTAATTGCTGGGTGGCTGAATCCCAAGCTGCAGATGGACTAACCTGAGACTATAGGTACGTCTACACTGCAGTTAAAAACCCGCAGCTGGCTCGGGCCAGTCGGCTTGGGCTAAGGGGCTCTTTAACTGCGGGGCTGATATTTGGGATCAGGCTGGAGTCAGGCTCTAAGAGCCTCGGAGGTGAGAGGTCCCCGAGCTGGGGCTGTGGCCCAAACATCTGTACTGCAGCTGTGACTGTCTAACACACCCCTAAACTGTCAGACACACCCCTAAACTGCTGTTCCTTCCTTTCCACCTCTCGCCCCACCTAAGGGGTGGGGGTTCATGGGGCTCTTAGATGGATTAATCTCTCGGCTGGAGGGAGGTGAGGAGAGGATCGCCTCAAGCTAGAATCACCCAGGAGCAAGTGTCTGGCCAGTCAGTGACAGAAATTCACCTTGTAAAGTTCATGGTGATGGAAAGAAAAATCTCCTGGGCCTGAATTCACTCCATAGCTTCCGCGCCCCAGGCTCCTTGCTGAAACACACTACACCTCCCCTGGTCCAGTCTCTCCACTGTATCTGCCTGCCTGCCACAGCTCTACCAGGCACAGGGGCGGATTAATTGCTCCTGGGGCCCTAAGCACAGCCAAGCAATGGGCCCCCCCTTTCAACTCTCACCCCCATTCACAACCCAGCTTTTACTCGCAAAGTGTAATGGATGCAACATTGCAGGATTTTGGGGGGCCCAAGACGTTAATTGAGACTTTTTTTTTAATTTAAGGCCGGGCGAACTTGTAATTTTGTAACCATTTTTTGTTGTTGCTTGGGGCCCCTTTTCTCTTGGGGCCCGAAGCACATGCTTTTATTGCTTATAGGTTAATCCACCATTGCACAGGGATGAGATGAACCTGACAGCAGTGGCTGCTTGCTAGCCACTCTTCGCAGCTCACCCAGAAAAGCCAATTCTCTGCATCACGAAACAGCTGTTAGCACGCAGAGATATGAGAGGTAAGGAGCCATCCACCCTTGCAGTGGGGACACTCTCGAGGAGAGAGTTCCCCCACCCCCCGAAAGAGGAGACTGAACAAGCCCAAACCACGTGTTCCTTTGCAAACTCCAGCTGGACTTTGGGTCAGGCCCTAGAGAAGCAGTTGTCCTCAGGCCAAGGATTCACTGACCCAGCCCTCTCTTGAGCTGCCTCCATATAATGCAGGCTCTACCTTTCAAACTGCTTTGCTCAGCATCAGAAAGACCAGGCAAGACTTCAAAACATCCAGCATGTTACAAAATTAATTGGCTGGGGGTTAGTGGGACACATACAAAGCAATATTAATGTACACTAGGTGTGATCTGCTTCAATAAATCATGCTGGCTGGTCTGATGCATCTCACGTGAAATATTCAAATCTGTTAATGTCTTTCAGTTAAATAGTCACCAGGGTTTAGTCCAAATCTTTTGTTTTATCATATTTTAGCATAGGTCAAGCATGAAGCACCAGTTAATAGCTCCAGCAAAAAGGCTTTCTGGAGCTCCGTTGTGATGTCTAATACACACGCACGCTCTTCCTGAATAATGTATAACCATAGAGAGCAGATTGTGCTTTCATGGGCCAGAGACAGAGACCAAAACCCTTCAGAATAACAGCTTCAGCTCCCCGGGGCAGGACCCAGTTTGGAAAAACTGCTGCACTTCTGTTGAGCATAAGCAATGAAAAGCGCCGTTCTATGTAGGCAGATGTGCAGATGACTTGCCATGAGGAGCCTGTGGTGTTAGTGCAGCAGGCGTCTCAGCAGCTGGTTGCATTTTCTCCAGCCTTGACGAGGTCTTTAATCAGAGGCAAGGCATCAGGAGAAACACTCCCTCGACCTTCCAGAGCACATCAGAGGACTAGGAATCACAGGCCCACAGACAAGAGAGATGGGGAAAGACCAACAGGGCATCATGAGCCATTCGAAAAAAGCCTTGATTCAACAGATTCCCCAGACAGGCTCTTGATGTCTATCCGCAGGGCTCAAGAATGGTCATGGAGTTGTTTTAAGGGAGACATTTTTGTTTTCAACAACCTGTTTCTTTTCCAGGAAGTGCTAGGGCTGGATGACAAAATCCACTTCAGTCCCAGGAAATGGCTACACATGTTGTCCTGGTCAGACACGGACATGCTGGGGCAGCCATGTGTTTGCTGATGAGACCACAGTGCTCAGCTACTGGTCTCGTGTCCTGCCATGAGCAAGTGGGGTGCAAACTGGCTGCTGACACCAGAGAATTGGGTTGTATAAGGATCAACCATGTGTTCGTCAGTTGGTGGCTGGATAGAGAGACTGAGCCAGTTTGTGGCATGATCTGCAGGGCACCTGTCTTCAGTGTGTGTGTGTCCTGCACTACTGCACAGCCACGTCTCCAACTGGGCCCTGGGGTCTGTAAGCAGCAGCAAAGTGCCTCCAACTGGCCAGACTGGTAGCCATTGCTCTGAGCCCATCTTGGCTGAGCTGGCTTCATCTGCTCCATGACTGAGTGGTAAAAGCCCGGCACAGCGGGTCTCAGCCGGGGGACAGCTCCCCTCCTTCTCACGGGCTGGGTGGCAGGAGTCACCTACCTAAACCAAGATTGCCAGAGGAGCACGCTGGGCTCATTAAAAACCTGGCCCCAGCCATGCGTGATGCATTTTAAAGCAACCCCAAGTCTCTGCCCCGAATCGTTTACAAAGTAACTCAGACAAATATGGCAGAGCCCAAGAACCTGATCCAGCTTCTCTGTTCTGAGGGTGGATTATGGTTGGAAACCGAGGACAATTCCTGAGGCTCTTCCTACTTCTGGCCCTAGATCTATCTAATAGGGTTAATAGGCACAGTTTGTGCTTTGCTTCTAAAAAGACATTTTGTTGGGCTTTGCTGACAGTGTCTAACACAAAAACGCATCTGTAACCTCCTAGGTTTGCATAGTATGTTATCTCCAAAAATTAATACACAATCGACCAGGGGCATGAATTATTACAGCAAAATTATGCAACTAAGTAGCTTGTTAACAAGTTGATTTAAAATTCATAGATGAGTGGGGGGAAAGATAACAGGGCAGAGAATGGCAGGCTCAAATTAATTTACTATTAAACTGTTTGATGAGGAATCAGTGATGTAGGGTATGAGATAAGGCGAGGGATTAAAGAGAGTTCATATTTAAAATCAATTTGACAGGGTGCCAGCTATCACTCGATTCAGATGCCCTGCCACTGTAAACCCTCATCACCGCTCTCATTAGCTCAATGTTCGCGACTTTAATTATCTGTCCCAGGCAGGCCAGCGGCTGACCTGATTTCCAGTCTCTGTGGATGGAGCCTAAGTCAAACCAGCCCCTTTGCACCCATTTTATTGGAGCTCAAATCACTGTGGCCTGGCTCACAGGGCTGGGAAGACGCAGGGTGTGTGTGTGGTATAAACAGTTTGGAAAACAGCAGTCTGAGGAATGGCGGAGACACAGTTGTATTTAATTATTGTTTTCCCATTGGGTGATGGTCAAGACTAACGGATGTGGAGGAGCAAACATGGTGGGGTTCTAAGAGCTTGTTTATTTTTATGACAGCCCAGGGCAGTGATATTCTCTCTCCAAGGCACAGGTACTGCCTGGGCAGTAGCAACACAAGGTTCCCTGAAGCACAGGAAAGCTCCATCACATACATTGCTTCTTTCTGATGCTCCTAGCGTGCTAGCAGTCCTATAGGCTGACTTTTAAGCACAGACCTTGTTAGGACACTCATCACTGTATTGTTTGAACCCCTAACTGACTGTAGCCTCACAACCCCACTTGAGAAAAAGGGCTGCGTTATCCCTGTGTTACAGATGGGGGCACTGAGGCACAGCACTTAAGTGACTTGGCCAAGGTCACACAGAAAATCTGTGGCACAGCCAGCAATAGATGGCAGGTCTCCCACTCCCCAGTCTTCACCACAATATCAGTCTCTGCTCCGTGACTGGATCTCACAGCTTTGGCTTTTGCACAATAACATTGAACATTTTTAAAACACAAAATTTTAAGTTGATTAAAATAGGAGCTGAGTTAATGCAGCTAAAACATTTGCCAGCATCTGTTCAGGAACCTTCTTTCTGTCCTGCTCTGTCCCACGGCTCCAGTCCAGCTCTTGTTCAGGAACCCATCAGCTTTATTCTTTTTACCCAGTCCTTGTGGGAAAACAGCTGGTATAATGTTTTAATCGGTGACTAAAACCAAGACTAACATTATTTTACCAATCATTTGAGGGGTGGAAAAAAATAAGAGCAATCCTGAATTTCCTCCACTGGGTGCTGAGACAATAAAAAAGGATATTTGTGATTGGAGCGTAAAGGTCAATCAGACTAAAAAATGTCCAGCCACAAGAGTAATATTCTGTAAAAGAATTAGACGCTGGAGACACATTGAATGGAGAGAAATGAATTCAAATGCCAATGAGCAGTGAGAGGCTATTCCATTCTCACCTCTAGGTGTGGTCTGGTATTTTCCATTACAGCAGCCTAAGGCGAGGTGGCGAAATGCATTGCAAGGCGCATCTGCGGCGATTGATTTTCAGAGGTGCTGAGCACTCACTGCCCTAGTCCAGCATTGTCAAAAGCAGACACGGAAGGTGGTTGCCTCCATTTTGAGGAGCCTGTGTCAGGCATGTTAACCTGCAGGCCACATGGCACTGTGGGTTCTCGGCAGTTCTGAAAATCAGGACACTTGTCTAGTGCCTAGGCAGGAATTCAGATGTGCCAAGGCTGTGATCCTGCACGGATTTAATTTCATACCCGTGTGCGGATCTGCTGAACCTGAAGGCACAGCTCCGGGAGAATCAAGCAGAGGAGTCAGTCTTTGCAGGGCTGGGGCCCAAGTGTGAAGACTCTGGCCTTGGTAGGATGCAGGGCTTAGTTTGTGCCAGCCTGAGCCCCGGGACCTCCGGGCCCGGCCGTTCAGAGCCCGGCCCCTCCGGGCCTGACCGTTCAGAGCCCGGCACCTCTGGCCCTGGCCGTTCAGAGCCCGGCACCTCTGGCCCTGGCCGTTCAGAGCCCGGCACCTCTGGGCCTGGCCGTTCAGAGCCCGGCACCTCCGGGCCCTGGCCGTTCAGAGCCCGGCCCCTCCGGGCCCTGGCCGTTCAGAGCCCGGCCCCTCCGGGCCCGGCCGTTCAGAGCCCGGCACCTCCGGGCCCGGCCGTTCAGAGCCCGGCCCCTCCGGGCCCGGCCGTTCAGAGCCCGGCCCCTCCGGGCCCTGGCCGTTCAGAGCCCGGCACCTCCGGGCCTGGCCGTTCAGAGCCCGGCACCTCCGGGCCTGGCCGTTCAGAGCCCGGCACCTCCGGGCCTGGCCGTTCAGAGCCCGGCACCTCCGGGCCTGGCCGTTCAGAGCCCGGCACCTCAGGGCCTGGCCGTTCAGAGCCCGGCACCTCAGGGCCTGGCCGTTCAGAGCCCGGCACCTCCGGGCCTGGCCGTTCAGAGCCCGGCACCTCCGGGCCTGGCCGTTCAGAGCCCGGCACCTCCGGGCCTGGCCGTTCAGAGCCCGGCACCTCCGGGCCTGGCCGTTCAGAGCCCGGCACCTCCGGGCCTGGCCGTTCAGAGCCCGGCACCTCCGGGCCTGGCCGTTCAGAGCCCGGCACCTCCGGGCCTGGCCGTTCAGAGCCCGGCACCTCCGGGCCTGGCCGTTCAGAGCCCGGCACCTCCGGGCCTGGCCGTTCAGAGCCCGGCACCTCCGGGCCTGGCCGTTCAGAGCCCGGCACCTCCGGGCCTGGCCGTTCAGAGCCCGGCACCTCCGGGCCTGGCCGTTCAGAGCCCGGCACCTCCGGGCCTGGCCGTTCAGAGCCCGGCACCTCCGGGCCTGGCCGTTCAGAGCCCGGCACCTCTGGGCCTGGCCGTTCAGAGCCCGGCACCTCTGGGCCTGGCCGTTCAGAGCCCGGCCCCTCCGGGCCCTGGCCGTTCAGAGCCCGGCCCCTCCGGGCCCTGGCCGTTCAGAGCCCGGCACCTCTGGGCCAGGCCGTTCAGAGCCCGGCACCTCTGGGCCTGGCCGTTCAGAGCCCGGCACCTCTGGGCCTGGCCGTTCAGAGCCCGGCACCTCTGGGCCTGGCCGTTCAGAGCCCGGCACCTCTGGGCCTGGCCGTTCAGAGCCCGGCACCTCTGGGCCTGGCCGTTCAGAGCCCGGCACCTCAGGGCCTGGCCGTTCAGAGCCCGGCACCTCAGGGCCTGGCAGTTCAGAGCCCAACACCTCCGGGCCTGACCGTTCGGAGCCAGCACCCCTGGGCTTGCTGTGTCAGCCATGAAAGTAAGAATATTGCTTGATCCCTGCCATTTCTTTCGTTTCAAATAAAGCATTGGGGGGATGATAAGTTCGTTAGTTACAGGCCAAGAACCAAGGCTTAGGCTCTCTCCAGAGCCCAGCAGGGCCAGTACCCCCTTCTCCATGGAACTCGCTCCCTAACACCTGGTCATTTCCCTCCCCGCCGTCAGTCACAGGCACAGTGCTCATTCTCATGGGAGCAAGCGGCCATCACGTCTCTCCCATGTCTCAAGCCCTTCACTTGCTCCCGCTTACAGGCTGGGCATCACGCCCAGCAGACCCATTCCTCCGCAGCATGCATTGCGGTGGCTGCAGCAACCTGACAGCTGTGCTCGCGGCGTGTCAACGAAAGGACTGGCTTGACACGTCCGAGTTACCCACGAGGCCAAACAAAAAGCACCCACAGCATCTCCTGGGCCACATGTCAGCACAGTGCCAATGCCCATTTGAGTGCCTCCTCCCCACTTGCTGAGGATGCTGCTCTGAGGCAGAGGATTCCAGTCCTGAAGCCTCCCCCACAGCTAATGTCAAGTTAACTGTCTCTTTGTTTTGTTTCAAGCTGTGGCTTATTGTCTTGCCATCCTTCCACTGCTAGACAGCCCCCACCCCCTTCCCGTCCATCACGGCCTCTTTGAGATCTTCAGTTAGCTAGCACATTACTCCTTTGTCTTCTTTCCCATCAGTCATGCTTCCTAACCCGTCCTCGTAAGTCAAAAACCTCCTGATTCATTTATTATTCCCGTCACCCCCTCTGAATTCTCAGGACTTTATTGAGAGCCTTTTAATCACTCATCCCCCCTCTCTTTACAGCTCCCTTTAAAACCTTCCAGTTTGCCCCAGCGTGCACCAGACCCCGTGAAGTGTTTTATGGCAGCGGGTGAGAGGGGTTTAATAAACGCACAGGAAGGCTGCAGCTCGCTCCCCTAGGAAGCGTTGTGGCTTTTCACAGCACAGCAAAAAGCAACTTTGGAGACAAAAGACTCAAGTTTTTTGGCTAAAAGCTACCCATTCTGCCATGCACTCACAGCACCCAGGTCTGGGAGTTCAGTCTGACAAGAGCAGTGCCAAATGTTCTAAGGGTGTTTGTTTCCGGTTCTCAACATGTGGATGTCTCCCAGCTGCTAGCCAGCTGGGATGTGGCTGGAATGCAGAGGGACAGTCTAGTAACAGGTGGCAGCAGTCTTGATCAGCTATCGAACCAGGCATGTTTTGCCTGCGTTTCAGGGGACAGTTCTGATGTCCGAGTTGTATTTTCTATTGCTGGACGAAAGACTGTCATTATTCAACCACCACATTTTGTTTCAGTGCAGATGACTGGGAGGGTCTAGTGCTCAGAGAAAGTCCTGGCTCTGATACTGACTTGCAGTGTGCTATTGGGCAAGTCACTTCACCAGCTTGTGTGTCTGTTCCCCATCTGTGGAAAGGACATAAAAACACTGCCAAGCATCAGGTAATGCTCTCTGAGGTCCAGGGATGAAAAGCAGCATTATATAAGTGAAGAGTATTGTGCATGTTGTTTTTGCTAAGTTCTTCACCCTTCGGATGCCATTTGAAACACATATAGGGACTTTTCATTTATCATGTTAGAGGCAAGTGACATCCAATGATAGACAGGTGATGTTACCAGCACACGAGGAAAGGTATTTTCACAAACTAAGAGCAGTTTTCTGGTGTCCCTGATATCCTATCCTGCAGAAATTGCACAAGATTCAGAACAGTTGAAGTAACTGATGCAAGCTGAACACTGGAAATCAGGAGCCGGGGGTCGTATTCAAGGTAGATACTGCCTGATGTTGCATGATAGGTCTGGATGCTGAATCGGCCTTTACACACCATCTAGCATAATTGTACAACATGAACTCTTCACAGTTGTTTGCTCTTCTCTCCATGAATCTGTTAACAGTATTTGCGATATAATGAAAGAAATGTATTATTTGGTCTGCCGACGGCAGAAATAGCCTCGTACTAAACTGACATCATTCGTACTGACTGTATGTAGTTAGAGCAAAATCTGTGAAGCCTGCAATGCCATGGTAAGGTTAGAAGTGCGTTCACTGTCACTGTAGTGGTTCTGTCACTCCGTCAGCCTGTCTTGTCCGTACACACAAAGTCTGCACAGCCAACTGCAGGAACTGAGCTCAGAACATTCTCCAGAAACACAGATTCCACCCAAAGTAGTTAAAAGGGTCTCACTTCACGCACTTTAGGGTACTGCATTGGTGGGCGCACTACTAGAATAGAATAAAATAAAATAGAGCAGGACTTAAGGCTGGATAGCTGTAGTGTATTCTACATAGGATTGCACATAAGTTAATTGCCTATTCTGCAAAAATATGACTATGATAAATGTAGCAAGCATGTAACAAGGGGATACACAGAACATTCATTACATGATAGAACAGTGAGATGGTGATAAGGAGTGAGTCTTGATGCACTCAGAGCCAGAGTTGGGTGAAACTCAGTGATTTTGAGGTGCAAAGGGTTTGTGAACTATGGTGTTTTGGTCTTTGGAGATCCACCCTCCCTAACTCTCTTCCTAAGTTTTCCTTTGAGTTTCAAGCTCAGAAGAATTCAGCAGCTTTGGCTGAATTTTTCTTAGCTTTTAAGTTTTACTGCAAAACTACAAGACACCATATGGATTCCCTTGGTTTCCATTCCCATAAATACAAAATCCAGGTTTACTCTGAACTCAGCCCAGGACATTTTATCAAGGAGAGCCAGGGTTTAATCAAACCAGGAAAGTTCCACCCAAGTTTCTGTTTCATCACAAATGTGGTGCCTGGCTCCAGCCATTAACTCTAGTCATGAGAGAAATAGAAAGCCTCCTCCATACAGTAGGGTAGATATTTTTGCTCTATAGAGGGAGAAAATACAGTGGTCAGCAAGCTTGTGAAACTTCCAGGGGACCAGAAAATCATAGGCATGGATTTTTAAAGCGGAGATGACTAAAGAGGGAAGCCTAATCCACTGTTATCAGCGCTCACATCACTTACCAACCTTGTTACAATTTTCTTTGTTGGAAGAATGAGACAGCAGCTTCATTTGAATATGCCTGGTCAGGTTATCCACTTTTTATAGACTTAGCAACACCTGCTTTAGTGCTCTCCATGGTTATATAGTAATGAGCTTCCCGGTCATCCATGAGCATCTGGATGGGTTCTATGTCCTTGATGTGTTAAAAAATGGACAAATGGGGGGAAATGATCCAACCTATTTCGTACCTAATGATGAGGTGAACTGTCAGCACAATTATCTGGGACTGGAGTAGGGCAGCCTGGGTCACTTTCAGCACCACGGCTAGAGCACAAGGGACACAAAGCGTCTGTCTACACTGCCATTCAGCACGTGGGGCTGGCCTGGGGCAGTTGGCTCAGGCTGTGGGGTTGAAAAATTGCTGTGTAGAAGAAACTCACTTCCCATTCCCCAAATAAAGACCTACTCCCACAACCAACTCAGAATGGGGAAACATAAGTAAAACTCAATTTAAAATATTCCAGCTTTGTTTTTATTCCTGGTGACTTGTCAGTTTAGCAAAGAAAGGCTCTTATAAACATTAATCATTTGGGCTCAATTTATGCTGGCTGACTCATTTAACTCCTCAGAAGGCAGGCCCGTGCTACTTTCATGGTGTGTTTAACTTCGCAAATAATTTATCAAACACAACACCCAATTAAATTGCCCTTCTGTATCCATTAACTATGATATTGATCTTCTTTTTTTGCTACCTTCACCAGTAGCTGTGATCCCTGGTTTGTTTAATACCATAAATATTATTGCTCCTCTCCCTGAAATCCTTTGGATGACTCTTGGCGAGTGCCACTTTGCTTACTCCAAACTACTTGATCCCAGCTATGAAGTACATTTTCTCCCCCTTTGTCTCTTCCCTGATCGGAAGCAGCAGCTCTTGGTGACAATTCTGCAGTGTACACAATAGAAAGGACAAAAGGACTCACAAAAAAGTGGGGTGACGACAGCAATTATGTATTACAAGCAATTATGTATTACGACAAGCATCTATTATGTATTACAAGTATCTATTTCTCATGCACCTTTAAAGCACCTATCTCTGAGGAATTTGGGGGTAGAGGACAGGGCCTATTTGCTACTTCTACAAGTGACAAGGAGGGTGAATGGTACATCAGAATAGTTCAGTGATGAGCACCTTATAAGTGCATGTAATAACAATGGAATTATAAAGGCACTAGACACCTATGAGGCCTCAAAGCATTTGCAAACATTTTCAAGCTTCACAACATCCGTGTGAGGTGGATAAATAACATGATTACCTGTTATTTTACTGCCCTGATTTATTCCAGTGGAATTCTGAACCCTCATTGCCTTTAGAGAAGTCACTCCAGATTCACACCAGTGTACGTGATGGCAGGGTGTGCCTGCAGACAGCTGCAAATGGGTGGATTTTTATAAACGATTTGGAGGTGGAGAGGGAGGTTGCCTGGCAAAGACCGACAGAGTGCAGGGCAGTTGGACGACGGTCTGCAGACCAAAGAGCACAAAGTAGGTTGGAGAGAAGAGGAGCTTGGGCGGAGGAAGGGACTCAAGGCCAGAGATACAGGGAGCATGGAAGGGGCGCAGCCAGATGGAGATGTTTAAACGGAACATGGGAGAAGAGAAGAGGACTGCAAATAGCTCTCGGAAGTGAGAGACAAGGCTCTGTATTGTCTGTCACCAGGCACTGTGGATGGCCTTTCTAAAAGTGCCCACTCACTGCTGGCCTGAACCTGCCCTTCCCATTGATTTCAGTGGGAACGTCTGTGAGTGAAGGCAGTTCGGTGGCTGGGATTTTCATGGATTAAGGTTCCTGGAGTCAGCCAGAGCCTGGGATCCGGCCCACTGACTTTTGGGGTTCAAGTTGGGGAGGCCCAGTCATCGGAACATAACTTTTTGGTGGCTGAATAATAATGGGCTCTGAATGAACCCAGAGTTTCTATCTCCCCAGACTGAAGCTGGGAAGACTTGGGGGTGTGCGTGCCCATTCCCACATACAAGACTGAAGAATGCAAAGTAAAGGTCAAGAAGCTACCCTCACTGACATGACATGCCATGATATGACTTGACAACCTACAAGGTGCCTTTGTGTGATGGGAAGTGGCAGAAATTACAAACTCCAAGGAACATTTATGTGCCAATGTGACACCAGCTGCCAATCTGGGTAACACAAGGGGCCTCTCCAAATTTCTGTCTGGAGGGGAGAGTAGTGGACCCCTGCATATGTCAGTGTTTGGATGAAGTAGTGTCTGTGCATGACCCCATGTGCCAAAAAGAAACAAGCCTGAGCCCCAAGATTTCATTTGCATTGCTCATTTCTACTTTTTATGGTTCCCAAAACTATGGCTTCAAGACTCCAAAGAAGGGGGGAAAGGTTAGTGTTTAGTGCAGCGAGGTGGAGAAAGGCAATTTAGTTTCACTGGGGGGTTCAATATTTGAAATCTGGTTTTATTCTGATTAGGAGTGAGACCCACAAAATTCTCCCTGGAAGGGAACAGAGCCTTAGCCCTGGTAGAGTCTGCCTACTGGGCTGCCAGCGAGTCCTGGACTCTGCACACCCAGGCTCCCCAGAGCCCTGCAGGTGGGCTGCTAAAGAGCCAGGTGGGCAAGCTGGCAAGAAGCCAGGCAAGTTTCACTGGAACTTCAGCAAAATCAAACTCTCTCCCCAGAATGTTTCCTTCTCATGCCTGACGGCTCTGATTGTCACTAGCATGCTAATGCTACCTGGAAAGAATCGAGGCCATTTACAAACCACTGTTGATCCCGTCCACAGAACACAGCTCAGTCAGGGGATGTCGGATTGGTCCCACGACCACCTCACAGGCACCTGGGCACATGATTCTTTATGTCAAGAACTTTGGCTTTCATGTGCCCTGTCTGAGAGGTGAGATTATGGGAGTAGAGAGGCTGGAAAACTCAAACCTCTTTAGTGTCCAACTTATCTGAATTTGCCTGCAAAATTCTGACCATTTCTTAAAACCACCTGGGCTGGAGCTGATCTGCATTGGGTTCAGGTGAGGTGACAGATCACAAGGGGAACTGTTGAATTGCAAGCTATCTAGCTATCATTTTAACTGCAGAAAGGACTGGTCAGAGCCCAGCTCCCATGGAAAGTCCAACTGTTTGATGGTCCCCCCTAGTGCCTTGGGCAGCTGACTCCCCAGCCACCAGGACCATGCAGACACACATTCTTTGGTGTCCGTGAGCAGCGTCCTAGCATTACATTCCAAGCACATCGCTAACTGATCACTACTGCAGTACTATAATTCCATAATCACTTTCAGAGAAACTAGCTCCTGCTTTCTCATTTCAAATGTCACAGCTTGTGTTCGCTCTTTTATGCTTTGTACTTTCAATGAACTTCTTCTTTCCAGGACCCATTAGCTGGTTTAAAACTTTATAACAATCATTAGGGAGTTGTTCATTGCTAATTGTGCAGTCAGTAATACGCCTGCCAACTTCCAGCTGCACTTCCTCCTTCTCCTCCGCTCATTAAGGCATGTTTCTCTTGTTCTCCACGGAGGGGTGCAGACATACCATCAGAGGTCAGGGGGGTGCATTAGACAAGCAGATTTGGGCTGCTGCTTTGCATACTGGGGTCAGCTGCTCAGTCTCAAGAAGGAAACTGAGTTCTGGAAAATCCCTTCACCTACATTGATGGGCGGTTGGACATGAGGCTGCATCTAACGTTCAGTCCTTTATAATGCACAGCGGCCAGCAAGGCCCCAGGGAGAGAAGACCCGTTTTTACAGCAGGGGACTAGCTCAGGTCACATAGGAAGGTTCAGATACTCCAAGGTACAGAATGCACGTGCTCATTAGGTCACCTACCAATAACAACAAGTCCAGGGAAACAATACATGCTGCTGTTTATAGCACCTTCCCTCCAGGGATCTGAAAGGAAGGCAAGTCTCATTGTCCCCAGCTGGGCCAAGTCAAGCACCGAGATATTCAGTGAGTCAAGTAAGGTCATGCAGCAAGTCTCTGGAAGAGCCCCAGTTCCATGCCCATGCTGTTTTTCAGGCTGACTACCACAGCACAGCTCATTTAGCTCTGGTCAAGCCACTACAGTGCTGGCTGGTAGAGACCTCAAGCAGTGGATGAAGGAACTGGATTGGCAGGAGTGCACGGGGCAGAGGCGGGGGCTTGGAAGATCAGTAGCCGCATGAGCATGTGCAGGCAACTCCCAGTGTTGCTTAACATGACATGCTAATAGTTGGAGAGAAAAAAGTGTTCCCTATAGCTGCTGGTCCCGTCCCAAAGCCAGCGCCGGCTCCCTCTCGAAAGGGCTGACAAAGGGACATTCCATCAAGAAAAGCATCTTTTTACAATGAAAAGTGTAAGCCGACTGCATAATGACTGTAGGCGGATGAGACGCTTAATCCTCCCAAGCAAGAGGGAAGATCACTGATAATCCCCTTTCCGAGTGAAAGGGCTCTGTGTGGTGGCATTGCTCTCTTCACGTGCCCCCTGCCCGCTCTCCTGTGAGCTCCTGCTGTGGCGAAGCATGGATTAAGTCATCCTGCCGTGCTGACTGTGAGCATCACTTCCCCTCTTGGAGGTGGGCTGGGAACCTGTTGGGGTTTAGAGCTCTTGGGCTTTGCAGTGCTGAGTGCATCCTGGATGCTGGGGGGGCCTGGGTTTGAGGCGTGGGGGGCTCATGCCGGCTGTGGCTGCTGTAGGAGCCTGGCATCAGAGTGGCCATCCTGCTCTGGCTGTCATTTCATTTTTCACTAGGTACTGTGTCTCCGGGCAGCATTTGTGGGTCCGAAGGAACAGTCACTGGCCTTGCTCCACAGGGGAACTGACCCATCACATGGCTTCCAGCACTGCAAGCTGCCAGTGGAAAACCAAACGAGCCCCAGCTCTGGAGCCCCTCCTTGCACAGCATATGCAAATTAGTCAGCAGATGTGGGAAACATTACCTCACCCACCATGTCTCACCAGGAATCGGAAGCGCTGTCAAGGAATCCAAAACACATTCCTAGTCCTGGTCATGCACTGCTATGAGCTGTCTGCTTAAGGCCTAGTGCAATGCATAGAGTAGTTAAATGTCTCGCAGCGGCTGAGTGTGTTTCCACGGTTGTTCAGGACCGCAAAATGCTTTTAAACAACAAGCAGCAGGCTACAAGTTGAGCAATGAACACTTTCAGCCACTAGATGTCAGGGTGACATGGCTGCACTGAGCGCTGATGGAGCTGGGGGGCCCATGTTCATGATGGGGAAGGAACTGCTTGCTCTGGGTAGTGGGCAGACACTGTGCTCCATCTCCCCAGAGGTCAGGGCATCCTGGCGTGTCACGTGCACATCGGCAGGTTCCCACTGTCAGACCGTTAACCATGCACACTGTGCACTCGTGCAGCTGGGCCTGTTGCAGAGAGTGAATGGGAACTGTTGCCAACAGCGGGTACAGAATCGGAGCCAGCCAGGCTTTTTCATCGCAACTCCAACTTGGACATGTCCCCCGTGGCTGCAAAGCAAGGGAGAGCCAGAGCGAACAGCCAGCCCCAAGCTGGGCTCTGGCAGGCTCCCACTGATGACTCATGAGCCCACCTCTCCTTCTCCTCTCCAGAGCCGGGCTGTCATCTGCCTCTCGCACACGAGGCCCAGCGAGCCGAATCCTTACAGAAGGCAAACAGCTCTGGGGACCCTCGTTCTTTCCCCAGGGACCGTTTGCCTGCACTCATCTCACTTCTTCCTGTCCTGAGGAACAGAGCATCTGGGTGCCAGGTGCCGATCCGGGCCTGGCACGGGTACATTAAAATAAATGCTGCTGAGGAGTCTTATCCTGCAGATTTTCAATCTCCGATAAATAATAACCTGTCAATAACTCTCTTATTCCTTTGTCCTAGTTAATAAACCTCTGGAGAGCTTAATAGAGCATTGGCTACAGGCATTGTTTCTGGTGTAGGATCGAGGGGACAAATTGATCCAGGTAAGTGACTGGTCTCTTGGGACTGGAAACAACCTGAATATGGTGTGATTTGTGGTGTAAGTGGCCATCTGTCACTAACTCCAGATTGTCTCCTTTTATTTATTTTTTTGGCTCCCAGCTTTAGTTGTTCATAGGAAGGTCACTGCATAGAAACAAACTCCAGCTGCAAAGGAAACAAAAGCCCTTCACCAGCCAGCGGCTTTGCTGCTGCTGCAACCCAGCGCCAACTTAAATAAGTTATAGGAACAATATTTGATCTGGTGACAAGCTGGAAGAGACCTTCAGTGTCCAGAGGATTAATGTCTAATCTTCGTCCTGTGTGTATGGCAGGCAAAGAGTGCAGCAGTCAATAATGCAGTCAATTCTGCTGCTCATCCGCAGCCTTCTTCACCAGTAATTAGATTGGGAAATGATGAAGTGTGGGCCCACTGGCATTTGCATGCTGGCTGGCTAGTACTAATCAGCAGGAAAAAATGATGCTCTTCTTAATTGGAAAGCACAATCAGATACAGCGTAGGAAGAAGTAACTCCTTCCTACTGCATGGTGAGTTGATGTTAGCCAGGAGCTGGCTCCGTGCCTCCCTCTCTCACTTTGGGTCATGCCCTTTAATGTACATATTTTCACCTCTTAAAGTGGATTCATATCCCCTGGTGCCTGACTGCAGCTGGTTCCTACTTTCCATGCACTTTCCAGCAAATAGCTTGGCCTTTTCTTTAATCAGAGCCACACTGTGCATGTGACGCGGTCATTTGCACCCATCCAAAATGGGCATAAAACACTGTTGGTGTTAGCGAACAGACAGTTTTGCTTAGGTTGCATTTCTCTCTCATATACGACAAGATAGTAGCAGAAGAGAAGCAGTCCCTCTATGTCAATATTTGCACCTCAGCTCTTCCCTTTAGAGTGGCATCCATCACTGACCATCTGGGTGAACTCTCTCACCCCGTGCAGGGAATTGGAAAAGCCTGCAAAGATTGTTTGGCTGAGTTATATGTTACTGGGGAAAGTGCAAACTAATGTCAGCATCATTTCTTTGCTTTATATGTTGCAGTCAGAACTTGTTCACCTCTGGGCTTCATATAGACATCAGCTTGGAAATTTCTGCTTCCCTAAGCAAACTCCCATCCATTTAGATTGTCAGGATAACTGAAGGAGTTAAAATGACAGAGATCAAATCAGCTGGGATCCCACCAGGCATTCCCTCTGTTTGGCTGCACTGTGGCTTCACCAGTCTCTCTTTGATCTTAACATTGCATTGTCTTCTTATCCGACACTTCCATCAGCGTCTCTGAGACCCCTGGCTTCACCCCCTTTTTTTTTCTTTGTATCCATGGATTTCTGACAGACTCAGCTAAGTACCTGTGTGTCAAAGTCTCCCAGTGACTGCAGCAGCACAGGAAGGCAGCAGCATAATAGACTCACTTAGGTTTCTTCTCAGGCATGAACCAAATGAAATAACACAGATGAAAACAAAGAAGAAAGAAGTACCAGCTCTTTTGGGTCAGAAGGGTTCTGGGTCCCATTCCTGCTCCGTACCAAAGGCAGATGACTCCTTATGCGTGAGCCTTGGTTCTCAGTGAAAGCTTTTCTTGTCCCAAGGGTGTATCCATTATAGGAAATGATGGTTTCAGAGCCTCTGGGAATGGAACTGGATGAGTAGTGTGACCTAGTACCAGTCAACACCCCAAACTGTGCGCAAAACAGCATCTGAGCTTGACCTCAGCCAATATGCTTTTTAGGTCATGGTAGTGTGGAGCAGGAATGGACCGGTTCTGTTCCCCAGCACTGTAACAGCCATCCCCCATACAACTGCAGAGTCCAAGGCTATGCTTAGTACCCCCAGATTTATACCCCAGTTGGAAGGGTGGACACTGCAGAGTCAGGAGATGCCAGAGAATAGTGTGTTTTATATTTCACACATCTTTAGTAGGGCATATTGGAGACTCTCAAAGGGCTTTACAGATATCCATTGAGCTGAACACATCTGATGAAGCACAGATCTGGTTAAGAAGGCTGGATAGTGGATTGGGGTTAGAGCAATGGATAGAACCCAGGAGACCTGGCTCCTCTTGTCCTCTTCTAAGGCTATGTCTACGCTACACAGCTTTTAGCGACATGGTTGTGTCACTACAGCCGTGCCACTAGAAGTCGGGCAGTGTAGCTGCTGTTTGTCAGTTCTCCTGCTGACAAAAAAACTTCCACCCCCAATGAGTGGCATTTGCGTTGTTGGCAGGAGAGCCGTTCTGTCAGGAACATGCTGTTCACACTGTCACTTGTCACCGGCAAAACTTTTGTCTTTTGGGGTTTGTTGTTTTTAAACACCTCTGAAAAACAAAAGTTTTGTCATTCAATTGCCACTGTAGACATGGCCTTAGCATTCAAATGCAGTAAATATTTACATGCAATGTGCATCCCTACAGAATGAAAACCCATTGTCCTCACTATAACCTTCCAGATCTCACCCCATTTCAGCTGCATCCCAGTTTCTTTATGTAAAAGCAAGTGTTTTCTAAATACAGGAGGCTGGTTTCAGAGACTTTTCCTATTGCTCTTTTAATTAGAAATGTTATCTGGGGAGCAAAGCAAGCTAGGAGAAAGGAAGCAATTGTTGCAAAAACAGACTCAATTTTACCTGCCTGCCCCCAAATGCCCTATGGCTCCAACTGCTTTAAATATTTATCATTATTTCTCTCTGTTGTTTAATAATTGAACGTTGAGTGCATGGTTTACTCCACACTTAACAGGAGTGATTAAACTGGATTTTAATGTAAATGCAGAGAAAGATGGTGTGTGTGTGTCTCTGTCTGTGTATTGCTAGTAAGATGATCTTAATACCCTGTATCTTGCACGGTGAACCTGCACAGCAGGGGCAGATTTGGCCACTGCTGATCACACCCTGGATTTCAGCAATCTGATGCTCCGTGCCTGTGGGGGCGTCCCACTCGGAAGCCACTGTCTGAGATGGAGAGCAGCAGAGCTCATCAAACCTCCATAAGAAATGCAATTGGGGGCCTTGTCTTCACAAAACTTGGTGCAAGTCCTGGGTGAATTCTTCTATATTGGCTTAAAGATCTGATATAATTCAAGGACTGCATGAAGATTGTATCTGATGAACAAAAACACTGTGAGACTGAAATCAAAGAACCCAAACTGGTGTGTCGGAAATTATGCCTCATTCATGGACAAACCTCTCCGGGGAAGGAGCATCCCCAAGGCAGGTGTAGGTGGCAGGGCTGTGGATGAGAAGAGCAGAGGGATAGGAGATAGACTGTGATAGATCAGCATAGCTGCTAACAAGAGGGAGAGTGTGATTCAATAGAGACTGACTTAGGAGCAGTCTGACGGCGTGACTGACAGCTGTGAATTAACTCCCACTTCCTGCTCACTTCCACACAAACGCTTCAAGGCTTATCCGCACACAAACAAGGAATCCTCTCCTGCCACCGAGCAGCCTCAGCCGCCCTGGCATGCTGCCGACAAGGAAATGATGCCTCCTGCGCATGGTGATGACGGCGGAAAGACGCATCTCAGAGTTTGAGAAACAGCCACGTGCCAAAGAACGACGTCGGGATGGATGGATGCTCACAGGCTGCGTTAGTGGGGGAGGGAGAGAGATCACAATGGCTGTGAAGAGCCAGGGCGACAGTTGGGGACTCAGAAGATCTGGGTTCGAGGGCCAGATCTGCCATTAACCTGCTGATTGAGCTTGGGCAAGTCACTTTCCCTTTGGATGCCTCAGTTTCCCCTCCCACTGCCCTTTGCTAGCCTTGTCTGTACAGGGTAGGGGTTGTCTCTTACGCTACAACCACCCTTGCGGCTGGGGAGAGCGATTCCCAGCGTGTGCAGATGTCCTTGTGTGAGCTCTCACTGAGCGCCTGCACTAACGGCATTAGTGTAGCCATGTACCAACCTACCCGGACCCCGTGGGTATGTACCTGGGGTGGCTAGCCCATGTTGCTGCTTGTGCCACTGCAGCTGCGCTACTATTTCTAGTGCAGTCTCTCACTGACCGTGCAAGTCCGTCTGCACGAGGCGGGAATCACGCTCCCCCCACAGCTCGTAGTGTGGACGTAGCCCTGGGATGCGTATAGTGCCTAGCCCAACAGGGCTCTGATCTCAGCTGGGGCCTCTAGGCACTACATTAATACAAACAATAGTCAAGGAATTGCATCTGCAGCCTGGAATCCCGGCTCTGTCATGGCCTTTGGCTGCAGAAGTGTCTCTGTGTTCCCAAGAACTCAGGGAACCTGCTTGTTTAATTCTCCCCTTTCACTGCCCTCCACTCTGCTCTGTTCATAGGCTCCCCCCCACAGCACCCAAATGGCAGGTATCCCCTCAGAACTAATCAAATCCTTTGTTGCTCTGCCAAGCTTTGAGGAGAGAAATGTCTCTTCTCTGTCCTCCCTTTTCCCCAGTATCCTCCCCACAGGGAGAAATGAACAGCATGACTGGATGCAGGACAGCAGTTTAGCTCAGTACATTGGTGTCTGGGTTTTCTACCTAAAGCTAATAAGCAGGGATGTTTTCCCCTCCTTCCTAAATGCATTCAGGGAGCAGAGAGGTGGAATGAATTTGATATAAATGCCAAGGACCCAGAGTCAATTTGTTTTAATCTGCTAATATTGCAGCTGCTGAAATGTATGATTATTTTTGCATACATTACTTTGAAATGCAAATTGCAAGGATGGTCTGAATATCTGTGTAATCTCCTGGGGGTAAAGGACAATGGGGAGCTAACAATCTGAAAAATCTGTTTCCCTATAACTCATATCAATAACCATTGCTTGGTTTTCAACCTGGCTGATTCTGGTAAATACCCCTTGGCCCACTGGTATAAGGAGGAAGAACTCAGTACTGTAGTACTGACTTGTACTAGCTTAGTAAAATTAATGCCCTGGCTGCTTATCAACCAGTCTTAAGGGGTCCGCTCTGTGCCCTAAGATTCTGGCCCCAGTGCAATTCAAAGTCCCTTGTCTGCAAGTTGTAAGCAAACTCCCTGGGCCTCTCCCATTGTCCCTCCCTCTGCCCAGCCAGGGTTGTTTGTATCAAGCAGCCAATTTCTTTTTCACATTAATGCTGCTCAATGCACTTCTGATACACAGGCGCGCTCGTCGCTCTGTCCAGGTCAATCACGGCAAGGCAAAGCCCCTCAATCACGGAAAACAGCTAGCATGAAAAATGGGAACACAGCAGTCTAGCAGGGAGAAGGACCCAGTCCCCTACAGTGGACTGCCAAGAAGAACTGGCCCCATGGGATCATTTTAGGCCTATGGATTGCTAAGGAGTTTCCTCAAAGAATTCAGATGTTCAAAAGTTAAGCTCCTTTGGTACATAAGAACAGTCATAGTGGGTCAGACCAAAGGTCCATCAAGCCCAGTCTCTTCCAACCATGACCAATGGCAGGTGCCTCAGAAGGAATGAACAGAACATGTAATCAAGTGATCCATCCTCTGTCGCCTATTCCCAGCTTCTGGCAAACAGAGACTAAGGACGCCATTCCTGGCTCATAAGCATTGATGGACCTATCCTCTATGAAATTATTTAGTTCTTTTTTGAACCCTGATATAGTCTTGACCTTCACAAGATCCTCTGGCAAAGAGTTTCACAGATTGACTCTGCGTTGTGTAAAGAAATACTTCCTTTTGTTTGTTTTAAATCTGCTGCCTGTTAATTTCATTAGGTGACCCCTAGTTCTTGTGTTATGAGAAGGAGTAAATCACACTTCCTTATTTACTTTCTCCATACCAGTCATGATTTTATAGACCTCTATCATATCCCCCCTTAGTCATCTCTTTTCCAAGCTGAAAAGTCCCAGACATTTGTTAAATTTTCCTCATACGGAAGCCGTTACATACCCCTAATCTTTTTGTTGCTCTTTTCTGTACCCTTTTCCAATTCCAATTTATCTTTTTTGAGATGGGTTGACCACTTCTGCATGCAGTATTCAAGATGTGGGCATGTCATGGATTTATATAGAGGCAATATATGCTCTGTCTTATTATCTGTCCCTTTCTTAATGATTCCCAACATTCTGTTCACTTTTTTGACCGCTGCTGCACATTGAGTGGATATTTTCAGAGAACTATCCACAGTAACTCCAGGATCTCTTTCTTGAGTTATAACAGCTAATTTAGACCCCACCATTTTATACTTATAGTTGGGATTATGTTTTCCAATATGAACTACTTTGCATTTATCAACACTGGAGTTCATCTTCCATTTTATTGCCCAGTTACCCAGTTTTGAGAGATCCTTTTGTAGTTCTTCGCAGTCTGCCTGGGACTTAAGTATCTTGAGTAGTTTTGTATCATCTGCAAATTTTGCCACCTCATTGTTTACCCCTTTTTCCAGATCATTTATGAATATGTTGGATAGAACTGGTCCCAGTACAGACCCCCAGGGGACACCACTATTTACTTCTTTCCATTCTGGTAGGTCACGGTACATTTCTTTTCCCAAATAGGAAGAGTGTAGCTCTTTGAATTTACATTCCCACCAAAACCCAATTCTGAGATCTCTTGTGTGAGTATTCGTCAATCTCCACTTCACATTCAGTGACGATTCCTGCCATCAGACATGGTCACAACATCAATCATGGACAGTGAACACAATCAAAGCAAAGTCATTCAAAAACTCAAACCAATACTCTAGCACCAGTGCATCCAATGACACACAGCCTCACATACGGAGCGCATGACCAGGGTGGGTGGCTGCATGTGCCACTTTTACTACACATTCTCTTTTGCGCTATTTCATAGTGCCCTCATCAATACATGGAGTGGTTTTAATTTTAAGGGAATATGTTTGCAGTGATTAGTATTGTAAGTGTGGGTTTAGGAACACAAGCATTTGAGCGCATGACCAGTAAGCAATCAAGTAATTACAAATAAAGCTGTTCCTATTATCTGCTAATCAATAGTACATTCGTCTTAGACAGGTCTACCTTACAGCACCTCGTAATAAGAGGTTACACTACAAAAACAAGAGCCGTATTCACACTAATGCAGGGAGCTTTAGCTTCATATCTGACCTCCCGTTAGTGTTAATGGAAGTTACTGACCCTTGTGATGGAGTTTGCTCACCATCCCTCTCACTCTCTCTCTCTATATACATTCACATTATTTCTTAATCCCATGCTCTGTTTATTGTTTGGCTTCCATTTCTTTTGCAAATGTGGGAGTTCTTCTTGCTGTGACAATACCCTGCCATCCTCTGCACATCTCTGTGTTACCTGCAGTCAGGAACTTTCTCTAAAGCAGGGTTAGCAACCTATAGCATGTGTACCAAAGGCGGCAGGCAAGCTGATTTCCAGTGGCACTCACACTGCCCAAGTCCTGGCCACCAGTCTGAGGGGCTCTGCATTTTAATTTAATTTTAAATGAAGCTTTTAAACATTTAAAAAATCGTATTTACTTTATATACAACAATAGTTTAGTTCTATATTCTAGACTGATAGAAAGAGACCTTCTAAAAACATTAAAATGTGTTACTGGCATGCGAAACCTTAAATTAGAGTGAATAAATGAAGACTCGGCACACCACTTCGGAAAGGTTGCCAACCCCCGCTCTAAAGAGAGGGTGCAGTGAAGCAAAATGACTATGCAGACAGCAGAGTGGCAAGCCACTTCCTCGTTCAGTGTCTCTGCCTCCTTCCACTGCAGGATGTACAGCCTACCGGAGTGCATGCATTTTGTACATCCGCATGTCTATCACAACAGTGGGAATCTTTGCAGACTGTTATGAAACTTTATATAAATTTCATCCCTCCTCCCCACCGCAAACTGAATTAGAAAGCATCTGTAAACCAGATT
Organism: Sternotherus odoratus; assembly: GCA_032164245.1. Lineage (NCBI taxonomy): Eukaryota > Metazoa > Chordata > Testudines > Kinosternidae > Sternotherus > Sternotherus odoratus. Next base: position 13,531,987 of record JAVMKO010000022.1, on the reverse strand, counting down.
AACCTAAGTGGATTTCCTGAGGAAACAGTCTATGCTTTTTGGAAGGGCAGAACACAGAGTGCATTGCTACTGAGACACTCCAGTGAATAAGGTTATATTTTTGAGTTGCACTAAGCCCTGGAACTTTTCCAACAGTATTAAATATCTTTCACCTGTGTCTATTTAACTCATTGCTTTCTTGTTAATTATTCACATCTTCCCAGAAAGACACTATTTTCATGAAGCCAGAGTAATAACCTTCAGCAAATAATAATCCAGTTTCCATTCCAGACTGTCAGTGAAGTGGAGATGTTAGGAAGCTGATCCCACTGATGGATCCATCTCAAAGTTCTCACCTCTAATTTGATCAAGTGAGGAAGATGCTTTTTATAAGTCTTGGGCTGGGCTGAATTTCCAAACGAATTTGCGAATAATTTGCTAACGGGGAGGAAATGATAGATAACGTATGAGCATCTTCGCTCTTATACCACACTTATTATCGGGGGATCTGACGGGGAATGGGGGGAAAAAGTGGGGCCCATTTCAACATATACTGAAGGGAAAAGGAGAACTTCCATTGACTTTGATAGGGATGGATCAAGGACTTAATGGGTAATGATGTTATAAGGCTAGTGCAGCTGTAAGATAACATTACCAGAACCCTGCAAAGGAACCACAAGCATGTGTTCTGAGTGACATATATGGCCTTGCAAATCTGACTGAAGGTCACAGAAATGGCCTGGGAAGCAGAGGGAGCAGGGTGGATCCTTCATCAGAGGGGATGAAGCATTGTACAGAGCCCATCTCCAATCTGAGTGATGCCCAGAAAGAACTGACCAGCACACGAAGTGCTACATTTAAGAAAAACTGAAAGAAGAGTGAAAGTACAGAAAACATCTTGGAAGTAGCAATAATTGCACTGCACAAAGCTGCCACTTTCCCCGGACATGGAATACGGGCAGAAAAGAGGAGGTGGTGCTGTGGGCTAGTGGCTAGGGCACTGGGTTGTAGTCTCAGCTTTGGCACTGAACTACTATGTGACCTTGGGCAAGTCACTTCCCTCTCTGTGCCTCTTCTGTGCCCTCTTTGTCTACATAGACTCTGGGCTTTTGGAGGCAGGGTCTGTATCTTGCTATGTATTTGTTCAGGGCCTAGCACAGGGGCCTTATGTCACGGAGTGCCCAGGTGATGGTCCGGAACCGCTCCCTAGGAAGCCAGACAGGACCTCGGGCGAAGTGTCCCCTCTCCGTACACAGCCTGTTTCCAAGGCCAGGAGTTTCACGGGTCCCCCCTTCAACCTTCCTGGGTCTGACCTCGGAGCATTCAGCATCTTCTGCCCCTCCGTGCGCTTCCCCCAGCGAGCCCGTCTGGGCGGGGTCCTGAGGGAGCCCATGGATTCTGCACCCCAAGTCCACAGTCAAACGTGACTCTCAGCCAGCCAGTAGAACAGAGGTTTATTCGATGACTTCTATCTGGTCTAACCCAGACCATACAGCGAGCGTGAGCCCTCAGCTGGATCCATTTTGGGGGCCAGAGAGCGAGATAGCTTCTCTGCCTGACTCCAGCTACCTTCAGGCTCCCAAACCTTTCTCCAGCCCCTCCTCCCCCCTGGCTCAGCCAGGTCAGGTGACCTCCCTCCCCACACTTAGGGTCAGATTACAGCTTCAGGTATGCATACCTTCCGAGAGGGGAGAGGGTGTTGCCTGCTTGCTTACACTCAGCCCCTATTCCTTCACATAGACACTTAAGAAATGCATAGGGGAAACTGAGGCACACACACAGTATTCCTACTTCGTCACACCTTATCTCTAGGCACTCCCAAAATACAAAGAATTTATAATAGTAAAAGCCTAGCCATCCAGAAATGAAGACATTTAAACACAGACTTTTTTCCTTCTGGGACCAGCCTCCCATGGTAGAAACAGAGAATTGGCCAACAGGCTTTTTCTTTAAGTAAGCGCTTCTGCCGTCCTTGGTATTTTTACTCTAGCAGAGTTGAAAAGATTGGTAGGTCCCCCCTTCCCTTCCCATCACGGAATACACTACTGCAGTAATTTGGCAAGGGAGAGATTCCCTTACAAGATATTTGAATGCTGTGGCCTTGATCTGGAAATGAACTTTTCACTCCATCACGAATGGCTGAGAGGATATGAAACTGGATTTGTCTTGCTGGATAAACATCACAGTGGAAAGTTAGAGGATATATTCAGTAGCATTCCCCCTCCCACCTCAGGGGCAATTTAGCTTTACTACATTTGATACAGACTGATTTCCCTTAGTAAGGAGGAGTCTAAATGTTTCATATCAAAGACAGACAAGGCCACAACCATTGGTTCAAAGGGCAAGATTTTGGTGTCATTTACCTTATTTTTAAACAAAATTCAACCCCTGCTCATTTGCCACTCATCCATTCACACACATGCCTGCAGTCTCATGTACTTACAGCATATCTACATTGTCCTTTATCAGTTCCTCACACAGCAAGTGGGATGCTTCAGTTTTCACATTATAAATGACACGCTCATGGGATGCAATTTCCGACACATCAATGTACCAGTCTTTCAGCACATCCACGATTCCACTTTCACAGGATTAATCTCTTTGCAGAGCCAAGGGCAATTGCATCCCATTTTAAAAAGGGCTTTGCTACATGATTTCTCATCAATACATGGGAGTACAAATATAGTCTTGACTCAGCCAGTTGTTTGATCCCATATTACGTTTTACTTAAGCAGAAATTTCTAATATTAGGACGCTGCCAGATAACCGGCTTGCCTCCCACACAGACAGCCACAGCATTGTCCAGCACCCCAGATTTCAAACCTCTCCACTCTTCGTATGATTTTCAAATGGCTGTAGTTTCATTTCAGGCACACTGCTGGATCCCGCAGTTTTATCCACTATATTTGACCACCGGCTTTCTTCAAAGCAGATGGTACATTTAATATTGTGAGATCGAAAAGCATAAGCAGAATAAGATTACCCAAAGATCATAATGGCTCGAGGCTTGGGGCCAAATTTTCAGGAGAGCTCAGCAAAGATGGGCGCTGAGATTCTTTGAAAATCTGTTCCCACAGGGCTCACCCACAGCCGGATCACTTCAGCGAGCTTTGAACCAAGCTCTACGGTGACAGAATGGAGCCCTCAGCAAGCAGATGCCGAAGGATGGCCCCAGGGTTAGGGCACTAACCTGGGCCATGGAAGACCTTGCCTGAAATTCCTGGCTGCCATGGACTTCTTGAGTAACTCACTCGACCTCCGTGGCTCGGTTCCCCATCTGTCTGTGCCCTGGGGAGCACAGCACTGACTTGCCCAGTGGGGTGTGTGTGGATAGATATTAAAGATTGTGAGGTCCTCAAAAACTACAGTGAGAGGGACAAGGTAAGTACCTAACATAGGCTCCGGCAATCATAGTTCCTCATCTCACTCATATCGTATACATTGGTAAATATCTACCTACCTATCTTCACTTATTTGTAAGCTTACAACTCAGGCACACGCACACATTTATACACACTCCCCTACATATATTAGCCTTTCTGAAAATTAAGGGAGGCCAGTAAATACGCACACACATCTGAATACCCTTCTTGTGGTGGAATTCCAAGTCTTTGTGGTGCTCTGCCAGTTATACTGGCTGCATAGTTAAAGGGTTTCCACAACTTGAGCCTCCCAGACCTTTATAAGTGCTGGTCTAAGTTCTAGGCATGTTTTTGCTCTTATTGATGGTGAAGGCAGAGAGTTGAGACAAATACAAATAGAAGACTAGTTTTGAAACAGAGAGAAACTAATTCTATAACCAAGTGCTAAGAATACAGGACTTTATACTACTGGAACCAGATGGTGAGCAGCATGCTATCGATAGTCCCCTGAAGGAACACTTGTGCATCTGGAATGAGAGACCATGATCTTGTGGGCAGAGGAAGGGAACTGAGAATCAGGACTCCTGGTTTCTATTCCAAGCCCTATAAGGGAGCATGTTGAAAGCTGGAGACACCTGTGTGTGACTATAGGAATTTCTGTACATCAGTTACCCCATCTGTGCAAAGGGGAGAACAAATCTTTATCTGTGCAACTGACATGCTTTCAGATCCTCAGATGAGCAGGGCAAAGTGTTTATCTCAATGCTGTTTGCACTCACTCCAGGCAATGAGCACTTGGTGTCTGATAGCACCTGGCTGGTTATTTCAGACCTGGCCTGTATCTATTATTAATATGCAATGGTAAACAGCTCTTTATTATTGCCCACCTCTGACCTCCCCATCCCCAGCCCCCTCCTCCCTGTTGCTCCTCACTGCCCTTGCCTGGAAATGTTGACAGTAATAAATGGCTGGCAAAGCAATTATACACATTAAGCTGAAAAGTATGGAGCCGAGGTCAAAACTATTTTCTTTCTATAATTACATGGAGAGTAAATTCGTTTTGCCAGGAATAAAAGCAACATGGAAGGTCATGGCAAGTAGAAAGGAATCAGGTGGCCACTCAGCCTGCTTTGCAATGTAATCAAGATCTGAATCTGAAGCCATTACCCTCTCTGTGTTGCCTCAATGGTTTTTACGCAGGCATTTAATTTGTAAATATTGCTTTAACATTTCGTGGGTTTGGGGAATTGAAATGCAACAGCACTTAAGCCAAGCTTTCCTGGTGGCATGACATCATCCTATTTAGCTCCATCAGGAGCTTCCTGTTGCAAAGGAGAAACAGGCCATCCTGAGAGTGATTAACTGCTGATGATTTGAACAGGGTGGCTGGCCAGTCTGGGTTTTCCAGAACAGAACCTTTTAAATAAAGTAAGTAAATAAATCTATTGATTCATGTCTGGATATTGGTGACATCATAGCAGAATTTCGGAAGCCTTCCTTAGTTCGGTCAGCCGCTGTCCTGCCCAAGATCTATCACCATCCATCCGTCTCTTCGCTGGTTGTCCCCCGCAAAGATGACTTGCCACCATTCCACACATAAGAACTTTCTCAAGGTGATTTCCATTTCTACACCTAAGGCAAACAAAGTGCCTAAGTTTGCGTCTGTGGATTTCCAATATCAGGGCTGCTTCTCTCCAATAATAATTTTAATATAGGCATTCATCTTTTTCCCCCACCCAGGAGATATGTGAGAGTCTTCACCAGCACCTCCTTTCAAAATCTCCAGTTTTCTTCGTGTCAGCAGCAGGACTCACATCTATAAATTGCTAAGTTGTTTAAAAAGGTTGTGTTTTTCACTAGTTGCACCTTCACACATTTCCAGATGCCATGGTTTCCCCACACTTTAAGGGAGGCCACAGCCTAGCAAGCCCTCCCTCGTCTTCTTTCAATTTCTTTGGCACAACCGCCTTGGTTGGGTATACATGATCCCAGATAATTCATTTACTGCTGCTACAGCTTGTCTGTTAATCATGATGTCTGCAAGCATGCTGCTTTTGTTAAAATGCACGTATATTGACATGACTATTTTCATCACGTCCAGGAAGAGTCCATACTCCTCACTAACTGTTTTTACACACACCAACATTTTTTGCATTGTATCACTGGCTGCAGCGAAGAATGGTCTATCAGGTTCAGAGGTGTCCACCAATGGAAAGCCCAGCTCCTTCCACTTTCCCAAAACTTTCCAAGGTTTGTCTCTTAATACATTCAATGAATATATTAAAGAAGCTTGAGGACAAAATAGCCCCTTGTTTCATACCCTGCCCAGTGGAAAACAATTCACTGTCGCCTTCTGCTGTTCGCACCATGGGCTGCTGGTGGTGGTGGAGACTTGTAATGAGTTCAGTGATGTGCTTTGTAATCCTTATGTCTGCCAGTCTCCTCCAAAGATGGACATGCCCTGCCCCGTCCACTGATGGCTTGAATGTGGGCCAGGATTCTGCCAGGCCTTTACTTCTTGTATCCTCATTGAAACCTGGTGTAAAATGCAGCACTCACTTTGTATAGGTGTGGACGGCTGCCCTGTGTGAATGGCAGGGGAGGAGCAGGCTCATTTGCTGACCTGTGTTACAGAGAAAGCCTTTCTCCGCAGCCCATAAGCTCCAGATACAATGTGGGCAGTGCTAACTCGCACACCCTAGGTGTGGTCATGGTCTTTGAGTGGACAGGCCCATTCCTTGGTGAAACTGCCAGTGAGGGGACCAGTGATGATGCTGGTGTCTGGACATTCACCCCTGACCTGTCACCACCAGTTTATTTAATCTAGACCCCAAGGGAGCCATCAAATCAGGCACTGAGTTTTCTACTGCTAAGGGTTTTTCTGCATGGCCACAACCAAGACACAACGGCTGCCCTAGAATTCTCAGCAGCGTCCCTTTAAATTTGTGGGTGGCCCCAATGTGGCCAGAGAGCAATGAAATGCTGCCTGTGACCAATATCCATTTCAACACTACTGTTTGTGATCAGAGCTGGAATCAAGGAGGAGCAATGCATTCTGGGACCCAACAGGGCAGGTTCATCTCTGACTGTTACATGGCTTAGTTTTCAGGTACTTGCAACTAACAAGGTGCAGTTCTTGGTACCAAGTTCATCCCTGACATGAGCAGGCACAAGTCAAGCCATTGAAGCCAAACACTGAGGGTCCTGAGGAGTTATTCATGGCACCTTCCACATCAATTGAACTCTGCTCCAGAAACTGGCTGCTGAGGTCAAAGCCCGGAAGGGGTTTCTGTTCCCATCGATGCTACTTTATTCTTGCATTGATGGGAGCTGAGGACCTGTTATCTAGTCCAGACACACTGTGGCTGGGACTCAGATAAGCAGTTCAGGTGCAAGCCAGTTGACTGTCTCAAATAGTAATTAAATTCATTAATCAACATCACCATGATTTCTTGGCATGAGGCTATTATTTGCTTTCATTCAGGAAGTTTCTCCCTAGCTGGAGCACACATACTGTAGTGCACTAGGGAGCAGGCAAACATGGGAATGTGCTATGTACCTCACAGCGAGGATGCACTCTAGGGACTACACAGACGGGTGCTCTCTGAGGCACAGGCCATTTCAAGCAGCTGATTCATCTTTATACCGTGTCTTAGTGAGGTGTGTGACATTCTACATCTTGGGGAAGCGTCCTGTAACCCCCATATTCCTCATTTTTATATCATGGTGATCTTACATCAAAAGCATGCCTTGTAAAGTATCAAGGGAAAGGTTATGATCTGATGAAAGTCATTTCTCTGTCCATATACGAGTATCATTTATGCACATGAAGTTATGAGAATTGTGTTGTATGGTTGTCACTAAAACATGCTGTACATTGGGGAATCGGCCAGATATTAGCTCCCCAGAGGCAACAGCAAGGGAAGTAACCAACACCCAGGCAGGTGTCAAACAACCATCAACAGCCATTGTCCAGCAAGGGAGCTACAGTTCAATGACTCGCCTGCATGAGGCCCCAACAAGGGAATTGCTCAACCTTGTTGGAAGGCTCAGCAATGCCCCCAGACATGCCTGGGCTGGTGTTCTCCAAGCACATGGACTGAGGGTATAAAACAGAAGACAGGGCCCCATGCTGGGCCTTTCTCCTGCTCCCATCTATCCACAAGGACACTCTGAAGACTCCATCTGAAGGGTCTGGCCCAGATTTCAAGGCTGAAATCTGTGTCCTATGAACAGCCATATCCAGTGGGGTGAAAAAACCTGCTTAATCTAGATGTTTCCCAGTCTAATAAGGTTGAGAGTTTAGACTGCGTGGCTTATATTTTATTTTATTTTGGTAACTAACTCTGACTTTTTGCCTATCACTTATAATCACTTAAAAAGCCTGCACTGCCCAGAGCTCACAGCCCAAACCCCACTGCCCAGAACCTCATGTCGCTACAGGCCTCGCCAAATGTTCCTCCACGCCCCGCCTAAGGGAGCGCAACACACATTTTGCAAAAAAAAAAAAAAAAAAAAAATTGGACATTTGTTCCCTTTGCTCTTGCTAACTGATCACTGGCAGGAGCAAACAGGACAAATGCACAATTTTGCCAAAAAATCAGGACGTCAGAACAGGGCTTAAAAAAAAGGGCTGTTCCGGCCAGAGGGGATGTATGGTCACCCTACACCTGGACTTCGGGGGGAATTGTTCAGAGATTTCAGGAAGACAGAACTTCAAAAAGCCAAGTCTCACAAATGCTCTTTCCTAGTGCACGTTTCTCTTTTGCTTTCAGGTCACTCCCTGGCCTCTCGAGTGAATGCCCAAGCTGTCTCATTGATTTGAGCACAAGCCAACATTGCAACAAGGTTGTTCAGGCTGAAATAAGGTTTATTAAACTGTAACAAGGTTTGTTACTCTGCTAATGCGCCATATAAAAAAAGCTATGAAAATCAACTGCAGGGTGTAATGAGTAGCTCATTCCCCAACTTAAATATCTCGGCCATTTTATTACGGATTTTATTCTTCACAGTGAAAAGGGCCCAAAGCCCATATTACCTGAAACATTTAACTTTCTTTAAGTTGAGTTGGTTCTTTCGCTATGGTCCTGTGACACTGAGATAATTCTGGCTGCTGCCTGCAGTAGCTCTGCAAAGGTTTCAGGGATTTCAAGCATTTTTGTTCTAAAGAGGATTTTGGAGGAAAGCTGAGAACCCTGACCACTCTCAATCCACCTGGAAGCTCAGGTGGGAATGCATTGAGGAGAGACAGAAGGCAACTAGTCATACTGCTTATAGCATCTTCGGAAGACGCCCAGATATCATGGTGATGGAAGAAGTATTACAATCTGCACAGAATCTGAACAGAATGGAAGCAAAAATCTATTGACAGCTTTTTAAAATTCAGGTTGGAGACTCCCCCGCAGTGAATAGGAAACAGGGATGTCTCTCTTGGACCATGGAGGTTGGGGGAGGTGGTGTGTGTGTGTGACCACATTAGCCCTGTAAAGCTTTTCCCCAAATCGCCAAGCACCACAGCCGATTGTTGCAAAAACGTATTTAAAAAATACTCATTAAATGTAACTAAAAAACCACTGTGCTATTTTCCAACAAAGTCAATACGTTAACTTGGATTAAAACTGGGAGAGGCCGGGGGATGCTCGCGTGAGGCACATGGACTGGAGATTGTATTTTGTGTAATCTACCTGAAAAAGGGAATTTCCTTAGACCAGACAGGAGGGCTGGAAATGCACAGGGATTCGCTTGTCTGTTAAAAGTGCATTTCCAGCCCTGTGAATAGCTGCCCATGGACTGTTTCATACCACTCCACCAGGAAAGCTCATTTCATTCAGGGAATTAGAAGCTAACAAATTGTCCTGCAGGTGTATATGCCTCTAAGACAATAGCCTCAAAATAGCCTCTAATTCACAAACACCAAATCCACCACTAAGCAACACAAAAGGAACAGTCCCATGTAGAGATGGGCCCGACCCAAGCCCCAGATTCAAACACTGTTAACCAGAACCTAAGAAGGTGTATATCAGTGTAGCTCCAGCAGGAGCCAGAATTTTTCTTGGGACACTTTTCTAGTCCTAGTTTTAACCCTCAGGTTCCAAGTACAGATGATGTTGGTTAGGAGTGAAAAGACTGGCCTAGCTTTGCAATGCACATTCAATTGGTGCTCTAATGAGTCTCTCTAATGATTAAAGAGATTGTCAAATGATTGTAAATATTAACCCCATGTGGACTGTGGCTTCTGGTCGGGCCAACACAAATCACAGGTATCGGCAGGTCAGAGACTGACCTGCATGCCAGAGGAACTGCCATCAGCAATATGGCTGGTGGAGTAGGCACATGACAGCAGAGAGAAGAGGATTTCTGGATTCCCAGTTGACTTCCCTTATTAGTGATCATTGAAGGGGTTTGTCGAACTGACATCTGCTCCCCCCTACAAGTGACTCCTCCTGGGGAAAGAGAGATGTGGCCAGAGCTTTCTGTAAAATGAGTTATTCTGAGCCATGATTTCCATTTCTAAAATGTTGTTAGTGATGGTATCGGAGGTGAACTTGAGCTTTCAAGACCTGAACTGATTACATTTTTCCTGGGCATTATGACAGCCTCCTGGGGGAAAGTGTGTAATTGCTTTTTTCAGGGTCTTGCAGGTACTTTTGTTGCACTCCCCTCACGCTGATATCTCTGCTTATTGGGCCTCTCCATCATCAGGCCAATGCTCCTGCTATACTGAAGAGACTTCTTCAAAGAAAATCTGTCAGCACCTGTCTTTGTAGCAATTCTTTGCCCTTCTCTAATTCCTGTCACCAAATGATCCCAGACAGCAGCCCAAACATTAATTACCTTGCATAGCCCACTCATAAACTAGGCAGGTAATATCCCCATTTTATAGTCAAATACACTACATTATAGAACAGCAAAGTTAAATAGCTTGCTCCAGGTACCATAACAAGCTAGTGACAGAACCAAGACTAGGACCCCTGTAAGCTAGTATCCATCGTGGTTGTTCTAATAATTGGACAACAGCTTTTCCGGGCTCTTTCCTGAGTCAACGCTGAGACGTCTGATTTTCATTATGAATCATCTGTCTTCTGTTAAAACAGGAATCCCACTTTTAAAATTAACCATGGCACGTTTCTGTCTTTTCCAAATCAAAGCTTTGAAACAATTAATCATTGCCCAACTCCTGCTGGTACATTTAAGTGCTCAGCTTGAAACAAGAGATCAAGTAACTGAGATTAATCTCCCAGTAACAGGGGCTTCAAAATCATTATCATGATCTTGCAGCCATTTTGAAAGGGGTTATTCGGCCTGCCTGCAAACAGAGTAGCTGTCATTATAGATGATGGGGATGGTGAAAAAGCAAAGTGACTCCAATGGCATGTCCCAGACTCAGAACGCCAGTACTGCTGTGAACTGGCAAAGCATTTTTGGCCACAGCATGAAAACGAGGGACTCTGAGCATCCCAACTTTTCACTTGAGTCTTAGGGTGCTACATACTTTTTAGGGAATTTCTAATCTCAAGATGGAGGGGCCACGCTTTGCTCTCACTGTACTGACTCCTGAAGGTGGTATACAACATATAGCAAAAGTAAGTCATGCCCATGTCTTAGGTCTGCCCTAGCTTTACTTTCTGTGCCTTCTGACAATGCTAAAAGCCAAGGACTGGGAAACTGAAATCCAAATATCGTGAGGAAAGAATTACAATAATGAGATCAGTGTTCAAATCTATGTTTTAATTCCCCCGCCCCGCACTTACTACTCCGTGAACCAAACTAAACACATGATACAAAAATAGATATTTTGATTATATTAGTGTGGTGTATATTGAAATCTGTTTAAATTACAAGGTATCACTTGATGTTTGAAGGGGTTTGCTGCTGCTGCATGCAGGCTGGATGACTTGAGTCATGCTGCCCATAAACCCACTTGGTAACTGCCAATGGAGAAACAAGTTCTACAACTGTTGATTACATAACTGGATTGTGACCACCAATTATTCTCATCATGCATTGGATTTAACATCTGGCAACATCTAATGAAACTCCAGATTATTAATGACTTCCATTCAACATTTACAGTTAAAGGGCATTCCCTACAGCTGTTTAGATTTCAGTTGAGACTTGTGCAACCTTTCTTTAAGATCCCAAGAGCCTAACTATAGTAACTGCGTTCAATAAGGCAAATTCAGATTGACTCTTTTTCCCCTTTAGCTCACAAGCCATGAAGAAAACAGATGGGAGTTGAAAAGAGATTGAAAATGAGAAAGTCCAAAGACATTAATTTCCACTCAGAACAAATAAATTTGAGTGTCTGGAGACAGCTGATTAAAGTTCCTTACCAGAGACGGGGAGCTAAAATGTAGTTTCCTTTCCTTCACTGTGCACTAAGTGCTTTAGAGCACACACACACATGCTCACCTGGAATTGTGTCATTAGCTAGAGAAGGAAACAGAGGAGGTGGCTACATGAGGCTGCACTGGGATCTAAGTCCCAGCAATGGAAGTCTGAGCAATCCACAGGAAGGAGGAGCGTGCATGCTCATGACGGCTGCCCCTGCCCTCCATCCACTTTCAGGAACATCCATTCTTGAAGGCCGCGCTCCTGGTAAGTGTTACTTGTTACAGAGGGGGTTGAAAAATGCTAGTCATTATTCATTAAACATTTCCAACCATTCTAAAATGTTTTTCACTCTGTAGCATTCCAAAAGGAACTATTCTGGGGTTTCTTAAAATGACTTGAATGATCTTTCTCTTTCTTTTTGGTTGCTTCCCTTTTCTTTCCCTCCCCCCTCCCCCCCCCCTTTTTAAATTTTGCAAGGGAGAAAGGGGGAAGCTAGCCAAAGTGTGTGTGTGGGGAGAACAACTGAAAACAAACCACCCACTGAAAAATTAAAATAATCCCTGGGGTGATGCTGTGACTGACTCCCCCTTGCCAGAAGCTATATGCTCAGCAACCTGCACCTTTTGTCTGACACCAATTTGTTCTGTTGCTGCATGTTGTTACCTAGCTGCTGAGGGAAGGTGACCGGTTGCAGTACAGAGGGCACTGAACTGGGACTCAGAGTGCTGGGTTCCATTCTAGTCCTGCCACTGACTTGTTGTGTGTCCTTGGGCAAGTCACTTCATTCCTCTGTGCCTATTCCTTCTTCTGCTTTTTGGGGTAGGGACTGTTGCTGTGCATGTGCAGCTCCCAGCATGATGGTGCCCCTAGTCATATGTGGCCTCTAAACACCACCATCATATAAACAATAATTGAATCCCAAAGGGTTTCAGCAATGGGTGAAATAAGCTCTGACCATCCTCATTTTATCAGCAGGAGGCGCCCAGCACCAATTGAGGTCAGGCCCAGCCTGGTGCTATATAAACACAATACAGTTTACTCCACTTTATGGGGACTTGATTAGCTGGGACAGCTGCTTTATTAGGACATCTTCCAGGGAACAGGATGTAGCCTCATGAGAATTACACATGACTTGCTTAATTGGGACAGTATTAGCATAAATGTCAGTTAATGGGGTCACAATGGGCGGGTGCAAGGTGACTGCATAGTGCTTAATCACGTGTTAAATGGCAATGAAATTCCAAGTTCTGGCCTGCTAATAACAGAAATCACCAAGCCCCATCTACTAGGAAGAGAGGATAAAGATCAAAGGCAGATAAAATGCCCCAAGTAACATTGTTTGTTCCATGATTCATTCAGCACATTATTTTATGTCCTTTTTTAGTCTTTTCGGGCAATTTCTCTTTAATGGCCTCTTCTCTTAATTGGGACAAACTCTTAATCAGGGTGATAATTAGGACACCCAGTGGATTCTACTGCAATAGATTTCAGCGTGCCTGAGAACCTCTGGCCCTGGGCAGTCAGAGTACATTCTGCACTCTTTCTTTCCCCTTGCTCCGCTAGATTTGGGAGGGAAATATGTGATGTCTGGCTACGACTCGCTGATTGAGAGAAAGCTGGGGCGTCCGGCAGGGAGATGACTCTATAAAATCCCAAGTACTCCTCTCCATCAAGGAAAGCAGGTAGCAGTTAATGTGCATAATTTGATACTTGCAAGCTACTGGCGTGTCATTATCTTCCACTCCGAGTTTTCCAGGTATTGGCTCCCGAAGAGGATGGCAACTAAATGGAGCAGAATGCTGTTAACAAGCCCCAGATGTTTTGGAATAAGCAGCCCATCCAACAGGGTTCCCCTGGGTGCATTGGAAAGCTCATAACATTCCTAATTAACCCATTGGTTGTTTCGCTAAACTGTCCTTGAGCTGCTATCCCCGAGATTTATGTTTGCAGCTGGCCTTTCAAACAGTTGTATCACTAAATAATGCAAACCATGGGATTTCCAATTCTCTGTGTGCGTTCTGATGGACGGCTGCTATTTAATCACAGGTGAAGGAACGTCTTGCAGAGCAGCTGCATCTGGAGATGAGTTACACAAACAGGACGAGGTGCCTGAGCTATCACTAATTGTGGAGTTTATTAAGCTCCAGACAGTTGTACATCAAGAGAAATTTATTAAGGAACACTTTCCAGGTACCAGCGGGTAAACAGCGACTGACCTGAGCAAAGCAGCTTTGCCCTTCTCAGCCAGCCCAGAAGGAACCTGGCCTCAAAGAACAGTGATGCCGACTGGGCCTGTTCTGTCCCCATTCCAATAGTCAATGTGCACCATCTCCATTCAACGGCTTGGAAATGCAGGCTGGTGAGAAGTGCAGGGCTGAGGCTCTGCAGGCCTCTATTTATCCCCAGAGGGGAGCCCAGAGAGGAGCTCTCCTCTCTGCTAACGTCTCAGTCCTGTCCTGCAGGGGTGTGAGGGGAATCCAGGCCCCATGGTCCGTATAGTCCTCGGTGTCTCCACTGAGGCTGACAATTAGGGGGTGCGGATTAGAGCTAGACAAATAACTAGTTTTGTCTTTTGATGGCAGTTCTGAACAATTGGGGGAAAAGTTCAGTTCGGGTGGAACCAAAGCTGAAACCTTCTGGAATTTTTGGTGCATTGAAAAAGTTTGTTGGGGTCTGTTCCAAAGCAGGGATTTGAACCTGGGACTCCCACAGCCCAGCTGAGTGCCCAAAATTGGGCTAAAGGTGGGCACTGGAGGTACTGGCACGACCTTCTTCTCCTGCCCAAGTGGTCTGTGAATGGCCAAAGCCATCCGTGCCAAATTTACAAATAGCTTCGGATTGATTAAAACGGAGCGTCGGCGAATAAACTATCCATCTGGGAAAGTCCAGCCAGCTCTAGCACTCACATGGGGAGGGGGCTTTCTTTGATGGGGACACAGAATGGGGATGAGGTCATTTCATATGTGCTGCCAAACAGCCAGATCTACTTCTCCCAAAATCTCCTTTAATCTGCCTCTTTTTGAAAGCATCATCTCAGTGTAGTCCCATCAGTTCCAGATGTAACATGCTTTTCATACTTGCAGTATTTATGTCAACTCCCCAGCATGGTGCGGGATTGGGGTTGATAGGCCAGGTTGGGACTTTAAAGACAGCTCCTCTCCTTAGCTGAACAAACTTGCTCAGTGGAACCTGCTCCCACACTGGGTACATCCTTAAGCATGCCCCCAATGGGGTGGGGGGACCATTCATTTCTTCATATTTTCATTCCAGAGTAACCGAGCTTAAGAGTTTCTCTCAGACTCAGTCAGCTTCTCCCCAGTGCCATTAAAAAACAACAGCAAATAAAAGTCTGCCGAGGAATAAGCCACATGGAATGCCAGAGGTGTGCAAGGTGTGTCTGTGTCGGAGATCACTCTGGTCCCTGGTACAGCAGATAGAGAATGGCTCATACATCTATCCAGCCAAATGTCTTGTGATGGTGCTGATGGACAGTCTTTGGGACTGTGTGCAGGTTGAAATAAGCTATCACCACTGCATGACCCAAGGCAGCTCCGTCATTTTCTATTTAAATATAGCCCATGGAGTGGCTCAGCTAACTCAAGACTGAAATGTCTCTCTCTTCAGAGTATTCTCCATGCAGGGACCTCAGGTCAGGTTTACAAAGAGCTGCTCTTCAGCCTACAGAGAAGGGTTTATGATACCGCCATGGTGAAAAAGAAGAGCCCTCTTTTTCCACTGTGGAGGGAAATAGGTCATGCGGTGACCTGTGATTACAGAGGACATATGACAAGAACACAGGCTTCCTGGGGCAGAGGGCACCGTCACAGCTCAGGGAGCCCGGCAGCAAAGGTTCCTAGAAAATAATCTCAGCATCCTCCCGGAGAGCAAGGATACCTTGATTTACTGGGGGAATGTTTTGAAAGTGCAGGTCTGTTGAGTCATCTGTACTAGGTGAGGGATGGTGGCTGGCCACTTAAAGTGGCTTGTTATAGACAGTCCAGGGAGGTGCAGAGTGCTTCCTGTCCCCCCCTATATTATCTTAGGGTTTAATTCTGCCACCCAGCACTATAGCATCTGACAGGTTCAAAAATAGCAGCCGTGTTAGTCTGTATTCGTAAAGAAAGCGAGGAATACTTGTAGCACCTTAGAGACTAACTAGTTTATTTCAGCATAAGCTTTCGTGGGCTATAGCCCACTTCATGGGATGCATAGAATGGAACAGAAGTAAGATGCATTTATACACACAGAAAGAAAGAAATAATAATTTTAAAAAAATTAAAAATTGCACATTAGCATACCAATTCTAAAAGGGCTGTTAAATGTAGATGGGCCATTATCAGTAGGAGAAAAAATACCTTTTGAAATGGATTTCTGTGTCAGGTAAATTAACTCAGGAAATGCAATCAATTAGTGTAATGAGAGAACCATTCGCAAGTCCTATTTAGCCTCTGAGTACCTTCCCCTCAAATCACTGGCAGTTCTGGGTGCTCACACCACATTGGATAAGACAAAAGAGACCAATAAGCAAACTGGGAGCCTGACCCATGCATGCAAGTGGCACGGAGTGCCTGGGCGATGGTTTGGAACTTGCCCCCCTATGAAGCCAGTTAGGACTCCGAGGGAAAACGTCCTCTCGTTTTCAAGGCTAGGAGCTTTAGAGGTTCCCGTTTACATCTTTCTGGGTTTGACCTCGGAGCATTCAGCACCTTTTGCCCCTCGGTGCGCTTTTCCCAGCGAGCCCGCCCGGGCGGGGTCCTGGGGGAGCCCGTGGATTCTGCACCCCAAATCCACAGTCAGACGTGACTCTTAGTCAGCCAGTAGAACAGAGGTTTATTTGATGACGGTACCTGGTTTAACACAGACCATACAGTAAACATGAGCCCTCAGTTGGATTCATTTTGGGGGCCAGAGAGCCAGATAGCTCCTCTGCCTTCCCTGCCTGACTTCAGCTAGCTTCAGACTTCAAACTGAAACTCACTCTCTCCAGCCCCTCCTCCCCCCTCTCCCCAGGTCAGGTTACCTGACCTCCCTCCAACAGGTTTAGCTGGCCTCTTTGTTATTTAACACTTTCAGCCAACACCGTTCAGAAAGGGGGAAGGGCAGGCCCCAAGACAGCTTATGCGCTCTCTCTGCTTTGCAACAAGAAATGCATAGGGGAAACTGAGGCACACACAGTATTCCTACTCCGTCACAGCAAGTCAGAGATCTGTGCTCCTGTCAGAGCCACAGAGGTCAGGACAATTTCATCTCATTGGGTCCAAATGTTTGAGCTGCTGGTGTAGTCTGCCAGGTTGTGCACAGTGTCCCAGCGAGCCTTGGGTAAGAGGTTTTTCGAGTGTGGCAGAGGAGATCAAGGAAGGGAATTTCTCATTAAAAAGCATCTTGCATGGAGATGCCCATCAGTCACACTTGTTGCAAGTCTGTTAGCAACAGAGCTGAAGGTGTATTTTCGTTTCTAAAAGGGATCTGGCTATTCCCACTGGCTCCAAAGGAATAAACCTCGATGTGTGTTAGCACTTGGTGAGTTTCTTGACTGGAGAATGAGATCAATATCCCACCTCACAAATGCTCTGCTGGAGAGGAACGACCTGAAATGAAACTACAGGAGCAATCAGCGGAAAGGAGGCCACCAAGGAGGCATGGAAGTTTCCTACCAATGAACAGCAGCCTTTGGACAGACGCGTACATTTATTCTCTGGATTGTAGGTGTGGGGGAAGATCTATGCACATTGGCCCCTCTGGAGCTGGGAAATAATGAATCTCACTCCTTAAGTCTGGAGACTTGCACCCCTAGTCAAAGCCCTGCTATAGCATCACAGAGCACAGTGATTTGCATATAGACCAGAAGCGGCTAGTGAGGACAGGTGGGATGAGGCGGGGTAAGCCGGGCTGCTGGAACAACTCGACTGAAATACAGAGCCCTTGACGAGATACAAAACTCAAAGTGACCATTTTATTTCATTCCATCTGCCCTGCATCACCCCAGCCAGGTCAGGAGCCAGGAAGTGCCAATAATACCTGTGCGGGAGCCTGGGTCCCAGACCAAAGCAGCTCCAATAAGTTTGGAGAGGCAGCTTTGCTTCTTTGACCCACCGACTCGCTCCTTTAACTAATGGTTTGCATAGGCCAAGCCCCCCAGTCTTGTTCAGACACAATTCTGCCATCCCAGGGTCCAAACATGCTCCAGAGATGTGTGGATCGGGGGGAGTGGATGGGAAGAGGAGAGGACTGGAAGTTCCTATGTCATCATATAGCAGGACATCTCCCCAACACAACACCCGAAGCTTTGCGCTGTCCCTGAGTGACCCCGCCCTAGCGCTCAGTTCCCTTTTCCCCTTCGAGATGCTTCCTTTGCACTTCCTGCCTCCAGCTGTCCAAGGCAGGAGGACAGAGCCTCGGACCCAGACTTTGATAGCCCTATCACCAGCTTGCTGCTCGGGACAGAAAGGGTTCCTTTTAATTAGCACCCCAGTGAAGGTCTCCTGAAGGACTTTTACACTTTATTAGTGACTTATTTAATGTCATAATTAGAAAAGGCAGAGCACACTACACAGTGCTGCTTCTGATGGATTAGCCTCACATTAGGAGAATTATCCATACTCCTGTAAAACAGCCACCATACTAAGTAAGGCTCTGATGGAGGGGCTATCACAGTGAGACATTTCTGGAGAGATTAGCCAAGTGGCACCTAGCATATGTTTGCAAAGGAATAAAACTCCACACAGCTCCTGGTCATATTTGGGCAGAGCTGCTCCCCCCTCCTCCCGCTCCCCAGTTTGCAGAAGTGTATCGAATCCCTAGCCTTAAGTACCTCTCTGAGTGCAATCTGTATAGAGAGGTCCCTTGAAGGTTTGAGGTGCTACAGAGGTCAAACTGAATTACCAAACTGAGAGGGGGCTGGAGAGGTTTCTCTATATTAAATCTCTGTGTACAGACTGAACAAGCGTGAGCACACAGCCCCAAGAAGGGACAGGACAGAGCTGCGGATGCTGGTGGAATGTTAAGGGGCTGGATTACTCCTGCAACCTAAGAGTAGTCTAGGAAGCCGAGGCTGGGGTAATGCAAAGGGTTCCCATGCCAGGGGAATTGTTTGTTCCCATTTAAAAGGCCCTAATTTGGCTTTCATTCTTGAAAACAAAAACTAGAAAGAGAATCACTGGTGTTTTTTCTACGCTTCGGTCCTGTTTTTAATTCATTCCAGGGGGACTCAGCCCAGCTCTTTGAGCAAAAGAACAAAACAGAAGAAGAAGAACTGAGAGCCTTTAATTCTTCACTGCCCTGGTCAGGCTCCTAAATTTCCTAACTCCCTCCTTCCCCATTCCCCCACCAGGAAGTACTGCTCCCTAAGGGCCTGTCAGGGCTCACTGCAAATCTTTTAAAGGGGCACTACAGCACTGGGCTAATGAGAAGCACCTGATACTACTTGAGCTGAAGTCTTCCCTTAGCCCAGGATTAGGCTGGGCTGAGAGGGGTGTTCCCTTAGGGCAGGTGTTGTGGGTATCCTAGTGGAGGATGAAAGGTGCTTTCACCTGTGGAGTGAGAGGTGGTTTTGGTGTAGGGGAAGGTGGGTGGGGTCTGTACCCGTCTATAGGAAACAGGCTGAACTGAAAGGAGGAAATGCAAACTAAGAGAAGGAGAGCGACTGATCCGTTCCTGAGACTGTTCCCCTTGCTCCCTCTGGTCTGCAGGCTCCCCAAGTTCTGTGCAAACTCAACACAGGCTGTGCAGGGGGGATGTGGGGAATCCACCCATAGGTATTACAGTGACAGTGGCGAGGCACTGATCACTTGCTGGAAGTCTGGTCCCTTATTGAATCTGGTTCTTAATGTCTCTGTCCTCAGTTTCCCCTCACTATACAATGGGGATAAAAGTATCTGCCTAAGTCACCGGAGTGTTGTGAGCTTACATACATGCTCACTTTCTACAGGGATAAACATAACTTGATAAGTAAGAAAACTGTACACCAAGGTGGCTACCAAAATGCAGCCACATATAAGGTGCAACAGAGCTCTAACAGTGCTTGACAACCCAGGTCCATCCACCAGGGCAATAAAATGCAGCAGCGGTTAGTAGAGCCAGTGGGCATTTCTCAGCAACCAAAAGGCACATGTCATGTGCCTGTCTGTGGTCCCATGTGGCTCAAGAGATTCTGTTTACTCCAGTGTCCTCTTCAGCATCACACATCTGCTCCTGAGAGGAGCATAGGAAAGCAAGCCAGCCACCAATGCTGCAAAGGAACGGCTGGGCACATGTGCAACACACACACACACAAAACCTCTCGCTCTCCTCCCAGAGAGTGCAGCTGACCTAGGACAGGATGTTTCTCATGTATCAAGCTGCATAGGAAATGTCAGAGACAATTCGAAGAAGAGATTTGCTACTGATGTGCCGGTGGAGACAAGGGGAGACGGCTGAAACCCACATTAGAGAGGGGGTGTCACTGACAATGGGCCTTAGCGGTCTGAGGACTGTGTCCCCGCCCTGGGACTGACCACTCCAGGCTGAGGAGGTGCCCATTGGCTGGAGCTCACTGCACATTTTAAAATATGGAACCGAACACCCCAAGACAGCAGAGAGCAGATTTTGTAAAAGTCCCCACCATTGTTCATGTTTATACTCCCTATTCGAAGACATTTCAACCAGTTCTTTGAGCTTAGATGGACAAATTGCACGTGGTATAAGCCGCTCATGGCAATCCGCACTTGGATATATTGTAGCCTTCGATGCCATTAACAAAAACACGCTAATAACTTTCAGGACAGTTATTCCCCCAGTCAACGAACCAGCATTGTGATGGAGGGTTCTCCTCTGGCTTTGATAATTACATAGGAAAATAAATGTATTGAAAGAGCTGTGTGTGTGGCAGGAACAGGGCAGGAAGAGGAAGGAGAAAACATCAGGGGGGATGGAAAGAAAAGGTTTCTTCACCAAGAATTTCTGCTGAAAATTTGATAAACTCCATGAAATCAAGTTTTCTTATTTAACATCTTCTGAACGAATGCAATAAGGCTGTTCTGAGACACATCTCCCAGTGGCTACTGGAGCACATTGTGGGGGAGAGTGGGAGTGGACACTTTCTGCAATTCTCTCTTACTAAGGGAGTATGTTAGAGCCTGGCTCCAGACCCCACCTCCTCCCATGGCTAAGTTAATAATGGAAGCTGCGAGTGTGTGGCTTTGACAGGAATGATAAAGCACCTTAGAGCTGATGCATATTAATGGCAGCAGTGGCTCCTTGGTGGAAGAGTCACAAACCCTAGAACCACCCAGAAAACAAGCCTTCCACAGCAGCTGTCCTAGCAAAGGCTGGGGCAGTACGGACACTGGATAGACAAGGGCACTGGGGGGGCAGGGGGGCAAGGGAATTCTTGCTAGACCTCTTTTCAGTGAAACGAGGCTGAATCGGAAGGGGAGCAGTTTGTGTTTGGATTTGAAGGTGCCAAAATCACTGCTTTCCGGAGGATTTCATCCCAGCTAATGAAAAAATTGCAGTTACCTGATCTGTACTACCTTCTTGAGAGATTTTTGCTGCATCCTAAAGAGAAATTGGGCAATAGTCTCATTCCGGTTTTAGTTCACCTGGACCCTAATCTATACAGGCAGACTAGATTACAGAGATTTTAATCCCCTTGTATCCGATGAAGTGGGTATTAGCCCACGAAAGCTCATGCTTCAAAACTTTATAGTTAGTCTTTAAGGTGCCACAGGACTTTGTTACCTCTGCTATTCCAGACTAACACGGCTACCTCTCTGATTCTTGAAAATTCAAGTGGCTCAGATCTGAGGTTCCTATTTGGCTCTCTAATCAATCACCCATGGCAGGGAATTCATCTGACAAACTTCTTCTAGGGGAGAGAACCTTCTCTATCACAGTCCACTGCCAGGATGGAGTAATATGGCTACTGAACTCTCTATGAATGGTTATCTTCTTGTATGGAGTTTATGTTTTTGATGGGGTGAAAGAGATATGGGAGGATTAAAGTATTGAATTTATTTTGGAGAAGAGGATGCAGTCAGTAATATCATTTTTAGGAGATATTTAAAGTTTAAATTTACTTTGTATTTCACCTTCAGTATAAATCAATTCCCTCCATTGCAGACTTACTATTGGCTTTATTATTTATGTAGGAGTGCTGAGAGGCTTCATTTAGGACTGGGCCCCATTGTTTTGGCCCCAGACAAACCTATAATTAAACATGGTCCCTGGCTGGGTTTGGAAGCTGACTAATCTGAAGAAATCCTTCTGTATTTAAATCACTGGTATATATTTTTTTCTTCTGATAACATCAACAACTTAAAATTCGCATGGCATCCTACAACCATGAACAGTTTGAGAGCATATTAGATCTAACCACTTTGAAGACAAATCACATTTTTCTCCATGGGAAAATGGGGTACCTGAGGAGCACTGAAAATTCACAGCATATTAAGTATATTTTATTCACTGTATTTTGGGACTGAAGGGAAGTCAATAGCCCAATCGCTCACTGTTTAACGGGTATTAGAGAGGCAGCACAACTCAGCCATTGTAATCCCAATCTGTAATTTGCAATTCTTTGGAGAGAATACTTTGAGATTCTTTGGCGGTACTTTGGTGTGATTGCTCTATATGCAGCATCCCATCATTTGGGCTAACGGTTTTGCAGCCTTCAGACTCCACTTGGAGAATGAGTTGTGTGGAATGTGGAGCACAAAGGAAATGAGCTCTTATCCTAACAGTACAGAAATTACTCCCCACAAATTTGGGGGCCTATCATGATGGAAGCATTAATGCATCAAGTACAGAGAAATAGAAAGCGAGCAAATAGACACCTGGCTATTGAGTTATTTATTCAGTGCAGAGAAATCTTATCCCCACTGAAGTCAATGAGGTTATGCGGACCGGCACTGGTGAGTAGCACTGTCCTCTCAGATGATTGCAGAGAAAAGAACCGTGCCGTGTGTCCCCAGCGACACACAAGGGAGAGTGCAGCACCCATCTAGCACAGGGGTGCCAAATCGGGACCACCAGACACTTTTGAACAGATCCCAAAATCTATTTACTTATTATTGTTATATTATTATTATTTTCTCTAGAATCTGGTACCCAGGTCTGACCACATGGTCTAGCCCGGGTGTTAGTTACGAGACCAGGAGCAGTCAATTATTTTTGTCAAGGTCCAATCACCTCTGCGGTGAGGATTTACCTTGGAATTTTTGCCATGGATTTAAATGGGGCCAGAATCTATCTTCAGCACGACTGCATTCACCTGAAAAACAATTGCATCTGACAAATCCTTTTGAACATGAATAAGTTTGATAGCTCTGCCTGAGTTTGTTAAGATGACTGAAGACAAAATTCTGAGCCTTGTATAGTGAGGATTTATAAACTTGTTAAAATTAAGATTTTTTTTTAAAATGTCGGCAGTTTAAGCATCAGTGCTGCTAAGCGGAGGACAGACTTTTATTAATCAGCCCACTTTATTCATGTCTATTCCCAATTCATTGCTTCCCAAAACACACTAGCATTCAGCAACCCTTCCCAAGGAATCTCACTGGTTGTGTCAGTAATCTGTACCGCAGTATAATCCGATCTGGCACACCTGATGGTACCTCCCTCCAGTCTCCTCAACCAGTTTTATGGGTGGCCAAGGGAATTGTACGCTTTTATGTTGATCCGACCCAGGGAAGACAGATCTCTAATAAACAGTGTTTGCAGTATGTTTGTATATACCTCCGCCATATCATGGGAGACCTTGTCATGCATGTTTTAATCAATCAGAGAACATTTCATGGCGGATGAATCGAGGCAGACACAGGGAAAGTACGGCTGTGGCGCTTTTTGGGTGTAAAAAAGTTATAACATCCTATGGCTTCCCTCTACAAAAATGCAGTCGCTTATTGTAATAAAACTATAGGCCTGCCTTCCCCTTTTGTACATGTCTCTGCAAATCACGAGCAACTCCTCTGGAGCAATGTAAAATTACATTGGTGTAAGATGATTGAAAGAGAGAGAGGAGAATCACAGGCCTTTAGCATGAAGCTGCTGCTCAGTACCAAACTGGTTTGGCACTGCTGCCGAGAAGAGCCGTATTATATGCTTTTTTCTAGTCTCTGCTGTCACATTTGGAATCTGCTGAAGCCAAAGGCCAGGGTTCTGCCTATTCTTAATGCATAGTTTGCCATATCAGATGGCAGCTAGTAGTGAATGGGGTGCAGTGTAGTCAACTCTTGCGATTTTATCAGAAGTCTCACAATATTAGGTATTTTACTTAAAGTGCCAGCTCCAGAGACCTGGGATTAGTGTCTGCCAGGTACAACCTAAAGGCTCAGCATCCAGAAGGCAAATAAAATACCCCATCTGAGTTGGGCAGAGAAAGGCAATTCTGTCTCAGAGTGGGTTTGATATTTATAACTTTGGTTTCGTTCTGACTTGTCCAGAGTCAGGGACCTTAAAAGGGAGGATCAAGTGATTAAAGTGCTCCCATAATCCAGGGGTGGAGTCAGTATAAATACATACAGAGATTCGTAGATTTTAAGATCAGAAGGGACCATTATATCCTCTAGTCTGGCCTCCTGCCAAAGAACCTCACCCAAGTGATTCCTGCATCCAGCCCACTATTACTGTATGAGTGACAGTACTACTCTCTCCATAAAGCAAGATAATCTTTGGCCTTTAACTAACAGCTGTCACTATCTTTAACTTTAAAGAATTACCACTGTCCTGTTGCTAATAACATCAGAACAGCCATACTGTCTCAGACCAATGGTCCATCTAGCCCAGTATCCTGTCTGCTGAAAGACGAAATTATCACAAATACTGACTCATTGAGGGCACTGGCTTGTGTTTCTCCTCCCATGCCTGCTATAGGGTGAAGCCAGAGTCAATCCTTTCAGCAGCAATACTATGGGCATGAAATGCAACATTTTAGTAAACAGTTACAGGAATGTTTAGTTACATGATCCACCTGCTTGTTGAGGGAAAAGATAGTTTGGTTCATGCTCAGTCACAAAAAGACTGTTCTCCTCCTATGCCTTTCTCTAACTGAACTGGTTAGAGCAATGCAACCTTCCAATTAATGAGGTGGTTCATGACTTCAAAGAAGAGGCTAGCTTTTGATGTGTCCCAAGGAGCCAGGAAGCAGATACTTTTCTTCTTTTGATGAATCCGTGGTTGGAGCCAGCCCTCATTGACAATAAATTGGGAATGGAGTATCTTCCATAATACAGCCCAGCCTCTCCCATTTTGGGAATAATCAGCATCATTATACAGGTGTGTTTGTTTTTAGCTTTATCTTGCTTTCAACTCCCCACCCTTTTCCACTTCCCCCCCAAAACAATCACATTTTAGAACAAACATTAAATGTCACTGGAGAATTTCAGCTGAGCCCCCACCACCGTGAGATAGTGGTGCCTGCGTTGCTCTTGCATAGTGCAAAGCTACTATTAGTTGCAGACTGCACTTTCAAATGTGCATTTGTCTACATTCCTGGTCACTTTGCAGCACGCTTGAAGAATTACCTTTCGCTAGCAGGGCTTCTGAAATGATCTGTAATTTGCTGCGGGAGGCTTGGGTGTGTACTGGGGAGAGGCAGTTAGGTAAGAAGTGGGGAACAGAAGTGTGAATACAAGAGTCCTGCAACCACATTGATGGCAAAAGTTGGAGGAATGAGTATCACTTGTGCTCAAGTGATCGTGGTTTTTTCCTAGTTCTCTGGGGAGGCTCTTCCACAACTGAATAAACTAAACCCATAAGAAGTTTTTCTTGCTATTCAGTCTAAATTTCCCTTTGCCTATTTGACTTCCAAAACCCGTGTTCTGGTGGAGATGTTGCCATTTCTCCTGCTATTGAATCTCTGCCAGGACCTGGCATAGAGCTCACTTTTTGCATGCACATGTTTGCAAAGGGACACTGGATAGTTTTGCCATCAGTTGTCTATCAGTTCCCTTACCTGCTATAGCCTCTGCTGTTAGAAAGCAGTGGTGATAGGGTAAACATAAGGGAATCCCAGAACTGGCATCATGATTTTTTCAAAAGGGTATAATTTGGAAATAGAAAAGCTATTTCCACTTTATTGGTTATTTTTAGTTGAACAGCTGTTCTCTCTCTGCGTTGATATAAGCCTATTTCTATCACTTCTAAAGATTTTTTTTTAAAAAACCCTCTTCCTGTGGCTGTAGAATTCAACTTTAGAGGTCACTTATTGTTTCCAAGTTCAATGTGCTCTGGAAAGAATCTATATTCTTCTCATATGGTTTCTAGGCATGAATGCAATCTCTAAATACTCAGAGGATAAAATGAGGTCAAACCTGCAATTCTGCAAGGCTGTTGTCTCGTGAAACCAACACTAAGACCTGCCGCTTTGTTTCTGTCAATGCAGTTTAGAAAACAGCACAGGGAAATTATTTCTCAATAAATAGAAACCTAAAAGCACAGACAATTCTGCAACCTTGAGTTCTTTTGATATTCCCCCAAGAGGAGGCTGGGAATTTCAATTGGCTGGACTAAATTTTCAGTTGAATGAAGCGCCATTTCAAATACAAAATATTATAATTGCAGCATTTTCAAAACAAAACAAAAAATCACTCCTGTGGAGCAGAGACTCCTCATTGCAGTCCTTCCATCAACATAAGAAACAAAGCTTACATCTATCTGCACATGGCTTAATACAGATGCTTAACAGATCAGGGTGAGCTACAACAGCCAATATTGTGCAACCTGTGGTGAGATCCTCCTTCTTTTCATTACCTATTGGTGTAAGCAACAGAACAGGAGGAATACCTCCAAAAATATCCCTGCAAATATTTGCTTGTGTAAAGGAAACAGTGTGAAACCAGATGAAAGTCTGATCCACTGTTTCTACAACTGATTTCAAGGGAGCTATGTCCCACTACACTTCCCCTCTGCAACTTGATACCATTGCTGCTCATGACCAAGGCTAAGAATTCAGCAAATAATTTCAAAGGGAAAATAAAAGAAAAAAGAAAAAAAGAAGACAAAATATGTTGAATAAATGATTTCCGCTGTCTGAAAAGGGAAGCAGCCGCCTCATACTTGATGTAAATGCTCTTCTCTTACACGTTCTCTCAAACTCATGCGTGCACACTTACCCCTATCACTAGCTAAATTCCAACATGGCGTGGCAGATACAAGAGTAGACATCCCAGGAAAGATGTCAGGGCTCATTCTAGGCTCAAAAGGCCTCCGTCAGCCATGGCATCTTTCTAACATTTCTTACAGGACTCTAATTACACTGTAGCCAGTGAATCCTTCTTGCTTTGCAGTGTATTCAGTCACATTCCACATTCCACTGTTTAATGTGTTTCCTTTAGGAAGAGATTGTAAACTATGGATAAATGCATTAAAGGGTGTGAAGTGCGTTGAGATCTACTGATGAAAAGCACTATACAAAAACTACACACAGTTACTACATGCCCAGACACGTTATTTCAATCACTGAGTTATTTAAATGAAGCAGAGCTGTTGTATTCGACAGAGCTTATAAAGATGTGACTGTCATGTCATAGCAGCAGATCTTTCTTGTGCTAAGGGGATTGCAAAGAATGTGCAGCCAGACACTGTATCCACACCAAGAATCTCCATCAGATTTACAGTCTTCCCTGTGATTCTGAGCATTTATATTAGGTGAAGTTTTCCCCTCATTACAGGCATCCAGATTTGGTACTCTCTATCTAGACAAGTAGAGGGCCCAGGAGTTTCTCTGGCTTTTTTGTCTGATATCTAGGCACCAGAACAACAACTCAGCAGACCCAGAGAAGCTCAGTGGCATGCCATGGTAGGGAATAGCCTTACATGTACTAAAGGTCTGCCAGACCTTCATAGTAACTGATTAAACAAAAGTATTTAAACTAGATTGAGAATCGTAGACCTGTATAGAACAGAAATAGTGGGGAGGTGGGGAAATAAGGGAATATGCCACCAGCATAGAATATGTATTCTATATGCAACCCCTACAGAAATTCTGATAAAGGGCCAGGAATAGCACACAATGCTGATTTATACCAGCTGAGAATCTGGTCCCAAATCTCTCCTTGATCTCAGTTTTAGACCAAGGTGGGTCACATGGCAAACAAACAAAATCATCCACAGCACAGGACTTGGTAGTGAGGGGCAACTAACTACCCAGACCTCTATTGGGAAAAGAACACAGCCGACCACTGATTATCCAACAAGTTCTTCGAATCCACTGGAGACAACTTTTTATTATAGAAGTTGGAGAAAGTGACAAGGGGACAAGCTGTTGTAGATTTGATTCTGACAAACAGGAAGGAACTGGTTGATAATTTGAAGGTGGAAGGCAGCTTGGGGGAAAGTGATCATAAAATGACAGAGTTCATGGTGCTAAGGAATGGTAAGAAGGAAAACAGAGCAGAATAAAGACAGACTTCCAGAAGGCAGACTTCAGAAAAGTCAAAGAACCGGTAGGTAAGATCCCATGAGAAGGGGAAAAAGAGTTCAGGAGAACTGGCAGTTTTTTAAAGAAACATTTTAAAGTGCATAAAAGCACACTAGCGCGATACATACAGGAAAGATAGGAAGTATGGTAAGAGACCACCTTGGCTTAACCAGTTGATTTTCAATGACCTGAAACTCAAAAAACAATTATACAGAATGTGGAAACTAGGTCAAATTTATGAAGATAACTGAAAATGCAGGAATGGCTGAAATGTTAAATGCCTTTTTTGTCTCAGTTTTCACCAAAAAGCTTATCAGTGATCAGAGACTAACAGTGAATATCAATGTACATGGAGTAGGATCTGAGGCTAAAATAGGAAAAGAACAAATTAAGAATTAATTGGACAAATTAGAGGTCTTCGAGTTGGCAGAGCCCAACAAATATTTTCTAGAATACGTAAGGAACTGGCTGAAGAGATCTCTGAGCTCTTACAGATTATCTTTCAGAACTTGTGGAGGATGGGAGAGATCCCAGAGGACTGGAATAGATCAAATATAGTACCTATCTTTAAAAAGGGGAATACAGACAACCCAGGGAACTGGAAACCAGTCAGCTTAACTTCAGTACCCAGAAAGATAATGGAGCAAATAACCAATCAACTTGTAAGCACCGAAAAATAATAAGGCAATAAGTAACAGTCAACATGGATTTGCCAAGATCATGTCAGACCAACCTGATACCCTTCTTTGATAGGGTAATAGACTTGTGGATGGGGGAAGGGGGAAGAAGTAGGTGTGATATCTTGGCTTTAGTAACGCTTTTGATATAGTCTCCCATGATCTTCTCATAAATGAAGTAGGGAAATATACTCTACCTATGGTAAGGTGGATGCACAACGGGTTGGAAGATGGTAGTCAGAGAGTAGGTACCAATGGTTTAAATTTAAGATCTATAAAATGAGGGCTGCTTCTCCTTCAGCAAGTGCAGGTAATTAGCGGGGAAGCAAGTGCCATATGTGTAGGAGGATGCAGTGCTGGATCTCCACACAAACACGTGTTGATTTCCACACATTTTTCAGCTGGGTTTTGGGGCAGTTTCACAAGCCCCTTAGCTCCGGGCCATTCCTTTGCCAGTTCAGAAGCAGGTGAGCCCCAGTTGTGGTGTCAGTAGTCATGCAGAAAATAAAAGTGACAGGCTCAGCCGCAAACTTTAATAAGCCATCATGCTGAGGATTAAATGCCTAATTAGGGCAGTTAATGGCATTAGTGCCCCCTGGAAGCCCTGTGACCATTACTAATTACTGAGGACATTTCTGATATGGGGGGATTGTGCCCCACAGCCTTTTCCTTAACCCTTTCTGTGCTGCACACGCATGGCACTCAGTGGGCCATGCTGTTATAAGGGAGAAGCATCCCTTCCGTGATGGGACAGTCTTCTTCTTTAACAGCTGGCAGTGGGGAGGGTTGTTGGCCTGAAGCCTCACACATTCTCATTGCCTTCAGAATAGCAGCAGTGCTGACCCAACCCCCTCAACAGGTACAGACAGTAAGAGTATGCAGAGCCCTGGTAGCAGCAGTGTCCCTGAGGTTGAGTGCTGAGAGGACTCATTCCTGCTTGGCAGGCACTGAGCCATAGGTTTAGGGGCCGCAGCTGTACCTCAATAGGCCCTTTGTCTTATCCTCCAAATAACCTCATTTTGCTTCAAAAGAGGAAAGGGCTGCAAAGGGCCCTCTGCCAATCCTCCGAGAGTCAATACATGGGATCAGAGCCATCGCTGGCTGGAGAGAGACCTGGCAGATACAGGAGTGAAATAGAGGGACATCCTCTCCCATCCAAAAGATACCAATAGACAGCAATGCAGATGGAGAGTGTGTGTCTTCCAGAGAGCCCAGGCATTGGGCACTGCCTTGCGGAGGGTGATATGGGGCTGTGAACTGGGGGAGCCTCAGTCTGCAGAGAGGTGCAGAAGGACCCAAGTGACCCTCATCCATGCAGACAGCCATAGTGGGGATGCTGGGGCAGCTTATTACCAGAGCTGAGCAAAAGGTCCTGTGTGAAGCCCATGAGCTAAAACCACTGTGAGTGTGGGGCTGGGCTCGAAGTTAGAGTGTGGTACCTGGGGCTGGGAGGTTTTATTCCCTGCACAGAGCCATTAAAAGAGGAATTATGTCCCCATTCCCATGCTGAGGGGGCAGAAAGAGAAATGAAATAATCACCCATATGTGCTCTTTGGAAAGTGAGTCGAGAACAAGTGTGTGTGTTAAGCCAGCAAAGTTCAGGGAAGCTGCGTGTTTATAAACCTGAAAGCATCGATTAAGCAGGGTGCTGAAGGGAAAGGGCTGTACCAGCTGCACAACCACCACCCGGCAATGGTGCTAATGCCAGCCTTCCTGGCCCAGCCCTCCCCCAGTATCCTGTGGGGTTTG
Source organism: Sternotherus odoratus (assembly GCA_032164245.1). Classification (NCBI taxonomy): domain Eukaryota; kingdom Metazoa; phylum Chordata; order Testudines; family Kinosternidae; genus Sternotherus; species Sternotherus odoratus. Next base: position 13,501,490 of record JAVMKO010000022.1, on the reverse strand, counting down.
CAATGCCAAAGGCCTGCTCACTTCACTGACGGGGCCCCTTTTCCTCAGGTAGGCTTTTAATCTCCCATCCATTAACTTATCTCTGGCCCTTCAGGGCTCTCCAATGTGCCCTCACTGTTCTAACCCTGAAGGGCTGCAAGTTCTTCCATGGAGGGAAGAAAGCCAAGATATCTCCACCTCTTCCTTTGCCCCGGCAGACCCACACAAGCCGTCTCTTCCCAGTTTACCAGGAGTTAATTGGCAAAGCCATGTGAGGGCTCTCAGGGCTGACACACAAGGGCAGGGCAGGATATAAGTTGCACTGGCAGGGTGGGTGGGGAGGCAGGACTGTAAAACTGGGAGGCTCTGTTCTGGAGTTTGATGCAGCAACAGAAGAGATGTATTGTGATGCAGAGGGAGGGGAGCCGACATTAAAATGGCTGATATTGCCTCTGGCTCAGGCCGATAATACGAATGCCTCATTTTCATGAGCACTGAATTCCACTCGTCAATTTAAAACAGAGCCATGGCTGGGTTAGAGGGCATGATGGAAAAACTGGCTTTCTGCAGTGAAACAGATGCAAAGAAATTCTATTCTGTATTCCATTGTATTCAGGTTCTTATACTGTGCCCATCATCATGGTATCATTGTAGATAGAGTGTATCAGGGAACAGCTGCTGAAGTGGCATAAGTAAGCTAGGAAACCAGCTTTAACTATGGTTAAACAACTTGGGAGCTGTGGGGAAAGCTCTGAGTTCGTGGCAGATGAATGGCTGAAATGAACTTCAGGAAGAGTTATTAGCAAGAACTCTACAGCTCCCTCATGTTACTCAGAGAGGCTGTATGGTGAGAGGTATGTGCGCAGGGCTCCAATAAAGCACTAATTGCCAGATCGAGGCATTTAGCTTTATTCCATGTGCAGTTCATCTTGAAAACCTCCATTGTGTTGGAGGCTAAGTAGCGGTTTTAATTACACCACTCTTGTTTCCAAGGTGGATATTACACTGGATATCCTGTTGCAGCGGGAGGAATAAAAAAAATCATTAATGTTCCATTTGGAGGAAATAAAGCATTTTCAGTTCCCCCCAAAAAGTAGTTAAAATTGTACACCATTCAGCACTTGCAAAAAGCCGCGGTTAGCTAAGCTAGTGCCTTGCTTGGCTGAAATAGCCGACTTGTCTCCTTGCCTATACTCATCATGAGGCTGTGAGGGCTGTTCTGTTCAATTGACTGATTGATTTGCTTCAGTTCATTCAGCAGGAAACTTAAAATACCAGAGTTTTTCCTTTAACCCCACTGAATGGGTCTTCCCTCTATCTGCCTCTTGTTTTCTTCCCACTTCCTCAATTTCAACTAGCCAGAAATGCCATAAAAAGCAGCTCCCCCCTCAGTGTTTTGCTGACTCTAGTCCTGGCTCCAGTCAGGAATGGCAGAGACAGCAGAAGAATTGTAATTACAAAATAAAGTTGAGTGAACTTTTCTGCTCCCTAAAAGAGCTCAGTTCCATTTCCAGCTTTGGATAAGGGCTGATGCTCCCAAGAGAGTTTTCCCACACTGATTTATCATGATACCTGATTGATAAGATACTTGGCAGACAATGGTAACATTGCTTGCATCCCACGAAGTGGGTATTAGCCCACAAAAGCTTAGGCTTCAATACTTTAGTTAGTCTTTAAGATGCCACAGGACTCTCTGTTACCTCTGCTATTCCAGACGAACACAGCTACCTCTAACACAGCCCAGACCTGCCTCTAAACATTTCCACTGCTTGCATCCGACGAAGTGGGTATTAGCCCACGAAAGCTCATGCTTCAAAACTTTATAGTTAGTCTTTAAGGTGCCACAGAATTTTGTTTCCACAGCTACCTCTCTGATTCTTGGCAGACAATGAACTTCTGGGTGATTAAAGCATGCTTTATAAGTGGTTTATAAAATATGGGACCAGATCCTTTGGTGGAGTACATCAGCATATTTCCATTGATGTAAATGCAGCCACACTAATTTACACCAGGTGGGGATCTGGCCTATGAGATTAGTGACTCTGACGTTAATCACTGAGGTGCAGTAATTCCCAGATAGGAATTTACATATAAAGTCAGATTACTGCATTTCCTGGAAACTGACACCCCTGGAGCAGACGGAGATGACTGATGGAGTGACTAGGATATTATTTCTGCAGCTGTCAGTCATCCTGGCTGTGCTCAGAGCTTTCTTGATCCGTTCAGAATCAATGCAGACCAGAGCAGCAGTTTTTCTCCTCACTGCGATGTAAAATCATGGCTGTTCTTTGGATTTTGTGTGACGAAGCCTTAGGAGATCCAGGAGCAATGGAATTCCTACGTCTTGTGGTGTTTCTGCTATAGCACATCTTCTTCCTCCTCCAAATGTGTGCAGCATGCCCCTCTCCCCATCGAATAGCGTATACTAGCCAGAGGTGCAAGCTCCCCTCCTCGTCGGAGCACACACTTCCCTGCCTTGCAGCTTTAGCATTGTGCATGCAGGAAAAATAAATAAATAATAATATTAAAAGCCCCAGATAGCCCAAGAAGATCTGTGTGTTCACCCTGGTGAGCTGTCAGATTCCACTTCTACATTCATTCCACTAATGAGGCAGAAGGGAATGTGGGCTGGCAGGCTTCATCTGGCTCAATACCTACTGTAACCTAACACTTGTAAAGTCAGTTGTATAATACTCTGAAGATAGACGTTCTACTTGATTTCTCCCTAGTGACCGTAATGCTGATCAATTGCTATCAGAAATGTATGACAGGAAAGCAATGTAGCTGCCACTCAGCGACTGCAGCCTACTACTCTACATACTTAAAAACCGGCCGCACAATCCAATAGAAAGCCTGGAGCTCTCATACAAGAGCGAACTCATGTACTGTTCTTTTGGGTAACGGGTGTATGAATTGCATACAATGTGCTGAAGTGACTTAGACAGGTATTGGGTTAGTCTCGTGGGGTCCACTCACTGCTGGGGTACCTGCTCCACTCAGGTCTGATGTCCCTCTTCTTCTGCTAGTTGTTCACACCACATTCCCCCCACCACTCTTTCCAGGATTCGGGGTGCTCTCTCTTTGTGACTTTGCCCTCTGTCTGGGTCGCTATAGAGCTCCCATGGGATCAGCTGTCCTGATCCTACTTGGGGCACCTGATAAATAGATCGTGCATGGAGATATCCCACCTTTTCTGCTTGTGGGTCCTAATGGGAACTGGTGCTGCTGCAGTCTACCTTAACATCAGCATACCCAGGTCATCCCCATTAATCAGATGAAGGGAAGACTCATCCCTTAAAAGGGGGATATTCACCCCCAGGAAGAGGATCAGTGCAAGGTTTATGCATTGTTTAAGCCCTCAAAGTAGATCTAATGTGGGACTAAAGTGGTGCATAGCTCTTTGCTGAATAAATTACACTCACAGTGAGGTCTAAAATTCCCCTTGTTAAAGACAAGCCAAGCATTTCTCCTCAGCTCTGCATGTGTACAAAAGAAAAATGCAAGAACTCTCATCGAAGTTCCTGTTTTATCAGCTGGCAATAATTATAATTTTTCAGAATTTGGCAAAGGATTAAAGTTTTTCAAAATAAATGTTTGCATATATAAGAAGAGCTAGTCACTAATGTTCTGCCTCATGTTTGCTCAAGTTTGGCATTCTACTTGCTCTATCCTGTTCAAAGCCTATAAATCAATATTTTTAACCACACAGAAGCAATGATTAATTACATGAATTTGTTTGTTGCTTTCTCTCCATGTTCTTGGGCTTATTTTAGGAGGGGTTTTTCATCTTCTAAATAATCTGAACAAAACCCCAACAGGCAACTGCCCCAAAAGTCTGGGTGAAACAGTGTTTTCATACAGATCTCAACATTACTGGGATTAGAAACCCAGAGGTTTCATTATCCCAGATGGAGAGATTAGAGGTGACTGAACAGGTTTAAAAGCCATGACTTTCTAATCAAAATATAAAATCCTCCACCATTACTTCTGTGTTTGAAGTTGCATTTATTTTTATCAATTCTCTAATTCAAATACAGTAAAAACATGTATTCAAATCAGAGACTTGTTCCTTTCAACTCCCATAGAGTCTGCACATAATGTACCTTCCGGTGCAATGTCACTGACAAAAAGAAACAATCCATAGAGTTTGGATTTAACAGAGAGCTGTTGTACTGATTTTAAGTATTTGTCACTGATACACACTTACATGTGCATTTGGGAAAGTTGTATGTTACTGTTTAGTTGTTGGAAGGGTGGAATTCAGACTTCTGATGTGACCTTGGGACAACACTTAGGGGAACCATTTTAAAACTGCCCACTAATTTTGGGTGCTCAACTTTAGAAATCCAGAGCCCAGTTCTCAGCAGTGATGAGCTCCCCTGGTTGCCACTGGGAGTAGCGGAGGCTCAGCCCTTCCGAATCTCAGTGACTTTTTTTCCCTTCCAAATTTGGACTTAAACCTCTCTGTACCACAGTTCATCCAACTCTAAAATAGGTATAATATTTCTTACCTGCCACTCGGGGAGGGGCTGGGATGCTTAATGAATTAACAATGATCAAATTAATAGATTCCAAGACCAGAAGGGATCACTTTGATCATCTAGTCTGACCTCTTGTAGAGCACAAGCCAGAGAACTTTCTCACAATACTTCCCAAAGCAGCTATCTTAGAAAAATGTCCAATCTTGGTTTAAAAATTGGCAGTCCTGGAGAATCCACCACAACCCGTGGTGAAGTGTTCTAATGGTTAATTACTCTTAGTGTAAACAAATTACACCATATTTCTAGTTTGAATTTCACCTGCTTCAACTTCCAGCTAAGGGACTGTGTTCTGCCTTTCTCTGCTAGATTAAAGATTCCATTCTTAGATGTGTTCCCTATGTAGATACTTATAGATTGTAATCCAGTCATCTCTTAACCTTTCCTTGGTTAAACTAAATAGATTGAGCTCTTTGCAATTATATACATTATGGTGACTTCCTTGGCCTGAAGAAGAGCTCTGTGTGATTCAAAAAAAAAACAAAAAAAACAACTTCTCTCACCAATAGAAGTTGGTCCAATAAAAGATATTATCTCATCCACTTTGTCTACTTTGTATGCGAGTAATGAATGACTGTGGATTAACTCTGAAGTCTGCAAAAAGACATTAAAAGCATATGATTTAAAGTGTAAACTACATTTGACAAAAATCTATTTAAGATAATTTCTATTGATTTACCAGCCTGCCATTCCACACCCTTTTCAGGAAAGCTAAATACATTTTCTCTATCCTGCTGGCAATTAAGGCATCTGCTATGTTTGAATGCCCTTTTGCAGTTTGGAAACCAAAGACCTGTGTCTGTTGCAGAATCCTGATTTTCATGGTGGTACTGTTAACACAAGGCAGAGGAACAGAATAGCAAGATTGGGAAGTTATTATAACTGTCATACCTTTTTTGGTTACACGGGGCTATATGACCAACATCCAACATGCATTTTGCTTAAAAATTGAAGTAACTCAGTACAAGGGGTTCATTGAAGTAAAATTTCTTCAGAATGACTTTTTCAGATCTGCATAGTTGATACGCATAAGTGATTGATTGACCTCAAAACTTTGTGGCAGGAAATCTATCCCCTTGTCAATCAGCACAGCAGAGTTGCTGTTTTAAAAGGACTAAGACAGATGGAGCCAATGAATGGTGGAGCAGTGAAATGAAGTTAGGAACAGAACTTCAATTTTTCACTGTAATCTATACCAAAATGTCACTGTGCCCATTTGCAGTATTCACGGACATTATACAATTGGTATGTAGCATATATCTGTCTGCAGGCTTAAAGCAGGGGTATAAATTAGTTATAAAGCTTTCGGGAGATGTTTGTGGAATTTTAATATTATTTACCCTATGTTTCATTAGATTAGATTGCACTGGATACCAACTAGAATTAAACTAAACTATTCTACTAAGAAACATGTGAGAAAGTCAGGCATCTAACTGTGCTGCTTGTTCCGGGCAGGAACAGACGCCGCTCTCAGCCAGAAGTACATGGAATCTGCTTTTCTATAGACCCTCTCTTGCTTGAGTTCGGTCAGCAAATGTTGCCAACTACTAAGAGCTGGGCATTGATGCAAAACTCTTCACCAATTATTTTTACATGATTTTGAACCTCTTGAAATATCAATGTTTGTTGAATTTCTAAAAGCAGCACCTGAAAATTCACCCTGTTTTCACATGAAAGTTGGTGAGGAATACTAGTAGCACCTTAGAGACTAACTAGTTTATTTCAGCATATAGTCTCTAAGGTGCTACAAGTATTCCTCGCTTTCTTTATGGATACAGACTAACACAGCTGCTATTCTTGAACATGAAAGTTGGTGTTTGTGATTTTTTGACAAGCTGCCAGTGGAGACTGATGGCACATAATAAAAAAATACCCGCAGACCACATGGTTTAGAGGATAAAGCAAAGATCTGGGCAACATTGGTTCCTATGGTCCATTTCTGTCTCTGCCACTGCCCAGCCTTAACACTATGCAATATAAATATTGGGCCTGAATGCAACTTTTATGTGTATTGAAATCCATTGCAATACTCCCATGATAGCTACAGAGGAATGTGACTGTTGACACGTTAGTGTAAGTCTGTAGGAGTAAGTGCCAATGGGTCAAACTCACCCCTAATATAAAGCAGTATCATTCTAATGAAATGTATTTAAAAGCTAGCTATGTGATGGGGAGAGGGCTGAGTTCTAAATCTTTTGAACTTGTCCCATTACTAAAGCCCTGTGTTGACCAATCTCCATCCTATTACTTTCTGTGAATGAAATTCACCTCTTGGTACAAGACCAATATACCACCTAAGTCCTATTTTGAGTGCTTAATTGATACATGGGAATGGTGCTAGCCCTCTGAGCATTCTTCCTTAAGGCAATCAAACAATGGGCTAGCAGAGATTTCACTTTACTTCAAATTTTTCTTAAAGGAATTTAGGTGATCTGCAACACCAGGGAGAAAAGAATATTAACATGCTTTTTTCATTATTTGAAAAAAAATGTTGCTAATACAGATGGTGTGCTCACCTGGCAACTGTCTAAAATGTATATATTTTGGAGGTGCCCCCATATCCCAAGAAACAAAAACTACCAACCAGTAAAATAAAAACAGATGAGCATCACATTGGAAGTCCATTATCGCAAACATTGCACACCAACAACAAATAATTAAAGTTCCACAAATGAAGGGTGTTTACAAAAAGGTTTTGCAACATTTGAAAGGGCAACATATGTGAAATCCTTCTTCAAAGGACCCCAACTTACAGAACACATGAGAATCACATTCTGCTACCTGTTATTGAGCCAGATATGGAGGGAAGGATATATTTTAAAACATCATTTTGTATTGGGTAGGAACAAGCCCATTATGTCTGTAGTTCCTTCCTTCACATGAGGCAAGGGGAAAAAGCTTAAATGAAAACGTGCAGCATTAATTTCTCTTGATTTAGTGGGATTCCAAATCTGTTTGTTTATACTGACTCAATGTTTCCTAATTTAAATTTGGGGCATTTGCAATTTCAGGTTTATTTGCAACTGCTAAGATTTTAATATATTGGCTTGAACATTTTTGCAGAAATATGCTGACCACTATTTTCATTATAATTAGTGCCACAAAACAATTTTTGTTCTTGTCAGCTTCACTTTAAATATTTGATAATCAATTGCTCTATAAATCTCCTATTATAACAATGAAGCAGAGGGACCCTGTGTCAGTGAAACGAGGATGAAATTATTCTAAAACCCAAGTGGTACAGTTAACATTTTCTTTTAATGTTTTATGCCAGAAAATAACTTGGACTGTCAACAATTCTGTATATAACGTTTATAAACGTTTACCTAACTAAAATCTCCTTCTGACATCACTGTTCAGGGCCCTGCCACAAGTGATCGATGGTCATTACAGCTGCTTAATTTGCGGATAGTCTGTGAGCCCTTAGGAACAACTTTTTTGACTGTTTTTGCAGAGGGGAAGATTAATTGCATCTGGAATCTTTCCTCCAGGTTGTCCCAAGGCTCTGCACAGTCATTCACATTCGCAGCCATCCCCCAGGCAGATCAGTGTTATCCTGATTGGACAGAGAGGGCAGTTGTGGTCCAGAAGTATCTTGCCAAAGGATGCACAATGAGTCAGTGGCAGAGTTGGGTCTGGAACCATATGACTGCTGATTCCCACTCCCCTCCCATAACTGCCAGCTACATAATAAGGCTGAAGCCAAATACCTTGAAGAGCAAAAAATCCATTTCCTGTTCCCTTTGATCGGAGGGGCTAGAGTTAATCAGAGAAGTGGTGAGACCACTCAAGAATAGGCAGCAGGGCCGGCAACAGAAATGTGGGGCCCCCCTACTCTGATCGTTTGGGGGCCCCCCAGCCCAGCTGGCACTTGCCCCCCCCCCCAGCTGATTGATTGGGTGATTGGTGTGGCCCAGGGAACTCTCTGGTTGCAACCTGAAGTTCATTGCCAGTGCCTGTTGGAACTGTCCAAACATCTTCAGCTGAAATGCCACAAAACCCTGTTTTCTGCTGTAGCAACTCATTCATTTGTATCCCATCCTTCCTTTCTTCCCATTCGCACACTGCAGAACTTGGGGATGGGCACTACGGGAGGAGGGGGGGAGGTTGACCTAAGATCTGCAGCTTCAGCTATACTAATAGTGTAGCTGAAGTCGCAGTATCTTAGATCAATTTACTTGGCCGTCCCCACGGCGGCGAGTTGACCGTGGCTGCTCCCCTGCCAACCCGACTCTGCTTATTACTTTTGCCGAGGTGGAGTACAGGAGTCAATTCGGGGATCGATTTATCCCATCTAGATGAGACACGAAAAATCAATCCCTGATACATTGAGCGCTACCCGCTGATCCGGCGGGTAGTGTAGCCATACCATTGGATTCTCCATGCCTTGTTACCACTATCAGTGCAGCCGGTCATTGAAGTATTCTGCTGCCTTGCAATAATCACTGGAGGAGATATAGTCCCTCTTTCAGAGAGATGAGTTTCTCTGAGGTTCCCCCCACTGTCCTGTTCTTTACAGGATTTGGATAAAGGGTCCCTGTCACTAGGCTCATGAAACGTGCATTCTCTCTCTAATCAATTGGACAAGCAGAGTAATACCAGTATCTGATCTACCATTAATTAAAGAGACAATTACTCTAGGAATCCACAGGCTGCATTTCCCATGATTAGTGTGAAATCATTATCTGCACTTCTAGGAACTTTAGTTATACTAATAGTAATGTATCAAGTATGACTGGAACTATTACCATTGTGTTAGTGGGATGGATAGAACATTTCAATAATTGTCCCCCCCACATTGTTAGACCCTTTTTTATAGAAGAAATATTTACTGGCTGGCCTGTAACTTTCCCTGCAATATGTGATCACATGCAATTAAAGACTCTCTCAAGGTGCTCTCACCGCCGGTGGCACCTCCTCCTGGCCGTTCTGTCTCATTTCCCCAGGGACTGCAATTAGTGAAGATTTCACTAATTAATTTTATATTTGGCATTAAAAAGGGTAACATTTCCACGGAGAGCCCACCCAATTTAAGTCATCAGAAGAAAACTTTAGTGGGGCAAAAGTGTTGCACAGATTTGTGCTGGGGGAGGAGCTGTGGAAAATGTAGGGCTATGTCTCAAACGCATTTCTGAGTATGCAGTGTTGCTGGGGCAGTGGTGTCAGAAATTGGTATGTGAGCTAGTCAGGCATCTGTATAAACTGAGAAAAACACAATGAGTTCACAATGTCAGTCTTGGGACTCAACAATTAAAGGAAAGCACACAGGGATAAGGCAAATGCAACTGTGATCAATACAAACAAACATTCTGTGAATGAGACAAATAGAGAAGTGATTCCAGCAGTGACAAGCCAGGAGTGAGACGGAGTGGGAATGATAGGAAAAATGCTGCAATTACTGCCTGCAACAAGGCCAATATGACAGACAAGATAATCAATGCTATAAAACTGTCACAATTAAACATCCTCTTGCAGTAAACAAAAGAAAGAGTCTAAACACACACAGGCCTTAAACACAACATGTTAACAAAACAGAAGAGCATGGTGCAAACGCTACAGAGCTCTTTGATTGAGACTAAATACCAGAGCAATGACTGCGGGTTGGGGGCAGCCAGGAGAGGAACATTTAAATCTGGAAAGTTTTGCACAGCTCTTGCTAAATGGGCTGTTTCATGCTCTTTCCATTGCCCTGGCCTTCATCTTGGTGCTCTTCATTGCCTCAGAAGCAGAGCAGCAATTTATTTCAAAGGTAGGAACCTTCATTTGCAGAACACAGGCTTCTGTTTTCTAAAAAAGTCAAACCCATGGTTTTTCTAGCTAAATTTACTCTGAAAACAATGGTTTAAAAACAAAAAGGGAAAATATTTTGGAGACTTGGAAGGTTTGTGAAAGTCAGCACAGAGTTGAATGAAATCCTAACCCCAGTCCTAACAGCCTGTTCTGTCCCTGCTCCGAACTGCCCTGGAACAGTCACCGGCTGGCAAGATGGGGCTTAGGAACAGCATCTTCCACAAATCCCTTTGCTACAGGCTTGTTCCCCCATGTCTCCCATTGGCGCTGCCGGCAGGGCATTCACCTTGATTCTGGATCTCAGTCCATCTACCCTTTCTGCCCTGTGGTCAGCTGGAGCCCAGATGTGTCAGCTTTTTTGATACCCTACAAAGCTCATCTCTTTCTCTTCTCTAAGGCTATTTAGGAGGTTGGGAAACATACGGTCAGTCCTGTGGGAGGTTTTGTACAATCACTGGGTATCTACACATGTTAGAAATTGTAATCAACTTATTATGGAGAAGCCCGGTCTACAGTAGTTCTCCTTCCATTGCTGAATGCCCAAGTTACAATGTTCTTGCTCCATCCATTGTTCATTTTCCAGTACTGGGGTCTTATTCTGGTGCTGAATGCTGGGGACTTATTACAAAGCTTGGGCTTCCTGCAGTCAGGGTGATGTTCAGACCGACAGAGGACCCAGGCCAGTTTTGCCCCACCTAAGCACTCAAAATATTTGTTAAGAGCAAAATAGGACATAACGGTCCACCTCTGCACAGCGGATTTCATATTCTGTGATTATGCCAACATTTTGATGCACACACTTCAGGTGCCAGCTCAAGTTATATAATTAAATCCCTGTAAATTATTCTTAGGTTTTTATTCCCTAGCAGTTAACACTGTAGATGCTTTCCCTCACCCAGCTGAAAGTAGATTTAAAAGATCTTTGTGCTTCTGTGAGAAAAGTTCTTGGTGGCAGATAACGAATCAATGGACATTAAAGTCAGTGAAGCTAGGACAATTGATGCCAGCTGATATCTTCCCCTTTGTGTCAAAAATATGACTTGGTAACTGCAAGTATAATTAAAACACGAATCTCTCAGCAGAGTAACTGTATTTGGAGAGACAGTAACTATTGCTGAACACAAGAGAAATTCCTTCTTGTGGATGTAAAATAGCTTCCACCAGGTAATAGCCATCACTACTTTCCTGCCTCAGTGTTTCCCCTGAGTTTGGGTTAGTCTCTTATGGCTTAAATAAAACAGAGCCGACATCTGTAAAATGAGTTGTGATGATAAATTCATTAATGTTTGCCAAGGGTTTTTATATCCTTCGATGGGAGGTGCCATAGAAATGCAAATCATTATTATTGCCCACACAGATAAAGGTCTGTGTGTGTGAATCCTAGCAATAGGCATTTAGTAGCTCAGGACGCAGGGTGCTAAGACTATGTTTATGCAAATCCCTAATCTGCGTGCATGCCCTGGGGACTGTTTGAATGCACAAACGGTGCATGAATATTTTCAATCAGACTATTTTAAATGTAGGATTGCCTTTGTAAGCAGAATTTAAGCATGAATTTACTAAAAGTCCTCTCAGGAGCTCACCATCCCAGTGTTCAGAATCAGAAAGAAAAAAAAAGCATATGGGACAAACAATTGTAGCCATAGAGAAGTTCGATGGAAGAATAAAGTCCTATTTCAATGAGCGGCTATAACCAAATAACCTCAGCACCCATTGGACAGGAAATGCACAGCTTGTCCTATGAAACTGCAATGAGAAGAAAAAGAACCCAGACCTTTGAAATGTACCATAGATCTGGATACATTTAATCTCCAACCACATTATTTTAAAATGCTTGCATTTAAATGATCTTTGAGGCTAGAGTAGGTGGAATATTTACTATAGATTGCGTACCTCTGCTGTTCCATTTGTTGTTGACAAGAGGGTGTTTAAAATTCAAAGCTCATTCTTCAGTTTCAAAGCTGATCTTCCCAGGGAAGTAGCTGTTTGAGCAGACGTTCCTAAGCAAAATAAACTTCTTATGTAGGATCTGTGCCTTTGCCACAAACTAAACCTCCTTTCAAGACTCTCATGACCTGACATCAAGATTTATAGCCATTTGTATGCAGATGTGTTTATTTAAACTTAAGTTATTTATGCAACTGTATTGTAATAAGATGAGAAACTCAAGGTAACTTTCCCAGCAGATACCCTTTCCATTAGCAATGACTCTTGACCAGACTTCCCAGGCAGGGAGGGGTTAGTCCTGTGTTTCTGAAGGTCTGTGCACATAACCTAAAAACATGACTCTGCACATCTAAGCAGAGCAAAAAGTCTTACTGGGGATTCTGCTCTTTGCCTAATGATGATCCCTGTGCACCCAGCTGGTGGCAAAAGGGGCTGTCAGATCCGTGCTGTGGCAAAATATGATCACAGATTTAATTTTTAATCTATTTCCCGTGGGGAGGTGGGGGGGTGGGAAAGGTATGTTTGGATGTAATCACAGATAATGCCCATCCTAGAGCATTCTCAGTGGAGTGTGGTTAAATTATGAAAGTTTGAGCTGCGTTGCAAGATCTGAATGATAGATCTGTGGAGAAATGAAGACCTGTTCCCACCTCACCCAGGCTGGCATTTTCCCCTTTGCTATTCTAACCACTTCCACATCTATCTCATTCCTCACTAATTAAGTGCAAAGTAATAATCAGCATGGGAGATTCTGAACTCATTCAGTTCATGGTATTGTACAGCACTGCACACGGAAAGGTCAGGGTGCTTTTCATAGAATTCCAGTCACAGCAGATAAAACAAGGGTTGCCCAGGAAATTAACAGCTAAGCCTGTTTGGAAGTAAGTACCTTCTTAAAGCGGTTCAGGCAGCTAGAAGAGAAGTGAAAGGAGATCAGAGAGTTACCAGATTAGACACGAGTATTTTCCCAATCACATCACAACAAACACCCGCTTCTCTCCTGAATGCAATAACGACAACTGCCTATAGCCTGCAACCATGTGTAAGGGCAGCTTGTTAACAAAATGCAGTGGCTAGCCACTAAAGAACGTTAACACTCCCTTATCATAAGAATCAGAAATGAAATTGTATTCCTGTATTTCATCTAACACTGGTGAGATCTTGGAGATTAACCATCATCACTTTCAAGGCCAGAGGGGCTCATTGTGGCCCTCTAGTCGGACCTTCTGTGTGACACAGGGCAGAGAACCACCCAGGGTTCCTTGCATCTGGTGCCTCACTGCTGCTGAAGCTACGGTGTCTCTATTAGCGGGACAGACAGCGCTTCTTTCAATTTGAATCCCTATAGAAAAACCCATTAAAAAGTCCAAACCAAATGAAATCGTTCCACTTTATTAAAAACGTTCCCCAATAAATAATGCCTGTTTTTGACCATCCCTTTCTGAAAGCTACCAACTTTTTGCACATTGACTATCCAGTATTTTCCAGGTGGTGATGACTTTCAGCATGCCAAGGACCTTTCCCAGGCACATCTCAGGAAGAAGACAGGACAGTACGACTTTCACACAGAAAGGGTCAGGAATGTGCCCTGCATATTGTATGGGCCATCTGCATAGGGGATCATCAATTAGATGAGACCAGAGAGCTCCTAGGAGGACAGGATGGAGATGCCATTCACAGGGTGTGACTAGGAGATCACACAATAGTGTGGAGAGAGAATATCCAGAGAGGAAATATCAAGGCACTGGAGAAAGTCTGATCTAAAGATGGGCTGGTGAAGAGGAAGCATAAACAGGGTTTTTCAGTGTCGTGGCAGTGAAATGGCGTGGAGAGATTATAATTCATCACACTGCAATTGCAGCATGTTGGAAATTTTATTGTGTTGGAGTTACAGCATTTCTAGTGAGCTTGAAGGCTCTGGGAAATGACCCAGGGCTCTTGCCATCTCCTGCCATGGCCCCCAATAACAATGCACACTAGCTAATCATCTCCTGAGCAGCTTGCTCAGGAGAAGTGGATAATGTTAAGTAGCCACTTGGATACGCACATCATATCTCAAGTGCACAGCAGCAGATGCCTGTGACCTGAAAAGTCACCAGAAACTATTACAGAGAGAGAAGTTTGTCAATCACATTTTAATCAGGCAATCCCGAGAAATCGTTGGATAAAACAAAAAAAGAGGACCCAAGAACAAAATAAATGAAAAATGGATGAGATGTAATGGAAGAAAAGCTGAGATAAAGTGCTGTCTGGAGAGAAGGGTGAGGAAAAATGCCCCACAAAATAAATTGAGGAACATGAGAAGATGAGGAGATCTCATTTATCTCGCATGCGTTTCTCTTTTAGTGATTGAGCAATAAGAGGAATAAAAGGGCTGCTCTGGAATCTCCTCTCGTTTGGGATTCACAAGAAGAGCAGTCAGTGAGGAACAAGTGTTTGGCTGCAGCTACGCATTTTTAAAAAGGCTTTCCTGAAAGAATGGGCCATGGCAACATCAATTAATGTGTCAGGCTCCGAAACATTCTGCCTGAGTCCGGGCAGCTGAATGAAGCAGGCTGTACTGAATTTGGGTAGTGGAAGGATTTCAGATAGCATCACTAACAGTGATGGAGGAGAAAGGTCCTTGGTCAGGGGAATGACAAGCTTTTGTGAAACAAACACATGCACCAACTGAGCTCCTGAATTCTGCAACAATAGCTTACAACTTATGCATTCAGATTTCCACAAATCAGTGTCATTTTCAGTATGGTGCCAGCAATTATTTTATTGCAGTAGAACTTGCGGGCCCAGTCATGGATTGGGGCACCCTTCACAAGACACTGCACGCACACATAGGAAATGGCAGCTCCTGCCACAAAGTATGTATTCTAAAAAAATGCTGGACCACTCCCCAGCACCCAGGTCTCTGCCTCCTGCCTAGATGGAAACTCTCCTGGCATAAACAAAGCCACTCGTCTGTCCCTTTCCAAGGGCTGCAACTTGTTTAGCGTTACTCACGGGCCCCCAAACAACCAACATTTTCCACAAGCCATTGCACTAAATTAGGGATGAATCTGGTTGCAACGTAGCTAAATGTATCTGATCTTCCAGTCTCCTAGGAGCACTGTTGCCTGGGTTTCCGTCATGAATCCTGGTCCGGCCAGCTAGGTGAATAATTCTTGGAAGGGGTTTGCCAAGACCCAGGGGTGTTTTCTTTAACACTTCCACCTATTGATTTCAAACCCAACATTAATGCAAATTTTACCAGCACGGTTCTACCAGAAAGGGCTCCATGATTATCTGCAATATTGATGTTAATTTAATGGAATCTAGTGACGAGACAGAAGATACAATATAATTAGCCATGTCTGCAAAGGGAATAGCCGGCATTCCAAAAGATGTCTTCTCAAATGTGATGGAATCTCTTCAGGCCATGGTTAGCAGGAAGGTGAGGTGTCACTAGCTACCAGGGCCTTCTCTAGATATAATGGTGTAAATGGAACACTTCAAAGCTTCATTCTTACAGTTCAGAGTCAGAGGCACTGTACATTCGATTTATCAAACTGTTTCCTCAGCTCCACTGAAAACCAACCACCCTGATGAGTGTGATTTCTCCTACAAGTGACAGGCCTTGTAATGTATTCTGAATGGATCAATATTCATTGATCCAGCAGGACTGGCTGCCGCAACTGTGCCTTGCCTGACACATACATGTCGTTAGGAGATTTGTTAGCATGGACTTGGGCTTTGTCTTCCTGTTCAAAAGCCAGTCCATGGAGAGAATCAGTCTCTAATCTGTCTCTCACTTATGACTACTCTTTGTCCGTGCTCACTGATGTCTGCTCAGAAAGCACCCAGCACAGAGCTAAGTTAAATCACAGCGTCTTATTTTTCAGATTTGTCAGTAGACGTGGTCCTTAGCAGAGGTGCTCCAAATGTTTCAAGCAAGATGTTTCCTCATCCAAAAATGCAATTTCATCACAATATGTTTTGCAAAAGAAGCTCATTTGACATTTTCAATTTTTTCCAGTGAAAAGAATTGAATTGAAAAATGTTATTTTATTTCTAATTCAAATTTTTGTTTTGGTTTGGATTTCAAAAATGACCTGAGAAGTTCAGGTCTTGTTTTTTAAATTTTTTCATAGAAAAAAAAATCAAAATTCTCTAACACCTTGCCCTGCTTGCATTTTTCCTTTGTCACTATGTGCACAGCTTCAGCTAATGGCCTTTTCTCAAGCACTTACTATTGGATCAAATATTTCTGAGACCTGGTCTATGCTGCAGGGATCGATCTAAGATACACAACTTCAGCTACGAGAATAGCGTGGCTGAAGTTGACGTACTTAGTGCCATGAAGACGCTGCGGTAAGTCGATCTGAGTCGACCGCTGCCTCTCCCTGTCGACTCCGCTTGCATCTCTCGCGGCGGTGGAGTACCGAGTCGATGAGAGTGTGCTCTGGGATCGATTTATCGCGTTTAGGCTAACAGGTCGCTGAGTGGGCGTTCAAGCCTCACAGTCCTTGACAACAGCAATGGGCAGGGTCTTACATGATTGATGGATAGAGATCCCCACTCCACAGGCTTTAAGGCAGGTGCACAGAACATTAAGAACTCAGGGATCTTTAGCTGCTATATCATCTATATGGCTGTAGTGTCTGCAGGCCACATTCCATATCAGGAGCCCATTTTGTGTTGTACAAACTCTTGTTAAAGGTAGTTCCTACCCCAGTGAGCTTATACCCGAGAGAGTTAGAAGAAGTGGCTCCAAGACCTCTGAAGCTACTGGGAGCTGGGCAACTTCTCTACTCACATGGGGCCTTGTGCAGCTCCCGAAGTCCATGTGAGTTTTGCCATTGGTTGCAATGGAAGCAGGAGAACGTTCACCATCATGTTTGTAGCTTTGGTTTGAATCACTGTTACTTTGTCTGCAGCATTGAGCCCTCTTCCCCGTGGAGCCCTTTCTAATCTAGAAACCACCCCAGAGCACCAGGAAAACTCAGGCCTGAATGATTCCAGTGACGGGCTCAGTTTTTCTAACTTTGTCAAAGAGTTTCACCTGACATTAGCAGATCCAGCTTCTGAGGTATAAAATGCCAGAGGGACATTGTTCTTCCACTTCATCAGCTCTTTAAGCCAATTAAACCTTTTCAGAAGAGGTTAGGGGAGGCAAGGCTCTGAGGAAAGTTCAGGGCAGCATAATAAACTTAAATGAGGCCAGAAAGCAAAATCGCTCATTGCACAGACTGAAGCTAGCAGGCATTTCATGCACAACAGGAGTATGGCTCCATCCAGGAGGCTTGGGGGTGGGCGGCTTCTCCAAATGCTGAGAGTGAAGTGCAAGATCCTGGGATGGATTTGGAGCTTTGCAATGCAAAAACCAGTCTGCATTTTCTCCTAAAACCCTATAGAATTCATAGATCTGGCAGTAAAATCCTATGGGGAAAAGAACTAATAAGAAATTATTGTTGTCCAAAGCTTGGTTTCTATTGCTGGAGACCTACCCTGCTGCTGGGTAGGGGGTTGACTGTTGTGAAAGAAAGCAATGGATTCTGGGGATGTGGTGGGGTACGAAGGGGTAAAACTCTGAGCACTGATACTGTTCACTTTAGACAGTTTTTTCCAGGCTTCTGGATGTTCAAGAACCATTTTGAGCAAAGTCAAAAAAACCAAACTGCTTAACAATATATGCAACACAGAGTGTAAAACTTTACCGGCTCTGGGGAAATCAAAAGATTTACACACCCAGTGATTAACTCCTGCCATACATACGGCACCAAGACATCACTAGAACCTCCCTGCTCCTTGGCAAGTCCTGACTTCCAGTCGTTTCCAGTTTCCTTCCATTTATTTCATTAAATGGAACAAAAATTGCTGTGACTAATTTAATTGGGTGGCTCCTGGTAGCTAATGCTTTCTGACTGTTGATTAATTATTACAGTTTTTCAACCTTCTTTTGAGGACAAAATAAAAAGTTGATTTGGAGACGGAATTCTCCAAGGCTGCCTGTACAAACACCATGGATGCAGCTTGCCTTGGAAATAGGATTAGTATATGGGAAACTGAATATATTCATAGCAGGTGATTGGAATGTCTTATAAAAATAGATGAGCTCTTTCAGGCCATAAAAAGGGGTTCACTTCTCCCAGCAAAGGCCAAAGTAGCTCAGGATTGCTAGACAAAAGCTGCATTTCCCTTCCCATTCTGCTCATAGACACTCTGGAAAAGGAGCCAGAAGGGGCCAGACTTGCTAATAGAATGTGAAAGTTTGATCTGAGTAGAAATTTTCCATCACATCGTATTAGTCTTTGCTTCCCTTGATGTGGTCTGAAAAGCTCTCATCACAATTACACTTCAGACATGTCAGAGGAAGCCAGTGCTGATACGACAGTAATGCAATATAATCAACATAGCAAAACTACTAATAGCATAGAAGTTTGCTAATGGGGTAGGCATCCTCCAGGAAAGGCATGGAGAGGTTTTTATGGACTCTTACATACCTGCTACCTCCGTGCTAGACTCTAATGGCACCGGCATGACAAGGTTGTATGCCATTTCACAGGTACAGTGAAGCTGTAGTTTCTGCCACAGAGAAGTTATGGGCAGTAAAACTCTCTCCAGCTCTACCTACTCAACTGTTCACGGGCTGCTGCAGGATTCTCCTCTACAGCATATTCTCCAGTGACTGTCCCCATTCAGTTTAATTGCGGGGGACATTTGTTTATAGTTTAAAATACAGCCAAACCAAGGGCTGGACTTGGAATCCTGACTTGCCCTAGTGCATGGGTCCTCAGGCAGGCCCCAAACTGGTACCTGCTGAACTTCAAGCACATGTAAAATTGCACTGAAGTTAAGAGGCCAACTCCACAAATAATTGCATGGTGTCACAGGCAAGGGGTTCACTATTTTGTTTTTCCGTCCCCAAAATACACACCTTGACCTCCATCCATCCCAGAGTCTGACCTGGCTCCCAGGAAACATTTTATGGTCAATGTTAAACTCCGGTACACAGAAGCTGGGGCAGCTCACACGAGCCATTCGATTAGAGCAATAACTACAGTCAAAGGAGTTACAGGGAATGGCAAATGCAAATATTTCTCTGTCATCCATTACAGGAACAGCCTTGGAAACTATTATTCCTGTGTTCATTCAGCAAGGAAAAATGCCTTAAATTTGTATTTGTAAAGGGGATTATTGTGTTAGGGCTCGCAAGGCACTAATCCCCACATTGCCATGTAGCCTGTTCTTTTGTAGCGAATCATCAGTATTAATTCTTTAAAGTCTTCTCCCCCCTCCCTTCCTTCACTCCAATAAATGTCACAAAATCATTTATTAGTCAGGGACGACAGGCTGTAGACGCTAATTTGAATTAAATTTCCCTACGTGCACGCTGCTGATGTTCCTTGGGAGACTGAGTAATTTTTGCCACTGATTTTTAGAAAATGACATTGCTCTAAATGCCAACAAAGGGGGGTTAAAAAAAACCCACAAAACCTTCCGCCTGTCACCGGCAATAAGAGCGAGAGAAGATTTTACGCCTGAGCGTTATCCCTTTTAACAGTTAATAGCGCTCTGGTGGAGCCAGGAGAGGCCTGTCTGCCGCGTAAGCACATTGCAAGGGACGCAAGCTCTCCAGCCTTTACTCCTTGCGGTGATCCCAGGGCTGGATGGTTCAGCTGTTTTTTCTTCAAATCCCTCTGGAGACCTTTACCATCCTTTTTGATGATCTGGTTCTTCACGTTACCCTTCAGTGTTCAAATGAATGAGGAAGAGAGCAAATGCAGGGAGGTGGCAATGCATTAGGGCTGGCTACATCTTAAGATGTTCAAAGCTCCAGCTTCTAATAAGCCCTGAAAGGTCTGGATGCGGCTCCAAGCTCTTTAGACAGACACATCAGAGTTGTCTTTTCAGTCTCTTCTGACCCAGTCAGATTCTTCCACAGCAGAACCATTGGGGAGGGAGGCTCCGAGGCTAGCAAGTTGCCATAGTAACACTCGGCATTGTGGCAAGCAGCTAATCTCACAAGGGGTCAAGAGACTTTTCCATGCCTTTAAACTTTCTGTATGCTGTGAAGCTGGGAGTACTTTTCCCAGGCTAGAGGAAGAGCTCTGTGTGGCTCAAAAGCTTGTCTCCCTCACCAACAGAAATTGGTCCAATAAAAGATATTATCTCTCCCACCTTGTCTCTTTAAACTTTCTGGTAACTTCGGGTTATCAAAACCAAAAATGAATTCTACCACAAAGGAGAATGGAGTTACGAAAGCAATGATTTATGGACACCAAATTGAGCCCATCTCCACAACATACATAATATCCTCCTGAAATCTAGAATGCATTGCTTCCTAGTATTTAAGTTATTTTCAAAATATTTATATAAATACTATAATATTTCCCAAAATGTGAGTGTTTGGTTTTCTCTTCTATGAGTATAATCATCAGTGACACGTAATTATTCAAATTGCATTGGCTTTAGCATGCTCAAGAACTGGCACTGTGAAATGAGGAACTACCACCTATGGCCGTTGCCTTTAACTAAGAGTCATGCATGCAACAGTGTCCAGTGTGGCAGAGATTTGAATAAACAAACCGCATAAGAGCCTACATCTCTGTGCATTTATCTTCAGCCTCCACAGCCCCAGGAGTTTTATTTAAATTAAATAGGTTTAGTGCTTCCCAATATGCTGCCGAATAATGAAAAAGGATTTTTGGAGCCTTGTTTAGTTCTACTTTTATAGCAGTAGTCTGAGTCAGCCTGAAAGAGATAGTAAACTCTAACAGAGTTTTAAATGACTTAACAAGGTCCTAAGGTGCTTTTAACATTTTGGAGATGGATGTTCTAGGACAGAGTGATATAAACTCTTTGGACTCTGGGAGTTTTTTCCTGTCTGGGGATTCAGTAGGTATCATGATGACACTGCAAATACTTTAGTTTTAGTATCTTCTACCTGAACAATTCTGTGTTAGCATTGGTTCAAGATTAGCAGCCGTGTAAGTCCTGTGTATTTTTTCTCTCCCCCAGAAATCTTCACTGCACATTTGGCTTGTGAAGAAATCCTCTGTTGTCAACAAAAAAAGGTTCACTTGGAAATTGATCTGGGTGGTACAAAGCCTTCAAAGTTGGAGCTGTAAGGGGAATAAATTCTGAAATCATGTACATTGGCTGCCTCCAAAACATGCTACTAAATTGCTTTCCATCTCCTCTTCCTGAGTGATATGTTCCTTTGGTTTGGTTCAGAAATGTGCATTACAAACTAGAAATAATATAATCCTGAAAGTGAACTAGAATGGATCTAAATGCTCACAACTGACTAATTGGTACCCATGTGACTCAAGACAAGATGACTCCTATTTCAAAGGAAAACTAGATAGTACCAACTCCAACCCCCTCAAAAAACAAGACAAAAAAAATCCTAACCTTGAAACCGCTTAAATGTTTCTATAGCCTGCAGCTTTTTCAGATTTCAGTTACATGTAAATTGTAGCAATGCTGCTGATGAAACTTTGGAAGATCACACTTATATTCATTTAATTTAACATGTCCCAGTCTCTCAACATTACCTGGTTGCTATAGTAAGATTCTGTTCTGTGCCACACTTGCCTTTAAATGAGATGGGAATTTTTTAAAAAGAGATATATTTGTAAATAAAGCGCCCTGTTCCTGGTCTATAATGGACTTGAGGTTCTTACATTCCTACAAACAGAAGTCACTGACTTTAATAAATTTCTAAAATAGCTACAGACTATGTCAGTCAAGAGAAGAGGAGAAATGGAAAATGGCAAGTAAAAATAAACTCTTTATAGCCTTTCAGAGACAGCAAAGGATGGTCAAAGATAGCGCCTTTCTGCAGGGAATGTTACTTGTCACCACCTGTATCTGTAATGTATGGAAACCTTCCTTCTCCTGGGTAATACAAGTGGCACAAAGGACAAATTCAATGGATTTTGTTTGTGAGTAGAGGTTCCTTTCAAGACAAATACAAGGTCTGGCTCAAGTTCCTATCTAGAATTTACTTACACTTACAGTTCAAGGAGAATTAAAATAAAGTCCCGGTCACCTTTGATGGTATTTTGGGGATATTACCATCCAAAAGCTCATGGAACAAGGTCTAAGTAAAAAAGCAACATACAAATTCAGTTTGAGGGAATGAGGACTTGCCTCTGTTGACCCATTTCAGTTGCAATAGTAGGGCCCTCCCGTTCTAGTTTATTTAACACAATGTTATACTGTTAATGGCACAGTGCAAAGGTACGACGTTATTTACTGCTATGATTGCAGGCTAAATGTAATTAGCAATGCATCTTAAAAAAGTAGCCCTTTCAGGTGAGAATGAAACTCCAGGAGGTATAAAGGCGGCAGGCCCAGAGTTCTGAACATCTGATCTTGTGCAACTTGTTTTTTTATTGAATCACCTTATTCACAATCTATTTCCTTTTGGAAGATTTAATCCCAACTCTTGTTTTGAAATTCCAAGCTTGGGTCATTGTGTGGCTCCAAACTCCTCTTGTGGTTTAGCTGCATAATTTTTCATCTTCATTAAGTTTATTTGTCCTTTAGGGCTATTTTACAGGATTAGTGAGAGAGTTTTCCCCCACCCCCTTCTGCTTCCTTCTCTGGTGGCTTTTTCCCTGAGCCTCATTAGCATTCAGAAACATATTCTTTAGGGTTCTGTTTTCAAGGTTAACACATTCTGATGGCAAGTAGGATTCCTGGTCTAAAGTTTTCCTTTGAAGTCTTTTTACAAGCCATTGGGGAAGTAACTAGGCAGCAAGGCACTGCCTGGAATACTGACACTGGGACTAATCTGATGAACTAATGCCCAGTGAAATTTTGAAGTGATTTCTGGAAGGGTATTTGGCTAATGCTACAGAACTTTAATTCTAAAGGAGAGGGAGAGGGAGAGGGAGAGGGAGAGGGAGAGGGAGAGGGAGAGGGAGAGGGAGAGGGAGAGGGAGAGGGAGAGGGAGAGGGAGAGGGAGAGGGAGAGGGAGAGGGACCATCACATAATGAACTCCAGGTAAATTAATCATTAGCATTTTGTTTTCAAAACTGTACCTGTTCAATCAGTTAATATTCATGAAATATCCTATGTGCATTACAGTAAAGCCATTTTTTCAGTGTCTTTCAACTGTGCTAGGAGAGTGCATGCTATATATTGTAAAACAAAGAATAATTAGAATCCATTACTAGGGAAAGAAACTAAGTAATTACTCTTAATAAAAAAATCCTTGAGCCATTTTTTTTTATCAAGTAGGCAATTCAGGTAAGATATACTTCAATAATCAACAACAATGGGTTTCAATAATCAATGATCGAACCAGTGCCAGCAGGTTACCTTTCCAGTACAATCCACCTCTATGTAACAAAACAGGCTACAAAGCCTCCTTGAACATAGTTATGTCACTAATGACTAGAGAGATCCAAAAGGTGGGAGGTAATACTAACTCTCAGACAAAACTCCCTCTTGCTAGAGGCGGGGGTAACAAGGCCACTCTCAGTCCCGGGGACCTTGAGAACCGTCACAGGAGCTGTGTGTGAAATGTCAAAAACTGGGAATCTCTATAAAGATTATTGATGGGACAACTTTCCTAACTGATCATTCAGCAGTTGGAAAGAGAAGTAATCCATGACCCACAGGAGCGGATTACGGATTGATGCAGGCTGCTGCAATTTAATTCCGCAATGATGCTTTTTTGTAAGCAGAAGCAATGCTAATTATCATTATAGGATCACCCTGAGGGCACATTGAGTGCTAATACACAGGAAGACATGACTCCAATCTGAAAGAATTGTTGAAGTATTTATCTGGGCCTCCCCTCACATAGTCGGAGTATCTCACTGGGTTTTATCCTCAGGGTCGCCTGAGGGAGGGAAGTGGAATTCTCTGTTCCACAGATCAGCAGTTGGGTCACGGGGGGGAGGGGAGGAGATATTTAAAGTTTGAATTATATCATTTAGAAATGTAAACATATCTTTAATTCCAAATCCACAGGAGACTCATATGTAAAGTTTGGTGCAGCTCTGGGTTTCTATAGAATACCAGCAACACTAGGCTGTACAGGGAAAACAAAAGGAAATAGCCCTTGTGGCCATGTTGATCTTTATAAAACTGTACAAAAGGAAAGCAAAGGAAAGTCCTTTTAGCCACATGGATCAATATAAAACTATTCACTGCTAATCAGATCTTAGTTTTCATGCAAACGTCATAGTCCCATTAAAAATTAATGGGATTTGTGCTCCTAATTCATTTAGAAGCTTGGAAAATCCCACAGTAAAATGTGAACCCATTTTGTTTCACCTTGTCTTCTGCACATTATATTACAGCGGGCCTGCGCTTTGTGGAGTAACTACCACTGAAGCAGCATGTCTCTGGTGACTTATCATTTTATGACTGTGTGTGCACTGAGTCTGTTGGCTGAGCATGCATGAGGAATTTTAATTCTTGAATTAAAGTGAGGACCCTGGCAGATTAGATCTGGATTGAAATCACTGTTTCGCTTTCTGTTAGACAATTTGATTTTCTATAGAAGGGAAGGCTGACTATTTTAAATGCTTTTGATCAATTCTTTTTTCAGCCGTTATTTGCTGAAATTAAGTGAGTTTTGATTGGAAAATAAGTTTAACCAACTGCTTTATTAGTCAGCGGAAATTGCTTTGGCTAATTGACAGAGGAAATATTGGAAGAGAAATCAAGACCTGGAAAATGTTACTTAACAGGAGTAGCTCAGCTCCCCTTAATCATGTTAGAATACAATTTTGTAGAGATATTGAATGCAGAGATGTTATGGACTCTTTTTCAAGGCAAAATAGTAGAATTTTTTCCTACTAGAGGAAAGTAATTGCATTAGATTTATTGAAATAAAGATGATTTATCCGAGTTTGTGCCTGGGAATATGAGTTCTAGAGATGAAGAAACTAATTGTATAAAAAAGTGAATCAAATAATCAAGTTTAAGTTTTATTACTTGAAGATGGAGAGGGGAGAAAAACATTGCACTTTGTTCCCAGCAAACCAACACTGGCAATTGCCTCTCAGCGAATTCTTCACAAACAAGATTGAGTGACACTACCAAAAGATCTTCCTACTGATGAAAGAGACTTTGCTTTAGGTAGAAAGACAGACACACACACCAGCCACATGCATTGCACCAACATCCTATTCCAGCTTAATTTGGCAGGCACATTGACAGCTCTCTGGGAGTGACTGTATATGCAGCGTACTTTGCAAATTCACTGTGGTCTTCTGGCTCTTTTTTTTTTTTTAAACCTTTTAATGTATAAATAGCCATTTTTCTAGATTTGCATACAAAATGCCAATGGGTAGCTCAGCACTGTTGTGTATACAACAATCATGAGTCTGTTACTTGTGCAGTCTGCTAGCTGGGATCTCGGTTTTCATATGCTATTACTATGCCCTTGAACTTTCACCACTGAGCCGGCACAGGAAACCTATCTGCAAGGAGCTGAAGGCTGAAGTACAGTCTGTTTTCTATCATTTGAGTGAGGCTCAAGCATAATTTGTGCTGCTCCAGACTCTCACAGTACTGTGGTCTTAACATAGTCTCTTCCCCCCCCCCCCCCCCGCTTCTTTTTGTGTTTTTTCAATAGCCATAAAGGGTCAAAGTGTGTGTGTGATGCACACACGTAGACCTTTCACCTCGGGGACCCCAATGAAAAGTCTGTTTAAAGAAGTACCTTTCTAAATTTTCCTAAGATGCACTGAATCAGTTCTAATCGATGTATTTCCTGCATTCTGAAAGCTTTATGCTGCCTGCTGCATTCTTTGAAGCCAAGAAGAAAGATGGTCTCATGGCTAAGGCACATCAGGAGAGGTGTGTTCAGTTCCTGGCTCTGGCAGAGACTTCTCATGTGGCTTTGGGCAAATCATTTTAGGGTCAGTTTTTAAAGGCAGTTTGGTCCCCAAAGATGCCTGATCTACCCATTGGAGTTAGACACCGAGGTGCTTTTGAAAACCTCCACTATGGATCTATCTTTAAAAATCTGGCCCAAAGAGCCAGAGTCTGATGCCAATACTTCCCAATTCCCATGTTGTGAGAAATAACCCAGTAACGAGTCTGCGACAGTACAATGATCAGCCCCATGGAAGAGTCTGTAAATAAGCCCATTTTTAATCAATCAATTTATGTAAGAAGTTTTAACAAGTTTACAAAATATTTGCCGTGTAAATATCAGAAACAAAACAATTACTACAACAATGAGCTTTTGTTTAGAGAGACATTATGCAGGGATGTAATCATCAGATCTTTCTATTTAACAGTTGCCATATTACAGAATGAGCATAGTTACAATACCTCTGTCATTTCTACTGACTTTGTTAAAAGTGGGTATAGAAATTTCACTCATTTTAGCAGACCATCTACATAAGAATGGCCACATGGGCCAGCCCAATGGTCCATCTACTCCATATTCTGTCATCTGACAGGGCCCAATGCCAGATGCTTCAAAGAGAATGAACAGAACAGAGTAATCAAATGATCCATTCCCTGTTGTCAAGTCCCAGCATTTGGCAGTCAGAGGTTTGTCTATCAAATGTCAATATTCAAAAAAATGTGACAGGTGTGCTTGTGTTTTTGCAGGTGATAGATATTTTGGTCCCTTTTATTCAGTATTCAGATAAAGTACAAAGTATCTGTCCTCTAACTAAGTTAAAAAAACTTTACCAAATAGGTGGCCAATTATATGTATGCCATGGCTCTCCCAATCTTTGAAGCTTTCTGGTTTGTGATTTGGGTTAAGATCTGGATTATTTGCAATGAGTGTCATTGGTGAGGGGAAATAACTGATGCATCTCTAGTTCTATCCTAAATCCATAGTGCAGCCTTTGCTAAAGGGTGTGTGTAAATTTCTGGACAATGTGATTTTTTATTAATCTGCATTAGCCTAGTGATGTTTACTCTGCCACAATTTTCTTGTTCAATAGAGATACAGTGTTTGGAACAGTGCACTGCTTTGGGCTGGCTGGCTGAATAGTACCATAGAAGATTCAGAATAGCCAGAAAGGTCTATTGCTGTGCTGCAAGGGAGCTCCTAATCCGCTCCATGGATGGGTGCATGGTGTGCGCAGCAGGGAGATAATAGGTCTGTACAAACTATCTGCTCTCTTTCTCTCTCTGTTGGTCTTTTCTTATTCCACATCAAGTCTGACAACATCCTCCACATTCCTGCTAGGGTTTACCTGGGATAATCACAGAAAATGTTTGAAACAAGGAAGATATCCTTGGCATTTACATGATGGAGCGCCTCCAGATTGTTTGGGATTTGAATTCCCAGGTATTTTCTAGAATGTTATCGATTTGTATCCATATACAATCCCATTCTTTACTATGGCTGAATCCAAATAGCACATGCTTGTGGATTCCAAGCCTCCACGCTATTCTTACCATCCCTGTTAGGGATCCCACAGCCATGCTGCACTCTGCCCCTGCAATAGCCTTAGGAGGAGGATGTGCAGCTGAGCCAGCTGGTTCTCTTGGGTTTGGCAGGTTATTTCCCAGACGGGGATTTTTCCAGCAAGCTCTAACTAGAAGAATTGCACAGTCCAGATGCCAGGGCAAGGCGCCTCAGGGGAAAGAGAAATGCTACCCTGATGGGTTGTATTTTTTGTCTAGTGTTTTTAAGTGCACTCCTTGAAAAGCTGCAGCTAGAGACTTTGGTCAAGTTTGATTAACCAGAGCCCCAGACAAAACTCCACCTGGAGTGAGTAACTTTCTGTTTCAACCTAGACCCCTGATGAGTGTTTCTTTCTTGCAATTCCCAGGCCACTCATCTGCTTGGAATACCTACTTTTTAGATCAGTCTCATCTATATTACAGTAGCACCTGCTGGCTACAGCGGAGATCAGGGCCCCACTGTACAAACAGAGAGAGACAGTCCTGATCGGAAGTTACTCCACTTAGACAAGTGAGAAGACACGAAATGACTTGCTCAAGGCCACACAGCAGGGTAGGGAAAGCTAGAACCCAAGACTCCCGCCTTGTCCTCTCGACTATATCACTCACTGCATCTCTGTTACTCAAGAGCCTCTCTCTTGCCTGTTACCCAGCAGGAGCCGGGGGGGGGGGGGGGGGGGAGAAGAGGGAGAGATGGTGTGGAGGTCTTGGTGACAGATGGTGAAGACCCTGTATCAACCCTTGGTATTTGAGGAGGAAGCTGGAAGTCAAATCCTGGATACTTTTCCTAGGTGAGGAAAACAAAATGCTAAAGAGCTTTATGACTGCACCAGGGAGTCCAGAGCTATCGAGGGCACTGAAGGCTGGATCCAGAACCCCAATGGAACTCACCTTTTCTGATTCCTTCTGTTTGAATTTGGGGCTAAGGGTGTCTTTGGCAGGGACCTTTGATGAAGTCACTGGGGCCCCTTATCACACAGTGGGGTCTAAAGGCAGCCTATGGTCCGTTATCTCCCTGCTGCGCACACCATGCACCCATCCATGGAGTGGATTAGGAGCTCCCTTGCAGCACAGCAATAACACGCCCTTCAATAAGCATCTGAGATGCTGTTAGCTGCACAGATGATTTGCAGTGTTTCCAAAACATTTAATTAAGGCTGTAACACTCTTCTAATGCACTGGATTTCCAATCTCCTTTGGCTGTGGATTTGTAGCCCAGCTGTAACAGCTCTTCCAATCATCTATCAGTCAAAGATGTAAACAGCTACACTGCCAATTTGCCTCCATTCCAGCAGTGCTGATTAAGGCTGTAATACTTCCACTGGGCAGTGGGATCGCAGCTTCCCGGGACAGATGGGGATGATGCATTCCAAAATGCAGCAGTTAATGTCAGATTGCAAAGGGCAGAGCCATCTCTTCCAGAGATGAGTGCCCAAGCGACGAGGATTTGGTGAATGGGCCAGCGGAGTGACCCTCAGAACCCTGACCTTCCCGAAGCCTCCAAAGACTCAGCTAGACCAGGAAAGGAGACGAAGAAAATGTTTTGTTCTGTGATTTTTTTGGCAAAAGCACACAAGTAAGTGGAGCACAAAAAACAGACAGGAGATGTTAGTGCAAAAATGGAAGGCCACAAGCATCTCCATTTGCTGTGTGTGGATAACAAGCCAGGCCTGTGGATTTCCTAATTAAACACTGGGTTTTCATGCAGACAGAACAGTCCAAGGAACATTGCAATCAAACATGCCTGTCAGCACACTATGGCTCTGAATCAGGCAATAGAGAATGTGAAGTGCAACATTGTATCAACTTTGGCCATTCCCAGGCACTTCCAACCAATAGGAATTTACCAGTTTACAATACACAACGGGGTGACTAGCCCTTGTACATAACTGGGAGCTAATTTACTAGCTAAGACAGGCTCAGCATTCACTGGTGTTAATGGGCATCTTTCCATGGACTTCACTGGGCTTTGGAGCATGGCAGCTGGTCAATAGGCTAAAATATAGCCTTACCAAAGTGCCTACCATAAACATCAGGACTTCTATCATGCCCATGGAAAATCTGAGTGCTCCAGACTGTTGCTTGTGCATTCTGCTGTTTAGAAGGGTTTATGGGGCACATTGGTGCCTAGAGCTATTGTATTTCCCACCTCTTCAGAAGTGTCCTGTGATTTGTGGTCCTCAACCTGGGAAAGGGGCCTGGTTTTTGGAGAGCGGGTGTTCAGCACCTTCTGAAAATTGTGAGTTTGGGTTTCCAGCTGGAGACACCGCCAAAGGGCCCAAGTGTAGGCCTATCTACTCATTGCCTGCTCGTTAGTTGCAAGGGTCCCAAGGTAGGCTCTCTAAGATGGAGATATTCCCACCCCTGGATATCTCCCCTACTTTTTCATTGGCTTGAAGCCTGCATGTTTCACCATGGCCAGCATTACACATTCTTCATGCTGGTAGCACTACAGATGCCCAGGGTAGGAACTGCATTACATAGCAACTTTCACTGCAAGTCACCTAACTACATATGCCCCATCTAATCACCCGCAGCTTCCATCGCCCTCTTGCCACCAGTCCCAAAGGCGGAGATCTACAAGGAGCCACGAGGAGTGAACAGCACATTTCCCTGCAATGTTTTTCTTTGTAGTGCTGGAATAATTGAAGTCTAAGCATTAGTTCCTGGAGGCTGCCAGAGGAAGCAGGAAGAAGCAGGGTGCTATAAACGGTCAAAGTGCCTGAAATGGCTCCTCTCTGGATTCTGTTTTAAACAAAAGCTTGAGCTGAATAAGGAGGATTGTCCTGAATAAGGAGGATTGTCCTTTCTTTTCATGTCTCTTCTCAGTAAACCACATAGAGCACCTTTAAGGTCCCCACATACCTCCATGCTGCCCAGCCCTGAATGAGATCTATTGAAACCTAAATCCATCATTCACACCCTGTAAAGAGAAGTGATTACTCTAGTCTCTCCCACTTCTCCTCCCAGCCCGCAGGGTCTGGCAGGGTCACGGAAAGCGATGGACTCAGTCTCTCGAAACTTTAATCATCCTTCCGCTTCTGACGCGGACGGAGTGTGAAAAATAATCGGCCCAAGCCCACCTCGTGCTAGGCCCTGCTGGGAGTGAGCAGCCAGAGGGGAAAACGCCCCCTCCCTGCACAAGGCTGCCCCGCTCGCTTAATGAAAACGAATCCCTGCTTTGGGCCTTAATGAGACTTCCTAAGCGAGGGGCTGTGGCTGGAGCTGGGCGTCACTGGGTACGTCTACAACACCTGCAGCAGCCGGCCTGGGTCAACCAACTTGGCTACCCCACTAAGAATAGTTGCATGGGCAGCACTTTTAAGATGTGGCTTGGCTGGGGCCCACCCTAGGCTTCAGAGCTGTGCAGCAGTGTCTACCTAGCTAGGACGCTGGTTGCCCTGGCTGTGTAGAGATACCCCCTGAGGCAGACGGGGGAGCTGGGAGCAGTGGGAAGGGCCAGCTTTGGAAGAAGAGAAACAAAAAAATCCATCTCCAAGTGTTGACTTTCAGAGCTGATCGCGTGTCCTGCCAGCATTTGGCATGGACCGGGCTTCCCGGCTCAGCGCTCCATCATGCTGACAGCTCCTGAAAAACTGCCTTGGCCAGCTGCTTTGCATGATTGTTAGGCTCTCCGGCTCCAAATAGTCCCATCAATCCGGGCTTGTCAAGGCTTGTTGTCCCTTACAGTGGTCAAAACAAAAGTAAATCTAGGCAGCAGCTGTGAAAAAACTCCCAGGTGAGCTCTAGGAATGCACTTCTCTTCAAGCACTTAACTCCCCAGCCAGGCTGGTCTACACTGAGATGGGAACTAGGACCTGGGAATAACCAGGTTCAACCACTCTGCAGTGGTGAATTTCTCCAGCCTGATTTGTAACTTTACATGATTGTTGTGCTTGCTAGGTTCATTTGTGTGTCAAGTTCAGAGAGAAGGAGCAAGGTCCATACAGGATAATGTCAGTTGAAGCATCTGTGCCAAAAATTGAATTACATTTTTCATATTTTTCCCATGGTCTCCATTATATCATGCCAAGGGATGTCACTGGCTCTTTGTGCTGATTTATGGGATCTGCTGGGTAAGGTTCAGAGTGAAATCATTGCCATGTACTGCAGAATAGCTGGGAGGTGCTGGAAAGATTGCATCCCGCCATCCCTTTCACTCCAAAAGGCTTCTAAATCTATTGCCAGATGACCCGTGTCATGAGCTGTGTCCACTTGTTTCAGGACCTTGCACATCAGAATGGAAGGGCTGGAAAGAGTCTGGAGCAACCAGTCATTCTTTTGTCCCACTCAAGAAGTCACAATAGACTTGTCATATTTCAAGCTGTGGGGATGGGTCTGTTATAGGATTATAAGCTAAGGTGTTTCTAATTTCTTCATCAGCAAAGTTCCTAGACACTGGCTAGGTCACTGGTGTCCGTTAATGAATCCACATCACTAGATAATTTCTATAGTTTAAATATCTGTTCCTGGGAGGTGCTGCATATCTCCTCTCCCACCGGTGCATTTGGCTTATGGAATGTAGCCATCAATTGTCCCATCACCAAGCGTGCACCATCAACTCTGCTTTATACAAGGCACTAAAGGCTTGGGATGAGATTTTGCAAAGCATTCAGCATTGGCTTAACTCTACTGCCACTGACGTTAATGGTAAAATTGTCTTAGCTGGGACCAGGACCAGTTTAAATTATGCCCACCCTGGACCCATGTTCCCTCCATAATTCCCAAGACTCTCTCTCTAGCCTGCAGCAGGACAACTATTTCAAATGCAGTTCAATTTACTTGTATGTATTTTGTTGATGGAATTGTGGAGACTTGGCATGTCAATCACCACACTCATTGTTGGAATTTCACCAAAATCTGCTGGTTTTCAGCATTATAACCCTGCCAGGTAAAACCTGCCCATCCAGACACTGCCTCTGCTTGCCTCGGGCATGTCAAGCCATGGAGGGAGAAATGATCAGGAGGCAGCAGGCATCATGTTCGCTTTCCTTTGCTGCTTGGCTTGTATTTAAATGACATGTTGCAAAAGCTCTGAGCTCTTAGGCCCCTAGGTCCTGGGATCAGGAATCAGAGAGGTAGCCGTGTTAGTCTGGAATAGCAGAGGTAACAAAGTCCTGTGGCACCTTAAAGACTAACTATAAAGTTTTGAAGCATAAGCTTTCGTGGGCTAATACCCACTTCGTCGAATGCAAGCAGTGGAAGTGTCCAGAGGCAGGTATCTGGGATGAGCTGGCACAGTGCAACATATTTCTGTGTCAGAGGGACTTAGTTCATGTACCTTTTCGAATGAAAATTCACCTGAAACATCGCAGATCCTAAATGGCATGCCAGTAGGAACTGTGTCAGTAGTTTCTCTCTCATTTCAACGATCTACTGTAGTTCAGAAGGAAATCTTTAGCTAAAGATAAATACAACAGGTCTAAAAAGTTGATGGCCAACATTTGGTGTTGACGAGATCTTACCGCTGGCTAGTTTGGTTTCATTAGCACAGCCTTTAAATGTGATGCAGCTATGTAAACTGTGTTGTGCCACCTAAATCATCATCTCAATTCACGTTGTGTGGTCTGGTTCTGGAATTCTTCTGGGGTGAGTTATTAGCAGGGTGACAAATACATTTTGTCATTTTCTACATCATGAACATTTAGTTCAAGTGCTAATTAGAACAGATTAATTGCTGCAGAAGTTATAAGTATCAATAAAACCTTGCTGGTGTTGCACTAAGCATGCTGCCTACAGCTGTGCCCCCACAAATCCAGAACAAGGTAACAGATGGCAGGTATTATGGGACAATTAGCTAGAAATGCTGGGTTATCTGCTTACCTGCGTAATTAAGGAGGTTGGAGAAAAATATTCAGCTAAAGCAGAAATATTGTCATCATGTATCTGCTCACTAGCCAAGTTTTGCTTTAGAGCTTTCTATTAACTTTTGTTCTTGGGTGCAGAAGTTCCAGTCTGCAGAAGCAACTATTAATAATGATTTAGACAAGCAAGTTTGAAATGATCAATCTGGGCCTACAACCAAATGTGAGCATGTTAACCAAAAGAACAGAGAGTAACCCGCTTGGCAGTTCTACTTCTGTTTACTTGCCTTTGCCCAGTACTTTAATTGTATTATTGTCTTTCATCTTGTCCCAGGATATTGGCTCTCGCCTAGACTGTAGTTGGGATATTTGGTTTGTTTCTGCTACCTAGCCCCAGGACTCTGCCTTGGAGGTGCTGCTGCTACTACAGCATTTTGCTGTCACACAGAGAAGTTAAGTATTGAGCATGGATTCCTGCCTCCATTCCCCAGACAGGAAGGGAAAGTACACAGTAGGTCAGGCCTGTTCTAGAGGATTTAGAGTCTGAAGGGTAGCAAGGATGTTGTGGTTCAGGCACTGCACTACTGCTCAGAAAAACAGGGTTCGGTCCCCAGCTTTGCTACAGATTTTCTTCAGGTCTCTTAGGCCCTGATGCAGCAAGGTATTAAACATAGGAGTATTCACACTGAAGTTATGTGTGTGCTTAAATACGTGGAAGCATTGGAGCCTTAATCTCTGTGTTTTCATGGAGTCAGAGTATCAGGGAAAACGTCTTGAGTGAATCTTGCTACAAAATGATGTCTGTTTGGTGCTGTGGGTGGAAAAACAGGATGGATCTCAAACCACTTCCTAATGGACAACTAGCTAAACCATAGTAGAGTTTATATAATATTCGTAATCAAATCTTTAAGATCTTGAACATACCTTCAGCTAAGCTTAAATCAGGATTCCCAGCTCTTATTTTCTCAGGCTTTGCCACTTATTTTCTTAAAGACTCAGTTTTGGAGACTTGGCCATGCTGTGTTCGCCTTATATTAGCTGACATTTCATTGATGCTTTCTGACCTTAAGATGAGGATTAGTTTTTTAATCAGCAAATTATGATCTCTGTTGAGCTCACCTCTTCAGTAAATGTCACAAGCAGAGATTTCCCTTCCTTGGTTGATTAAGGGAGGGTTAACGGTGTTTATCTGTTAATTCATTTATGGGGAGGACAGCATCCTCATAGATTCACCTGCTTAAAAAATGAAATTATTCACAACAGTTACCAAAGTTTGACATTCAAAGGCTCCCTGCCTGTCCTGTCAGCCTAGCAAAGACCCATTGATTGATTGGGATTTGCACAGATTTTAAAGTCAGGAGCATTAGATCAGCTCCTTTTCCATCCAGCATAGAACAGGCCAGAGAGAATTTCATACAGCTACCCCCATATTAAGCCCAACTGGAAAGGCATGGGAAACGCAGGTCAACATCCAGCTGTCTGAAGATAATGGTGATATTATCATTGATTTGAATGGAGTCAGGATTTCCCCCATGGGCAGTTTTGAAGTGGACTATGATCCGGGTTCTTTTTTGAGGTAATGTTTAGTAGATAAATGGAGTCTGTTTTCACTGGTTCATGGAGAGGGCCTGTTCCACATGGGAAAGTAGTTCCGGAAGTCAGATCTGAGAGGTCTCTATCCATGTGGCATTGAGGCGGACTTGGCCTATGCTCCTCAGTACAATTCGATGTCTGGGAAGCAGGCTGAGCATCTTAAAGCGATGTTCCAACAAGAAGCCAGGATGATTGTTACCAGAGCAAAGAGGCCCAAGTGGAATTCAGAGTTAGCACAAGGTCTATGCCCCACAGAAGTCACACACAGGCCTTATTTTATAGTGTAAGCAGGGGTTTAGCTCACCCGCTGCAGAAGAGGAATTTCACCTGGGGTGAAAGAAAAAAGTGAAAACCCTCAAAGAAACGATTAATTGCTGATTATTCCTGGGGCCTTAGGGGATTTGTTACATGTTTGTGGGGACTAGGAGAGTTCTTTGATGTCACTTTTTTTTTGACAATTTGGGAATATTATTTTCATCTGTGTTTTCAAGCTTTATTGCTAGTGTGGCTAGGCAGCCTGTGTGCAACACACTGCATGGATACTGGAAAATACAATTATATAGAAAATGGATGAGACTCAGAAGCATATGTTGCAAATTTTAGCCCAAAGCACATTTTTACAGCTAGGTTATAAACCTCAGAGGGAGAAAATGTTTCAACGGCATTCCCAATGCAATCTCCTTTACGACATGTGAGCTGGAAGTCACAGCTGACTCACAGCAATGGACACAAGCAGACACACTGCACTTGAAGGGCTGTGCCGGGTGACATCAGCAGAGTGGTGCTATGTTAAGAGGCATACAGTGCCCTCCTGGTGGAAAGCTTCTCACTTTGATACAGCGTGCCCTAAAAATTATGAGTGAAAGAACCATCCTGAACCACTTGAAAACCAGCCAACATAATATAAATAAAAAATAAATAGCCAACCATGCTCCCTCCGAACAACATGCTTCACAGCACCTCAGAGGCACACATTCTGTACCACAGAACAGTTCTGCCACCAGCAACCTCCAGGATGTGGGGAGCAGGGAAAAGTAGTTGAAAGCCATCATCCCATTTCCCCACCCTGGATTCCTACATAAAGAGGATGTCAGACAGATCCAAAAATCTCTACCATAATTTTGAATCCCCCATCAAAGAGATGCAGGGTTGGGGTTAGATACTTCTGTTTTTTTAAATACCTATTTTCATAATAGTTATGGAGGATGGGTGGGGGACGTCTTGCCTCTTGGGCTGTGCTGGAGATTTGCTGTTGGTTTTGTCTGAGTTGTATTGTTATTTTAAATAATGGCTGCCTTTTTATATGTTAGGCATTTGGAAAAAAAGAAAATAAAATCATAAGACTAAAATGCTAAAGAAAAAAGTATTAAAAGCAATATAAAAAGAATCATTAGGATCTGTTATCCTCAAAGATGTTACGCGTTGTCTCTGCCCAAGAATTTGTCCTAATCTCTATATCTGTCCCGAAGAGTATTTCTGAGATCTGTAGAAGCAATTCAGCTCACAGGCAGAATCCCCAGTTAAGAAAGATTCTATTCAGCCCAGGCTGTAACTTATAATATTCCTTGTAGAGTGATGAACTCAAAGCATAAAGCAGGGAGATTTCTTCTTGTAATCTCATTTGGGCCAAAAATGAGAAATGCAGCTGCTAATCTAATTGTGTATTGAATTGCCATTCTGCAGTGCTGGCCCAGAAATCAATGCATGGGAAAATGTGTTCACTGCATGTGCCCAGTTATATACATTTGAAAATAAACCCATGTCTCCTTTTAGTCAATTGCAAAGCAGTGCAAGAGGATCATAAAGGCTGCTCACCGATAGAAACATTCCCGTTTTGAATTACATCCATTTCAGTCGAATGGCCTGTTTCAATGAGAGCTGAAATAAAGGCCATGCATTGGTTGCTTGGGGCGAGAAGGGAGTGTTAACAAAAACACTGTGCATTGGAGGTTTGGGGCTTGCATGGGAGAAAATACTTGAATAAGCAGATCAAAAATGATTCAAGGCGTGAGACACAGTAAAAGGAACTAGGAGGCTTAGAGTCACTTCCATAAGGAGGAGCTTTTCAAAGGTGCATATGGGGCCTGGGAGCCCAGTTCACGCCAGTGGGAGTCTGCATGGCTCCTTTGAACGGTTAGCATCTCCAGAACAGAGCAGAACCAGGGTCAATGTTAACTCAGGAGGAACAGGGCTCCCTATTCAGAGCCTCGATGGCAGAGATCCTTTCCATGCATAATCTTGCTCTGCTGAGGTTCCTGTCCCTACCTCAGTCCATCTCTCTGGGCTGCTGAACCCCGAGGGGATAAGGACCACCACTCCGGCAAGTTTAGAGCTGTGTTAATGGTTTCCAGTGGGAGCCACACCCAAACTGTCTCAGATGAAATGTAGTTCAGAAACCAGATTTAAGCATGTCATTTTAACTAGAGAAGTGGTAGTTTGAGCTGAGCCATGGAGCAGCTGGTTGGTCAGGCCTTCTGACTGAATGAGCATCTGGATCTGTGTGGCTATTCCAGCATCGATGCGTGACCCTGCAAGGTGCTGCTGAATGCAGTTGTGTCCCTTTACCTGTGCTTACAGACCCACTGGTGCCTCCTGAAAACCCGTTCAGTGGAAATGACTTTAGGAGCAGGACAGCTCTGCTTTGCATGGCTGAGCAGACTCTACTCTTGTAACTAACCACATCCCATGTGCCATGCTCGGCGCGAACGGCACAGCTTTCTTGGCCCGCTTGGGACTGTCTGGAAGACACTCTGAACACCCTGGGGAAACAAGGCAGGATTATCCCCATCAATGCAAGATGTCCCAGGCAGAGCTAGCAACTGAAGCCAGGAGGAAAGGAGGGCGTCGCACACACCAATCCATAGCCCCTGCCCTGGCAGGAAGCTGCCTGTCTGCTGCCTGCAAAAGGTGAAGCCAAAGCATAAGGGCACTTCCCAGGCAAACTGACTCTTGTTTTCCTATGTCCTTTCAAAGTGCTCATCACTGAGGAGTGGTGATTTATGTGTTGTGCAGAGCACTAGCATACCTAATGCCAGGTTGGCCTTGCAATAGCAGGAAAGCTTATTCTCAGACTGGTTTCTTCTGTAAATCAAGTACCACGCTGCAAATGCTAGGGTGTAGCATCTCTCATTATGTGCACACACAGCACCTAGTGTTTTGACCTGATGTAATGAGCTACACAAAAGAAGCTGCTTGCAGTGCACAACATTCAACAAGCCTCATTGGTCCTACAAAGCTCAGGAGTTAGGCTAGATATTCTTGAGCACCATCTGCTGGCACCTTATCTATTGGGAAATGACTTATCTAATGGAACTGCCTAGGAACGAGTACTGCAGAAAGGGATCTGGGGGTCATAGTGGACCACAAGCTAAATATGAGTCCGTGTAACACTGTTGCAAAAAAAGCGAGCATCATTCTGGAATGTATTAGCAGGAGTGTTGTAAGCAAGACACGAGAGGCAATTCTTCTGCTCTACTCCATGCTGATTAGGCCTCAGCTGGAGTATTGTGTCCAGTTCTGGGTGTCATATTTCAGGAAGGATGTGGACAAATTGGAGACAGTCCAGAAAAGAGCAACAAAAAGGATTGAAAAAAATTGGGTTTGTGTAGTCTGTTAATTTTCCCTCATAGGTCATGTTTTCTAGACCTTTAAAGAAAAGACCAAGAGGAGACATAACAGTTTTCAAGTATGTGAAACGTTGTTAGAAGGAGGAGGAAGAAAAATTGCTTTTTGTCCTATCCTCAGAGGTTAAGAAAAACAATGGGCTTAAATTACAGCAAGGGAGATTTAGGTTGGACATTAGGAAAAAACTTCCTAACTGTCAGGGTGGTGGAGCACTGGAATAAATTGCCTAGGGAGGTTGTGGAATCTCCATCATTGGAGATTTTTAAGAGCAGGTTAGATAAACACCTGTCAGGGATGGTCTAGATAATTAGTCCTGCCATGAGTGCAGGGGACTGGACTAGATGGCCTCTTGAGGTCCCTTCCAGTTCTATGATTAACTATTTAAATCCCTGCAGACAACTCTCATTCAGACAGCACTCCTGTAACACATAGTATAACAGAACTCCAATCCTATTTGTGGTGGGCTTGTATTATAACCACAATAATAACCAAGGGGTGTTAATTTTGAATTGTGTATTTGACACAATCTGCACTGTTTCAATTAGTGACCCATCAGGGAACCATATGACTGAGGTAACTAGCCAACACAGTATGTATTACAAATTGCAAATAGAAGTTACAGAATCAGCTCTCATGACATATTTCACAGTTCATTAAAAATGGTGGGTTTTTTGGTGAGTATTTGCACCAGCAAAGCTTGGGAGTTACAAGTTTATGGAAAGCAAATAGATGGCGAAGAGCAAAGAGTGAAGAAAACATTTCCACTAATATTCCATGAATTTGTAATGGGATTTTAATTCAACCATCTTTATGGTCCTTTCCTATCTCTAGGATGGAAACTTTTTTTGGGGGGGACCTGTTTCCCATTTAATTTGCAGGATGTTTGTTTTATTATTGATTTGCTTAATGTCTTGCTTACCTGCAATCTGTTCTGTGCATTAAAGTTGGTGAGAGGAGCTATACATATAAATCTTACAATAATAATAATAAACACGTTTCCTGTTGAGTCGGTAGCTCATCTAATGGGCCTGCTTTTTCATGCTGTCAGTAGGCCCATCTCTTGTGTGATATTTCACTCTGAGCTTGCCTTTTAAATGCACCCTTGTACCCTCCCTTCCAGAATTGCTCTGAAGGAGGGCTGGGAACGGGATGCAGACATCAAATGGACACAAGTGCTATCTGACCTGGCACTTCTCTGGCCCTCCTCACCACAGCATGTGAGCAGTTCATGGGTACCCCGGCTTTATTCTCACTACAACCCTGCAAGTGTTATTCTGCCCATTTTACAGAAGGGAAATGGAGGCCCAAAGAGACTATGCTATTTAGGTACTGCTGTGCTCAGGGTCACAACACCTAGCTGATTTAGGGGCCTGAATCTCATTTTCAAAAGGAATCTAGGTCCTTAGGAATCTAAATTCTATTGCTAGCCAATGAATCTAAACTCCTAACTGGCTAAATCCCTTTGAAAATTAGATTTAGGCTCCTAAATCAGTTAGGAATTGTGATTTTGGTCACAGCAACCCCTCTACTTTTAAAAATCTGTGCCTAAGTGACTTGGCCAAGGTACCCAGGAAATTAAACAGAAGCCCCTGAGTGGCAGTGCAGTGTCCATCTCACTAGACCAACCTGCTCCCACTTGCTCAAGGGAAAAGGGACAATGTCTCCGTCCATTTCTGAGTGGGCAGGTGACCACAGCACAGAAATCCCTGTTGTGCTGGGAAAAGCAGCTGATGCCCAGGACGGAATGGACCATGGAGACAGACCTTTAGTTTCACTCATCATGGAGGGACCCCTCCAGTATAGAGCTCAGGTACATTGGCAGAGGGATGGATATAGATCACTGCTCCTTTGCAAGTTGCATTTGTTACGTGGATAAAGAGAGGACATCAGTCTCCAGGGCTCTCAATCCAATGCCATTCAGCAGCAGTGAATCCATTAAAAAATGTAAACCACTCCAGTTTACAGCAGCTCTGCTATGCAGATCAGCTTCTTCCTGCCAAACAGTCCTGCCATGCAGAAAGGAGCAGGCAGAGCAGGCATTATTCAAAGAGATAAAGGAACACAAAAAGATGATAATAAAAACTCTCAAAGTCCATGCTGAAAGGAAAAGCGCAACTCTACGGCTGCATCAGTTAATGTTGCTTAGCGCCCAGAACATGAGACCACATAAACCTTATACCCAGTGTCCTTCACCAAACAAACAGTCTCTTCTGACAGCATTTTAAGGGTATATTTTGTGCACATGTGTGGTGGGATTGCGGTCTGTGTTTGACGGTCAAGAATAGAACAGAGCTGCCAGATCCCACTGCAGCAGGGCAGTGCTAATAATGTAGCTTCACATCACGAAAAGAACTTGTTTAAGGTAGAAACCTAGAATGAAAGTGATTTCATTTGAAGTGAAATCATTCACTGATTTCATTCAGTGTGGTTCAGGCTCTTGTGAGCATCGTTTGTGAACCTCACACTAAAACACTGCTGTCTTAGGATAGCAGTGTGTTCATCACAACTGAGATCCAACTGAGATTTAAACACCAAAAATCTCTTGGAGGATCTGGGCCTTAAAGCTTGTCTATACATAGCCTTGTGCTGATTCGGTTAACCCAGTGGAAGTGTCCGTGAGACACTCCTATTTTGGATTAAGAAGTCATTCGTTTCATTCCTAATCACATTGAAGTTCAGACTACACGCCATATTCTCTCTGTAGTCACAGACATTTCATGTGAAGCGAGTGCAGGATGCTGCTAGGATAGAATGCCACTGTTCTTGCACATGCTGAAAGTTCTTCAGAAATCCTCTCTTACACTATAGGATTCAGGGCCAGCTTCTGAAGTGGACATACTCTTCAGTCTATATATACACACACACACACACGACTAATCCTTTTCTACCACTAGGGTCAGTCATGCCTTCTGAATGCCAAAATGTTCCTGTACATTGCTGTTGATTTTATAGGGACTGCTCAATTCAAAAGCAAGCCTGAGGTAGCAACTAGTAATCATGCCAGAAAGGAAGATTAGACCCCTCTGCTGGCTGTAATGCCAGACCCGCTCTTGGTTAATTATATGTCTCAGGATTACATAACAAAGACATGTTATTCACCGCTTAGCAAGGGATTTAAAAAAATGCAAAAGAGAAGAACCAATGTAAAAGCTGGAAAGAGAATGAAATAGAAATACAAAAGATTTAATTACAAATGACATTATTTGCATTCTCAGCAGCTTAATTCAATTTTATTTTCTTATTGCTTTAATCTTTGGGCTTAATTCAGTGGAACATAGTGAAAAAAAGACTATGAAATCCCTGCAAGGTTTATTGGGATGCAAGGAGGCACAAAGGACCCTGATGGGACTGCCACGGTGGGCGCTGAATGCTTTTGAATTAAGCCCAAAGCATTTTTCTCAAATGAGGTGAATACATTTTTTCTTGATCATGGAGGTTTAAATCTGAAAGGGAGATGATACACATCCAAAATTCCCCCCTTGT
Organism: Sternotherus odoratus; assembly: GCA_032164245.1. Classification (NCBI taxonomy): domain Eukaryota; kingdom Metazoa; phylum Chordata; order Testudines; family Kinosternidae; genus Sternotherus; species Sternotherus odoratus. The sequence goes on along the minus strand of JAVMKO010000022.1, from coordinate 13,459,350 downwards.
GCTAGTGTGAAATGTGACCTGAACAACTCTAATTTTGATGATAGACCCCAGTGTTTTTTGACGTTTAATCAAGGAAGGGAAAACAGATATTTTAAATGATCAGGAAAAAAAAAAACTGTTGTGCTTGCACTGAAAAAAAAAAATCTCATTTACATATTACACAGCACTAGCAACTGAGAACTGTGCTAATGATGCTAGGAGAGAAATGAGCTCAGTGTTCCAGAGGGGGCTTGCAATGCATTTGGGGTTTGCAAGAATTTTAATTAAATTATTAAGCAAAATGATGGTGCAAATCTCAAGGAGAATAATGCATGTAACATATCCTCCCCCCCCCCAAAATAGTTGAAATTGTGTTCAGAGGGTTTACCACTACAATGAGGTATTAATTAATGTGAAACAAATTAAGTGATCCAAATAGTAAAAATGACAAAATATGGGTAATGTTTCTAGTGGGAAATAATACACTTGACAACTAAAATAGTTTTTACAATTCCACCTATTTTCTACGTAGGGAGAGTGTTCTCCGCCAGGCAGAGGAAATTGCCTTGAATTTGTCCTTTTCCCTCTTCCTTACCACAACTGTGGTCTATCATTTATTTATTGTAATTGGATTTTGTTTTACAATTCTGTGATGACTTATTTACCTTATTTTAGATAGTCTATTAAAATAACAGAAGAGCATAGCAACAAAGTATCAAATGATAATTACTTCAACCAAAATATTGTATGTGCTCTCCCCAGGAACAAAGGACCATCACAAACCTCATTACTTCACACTCCAAGTACCAGACACACTTCTCCGACCTTCCTTCTCAGATAGAAACCTAGAGTAGACTGTACATTTAAAACCAAACCAAACCGCACACAGTGAGCACAGTTCTCCTCCGGGGGAGAGGTGTGAGAAAGAATGACCCACACGTGACAACAATTGTTAGTCATGGTGCTGACTGCACTACTGGACGGAACTCAGATGCTATGCTGATGAGCAGGTATAGGAACCTAGACAAAACAGAATTGAGTTTTGTGTTGTCATTAAACCCAAGCATACCCTTTATGGGACAAGGAACTGCATCGGAATAATATCACCCACTGATACACCAACTCTTTACAACATCATTAGTCACTTTATCATCACAGGAAGACTAGATTTACAAATGAGAAAGTTTGTCAACACTTGTATCCTGTTCTTTGCAAATGCCAAACCAGTAAGAGTAACAAAGAACTCATTAAAGTAATTGCATGCCAACATTACCAGGCACATTAGCGCTAGAAGGCGGGTTAATAAAATACTGGAAGTCTGATGCTTTTCAGAATCACTAGAGTTTAGGAGGGTCACCTGTTATTCTTAATGCTTGGATTGTTTGCAAGGAGAAACTGGAAGGAAGTGGCTGTCTTTAAAGAATGAATGTAATATCTACAGTAGCTAATGAAATGTACCAGTTCCTCCATCCACCAGATTAGGTGAGAAATACAGCTAACCAAGAAAGGAGGCCTCACCAGCTTTGGTTTCAATGAGCAAGGTGATCCCAACACAATCCCCCGCCCAAATTGTCTTGTAATGTGCAGCCTTCCCCTAGACAGTTCAGAGAAATAACAAGATTTGTTTGTTCTTCTAAATACACAAAAGCACACCACAGCCTATGAACTTACATGAAAAGGTGTGTTTACCCCAGTTAACACCACACTGAGTTGGCCTATATTAAAAATAAAACAAATGTGTTAAAAATAGGACACATGTTAAGTGATGACAAGTGAATGGAATAAAGTTACAAAGAAATAAAAGTGCAAACATGCATCTTGAAATCTAAAATTCAGCCTAGCCAGGTACAAGCTTTGCTCAAGAGAGTTAACCTATATTCAGTTTCCAGAGACTTCAATCCCCCTTGGTTGAAGGACCCATTTTTCTCGGCTTGCAAGACCCCTGGTCCCTTGTGTCTGCCTATGATGGAAGACACCCTGTCTTTATAGAACAGCAAACCTAGGAAATGGATTCTTCTGAGGGTTACCCCTCAAAGTAAAGTTTATGCAAGGTGTGAGGAAGACAACATGGAGTCTGGTGGTGAAGGGCATTCTTTGCTCATTGTTCTCCCACTTGTTAGCTTAATATATAAAACTGGGCCTTCGTTGTCTGGTCAGAGACTCAAATACACATTCCTTGATCTAACTTCCCCTGACATGCCTGGTTTAAACACACTTTAGTCATAATTCTAGCATATATCCATAACTCTTAATACCCACGTGTATGTACATCACACAAGAACATTAACGAGCAGGGAGTTGTTAGTTTTCACATGATACCTCACAAGACACATTCTGTACAAAGATTACTACAACAGGTGTGTAGGGTGTGAATACAGGGGTACGTAGTGTCTCACAACCACAACCACTGCACAAACATCAATTGCTTTTAGCCAGCCATAAACAAACCTGAAGAGAGAGCCTGACCCTGTGAGGACCCGAGTATGCCAGCTACCCCTGCCACAGCTTGCCAAGATCTGTATGTTAAGGTCCCCTCTCTGGTTCTCATGTATCTTTAGCCCCCCTTTTACATGGGGACTCCCACAGTCCCAGTGGCTAGTTGGAATGAGGATAGAACTAGGACACCCCAGTGATTTGGCAGGAACAGCTCCTACCTCTGAAGGTCTGGTGGTGGTAAGTGCCATTAAAGTGGATTCATATGTCCTTTATGCCCACTAAGACTGTGATGTGGTTAGTGACTCACCACTGCAGCAGCTCCTGCTGTTTAGTCCAGGAATTAGCTCTCAGCAGTCCAGGAGTGACTCCGTCCGTCCACTGCTCTCCATCGGTATCTGGACCCACGTTGCTCCCTGCTTGGTGGTGTCTGCTTCCAGACTGTTCCCGTCTGCTTTGAGGCAGTGCCCCTAGTCCAATCTCACCCCCTTCCGGGGTGGGGGAAGTTAACTGCTCCCACCACACTGGTCAACCACAACCCCTCAGTCTAGCCCCTCAGCTCAAGGGCTGGTTGCAGTCTGCTCTGGCTGTTCCTCCACAACCAGGTGCAATACAAGGGACAGACCCAGGCCCACCTGCTACTCTGGGTCCCGATGCAGGGAACCTATAGGAGCAGCCTCCCTGCCCTTCTTCTTTCCCCTTGTCCAACCACTGTCCCTGGGCCACTTCCCCTTTAACCACTTGCACCTTTTTGGCCCTTCTAAGCAGGGGCCACTGCCTAAGCAGGTAATGGGCCAGAGCTCTCCTCTGCTCTGCTCCCCCAAGCCTGCCCAGCACTGCTCTGTCTCAGAAGTCAGTCCTGCTCCCTTGCCAGCCAGAGGGAGACTCCCTGCTGGGCTGCTCAGCAGCCTTTATATAGGGCCTAACCTGGCCCCGATTGGCTGGCTCTCTCTGGGCCCTGATTGGTTCCCCACAGGCCACTCTGGCCTGTTCTAGCTCACTCTCTTATGGGCCTTTTATGTGAAGGTTTTCTGGTGTAGTGTAGCTGCCACAGTAGCAAAAAGGGAACTCCTCATGAATGAAACACACCCATAGGTTCTGGCATCCAGGCCAAGTATTTCCTCTACAGCCCAGATACAAATACCATCTGGGAGAGTAAACAGTGGCAGAGAGCCCTCGGCCTTTGGTTTGCTAGGAGTTGCCTTTCTTTAAAAACCGGATTTTAATTCTTTTGAAAAACATCTGTAAAACTATTTCAATGCCTGATGTAAACAGAGCCTTAAAGCGTTTATAATGGGAAGGAAATAACCTACTGGACATGGTGAAGGGAAATATCTGATCTCCTCCCCTTGTTTGTCTTTTTCCATTCTGAGAATCAGGAGAGGAGTTTATGGTATGTGATTCCCAAGTCTTGTCTACTGCAATAGGTGGATTGGATTCTGTATCTGGAATGTCTTTATTTGCAAGGTAGATTACTTTGAAACCTCACATATGTGACAAATAGTTCAGAAAAGTTCAGGAGTTTAGGTTGCAGTGCATTAAGTTAGATTGTGCAGTCTAATGCCACAAAACATGAGTCAATTGGCTGTGATGGATCACCTGGGGAATGGGTCATGTGGGTGGGATAAACAGCAACTCTCCATGAAAAGACAATTAATCTTTGGGGGTGGAGAGGTGGTGGGTGGTAGTTTGCAATCATCTAGTTCCAGTGTTTGCATGCTGAGTCTTTTCACCAATCGTTCCCAGCTGGGCTGTCCAGGACAAGAGAGGGTTTTTGTGTGACAGGGAAGGATAAATGGAAAGGGTGTTTTAGGTGTGTAGGAAAGTAGCTACCAAAACCGTTTGCTGCCCTGGTCAAGTTCCAGGCGGGACTCTGCGATTTCTTTTCCAAAATTAGCTTAAAGCAAGCGAGGCTCCACTCAGATTATCCTCCAAGCTCATGTTTGCCTGGAACCTTAGCATTTATTTATTTATTTCACAGAGAAAGTTGCTTGCTTAGCTGTTAACATCCTGTTTTAAATCCTGCCCAGCTGCTTTTTATCACTGTAAGAACATTGCTCATATTTCCTCATACCTGGATGGTCCTGCTGCAACTAGTGTTCCACAAGTCACACTTCTGCTTTCCCTAAATTGGATTATTACGATTCAGTGCTTCCTGGGCTGCCCAGGAACGATTATATCCTGTGTGCCAGCGGTACAGCATGCTGCAGTATTGGGGTTAACACACACTCAAAGCTATCATCTCTGTAATCCCTGTTAGCTTCCTGTTTGCCAGTGGATTGAACTAATACCACCCAAAGTTGTTTCACATTGTTTTCCTGGTAAGATTCTTTCTTATTTATCAGAGAAACTTGAAATCCACAAGCTTGGTGTGTGCTTCTATTACTTGTCCCATCTTGGTTCAAAATCAGGGTTGCAGAACCTGGACATTTCCAGTTTATGATCCTAGGGCCAAGTTCTATTCTTATTTACAATGAAAAAACTGACTGATGTGCAGCAGCACTTTCTGTGCCAGTCTGGCTCACACACAGCTCTGCTCCTGCCCTGGATCCTGCCCCATTCCCCCCCCCCTCTCCCCCGTATCTATGTGCCTATTCTTACTCCCTCACCAGCTCTGCTGTGGCACTGGAGTCCTGCACTGCTTCTGGGTCTCCCGAAAGCAGAGCGTGAACAAAGAACAGAACCAGGTGAAAATGGACTCACCATTAAACCCCCAAGAAAAATTCCATTTAAAAAGCAATATTTGTAAAATTGTCATCCTGCTTAGTGCTTAACCGGGGGCAGTTTCTGTAGAACTGAAAATCCCATTTGGTGGGTATTAAGAGCAGTTTTATATGCTGGGGGGGGGGGGGGGAAGAAATGCAAACCCAGACAAGATCCAAAATAGCCCACTTCAGCTGGAGGATCCTGATGGCAGGTCTCTGTTTTCACCACTGGACCAGCATGTGGCTGGTGTAAATAGTGGAGCTTGGGAGTGGGGCCCATAAACTTCTACTTCAATAACTCCACTTAGCTCTGCTGTACCTGTTGCTCTGAGGACAGATCTAAGATTTGCCGTGCACTGCTGCTTAGCTGACTCCTTCCAAAGGCATTAAATAATACCCTGGGTTTTGTGAGAGCCAGACAGACCCTGAGATGTTCTTTGAATGGGGTGAATGTCAGTGTGTTTGTTGGAGAAAAATGTCCATCAATGTTTGATTTGGGGGAATCAGCACCATGGTTTAGTTCCCTACCCTTATTCGGGTAATTGATCACCACTCGCTCAGTGTTAATTAACAGCAAAATTACTGTATGTGATTCCTCACTTTTATCACCCTCCTAAGCAGAGCAATTCCTGCAGGACCTGTGTCCTGCTCTCCCATCCGCAAAAGACTACGTGGTATTCACTCTGTGACAAACCATTAAAAGGGACACTTGAAGAGTCAATAAACCAATAGCTCCACTTCGGTTGCTTTCCCAGTATTGATTCCATTCATAATTATTTATCTTAATGCTGGGCTCTGGGAAGCTGCCCATTTAACCCTTTGAATAAACACCTTGCCCCATTTTCTGCCTGCCAGCTCACCTCGCAAACCCAGTGGGCTGAGAGGTTCTCTCCAAAATGGTGTGGCTTAGCAATTTTATGCTTGCGCTAGCAGAGGTGGCTTCCCCTGATGGTCAATAGGGAGCCAAGATAAATGTCTGAGTAAGCAGCCTGTTGCTAGGATGGGGAGAGGATGGACTGCAGAGAGTTTTAAATGGGGAAAGAATGCATTGTGTGTTTGTAATGACGCCTGTGGTAAAATCTAGTCACATACAGCGATTGTATTCCTAGACAGTGAGGCTAGAAGGCATGTCTAGGGTCACATTTCCAATCCACTCACCTCCTCGGGCACATTCCCCTCACACCATCTTCTGCGTCGTGTGACCGAAGGCCTCCCTGCCGCCGGCTCCGAGCTCTGAGGGGATTTTCCCGCCCTTTTCGAGCTCAGCATTCCGTGCTGGAAGGGAGGCCAGGGCTGCTGGGAACACAACCCGACGCGGCTGCAAACCTTTACCCCCTTCATGTCCTTTCCAGTGCAAAGCATGATGGGCGACGGGGGACGGATTGACACACAAAACATGCAGGCCAGAGCGTGATCCTTCTCATGACATGACCTGCCCATTCCACAAACCAAGACTCTGGGGCTGAGAAATTAGAACCCATGTATCAGCCTGACTCCAAGCCAGTGGAAGTCAATGGGCAGACTGCCATGGGCTGCAATGGGGTTTGGCTCAGGCCCTAGACATAAAGAGGCTGTATCATCCCTTTTCCAGGTTGCTCACACACAGGGATGGGAAACATTCACAAGCTTTCCGTACCATTGGGCTCCCTCAGCATGGAAGTAGCAGGCATTTCCACCATCCCAAAGGGGGGGGGGGGGGAAACCCCCAGTAACCATCTGGATATGCCAGGGGATCTGCAGAGACACAAGGACCCTCTTGCATTTTCCTGTATGAAAAAGCCGTCAGGAGAGTCGCTCAGAGCTCTCTGTCCACTGTCCATTGAGCATTGATGTCTGCTGAAAGTGCAGGTGATTCAGCTCCTTGGAGAAACATCCCCACTGGGAAAACAGATTCTAAAGGAGAACTTTTCAAAAACTCAGACTGTTTTGTGAAACATTGCAGCAGTTTCAGGACTTCTTTCATGCCTGTAGCAATGCATGTGTGGGCACATAACACAAAGGGGGTTCCTGCCCTAAGAAGCTTACGGCCACGTTGCAGATTGTGTTTTAACAATGAAAAATGCCTTTCAAGCAGGAGGAGGCAGAGACAATATTCCTGGATATCTCCATTCAAACATAGAGACTCCTGCTACAAGGCAGGGATTGTTCAAAGGGGACCTATGGTTCTTTCAGTCCAGAATATTACACAGACTGGCAGTAATCTGACTTTTCAGAACAGATTGACATATGCCAGGCTGCTTCCTCTTCTCACTTACCAGCCTCCACCTTTCACTGCTGCAGATCAAACAGCCCAGGGAAAACCTTCTCTGGCGAGGAGGTACTAACTGCAAAGGGCTTCACCTGGTCAGTGCTCCCCCCTCTCCGGCCGTTCCCCAGAAGCAGACCAAAACCACAAGAATGAGGAGAAGGGAAATCCAAACTGCAACAGCCGTCTCCTCCTTTACCGCTTGGATACTATGCTCGCAATGCAGTTCTCTGCATTCACCTTCAGCCCCGGTGTGAACTCCTGGCCCCACAGAAGCAAAAGCAAGTTTTACCATTGACTTCAGGGGGCTCACCCAGGAATTCACAATTCACGGCAGCTGTGCCAGAGTGGATAGCACTCATCAAGACTCCTGCATGTCAGGGACTGCTAGTGTAGGACAAAAGACAGGAAGGGCCAGAACTCTTAGTGCAAACAACAGCAAGACACTGAGGCCCGAATAGGGAAAGAAAATAAGACTCTCAGCAGTGCCCATCCTCCATTCTGACTTGTGTCTGCAGCTGCGCACATCTGGCACTAAGTGCTATGGTGCTGCTGTGGGGTGCACACCGGGGTACGGTGGTTTTCTGCGCCTGCTGCTGCTCAGGTTGCTCTGACAGGAAAGAGCAGAGGAGCCTGGGCACCTCCGCAGTTGAATTTCAGCATGCTTGACACTGACTGAGTGGTGAAGGGAAAGGTCCTACCAGTGTGAGCTATTCGATGTTTCAGCATCTATCCTTGACACACTTTTCCTCCTGCTCTTTTTCCTCCTCCCTGCCCCTCCCTTTTTTCTAATGTCAGACAAAACACAAAGCGCATCTCAAAAGCAAAGCCGGCAAACGGGTTTCAAAAGCCCAGCTGAGGACACTCTCACAGAGCCGTGACAATAGACCATTGAGAGTGGGGGTGGCAGGGGCGAGAAAGGAGAAAGAGCCAGATACAGGTTGAGAGATCACATTCCTCTGCTTCTGTCACTGCTGGTACAGGTGCCCCAGTGACATCTGCATCCATGTTGGGGAAGGCAGACAGCTGGCATCAAGCAGAGGGTGGGTTATTTTTTTCATGGAGCATTAGACCCAAAGTGAGAACATTTTCTAACTGTTTTTATTGTGCAAACCTCTAAAAAAGTCACTGGGGTGACCCAGTTTCTGAAAGGCAGAACACCTGTGAAATGTGGCAGTGAGGCATCTTAGTCCCTGAGACAGCAGGAACTTGTGGCAGGGAGGATTACAGCTCTCCTCACATCTCTCCTCCTCCTGGCCCTGGGTCCTTTGTCCCCACCTCCCTCCACTACTTTTCTCTCCTCATTGCAACTCATGTGTTTCACTAGGAAGGCACCCACTGTGGTCTGTAGGGGGAATTCTTACCCTGCCCTCTTTGAGCACTGTCACTCTTTCTGAAAGCTTCATTTCTCTACTGGGTGGAACAAATTCATCCCATTGCAACTCTGGCCAATGTGTCCAGAGGCCAGCACTGTCTGATGCTTAAACACCCACTTGGGATGGTGAGGTAGGGATCTGAACACAGCCCTGGGTGACTAGAATTCTTCACCTACAGTGCAAGTACTTGGTGGGCACTGATGGTGTAAGGGAGCCATTGTGCTTCACGTCTGGCCCAGCGGGATCAAGTCTCAGCTTGAGAAATTAGTCAGAGCTAAGACTGCCAGCACGGTTTAGTTCAACTTCTAGTGCACCATTCCAGCTGTAACTGAGGGTAGCATTTCCAAAAGCTCTTGTCACTGGGAGCCTAAGTCCTATCGACTGTCAATGAAAATGTTGCCCTGAGAGTCACATGCTCATTTCACCCAGGCCATCCACCGGCTGTGACTCACAACTGCACATGCAAAAATCCTTCTTCCTAAATTTATTAGTCTCTAAGGTGACACAAGTACCCCTTGTTCTTTTTGCGGATACAGACTAACATGGCTACCACTCTGAAACCTGTCATCCTTTTGTGATCTTCCAGTTGTTGTTATACTAACATCTCCTATTCCGCCCCATATTTCCTCCAAAATGCCCTTCTGTTTTAACTCGTAATGGCTTTCCTAAAGCCATAACCTGCTTTGTCTGTTGTTTAATAGGAAATCAATATTGTTGTAATACAATGAAATTAACATTGATTTATCTCATTGTAACCGGCAGCTAAACCAATAAGGTATTAGTCAATATGTTCACTCTGGGAGGTCCAGCCTGCTTCTTCAAGCCTGATGTATTTCTCTTTGCTAATAATTAATTACAAAATCTGGCATGAGGTTTGCAGAAGAGATTAGACAGAATTACTGCTTGCAGCAGTTTTCTGAATTAATGCAGAAATAGAACCCATCAAACTGAGATGCATTTAAATGTATGCATACAATATGTGCTGGCTTACAGGTTTCTGCACTAGGCAGAGTGAGTGTGCACACATGTGAGAATGCATGCCAGAGTGCGGGGGGCGGGAGGGGACGGCTGCGGCAAAGAGGACCTGGATAATGAAAGAAATGCTGTTTAAGTGGCCCAGATTCAGTAGCACAGAACACTACATGCTGTGACATAACCTCGATTTGAGGAGCCCTGAAGAAGCCACTGATTGAATTCAGACACCAGGATAAGGTAGCCTCCATGTGCAGTCCAAGCCAGAAGTGCAACTCACAGTGCTCGACACACGGTTCAGAACCATACACAAGCTGAGGAACTCACGATTTCTACTGCTGGGAGGAAGATGCCAGCCCAAGCTGAGGGTGCAGCTGTGCTGCTTTATTTTCTGTTTATATACAGATCACAGGCAAAAACAAAAAGTGCCCTGCACAGTGCGATATAAATAATAAAATACTAATAAGTCACCATGGGACTGAGTGCCAGATTTAAAGATAAAGCTCCTGGTGCAAGGGGATCAGGAGGTAAAGACTTCAGCTTGCCAGTCTGGGTAACGCTGGTGATCCTGCCCTAGATACAGGGGCTGCAACTCAGGGACCATGTGAAATGCTCACTGGCCTTGAGGGTTTCCACTTACAAAGCTTGTTTCATGTTGAGATGATTCACAGAGCCAGGCAGAAGCAAAAATTAAACCAGGGCCAGGTAGCTTTGGTCAGATCTGGAGGGCAGAGTCTACATTCCCTCTATGAAGAACTTCAGTGTGCCTGTTTTTCAGGAGGGCTGCTCTGCTATAGCCCCCCAAATCCTGTCTCCAGTGCACTGGCCTTTCCCCTCACCAAAGCCCACACTGCAATGCAATGCGTAGGGAGCCCCAAGGCTGTGGGATTCGTAGTATGTGCCCTTGGCACAAGTTTCCCCAAAAGTGACCTACTTTGTACACGGTCAGATCTCATGCATGGAAACGAGGAATGGTTGTAATTCTCCTCCCAGCAAAAGATGAGAAACTAATTGCCTCAGCTCAGAAGGAAGGAAGATATTGATATGACTTGTATATTCCTGGTCAGTATTAAAACAAACCCAGCCCTGGAGTCAAAAGACTGATAAGAGGGAAGAACTGGTGATTCCCATTTCCCACAGCATGAACAACAGTAGAGTAAATTAACGACCCATCCGGCCATTGCAAGGGTCAGTTAGGGTTAGAGACCCAGAGTGTTCAATTTCTTTGACGCCACAAGATTAAAATGAACATGGGATGCACAATTCACATTCACATGCACCCAAGCCAGGGGAAGGACCCAGGCTTCATGAACCAACATGAGAGCACCATGCATGGATGATTTTGAACAGTTCCATCCTCTTCAGTTTATTAATTGGCATTGACAATCCTTTACCATAAACTAGACTTGAGAAGTGACAGATATAGAAAGCTACAAGACTGTAATCAGGGGCTTCTACTAGGAATAGTTCCTGTGAGATCTACCCTGATAACATTGTTAACCAATTAAGAATAACCTAATCATCCAAGGCAAGGAAGGAGAACGTGATTAAAGCTGAATCATTTGATGTATTTGAGAAATCAGAGCGGATTGCCAGCAGGGATAATAGATGATTTTATCTCAGCCAATTTTTAAAAGCAGCAGAAGGAGATAGGCAATTCCTGTGGAGTGACCTGCACTGAATCATTGACTTTTCAGACTAACTGAAGGTCTGGAGTTGTTGATTGTTTTTGGCTAAAGGCATTTGAAGGTTCTGTAGTGACAAGTGCCATTTAAGGCCCTGGTCCTGAGACTGAATCCATGTGGGCAGAACTTTGAACCTGCGTGGAGCTCCCTTGATGTCAATGGGTCTGACTGCGGGATCGGGGCACACATTTGGTTTCAGGGGCTGCATGCCCGAACGCCATGTATGAAAGGTTTGTCTCTAACCACTACTTCCAGCTAGCCTGCAGGTATCTAGCTTACCTTCCCCTCATGATGTACCAGTGGCATATTCCTCTGGGTTTGCTCTAGGTCCCTTTTCACTCTTTGTATTTTATTATATGCTCAACCATGTGCCACACTATTCAGCTCTTATGGTCATAACTATCATTTATAGGCAGATAATGTACAGGTAGGTGAATTATATTCAGAGGCTCTTCATATTCATGTCTCTCATTGTATGAGTAATATCTCCAAATGGATTTATGCTAATCTTTGAGTAGTAAACAGACATGAAGAAGAAGTCATTTGGGTCCCAATAGCTTGCCTGTCTGTTGTATGAATCTCCAACTTTCGAGACGAACTCACTCCACATTGCTTCTTTTTCCGTGGTACCTGATTTGTGAGTTACCTTTCACTCACGTATTATTGCATTTACATATTGTATCTTGGGATATAACAATTCTAGATGAGGACTAGAATTAGAATCTGGGAAGTCTGTAAGATATGTTTTCCTTGTATACCCACCTACCTATTTGAAGTGTGGGCAGAAAACACTCCACAAGAGTGGCATAAACCTGGAATAAAGCCATCAATTTCATTGAAGTTGCACTGATTCAAATCCAGATTACACTGATTCAAAATCCAAAAAGCAGAATTTGTCCTTGGAAATACACACACGCACACAATCGTGTGTCCTTTGTGTTATATACTGACTTTGTTGAATCACTGCAGCAAGGGTTAAATGATGCATGAAAAGGAGACTTGCTGTCATAGCACAGCGAGAGAATATGGACAATAGTGATGCTCTACTGCTTGATGGACTGTCCATCTCAGACACCTCCAGAAAAGCACACCCACCTGAGATGGCTCAGAAAGTAACACCTAACAAAAGCCACTGCACAACAACACACCAAAACGGGCAGCAAACAACTAATTGTGTGGGAAAGACAGTAAGAAAAAAGAAGACTGCAGCTCTCTGAGAGCCAATATGGGGGATTTCACACCAGCTACCAAGTGTATTTGGCAAATGGCATGGTTGCTATAAGCTGCTACAAGTTAATTAAGAGCCCAAATATGAGAATACTAACCCTTATATTCAGGTTCTTTGACAATCACACACACCAGGGGTGCTAATGAGATAATGTGTAATAAAATGTAATAAACTATGTGATCCAATGTAACTCTCTAACCTCCTAGAGGTTGTATTTCTCTGATCAAAATAAATATTCACCTTCAGCCGGCCTGTGCTTCCACCAGGAAATTCTGCTTAGGAGAAGGAAAGAAAGAACGAAAGATTACAATAGTGTGTAGAGTGTGAGTACAGGGGTGCTTAGTATTACACAGTTATGCTAGTAAAAAGTTACACTACTCCTCACTATCCTTGTCTTTTGGGGCATCAGCTGATCACCAGTTAAGGTGGGCAATGACTTCGTTGCCACTGCACGGTCTTGTATGGAACAATTAAATACTTTACACCTGGAATCATAAAATACCAGATATCATTGTTACTCTCATAGAGCATTTCCTATGATCGCTAACTACATGTGATTCAAAAAACAAATCAAAGAGTAACAAACGCCCATGGATTTATGACTGAGCGACAGGACATTTTGTTTTTCACTTGGAGTGTTGGGGAAGCAATTTCTCATGAAATTTTAATAATAACGTGGTTAACTTTGAAACAGGAGGGAATACACCTCCGAGAGGAATGCTCTTGACTGCAGTGTACATGAGATCTACAATAATTCTGTTGTATTAATATAATTACCAGGCAATCCATTTCAATAACATAATCATGGACCCATATTTCATTCCTCAATTACTGCACTGATTAGAGTCATTTCTAAATCATGACCTCCTCAAAAAACCCATTGCCAAAATGATTTTAAAAAGAGAACAATCCAATAATTACTCATGCCATGTTAAGCTAATTAGCCCAGTGCTTGCAGAGCAGAAAGGCTTTTGGCTTGTTGGATATTCACCGGTAGTAAGATGGGTCCTATTTATTTTATTCTTTCATGTTTACCACTTTAAAGACAGTGGAAGTTTTATAGAAAGTACAAAGCCCTTCTCAAACAAATTGCTAGTAAAAAGTAACATATTTCCACCGATTTTAATTGAAAAAGGTTTATGGTATTTATTCAAAAACCTGTGTCCAGAAAGTGTCTCCACAAAAGCAGCTCTAAGAAAACTTTGGTGCTTTTGTCAGTTTCTTTGGTGCTTTTCTTAGACAGTCACTGAATGTCTCTCTTGTGGTATTTGTTTAATGTTTGTTTGTTTCACTTACAACCAATGTCATTAACATCAAAGATTTGAAAAAATAGGTAATAATAAATAATATAATATTTATCTTTGTGGAACTGGAACCTGAAAATATCTCTCTGTTCAAACATATGCATGACTCAGCATGAGCACTGTCTCACTGACTCCAGTAGAATTACTGAGGTGAGTAATGTGTTTGCAGGTTGGAGGATTATTTAGCTGTCTACGCAGCTAAACAATCTGGGCTCCCAAAAAGTGTTACAAGTGGAGCATTAACACATCCAAAATGACTAGTACTATTCATGCAATTTGTGACATCCTTACAAAACGTTACAGAACCAATAATGTCCATAAAAATATTTTCATGCATTTGCTTTTAATCTCTGATAAATTTAACTGAAATATGTTTGCTTTAGCAATGGCCATTTCTTCAATATCTTTCTTGGTGCTGTGGGAAAAAGACACGGTAAGAGTCAACCTGCAATCTTTGTTGGAGGTTCAAACTGTTAAGTTTAAAGACTGAAAAAAATATTATTACAATTTAACATTGCTTTGCTCTCCCAGGTTCTATTGGTGAGTAGAGAGAGGAAAAGACAGGTGCCTAACTATCCCCAAAGAGGATATTTCCCCCCACCTTTATTTACCTGCATGTCTGGCTGCTTTCATGGAAGACTCTCTGACAACCACTCAGATTCTGCAATGATGAGCACAGTGTAATTGACATCACAATGCTGTACTTTAAAAAAAATTAAAAAAAAAAAAAAAAAAAAAAAAAAGACAAAAATTTGGAAAATCACTCAGATTTTTGGTTTCTTATCTAAACTGAATCAATCTACCAATCGTTTGAGCTTGACCTCCCACTGTGTATTCTCTTTGTTATCCAGCCAGTGAGGAAATAGTTAACAGTGCTCTAGCCTGCAGTTCTCAGCAGAGTCACAACTCAGATATCTGTAAGCCTTCAAAATATTATATTCTCCAGAGCTGCACCAAGACAGTCCTTTTAAATGTTCTAAATTTGAACAAATTACATTTCTGACTGTCCAGGAGATCTCGGCAATGCACAATGAATGAATTCCACTCGCTTCAATGCTGAAATTAAATAGCAGAAATATGATTGTTTGTTATAAGAAAGCAGTTCCCAAATAGTTGCATATTATACATTATCATGTTATACATGATGGTTTTGCACTGCAATCCTCTGAGATTGTAATGAATAAAATCTTGACAACATTCTTTCCTGCATTAATCATTTTAAGCTGATCCTACAGGATACAAGGGCAAATTAAATTCTATTTGCAATTTCATGCATGACGCACAGGAGCGGACGATTCCTGAGCTAGCAGTTTTTCAGTAAGACAAGCGTGTAAGTTGCAATTATGCAGTTACTTTCTCCCATGTGCCAGCACTCTTATTACTGACAAATTTGTAAATGAAAATGTATGAATGGTATTAAATTCACCTTCAAGGATGTAGCAAATTAAAACGAATAACTCTTAAGACTGTATTTGAAGAAAAACACCACTTTTAATGTTTAAAATGACAAATGGAAACCCCTTGCTACTCCAGAGTTGCTTTCATAGAATGATTTCCCTGTGTGACCTTACTTATCCTGCTAAAAAATATGACATCATGTTTCACAGTATGTGTCACAAGCAGAGAATCTGCAGATGCAGCCACAACAGAGCACTGTCTTTGGGCAGCTTTGCTGCATGATATACCATGATCGCGTATAGATGCCTTCCATTCACAGTATGAATAGTGCAAACTTTCACCAGTTCATGGTGAGGTGCGGTGCATGGCCATCTAGCTGCACAAGTAAGTCTGCTTGACAGAGCTCTTGGCCCTGTTTAGTCAGGCACAAGTTGTCAGATAAGAAAGGAGAGATCGCAAAAGCAGCCACATTAAGAACGAGTAAGACTTTGTTTCATTGGGTTTGGATGGTTCAGAGGATTGGGTTTTGGGGGGACGGGATGGCTCTAGGGATTGGTAATGGCTTAAAATGCAGTGGGTGCTGTTCCCTGGAGACTTTCACCACTAGGAGCTGTGATCAGAAGTCTGTGGGCAGACCCCTTGGGCAAAAACTTGTCCTCATTGAAGTCAGCAGTAGTGCTTCTGGGCTGTTTAAAACATCACATACAATTCAACTGAGAGTCATTAATGCAATCTAGACCATACAGAAGAGTTTGGCCAGATTGTCAGTGCCCCACAGCTCATCATTTGCCAACAGCTTACACAAAAGGAAAAAGAGCTCCCGCCCCAGAACACTTCCCAGAGACTTTCCATTCATCGCCAGAAAAGCACATGGCTCCTGCCCCCCGCACCTCTCCAGTAACCAGGGGACATGCCTGACACACAGTGAGAAGCAACATGAGACAGACGGCCAGTGGCTTAGACATTTTATTCAGATTTTCAGCAGATGAGCTTTGATTGTCTCTCAAAGAAAACTTTGTAGCCAGTCTAATTCACAGTAGCCTGCCTTGACTTTTAGCTAGGCCCCAGAGTGTCTAGCCATGCCACACTGAAAGTGTGCTCTCCTGCACAGATTTACAGTTACCAGCTGCCCGGTTAAGGCAACAATCTGTCACTTCTGCAAGATTAACTATATCTATCTAGGCTGACAGAGGCTCATGCTGCTAATTTTGTGTGATCTACAGTCCTAATGGCTCTTTTCATTTTCGGAGAGATGTGAGAAAGATGGCGTCTGTTAAGCCGCGGTATTTACACAAAGGGTCTCTCTGAGCTGCATAATACAGACATTTATTAAAGGTTTATCTGTGCTGTACATCTCATAATATACCCTTGCTCTGGATCTGCCGCATTTCCCACCCTGCATTTTTGAATTCTGTGCGGTCTTCTCCTGAGTGAAGGCATCTGGGTATTTTTCATGGAGAGAACAATACTGACTGAACAAACCGCTCATTTCTGGACTCTCTCTGTGCTAATCAAACACACAAGATTTCTTACATGTAGCGGAGGCCAGCCCCAGTAGGGGAGGTCCCGAAAAGCACCAGCAATAAATGTGACTACAGCTAGGGAAGGGGATGGCTGAGGAGCGTTAGGCTGGTAATTTCTAGCCTGGTGCAATGGCAGACAGCCTGGACGTCCCGAGGAAGGCCACCTCAGGAACACTGGCTGATCTCAGTGAAACACTGAAAGCTGGGCCTCTTGGCAGTTCAATGAGATCTGCAAAGGGCACAACAATGCAGCTTGTGCCTTTTTCAGTTAACAATGGCTACACAATTGGGGGGGGTGTTATTTGATTGTGTTATCCCCACGAAAGTATGAAGAAATGTCAAGTCTGCTCTTCCCTCATTCTTCCAGGTGTCACTTGTGAGGCCTCTGGCTTTTCAGGCCCCCCCAGGTCTAGACATAGGATGGGATACACTCATGGCACTAGACACGAGGAGCGGCTCAGAGGTAGCAGCTGTACAGTCTGAACTCTCCCGTCCTTTAAAGGAGGAGTGGCGGGAGCCTTGAACAAACAGTGCTTTTCTTCCCGTGCCCCAAATACACAGGTGAGCCCGCCAGTGAGCCTTCGTGACCACAGGGCTGCCCCTTTGGAAATAGACCCAGGGCTTTTAAATATATAGTAAAGCACCAAGAATAACAACAGAATGGAGAAGGCACCATCTCTTCAAAGAGCAGGCTTGAGGCAGAGAGCACTATCGCTGTGCTGAAGTCAGGTCTTGCTAGGGAAGGGATCCCCCCCTGAAACATGGATACTTTTGTTTCCCTTTCTCTCCTGACCACCCTGAAAGCTACAAATGAAGCAGACAGACCAGCTGCCTTTGAGCCAATTAAAGCATCAGATACCAGCCCCTGCAGTGTGATATTGATTCATGGTTCTAAACAGAAGAGCTGTACTAGGGAATCTCTGCTAAAAATAATAATAACAGCCATAATAACCCAAGAGTGGAGCTGGTTCGCTGGGAGATTGTAGGGGGCTGGAGTGCCCAGGATGTGCTGACAGTGTTCTGTTTAAATGAGATCTGATTAACCTCACAAATTCGCTAGCTCCTCTGCTGTGTGGGCTAATTTTTCAGGGGCTTCCCAACACCTTGCACTGTGGAAACCAGACACATTGCTAATGAATCATAAAATGTGTCACAAGTCTCAGAGAACTGGAGATACCGTTGCTAAAAAAAATGAGATGTCAGCCAGTTTTTCATTTCCAAATGACGTTTTCATAACTTCTGCTGGATGCTTTCTCGGGGCGGAGATTGTCAATTAGAGTGACCAGATGTCCCAATTTTATAGGGACAGTACCAATTTTTGGGTCTTTTTCTTATATAGGCTCCTATTATCCCCCATGCCCTATCCCAATTTTTCACATTTGTTGTCTGGTCAATAGAGTTGTCTAATGTCAATAGAACTGGTGAAGATCCATCCATCACGTCACATCAAGTTTATCTCTTGTGGGACTGCAGTGTGGCCAGCTCTCACAATTTTATCACAGTCTCTGGTGTTCTTAAATCCCCAGTTCCTTGAGCTCTCTCCTCCCCCCGCCCCCATCAATTTCTATCCTTCTTGGCTGTGGAGAAAAGGTGGAAAATATAACCCGAGCGACCCTCCGGGGTCAAATCTTGGAAGGTAAAGAAGAAGAAGAACACAAATTGTGTTACTCAGTTTGGAATCTCATCATTTTTTAGCTGGTCTCATGATTCTGGGGGGGCTGACTCGTGATTTCTGAGAGTAGCAACACTCTCTTTGTGGGGGGGTTGGGATGAATCAGGGTGCTTTCCTGAAAGCAGCTTTAGTCCCGAACAAATGACTGGGCTCAATCCAGGACTAACTGGATGGAGTGTAATGGCCTGTGTACAGAGGAGGCCAGAGGAGATGTTCTCACAGTCCCTTCTGGCCTTGAATTCGTTCCAATCCATAGATCGTTCACAGAGTCTAACAAGCAGTGGTTGTAGAAATAAGAGGCCACATTTTCAGAAAACTCTGAGCACCCAGTGGCTACTCATGGCCACATATTACAGAAAAATCTCAGTCCCTGCAGTCAGAAAGTGCCAGGCCCCATGGGTCTAGAACTGGAGGCTCTGACCCCAGGACTAGCCCTAAAAAGCCAGAACACCACTGCTCATGACCTGCTCCGCCCACAGACTGTGTGAAGTCCCACTTCAAGTGGCTTGAGGGCAGCAGCCTCCTGGCTCCCAGTTGGCTCCCTACCCTGAATAATGCCAAGGGTCAGTCTATGGAGTGGCCTGGCACCAGTATGTTTGTCTTGCAGCTGCCCTGGCCATTCCTGCTCCTGGCTTTGACCTTGGCTTCAGTTGGTCTTTGCCTCCTGCTCTGGACTTTGAAATCTGACTGGGACTCTGTCAGGTTCCAGGCTAGTGTCAATACCAAGTGCCAATGAGCTTCTCTGCTGCCCCCAGCCTCAGGTTTGACCCTGTGATGATCTTTGGCCCTGATTTGCTCTGATGGTGCTGGCAGAAATGCGACCAGGCGAATGATTTAGGGTGTGCTCAAAAATCCGCGAAGATTGAAAGAATACCGCGGCTCGGCCCGTTGCTCCGTCGCGGGACCGTGGCTCGGCCCGTTGCTCCGTCCGGGGGGAGCGGGACCGCGGCTTGGAGCACTCGGCTGGGGAGCGCGAGACCCGCAAACCGTGGACCCCAATTTCCCGGGCTGGAGCTCCTGGCAGTAGTTTGCCCAGCCCTGCCTTAGCCCCTTTGAAACTGACAGGGGAAGGTGCATCTCACGGTGGCAGAATAAGTCTCCTGGCCTCCTCTCCTTCCCTTACTCCAGTGCAGTGATGGGGAAGGACTCTCCTTCCCACCTGTGCAATCTGCTAAGTGTCCCAGAGATGCACAGTCTCACTCAGACTGCCAGGCAGCCCAAAGGCAGTGGGAAGTGGCGGTGAGCACAGGAGTTGCTCACAGCACCAACAGCTGGCCAACTGCAAGGGGAATGGGGCCATGGGGAAGAATGGTGTGCAGTGGCTACAAAGGACATCACTTTGTGGGCTGCACCTATGAGCACTGCTGCTCTGTGGTCCCCTCCGCCCCGCGCCACCCTGCATGGTACTGTGAGGTCCTGGAGACAGCATGCTGGGAGACTCTGGTTTACAAACCTATGTCTTGGAGAAATGCTTTATGCTTTCCTTTGGAGGAACTGCATTATTTTATATACCCACCAGCTTGAAAATTGGGTGATCTGGGTTGTGGCAAATCAAGCTCCATGCAAAAGTTCAAAGCCATTTTCAAATGCACTTGTAAGGAGCCTTTGTGTTTCCCAGGTTCTAATGTAACATTCTTCTGAACCCTTGGGGGGGAGGAAATGGGCACTTTTCTTCAAAGCAGTATTCTCTGGTCACTCAGCCCCTCTTTTCTCCTTCTGTGCATTATTTCCCCCCGGGGAGCAAGTGGGTTTTGTGGCAGCATCATGTACAATATCAGGCACCATTCCCTCCCCCTTGGTTAACTCTCAACAGCTTTCTTTTTTCACTTGCGCCGTTTATTAGGTGAGACCGCTGGACACAAGCAGACCAAAGCAACGGAGCAGGTGAGATGCATACGCCCCATTTCTTACGAGTTGCAGCTCCCAGGCGGAACCATCGCCTAAGTTCATACCTCCAGGGAAGAATATTTTTGTTCAGGAAATGCTTTTTCTCAGAATGCAATGTCAGGACAAGGAATGAAGGCTGCCAGCAACTCCCAAAGGGACAGCAGCCTGCACTAGCTCCCAGGAACAGGATCTACAGGTCTCTGGTCCATGCCTCTGCAAACACACCAGCAGTAGCTAACGTACGGTACCATTCCCTAAAGCTGAAGTATTCTGTGCTGCTGAGGTTCTTCTTCCATGCCCATGATATCTGAGGACTATAACACTGTGGGGTTTTTTAATGGTGCCCATTAAATGGTGCTTTCCTATGCATGGTAAGGACTGGAGAATATGTCCAAGGTATTAACTTCTCTCTTGCCAGTCATATCTTCAGCTCATCTGGTTCTGATGAGAATTTAGAGGCATCCCTACGATACTCATTTGCAATCTTTACATTTTTTTCCAGGAGATGTGGGTCTATTTAGGTAGCTCTGCTTTTCAGTGTAACTGTTCATTACCTTGACAGATGTTTCCAGTGTTTGCCTCCCTGTTCACAGCCCATACCTGGTTGTGATGGTGCAGACAGTAGAGACACTGAAGGATCGCAGGATAAAGACAGTTACCGCTAGCAGTTTTACATGGCAGTTTATCACACTATTAGCTCTGGCCGAATAAAGGTTTGGGTTTGGTTTTCATCCTGTCTCTATACTGACTCGTCCCCTCTGCCTTCACTTCCTTCCCACCCCACGATCCCCCAAGTGGAAGAATAAACCCAGTCTTTGAGAGCAGCGAGCTCATAGGTATGGGTTTGATATCAGTGGTAGGTGAACTAGTCTTGCCTTGTTTTGAATCCAGACCTCTGGGAGTTCAACTCCCAAGACATAAGCATTACAACTGCATGGCGGGATGCAAAGGGACGGGTGAAGGGGTCAAAGCCCGTGGCTAAAGGAACTAGCACAGCCATAGCAGGGCAATGACAGGGATGAAAACAATAAGAAAGAGCCACTGGCTGGCTGTATGTGCCGCCCCAAAAGTCCCTTGATAGACAGATGCACACACTGGCCTTTTTTGCCCTCTTACATTGCAAACGCCTATCTAATTTGCTCACCCCAGGAAGTGTGAGTGGTTGTCTCACTCTCTCATTTGGCTGTCTAAGTTTTAGAGCCACTGTCTGACTTTAGCACATTTGTAGTGCTTCCCCCCAGGAGTCTGAGAAGTAGGGGTTCAATCTCCACCAGGCATTTATAACAGCTACAGATACTCCTGCTCAGTTTGCTATTGGAACAGGTGGTAATTAGCAAGCAACTAACTCTAAGGGGGGAAAATAACCATGTTAATAGTTTGCAGAAGGCATTTGGCTCATTTCTGTGAGATAATGGTTTATTGCTATTACAGAAAGGGGATTTGATTAACATAGATGACAAAGCAGCAGCAGGAGAAGGACATAGAAAGAGCCACAAGACAATAACTAGATGTAGCATATCACTTAACAGATTCACCCCTTGGAAATACAGCTGGCAGGTAATACAGTGTATCAGGTACTCAGACTGTTCACAAACATGGGCTAAGTACCTCGATAGACAGATGCACACACTGTTAACTGAATTACTACACTCATCACAGTGCTGGGCTTCTCAATGCAGTCCAGATTCGCTCTGGATGCCTTTCAGCCTGTCTGTAGTCTGCAGTAGCTTTAAACCAGAGGAAAAAATTAAACAAGCTGGCTGGCCAGTGGCTATAAGGATTAATGCACTAACCTCTCCAGCTTCCATGCTTATGGCTATGAGGGGCTCAGATGTGGCTTAGTTCAAAAACAAAATGAATTTGGAGTCTGTTTGCCCCTTGGTTGTCCTCTGTGCACATCACTGTTCAACTTTCACAGTGCAAAGCAACACAGTTATGACCTCTGCTCAGCACAAGAGGCAGATGGGGTTAGCAGGGGTTACGGCGGTCATGCCTGGCTGCCCCTGTTATACCAGACCTGGCCTGAGCTCTGTCTAAACCAGTGGTGGACAACCTGTGGTCCACCCACCACCCATCAGGATAATCCGCTGGCGGGCCACGAGACAAACACCTCTCAGGAATGGTCTAGTTATCACATAGTCCTGCCTTGAGTGTAGGGGACTGAACTAGATGACTTGTTGAGGTCCTTTCCACCCTACACTTCAGCTCTTACAGCTCAGTTTAGGACCCTTTGCATGGAAGCAGAAGTAGAAGTAACAGCCTATACATTAAACCCTCACGTACTGACCCATTGACAAGAACTTCACAGCACAGAAATCAGGCATTCAGGAAGAGTGACAGTGACAGAACTGGAGTCCACGGGTTCGCCATGCCTCCCTGGAATCTGTGAGCTTCAGCTCTGAGAGCAGGAAGGATGAGGCTGGCCACACAAGAGGTGGTATTTAATTATTCACCACCTTCCTAAGGAAGCTTGGTCAATCCGATATTCATCTGGTGTGCCAGAGAGATGGAGCTTCCTCTAGGAATGGTTCACTCAAGTAATGTGAGGGGTGGCTCTCAGAGAATAAGGCTTTAAACACCAAGAGCTATTTATCTATCCTATTTGTAGGGCACCTCTTGCTAGTCATTGATTCCTCCTTCAATAAACATGGAAACAAAAAACACATTAAAAACCAGTGAGAGAGACCCAACCAGGCAAATACTCAGCCCAAGTCACTAGTGTGTGCAAAGCGGGTTAGAAGAGCTTTGCTCATTGTATTTTGAGTGGGAGAAGAGTTGGCCAAACTTTTAAGAACCCGATAAAAGTTCCACTCTGGTTTGGTTGGGATTTAGGAAGAAATAAGAATACCCCAAAACCTTCAGCCCTAAAGGGAGCCCCCCCATACTCTGAGATACAGTTTTTACCCTAAGCATGAGGAAGAGGGTTTCCTAAACCAGGAAGCTGGGTTTGGTCTAGGAGCTCTCTAGAGTATGTCTACACTGCATCCAGAAACGAGCATCACAGCCCGGAGAGACACTGAGCTTGTGAAAGGGAGCGTGTGTGCCAGCCCCTCTGGTACATGCCAATTGGAGTGGTTGCAATGGGAGATGAGAGAGGCAAAGGATAACATGATAGGACTGGGTCAAATGGGTTGATTTCAATTCTCTGTTTTGCTACAAGCCTTTACTGCCCCATAATCATGCGATTCAGTTTATGCTCTCTTCCTTTATCAATGTCATGGGGATGAGTGTAAAATACGTAATTCAATTATAACTTTAACTAGTTCAGTTTGCACTAACGGAGTCTCTAACTGGGGGTCAGTAACTGAACATCAGTGGAAAGGAGAACCTTGTACAGGACTTGCTGTAAGAATATTGTTAGCAGCTAATCAACTCAGCCTCTGCATCAGAAACCATTTGCTTGCTGCTATCAAATGTAGGAGAAATATTACAGGGAGCATCAAAGGGATCTGGAAAGTATTGTTAACCCACATCAAAGATGGAGACCTTAGCAAGTAGGTTGGCAGTAGTAGTGAGATCAGTGTAGTAAGATCAAAAGGAATAAAATACAAAGATGTGCAATATTCCTTCACCAGCTGTGGAGATAAATAAGAGAGCTTCAAAGGAACTTTCTATATTCATGACTGTCTGATAAATAAATAAATAAGAGTCGGCTCCTTGAGAGTTTAGCATTAAGGGGATGGGGAGCAATAAAGTGGAGCCTGGTTGTCGGATTCTGCTCAGCTAGAATAATAAATCAGTGGGTTCCCTTCTCAGCATCCTTCTGTGTGTTTGTGAGGGGAGGACGGGCAACTGCCTCTGGAAAATGTAAGCTGAGAAAATAGAAATTGTCAGATGCCTCCAGAGTTCTTAAAGGATGCAGCAATAAGCCAGTAATGGACTGCAGAGAATTCACATATTAAAGTAATAAAGCTGAGCATCTTTTCATTATTCCCAGTAAGCTTCAGTGTGCGCTTGCCCATGCATGTTGGGGCTGGTAAGTCATCGATCACTCTGAAATTCTCGGTTCCCTGCAAAGATTGAGTGTGCTTATCACCCATCACTTGTCGATGGGAGCTGCAGTCAGCTAGAATGTGTGTTGGCTTGAAAAGACTGAACAAGAACAATGCCTTTTTCATTTCCAGTGGCAGGGGAGGGAGGAAGAAACTTAGAACCAGTGGCCAACCAGAACCTAACAGTGCAGAAATTGCCCTCTGCCCTGTCTGGGTGATATCTCCCGTGCATGGGGAATGTGCAAGGTCTTTTGATACCTATGCATTCAAAGTAAGTCTTTAGTGAGACTTAGCTGGCACATGGCCTGTGCTAGTCCTGCTTTATGTAGATGGCTGGAAGTGTTCCTGGCTGTGATGGGAGCATCCAGCAGGAAACGCAAAAGGACCAATTGGCCCCAGTTGGCAAAGAAGCCAAGAACTGGATGGGCCCTGGAGACGGAACGCCCCCCTCAGCTGTGCAGCTGGTGCCTGATGGGCAGGGGTCAGTGTGAGGGGCGGGGAGATCAGGGGGTCTGGCCATGGCCTGTACCCTACTGGTTCTGTTGAACCTCAGGGAGGCCGCGATAATGGCATCTGTATCAGTGTCTTCTCCCAGGCTCACATCCTCTTGGAACAAATGCCTCTGCCTCTCCTGTTCACTCAACCGTCCCCCAGACAGTACCTGGGCACCTTTCAGTGTTACCTGAGCATTACCAAATCTAGGTTCTGGCAGTTGCAAATACCCCATCCCATTTCAGTCAGGGCCCCCAATCCAGCTGATGCCTTTCGAGCTTTCAGACACAAATACTGACACCCCTGAAGGGAAAGTTTGTCCTATACCCACACAGTTCTGCTCCTATCAACACCGAAAGCAATTCATCCTTTGTTTTCAGTGGGAGAAGGTCACCTGCTGTCACCCCTCATGACCATGGTCCTCTGCCATGACAGGCCACAGTTGAGCAAGCTGCCAGCACACACCTCCCTTTAAGCACGTGGGTGGGTCCTGCTGACTTCAGGGGGCTATTCAGGAGCTTAGAAGTTCCGGACGTAACTTAGCACCTCACTGAGTCGGGGCCAGAACTGTTAGGGCTCTTCTAACTCTCATTTCAGAGAGATATTTCTTTTGCAAAGTTCATTTCCTGTGGACCCACATCTATTTATATTTTTCAGTAGATTCTCTTTGAAATTGCTGTGACAACTTGTCTAAATCCTTCTCCCAGGTGTCATATTAAAGAGACTATTAAAAGACTTTTTGAAAGTGTAAGTTTTCACACTTGTTACAGCTGACATCTATCTCTAACAGCACCTGGAGCTAATTAACAGGTGCCGTTATCAAAATATGAAATTCATTACTTGGAAAGTAACCTCTTTTTCTGTCCCAAAAACATTTCAGATGAAGTATCTGGCTAGTATGTTTCCACTCCACGAAATAGCCTTTTTTATGATTATTTTTGCATAGAAACCTGATTGCCTTCTTTGGAGTAGGAGTTTCTCTCTGCAGCAGGTCCCTGTAAATCCCTGTAGGATTTAGAGCAGGGGTTCTCAAACTGGGGGTCGGGACCCCTCAGGGGGTCACAAGCTTATTACATGGGGGGGGGGTTTGCAAGAGTCACCAACCCTCACCCCAAACCCTGCTTTGCTTCCAGCCTTTATAATGGTGTTATATATAAAAAGTGTTTTTAATTTATATTTAAGGGTGAGGTCGCACTCAGAGACTTGCTATGTGAAAAGGGTTACCAGTAAAAAAGTTTGAGAGCCGCTGATTTAGAGCACTAGCAAGCCCAAGAGCTACCTTACCACTGTATTGAAGAATGACAGATACTCATTTGTATTTTCTTAATAGAAATCCTGAATCTGCTCCCACTGAAATCAACAGACCACCTCCCACTGAGATCAATGGAAGCAAGTTCAGGCCCCCAATTATCAGCTTTTATTTAACAAATAAGAGGTCTTTGATGGCTGCCAGAAATCAGACCACCTGTCTTGCTGTTTTCCAGGAAGCACTCTGCTTAGCAACTGTGTTTAGATGAACCCAGGCTGAGGCTAGCACATTTAGCTGCAACAAGGTATCATCTTTTGTCGGTTCCCATTCTCTTTTGGCCAGCAGATAATCAGCAGCTCACCTGGGCTACAATTCAGCCCAGGTACATGTGTCGTGGTCTGTCTTCACTGTCGCGTGGGTGTACAGCAGGTGCTGCTCCGTTGAAGTCTGTGGAATCGCTGGTGTCGAATGAGCACAACTTGGGCATTCTATTCTCTCCCAGACTTGCAGCCAGGTTTGCTTGTTCATTGCTCATATGCCAGACAAATACGACACAAGAAGTTTGAAAACAATCGAAGAGAATCAGATGTGGCCGTATATGTGCAAATGCTATGGGTCGTTCTTTCTTTCCAACACTGGACTTTTTAATAGGAAAGTCTCCGCTGTTTTAACATTACTTTTTCCATTTGTTTTTCATTTGTCTTTTGCTGCTGTCAGAAATGTAACCGAACCCCAGAAGACCACAAATGCTGTTTGAACAAAGCAATCAGTTTTACTATCTAAACTGCACATTCCGGTAATAAGCAGGGAAACAGTGGCTTAAAATGTGAACAGACCCAAAATTATTCTCTTTGAAAGAAATGAGCTAGTTCTGAACTTTGAATTGGAAGGTTCAGTTTTGGCTCAGAGGATCAAACGAGGCATTTCCTTAAAAGGCTGAAAGCCTGTAAATAGCAGAAGGAAGCAATTTCTAACCCTCACTGTCAGTTCTCTAGCTCTGGCTGTGCTCATCTATCTGCAATACAGAATGGTGCAAGAGCAGGTAGTGTTGTGGTCCTTATTTGACTGGTGGTTTTAACAAGAGCTCATTGAGGTTTCTCTTTGATCATTGGGTCTTTAAACTAGTAATGATTAAAATAAAATAACAACACAGCAGAAAATGGACTAAACTCTCTAAAATCCAGCAAACAAACCAAATGGCACTCTCTCAGCTGGGAGAGGAAAAGGCAGTTTATTAAACTAAACCAAACAGGAAGGAATCTATTATTACATTCTGCAGCTTTTATTTGTGGGAATCTTCATGTCCGCCATTCTGGCTTTGTCTCTGATTGACACTTTTCCTTTTTTATGAATGATGGGACAAGAGACAGTCGAGATTCAGGCATGCAATAGGGTTTTGTTTACTAGAAAGTTTACCACCCGTAGAGAGCACAAATTACAGCAATTAGCCTATACAATTTTCCAGCAAAAGCAGATACATGCGCACATTCCAAAAATTCTATTTGATCTATGGAAAGGTTACACACACACAGAGTTACTAGAGACCAAAGAGACCTAGGGGTTTTCTGAGACCATATTACTCCTCGGTCATTGCTTTCCACAGTCCTTTTACATCCTGATCCTGCAAACACTTGTACATGTGCTTAACTATAGACATAGACATAAAGTTAGGCACATACTTAAGTGGTTGCAGAACTGGGCTCTTAGATTGCAGGCCCTCTGAGGCAAGAGTGCCTCTTTCTCCAGGCTTGTACAGTGCCCGTTGTAATGGCCCCCCGGTCCTGAGTGGGACTTTGGGCACTGCGGCGATCGTACTTTCCCCTAGTACTTGACCCAGTGTGAAAGGAGTCAGGTGATGGCACTTCTGTCACTTCACTAAGGAGCCCAACTGTTCTCAGCGTTAGGAACTGCTCTTGGGCTATTCTTCCAACTATGGCTAGTTACCACATTGGAGGGCTTGTTTAGAAGGCTGCAGACAGAAGCACATAATTTAAATAAGGCAAGAAGTGATTCATTCCCCATGGCTGCTGTTTTTTTAGTGTTTCTAAAGAGATAGACAATCCTTTCCAACCGCCCATCTCCCTGGCGTTACATGCTATGTATGACAAGGAGCAGGTGAGAATTTTGCTATGCCAGCTAGCAGTTTTGTTCTCATTCTGTCTCTCCCACACTCCCTCCTATCCACAGAGAAATATGATATTAAATTTCAAATAGAAGCCGAAAGGTAAGAGAGAAGCCATCTCTGAATTGTTTTAAATTGGCGTTTGTACAATTCAGTGTGGGAGGAAATTACCCATTGCCCCAGAATTCCACAAAAAAGGTGGAGATTTGGTTTCCCTGATATTCCAGAAGATTTTTCAAAAGGGCCTGGTTTGTGATGTATAACTATCTCCTCCAGCAAAAGCTCAGCATAGAAGCTGGAGATACAGCAGGGATTTAAACAGCCAAAGAGGAGAAGGTTAAGATGATGACGGTAATAAGAGAACATGTCTGACAAGCACCCCATTCAGAGCACTGTAGGTACAAGCAAATCTCTGCTCACAGAGGCTGGAACTGGAACTGTAAGTGCTAGCAAAACTACTAGGCTCTATGAAAGGAACTTTGGGTGAAGATTTAACTTCCAGGATTGGATCAAAAGAAACCACGTTACTAGGAGAGCCAGGCAGTTTTTGAAGTACTGTATATTTGCTTTGTAAAGGCAAATATCCAGATTTAAATTATATATTTTGTTTCAATAGTATCTTTAAAGAGGAGTAAAAAATGTCCTTTGAAGAACTGATTTCTGGGATAAAAGATCCATATTATATTTGCAAGAGATCCTAACCTTCTCGGGGCAGCTTGGAGCTCTGAAATTGCTTAGCATCTAACCAGGATACTTGTTCCTATGGAAGGTGGTGGAGGATTGTCTAATGTTACCCAGTACCTTAAATCAAAACCTCCACTATGATTTAAGGAACAGCTTTACTTTCAATATCTTTGAATATTCATGTTAGAAATCAGGGGATATTTATTTTTCTCATGCAAACTTTGTGGTGTAATAATATGCATAGATTCTCACAGCCATACTGATTGTTTTAAGCATTTTTCTATTGAAGTCAGTGTAGCGCCTCCAAATCTAAACTGTTGGATGGGAGAGTAAGAATTTGGCCTAGTTTTGAGTTGCCCTCTGAAACCAAATCAGAGATACTGAAATCAAACCGTGCTTCCTTCTGCCCAGTGGAAACCGGGGTTCAAAAGAGCCTAGCAGAGTTGAGCATCTATTTCATTGAAATTCAGTAGAATTTGGACATCCAGCTCCTATAGGCCCCTCTGGAAACCCCAGGCCAGACTTTATAAAGATATTAGAAAATAGCTCTTGCTGCCCCATTATCAGTGTCACTTACTAGCAAGATGGTCTCCTTCCCACATCAATAATGACCCTCTGATTGCCAGACCACTGGCCTAAGATTCACAAGGGGACTTGCCCATGAAACTTTGCCTTAGGTAGGTTTGTGAAATGAAAAGCACAAAAATCTGTTCCTTTGTTTATTCCCTCCCCCTACCAATTCGGCTAAAGGTGAAATCGACTCTTCTACGCAGAGGTGACACAATCTCGTAAGCACGGCTGAAAACCTCAAACTCGCTTGTCACGAATGGAACACTTTACATGGGTGAAAATTTCACAGTGACCGACATCTGGGCTATGCAGATAATGAAGTGAAGGGAGTAGTGCCCAAATGTCCATGGCCTGGAGGCTGGGAGAAAAATCCCTGGAAGGCTGTGTAGCAATGAACACATAGAATCTCAAATCTCTTTTTTTCCCACTTGGAGGAAAAAATTTTTTTGCTGTCACTGTCAGCCCAGGGAGTATTCAAGGCCAGAGCTGTGAACACTCAGTAAAATTCTCCTTAATGAGATTGCTTAGTAATTTATCCATTACATCATTTTATTGACCTTATTTATATCTGTTATACTTTACTGTTGCTATCAATGCTGGTAGAATTGCCAGTAAAATCAGACTCTGCCTTTCTGCATGGCACTGTGTCTCAGTGCACCCCTATGTAATCTGGAGGAGACCAAAGACACACAGGCTGAGGTGACTTCATCTTCCATGGGGAACAGAGAGCTCCAGCCAACCCCCCTGGAGACCTTCGCCAGAGGAGTACAGACTGAGTACATTTAACCACATCCATGTGCTGAGTCTCATTCACACAGCTCTGAAGTTATTCTCCCAGTGTAATCCTCTCTCCTGCTTAATTATTTCCCTGGTTTTTGCCCATGATGGGCAGGGAGATGATTCACCGTCACTATCTGCAGCCCTTCAGAAAGGTTAGGGCCTGATCTTCCTCCTCCAGCAGCACATGCCCATGTGAGCCGCTCCCGTGCATTGCCGAGAATGGGTAACCCAGCCGTCCCTGACTTGCTGCTCTAGGCATCCATGGAGCACTCAGCCAGCAGCCACATTGCTGCTGCTGCTGCTGCCAACAGGGGCTCCAAGCAAGGCAAGTTGGGATGGTGGTTTGGTGATGTGGATCCCCTTCCAGTGGGAACTAGAAATTCCCCGCAACCCTCCCTCCCCCCCATTCCACATAGGTGACCAAGGAGGGCCAGGCTGTGAGTGGCTCAAACATGGGTGCAGGGGAAGGGTGGAGGGAGCCTCCCTTCCTTTGCACAGCCTGTCTGGGGCCCTGTACGGTGCAGACCTGGGCTCAGGAAAGGGGCTTCCAAAAGATTGTGCTGTGCAGGGAGAGTCGAAAGTGCTTTTGGCTTGGATGTGCAGCTACCAGACGCTCATTCAGCCAACAAGCAGCTGCTTCTGCTGCAACGGGAAAAACCAGAATAAAGGATGTTCTGCACCAATATTACATTTGCAAACAGCATTTTTTGTGCCTGTGTGGATGGGGAAATGACTGGGGGGGTTACATATTAGGAGCTATAATCCGCTGTGTAACATAAAGATGTGGCTTGACTCCTGCAAATGTATTTAGCGAACAAGAGAAAGTTGGCATCATATAAACAATACAAATGTTATCAAGGGGGAAATGCATTTTTCAGTCTGGGCTGGCTGGAAACATGCAGCCAAATGTGTATTAAAATCCCAGCTCAGTCTTTCATTCAAAACGCCTTTCTTTTTGTTTTCCTGTAAGTGTAGCCATTATTTAGCCTTGTAATTATAATAAAAGGTTGCTAGAAGCTGCTGGATCAAGCTGGCAGAGTAAGTTACAGACAGTTAACCCACACCAATTCTCTTAGGAAATTTCACATTGGACCGCTTAATACATTCTCTTTACAATTATTCAGATAAGTCAATGCATAGGCCATTGCTGCAGGGAAAAGATTGAACCTGGAACAAAGTGAAATGAGATTTGAAATAATAAAAATAAAGAAACACACACAAGATTCAGGTACACCTCAAAAATTCAAATGAGCTCATTTGCAGAGCTAAAAATTTCCCAGGGACTCAAGTTGATTCAAAGAGAAATGTATTTAATTTAAAACAACTCACTTCAGGGAGTTCTGAACCAGGATGAAATGCATTAAATAATTGATCAACCAGGGACTAGAGAAGAAAGAAATCTGTATAGTGTAACTAGCTTAAGAGAAAACACACACATTTTAACATTCAGCGCATAACATGTCATGCTATTCTGGAGTCACTTGCCTCAGGCAGGGGTTAATTAAATAATTAATTAGTGAATGGCAAGGTAGAAGTCCCAGAGTGATTAGCTTTCCAGAATGTCCTACCAATAACCTGTCAAATTAGGCTAGGCTCAACAACAACAAAAACCCGACAGGATCCCCCTGTCCTCTTCCCAGTACCCCCTCAGGCTTTGTGTTCGAGTACTTACGTCTCTGTGTTTGTTTTTTATTTTACTCCTGTTTTCTATTTTAAAAAAAAAAGAACAGCGTATCTAGGAGCCAAGCAGGTTTCCACAGCCGGAAAAGCCTATGTACTAAGGAAGAGATTTTTGCAGTAGACTTGTGAGTAAAAGCCATGCAAGACTGTACACTCTTTGGGAAGGAGCCATTTTTCGTTTTGTGTCTGTACAGCCCCTAGCACAGTGGGGTCCTATGCCATGACTGGGCTTCCTAGACGTTACCGCAATCAAAGTAATAATAATACATTTCCTCCTGTTGCTTGCAAGCCTGTGCCTTGCTGGGCCTCTGCAGGAGAACTCTTGGCATGTTTCCCTTTTCCAAACAGCTTTGATCCCAAGTTCTCAGAGCACTTTACAAAGGAGCGTAAACCAACCTGCACGGCAGCTTCACTGGTCCACATGAAAACAACCAGGTGTAGTAACAATTGGGAACTAAAGTGGTGGACTAAGCAGATGCCCATGAATAGGGCCCTATCAAATTCACGGCTGTGAAGAACGCATCCTGGACCATGACATCTGGGCTTTTGTGTGCTGTTACCCTGTACTGTACCAATTTCATGGGGGAGACCAGCTCCGTGGGTCACAGTTTGGGACCTACGGGCTGGAAGCTTCCCAGAGGTCACCCCAGCTCCAACATGGGGCTTTGGTAGGGGTCAATCCCCACCTGGGTTTTCCTCATGGTTACAAGTTCAGAATGGTCTGGGCTTCAGGACCAAACCCAGACTGGGCAGATCAGCCTGCATCTTCACATAGATCAGGGCTTTGATCACCAACCTCTGGGATCAGGTAATCAGCAGACGATTACCCTTTCCTCCCAAAAAGAAAACGAGGAATACTTGTGGCACTTTAGAGGCTAACCAGTTTGTTTCAGCATAAGCTTTCGTGGACTATAGCCCACTTCATGGGATGCATAACCTCTCCTCCCAGTGCAGCTTCAAAAGGCTGAGTTTGTGCATAGCTGGAGGTGGGGAATCTGCATTCACCTCTCCCTAGGTATTCCCAGTAAATCCACTTCACTTATTGGCCCAAAAGTCCATCCTTATCTGGCACAATTTCAATACAGTTCTTTGAATGCCCGGGCCTCACATCATATCATCTCTCCCTCACCCCAAAGAGGTTACATTCAATCCCAGCCCACAATAATACATAAACTTTGAATTTAATACACACAGCTTTTGCAAGGGTATTGCAGGAAATGGTCTCAGCTGTCACAGCGAAAATGGAGGAGTTTCATCCACATTTTCTACTTCTTTCTCATAACAATTCAAAAAGTGGATGAGAGTTTTCAAAACTCAGATGTTTTCAGCCAGCCTTAGAAGGCAAAGGGCACAGGGGTGAAGTGGCAGTGAGTTGGTGGGAAAATCCAGACAACGTCTCCCAGCTCTGCTTCATGCACAGTGTCTGGCAGCTCCCCGGAGCAATCCTTTCTCTCGGGATAGCGGGTGGTGTGGTTCCGGCACTGCCATTGACCACAATAGCATAAGAACAGCTTGTTAGAGGCGATAGTGCCAGCTGTCTAGTCTGCTTTTCCTCTGATAAAGTACGTCTCTGGCTGAAGATTGCATTGTATCATCTTACCCACGCCGCTGACTGGCAACCCATCTCATCCCCCTGACAGAGACTGTGGAAAGAACAGAACACGGAATAAACTAACTCTTTGTAGCACCAGACACTGTGATAACAACCAGGACTTGTAACAAGCCAATCCTTCCTTTCACAGCTTATCCTCAGCATGCATCATGTTCCCCTTTGTGCGCTGGGACAAGGGCAAAAGACATTGAGATGTTCCGGGATAGCCAATTAAAAAAAGGCAGGGATAAGATTAAACTCCTGTTGCCCATCACGGGACGATGTCTTTTAAGGAGGGTGTAATGTAGCCACCCAAATGGCTCAGGAGAATCTCTAGGGACTGTCCCCATCACAGCCCTGTGCATCATTGTAACTACAGAGGGGATTTCTCCACCTAGCTGAGGTGAGAACCAGCCCCTTGCAGCAGAGAAATAAGCCAGACTATTGCATGCAACTGCAGCTGGCCCCACTTCCTCTCCTGACTCTGCACATTCACCGTGTGTCTGTCTGTCATGTGCAGGGTGATGGGGAGAGCGTGCAGACAGCGGCTGGCTCTGCATGGCGGAGCCTAGGGAACATGATGTGAAAAGGAACCATGGGACCCGATGAGATGCCATAGCTAGAGCCCCTGAAACCTGACCTAGTGCTGAGGAAATGCCGGTCAGTCTGCCCCTCTCGTGGGTGTTTTTCCCAGCTGCTCTCCTTCAGCAATGGCCCAGCATTACTCCAGATCCCTCCTGCTACCAGAATCCAGTGAAGGAGGAGAGCCTCTGCAGGGCCACTCTGCAAAGCAAGTGTTGTGCATCAAGCAATTGGCTTGATTTACAGCAAACCCAGGAGAAGCCAAATCAGTTTCATTCCTGGGAATTCAGAGACCAGATTTTGATACAGGCAAGTTTCCAGCACCGGATGCTGACATACTGACTACACAAGTGTCCAATCTCCAGGTGAATGCACCGGAACATAGGGATTGTCCATCCTGATTGGACTGGGGCCTGTCTGCCCAGTTTCCTGTCTCTGCCAGTGGTCACCACCACCTGCTTCAGTGAAAGGTGGAAGAAAGTTGTAATAAAATAATCTCTCCCCAGGGAAGTTTCTTCCTGACCTCCGCCAGCAATTGGGTTATTCCCTGATGCCTGAGGGTTTCTAGCCCTTATAAATGTTTTATCCTCTGAAGTGACTGTGAATTTTCTCATTAGCCATATAAATCCTTTCATAAATCCTAAACTTTGGCTTCAGCAAAATCTTGTGGCACCGATTTCCATCGGGCATTGTGTAAGAAAGTATTTTCCTATTTATTGCTGCTCATTTACATTCTTGGTCTTGTCTTGTGAAAGAGGAGAGATCTTCTCCATCACATTCATTATTTGGGGTAATTGATTCATAATTCCATCTATTTGTCCCCACACTAAACCAAAGAGTTCCAATCTTTTCACTCTTTCCCCATCTGGAAGTCTTTCCAGACCTCTGGATCTTATATGAAAGATGAGGTGAGAGGTTATATATATATCTGTCAAGGGAGCATTTGTGGCAATATGAAGATAAGCTGAACACAGCTAATTAAATCTATTTATTTTAAATGACTAGATTTGATTTATTAAGACTAGAACACGTGCAAGACTGAATCAAAGGTTTTTTTAAACAAAATAAAAACTGCATTTCAATCCCGGTTAGTACAATAGAAGACGAATCTAGTCCAGCCAGCTAAGAGTTAAAGATGGGAATTTATTAGCTCCATTTTTGGGTAATGAAGGAGAATTTATCACGTCACAATGTAATAATTATTTCCTTACATTCACTTCCAGCGTTAGAGTCAAACAAAGCCTCTGTTACTTGCCAGTCCTCAGATAGAAGCATTGTACATTTTGGTTCTCTTCTTGTATCGCTATATATTTTACAAAGTGTTTAAAGTAAAACAAATGTCTTTAGTTCCTTCTTTTCACTAACACTAAATGCAGATTAAGATGTAGTTGGTATCAAACACACATGGCAATAATTTATCTGCGGGGGTTTAGATTTGGAAGTAAAATGGAAATGCATTTTTACTGCCTGGAAATAACACTACTGTGTATGCAAGTAGCAATTAATACCTGCAGCCAATAAACATAAATCCACTGGTGACAGAATAACGACAGTTAAAGAGGGGGAAATGAAAAGAAACTACAGTTCATTTGCATCTTTTTTATGTAATTTTATTCGGGTACAGCAGTTCTGAATGAAATGTAACTTCTAAGTACCGTTTGCCTGTATTGAGGCCACATTGTGAATGCAGGAGGCTCTGAGTTGCAGCTGAGCGGATCTGAAATGGTGATTAGCACAGCACAGCATACATTAAGAGACTGATTTGAGTCAATTTCAGCCACGGCAAATCAAACATTCTTCCCCCTGGCAAACAGCACTGAAATCCTGAGGGTCCAACCGTATCTCTCTAATCCCGCACTGACCGCCTCTCAAACAATTGTGCATTTCTGTTTTTCAAAATGTTATTTGTATTGAGTTTTATTTGAAACAATTCTATCATAGTAAAGAAGCTGGGAGATTTCCATAACTTTCCAGACACTATTCTTGCTTCCAACAGATCCAGTTCTTTGGCCAAGGGCTTAAATGGCGCTCGCTTTCTGTCTCACAACAGGCGCCTGCAGATTCTCACAGGTATTGTCAGTAATTAGCACATGCCCCCACCGGTGAAGGGTTAGGCTGTCTCAGCCACTGCAGAGAAGTGGCAGCTCTTTGCCC
Organism: Sternotherus odoratus; assembly: GCA_032164245.1. Lineage (NCBI taxonomy): Eukaryota > Metazoa > Chordata > Testudines > Kinosternidae > Sternotherus > Sternotherus odoratus. The sequence continues at coordinate 13,423,047 of JAVMKO010000022.1, read as the reverse complement.
TTATTAGCTGACAATTTAGTATGTGCTTTGGAAAAGTTAATTCGACACCAAGGACTATGACTGTTTGGGCGACATGGCTCCTCGACACCTTCACAAAGCCCTGAGGCGGGGAGGACAGGGTTAATGAGCAGAGTAGTTACATGACTTGTGGTAAAACTTCTCCCCATGGTGTGTGAGCCACATACTGGCCGTAGGGTTAACCCTTTCCTCTCGGCCGGATGCTGATCTTTGGAGAGGTGTCCTCAGGAAGCCTGGTTTTCAGAGGGGTCAGGGGAAGGTGCTTTGCACTTTCTGAAATTCAGACCCATTTTAAGGTGTCTCAGCCTGGACTCCTAATCTGAGTACCAGGGTAGTGCAGGGTGCTGGCAATACCCCCTCTGGTGAGGAGGAAGCCCGACACAACCCACAGGCCCAGTCTGGCAATCGGCTACTGATACTGAGCTGAACGAACTCCCAGGAGGCTGGGAGAGAACCTGTCAACTCCATCATCGGCCGCTGAACCTGGAGGATCATGCTCACGAGGGGGTGATGGCGGAAAGCAGATGTGCGGGTCTCATTCTAGCTGTGAGCTCCCCTCTAGGTTAAAATAACCAGCAAGAGTAGGCAGCCTGCTTTGTATTCTTGCAATCGAGGGGGTGGAGGTGGACGGGGGTGCTTCTCAGCTTATGTCTGGGGTCTGTAGCTCAGGCTGCTATAGAAATGTCTCCACTGGTTTCCTTTATCTCCTCCCTGCACTAGTCTCTTTCCCTAGGCCAGACATTGGTTTCCCAGCTTGAGGGGCTGCCTCAATTACTGCGGTCATCCTCCTGCTCCATTATTGCTCAGATTCCTTGCTTCTTCATCCAGTCCGACTCCAAGGCCAGAAGGGACCACTGTGATGCTCTAGTCTGACCTCCCTTGTCACAGAAACTCTAGGGTTCCTCCAAACAATTCCCATTTGAACTAGGGCAGGTCTTTTAGAGAACAACTGAACTTGAGTTGAAAATTAACCACTGGAACAATTCCTTCACTGGCAATTACCCTCATTGATAAAAACATGCATCTTATTTCCATTCTGAATTTGTCTAGCTTCAAGTTCCAGCCATTGGACTGTTGGCTGCTAGACTGAAGAGCCCATTATTAAATTTTTGTTCCCCATGTAGGTTCCTATAGGTTGTGATCAAGTCACCTCTCAATCTCCTCTTTGGTAAAAGAATTAGGTTGAGCTCCTTGAGTCTACATCGAAAGGTGTGTTTAATCATTCTTGTGGCTCTTCCCGGAAGCTTCTCCAATTTATCTACTCCTCCTTGAACTGTGGCCAGTAGAACAGGATGCGATATTCCTAACAGTGCCAAACACAGAGTACCTCCCTACTTCTACTTGCAATTCCCCTGCTTATGCTTCCAAGAGCTGCATTAGGCCTTTTGGCCACATCATCACACTGGGAGCTCATTTTCAGTTGATTATCCCCCCATGACCTCCAAGTCCTTTTCAGAATCACGGCCTCCCAGGATAGTCCCCCATCCTGCAAGTATGAGTTGCATACAGCTAGGAACAAAGCAATGCATTTGCTTTTGGCCGTATTATCACAAGCTGCAGTAAGGATGGGTGAGCAGGAAGAAGAAGAGAGCAGGAGACTACCTTTTCCTGAGATCCTGCCCCTTCACCTTGTCAGTGATTGGGAAAATACAAAGCCTCGTTTCCCTGCTATCCTGCTGTCCCTAACATGAGCCTTCTGAGTTTATTGCTTTATAGACAAGATTGTAAAGGTTGAAACTTGTTTTAAATCTAATAACAGAAGCGGTTTCAGGACAGGCACGCGTGCAGAATGATTGCTGGGAGTGCAGCAGGGAGAAGCAGCTGATAAGTATTCCAGGAAGCTGCCCTACGCCAACCTTCCATTTACTTTCTGTTAAATATGATGTAGAAGGTGAGAATATACCTGCAGTCTCTGTAAACGATTCTGCTGCAGCTGCCTTCACTAATCTCACAACACCCACTGTGAGGGGCAACAGGGGATGGAGGGGGGAGCTGATATGGATTGATTGTAATTATGCCCACAACACAGCACCTCGTTCTGGCTCTATACCACAGTATTATGGCTAACATTTCACGTTAGCAGAGAGGCTTCTTTGCACACAAATGCTGCACTAACTTGTGTTTATAAAAAGCCACCGGACTCCGAAGGTTATTAAAGCTGCAGGGAGACAGTGAGGGGAGGTGGAGAGGGCACTGAGCTGGGAGTCGGGAGACCAGCTGGGGGACCTGGGGCACATCACCTCACATCACCTCTGGGTGCGCCCCAGTCAGGGACAGAATGGGGATAATAAGCCGTTATCCCTTCTGCAAGACGGTGAGACTGAGAATCTTATCTCAGAAGCATTGTAATCATCCGGGGTCACCCCCCTCCCAGAAGGTTAAGCACACAGATTTCAGGCTGACAAGATTCCTAATTGATTATGTTCTTCCATAATTACATAGTATCTTTAAGAATCGCTTGCCTGTGTGCCGCTGAAATGGAAATTGAGTGGAGCACGGTAACGTTTTTCATCAGACTAAAATCAGTGTGCCTGAGCAACAAAGGGCACCAAAACGATACCCTGCCCGTGACTCTGTAGGAAAATAAAACCCCAGTGGTGACACCAGCTTCCTAGTTCCCAGGCATGCAGGGCCCTTGCCTCTGCTTCTGAAGGTGCCTGTTGAATGGGTTTGTTAAATGTGACCTAAGCAAGGCAGGGAGAAGAGAAACACTTTCTTCTGCTTTGTCGTCTTGCCAGCACGTCACTGATCTTGTTCCAGATCCTTTGGGCCTAATAGGGCTGCAGAGCGATTCTCCTGCCACAGCCCGGGGCTACTATCAGTTTGTGCCTGGCGCTGTCAGCTCGGCCCCAGGTTCAGATGCTTGTGAACTCAGCCAGATCCGAATAGTTACTTTCCTTAAGTGAGATCCAACAGCACCGGGCCTACTTTGAGGCCCGCTTATCATGGATGACTATGACCGGCATAGAGAGTCCGGCAGCATTCTGACTGAAGAGTAATCAGTGGTCATTAAGGATGCCACTCATTGCCCAAAACTGACAGACAGAGACTGCTCTGACAGGCCAAAGAGAAACAGAAAGATGTTCACTGCGGTTGGCAAAGCGTTGTGAACATCCAAGCCTGCGTTACGACAGGCAGCCCTGCTCTGGGGGCTGTTTTGGGAATGAAGTTTTGCTAAGTCAGGTGTAATATAATTGCTGTTTAACTGGGTCAGAGTTAAACCAATAAACACCTGCATCCAAATAGGTGAGAAAATGTTCTCCGGTCCTGAGAAGAAAAACAGCTGAGGACTGAAGTGACAATGTAAGGATCAATCACAGACTCTTAGGGATCTGAGATCAGTCCATAGCTTGGTCTTCACTGAGTATACACCCTGTACAATATGGACTGGCCAGAGAGCCTGCTCATATAACTTCCTCCTTTCCATCTATGGCTGGGGAAATGAACATCCTGCATCTACCCTTGCTCTGTGTAATGGGCGGAGAAGCCTCATGGATACTTTATGGGCAGACTATCAGCAGGTTGGGTACTGAGCACTTGGAAAGTTGGCCCAAGGTCTGGGAGTATTTTTCATGATATAGACTAATTGGGGTTGGGTGACTCCATTCAGGTAAAATCAAAAGTGTCACAAATCTTCTCCAGCACCATCCAAACATTAATCCTTAAACCAAGACTTACACTGAAAAAGTTGGGTTCCTTTTTAAAGTGCTTGTGTTTCTGTCCTTCCAAGATTCCTTTGGGATTGGAAAGATACAGCAAGAAGGGCCATTTGTGCAGTATTGTGAGCTCAGCTAAAGCCAGAGCTCTCAGCATACTTTCACTTCAGCCCTATCAGAGTGAATGGTCTGTGAATGTCATTTGACACTCACCCATCACTTCCCATCACACGCTGCAAAAGCTGTGTTGGCTTTTTTTTAAAAAAACAAACAAAAATATTTAATAATTCAGCAGCTTTTGTTGTGTTAGTTACAATCTGCTAAACACAAATTGCAGGATGGAGAGGAAACTGGCAAAGAAGTGAGCATCAGAGATGTTGTTCACAAGACAGATGAGAACAAAACAGACACCTGTCTAATAGAGCATGTCGCCAGCAAAATAAAATATTTAGTGTCACTATATCTTTGCCGTTTTCATGCCAAGGCTTGATGTATAGTTCAATGTTAGAAGTTTCCCATACTGAGGTTTCAGAGTAGCAGCCGGGTTAGCCTCTATGACATGTTTGCTATCACAACTCCAAATATAAGATGCCACAAGTACTTCTCTTTTTACGGATACAGACTAACAAATTTATTTCTGCATAAGATTTTTTAGACTATAGCCCACTTCATCGGATGAATAGACTGGAACACACAGTAGGCAGGCATATATACACACATGGAATTGATTTGGTAACTTCCACCTTTTCAAGAGGCTACTCATCTACATTAAATAGCCTCTTGGAATATACCCACTTCTCTCAGTCTAGGTACATCCTCCGTCATGGTAGTATCTAAGACCTCCCAGTATTTAGAGATTTACCACAACACACCCATGAGCTAATTTGACAGCTGAAGTACATAGAGATGTAGGGCGTGTCTACACTATATTCTAAGCCTAGGCACTGAGTCAGGATTAAGCCAGAGCCCCACTTCCATCTACACACAATCCGTCTGGCGTGGGTCAGCAAGCACACTGGACCCGAGTCCTAGGAGCCTGCTGGGGGCGGAGGGAGTCAGAGCATGAGTCATTTTGCAGCAACTCAAGCCACAGCCGGGGTCAGAAGCTCTGCGTAGTGTAGTGGGACTGTGTTAGCACAGCTGGGAAGACCTGGGTTCACAATGCAGTGAGGACACTCAAACAGGCTTGGAAATGCTCATTCCACAAACCTGAATCCCACAAACCCGGGTTTCCTATGCAGTGTGCACATAGCAGGACAAGTGATTTGCCTCAGGTCACACAAGGAGTCTGTGGCAAAAAAGGGACTAACCCAGCTCTTCTGCCTATCAATCCAGTGCCTTATCCAACAGACCCCCCTTCCTTCCCTGTGTGCGTAGCCAGGGAACAGGGTCCTCCATTGGCGAACGCTGCAACTCCTGGCTGTAATCGTTCCTTCTCTTCAGTGTGCAGAGAGACAGGCTCACTTAGCACAACATTAAGTAGCATCAGCTAACCACACAGGGACCAGAGTCTAAGCACAACACCCCACAGACAGGGCAGCTGACTTCAGTGGGAGCTTTGGGAGTCCATTAGCTTTGAAGATCCGACATGAGTGTGTGCAGAGGCAGAGCGCTTTGCTGGCTTCACTGTGAGGAGGCAGCAGTGTTTGGTGACAGAGACGAGCAAAGAAAGCTGACGGAGCTGGTGACACTCATAAAAAGCAGAGACACCAATCACTGAAGAGGGAGTTTTTTCGTAAGTGCAAAAGAATCTGAAGCATTCTCATCTTGCACCACATCGAGAAATCTTTCTGGCCAGCTCTCTGAGGCCTCAAAAACCACCACAGAGGGACCTTGCATGTAGAAGGGGGAAATAGCAGATTGCAGAAGAGGGCTAGAAAGGTAACAGCAGAAGTGCAGAGATGAACCAGAGGCAGGTGCTTAAAAGGGAGCCTCTAGTTTCAGAACAACATGGTCATGGCTCTTGCAGTGGAACTGGGAACCTGTTTGTTCAGTGATCACAGCCGCAGAGAAATCCACAGCTTTCATTCATTCGTTTAGTTATTTATTTTACAAGTGCCATCATGTCAGATTAAAGGGGAAGAAAACTGGAGGGGGAGGTGGGGAGCTGAAAGAGATGCAAAAAACAAAGCTGAACACTTATTTCACTTGCGTGTGTGTGTGTGGGGGGGGGAGGGAACCTAGGGGGAAAATGATTTGTAAAACAGCAAAGTGAGATGCAGTGTCTGACACTTGTACCCTGTGAAAAGTGATACAGGATAGAAGGAAGCAGAGAAAGGCACTTTGCATTGCTAAAGCAAAGCAGTCAGAAAAAATATCCTGTAATACAAAAACACAAACAATTATTTATAGGCAGCAAAGCCAGGAAGGTGTATTTGTTATGCAGGATAATATCATCCAGCAAGGAATAGACATATTTATATCAATGGTATATAGAGAGTTTCTATAGATTTAATTTGGAACAAATGCCATTTATTTGATACTTTGTGTGACTGGACAGGTTTTCCTGTTTAAAAGCACAGATGAGTTACACAGCCATTGATCAGTGCTTATGACGACTCTACGTGCTGTAAAACGGAAGTCTCCAAAGCAGGCCATTGGATCAGACCCTAAATCTGTATCTCGCATTTGCTTTGTGGGAGGAATGTCATCACCATCATCTGCAGGTTTCCATAATAGAGACCCCTCTAATGTTCCAGCACCTGGCACTCTCTTGGTAAATATCTCCTTGGGGTCTTTGCTCAATGGGGAGAAGCATTGCAAGAAACTCTGTCTTTTTAAGAACAGACAAACGCAGCCGTAACACATTCTGCCCCCACCCCACGCTGCAAGTGTGTGAAGCACCTCGCTGCTGGGGGCACGTTATTCTATTGCACAGTTTCTGTTAGTTCAGCTGCTCTAAATAAATCCACGGCCACACTGGATACTCACGCTCTGCTACAGTGGAACCTGCTGCATCTGGAACCCTGCTGGGAAAATTCTGCCAAGTACAGCTTCTCCCGCAGTGCTTTGGGTGATCATTAGCCACATTTGGCAGCGGCTCTGTACTCGCTATAACTTATTGCTAAGACCTTGCTGGCCGAGAGACTGCACCATCCTGACTGAAATGGAATTGGGGCCTTCTGCCATGGTTATCAGTTCAGCAAACCTCCTGTTACCTCCTCCTCAAACCCTCCTGTTACCTGTCTCTCTCTGTAGGACCGCAGTGCCTAGAGGCCCCCTACTACCTCTAAGAGTGTTGTGTGCAGGGCTGTTCAAATACACAGAGAGACAGTCCCTGCCTCAGCTTATAATCAAGTCAGACAAAGGGTCCGTCCGAGGAGTCCGAGGAGTAAGAGAGACCCCCCGAGAGAGGAAATGACTCACCCAAGGTCACACAGCAAATCAGGGACAGAGCTGAAAACAGAACCCACGTTTCCATCTATGAGACCATGCTGCCTCCCCTCTCTCTGTATTTATATGATGCTCTTGACCACTGGATCTGAGCACCTGATACTGGAATTCTCTCTCTTTATTCCTCTTTCAATATGTTGTGGCCAGTTAATTATAATGTGACTTATAGCTGCATAATTTGTAACCAATTTCCTGTGCTCCATTTCAAACAAACGTAACAGGTGCCTGGTTTTCCTCACCTTGGGGTTTCGATCCCTTTTTGTTAGTATCAAACACTGATACAGATCTGTGCTAATTGTATTCTGGAGTCTAAATAGGAGTTTCAAGGGTTCAGAATCACTCAGAGACTGCTAATTAAAATACAAGGCAGCTCAACTTAGTGAATACTGCTCTTCATCTCTTCCTTCTCCTTCTCTTTCCAAAGGACCTATCCCTGGTTCTGTGTCCAGCAAGAGACCCGCATCTCTGCCACAGCGAGAAACACAGCCAGAAACTTTCCACCACACTCGACCTCCTGCCTGCAACCTGGAACAACCCTCTCCCCTCCCGCTACCAGCTTGCAGTCCAGCACAGCTGGCAAAGTCAGAGATCCTATCTCCTTGCTTGGAGACAGACTGGGACTTGAGGCCAAAAGAAGACAGAAATGCCTGGAGTCCAATGTCATCTAATTCCCCGGGGCTGTTTTCTGGCTTGATGGAAGAGTCAGGAACCAACTCACCACATATAGACACTTCCACTGCTTGCATCCGACGAAGTGGGTATTAGCCCACGAAAGCTCATGCTTCAAAACTTTATAGTTAGTCTTTAAGGTGCCACAGGACTTTGTTACCTCTGCTATTCCAGACTAACACGGCTACCTCTCTGATTCTTCACATAGACACTGTCAGTGCTTACTAGTGAATTGTGGCTGGCTGGATGGAGAGTCAATCCCCTAGGAATCTGTCTTCTCTGTAGAGTGCTTAGCCCCATGCTAAAGTACCAGCCAGCCAGGCATCAGTGAATTTCCTAAGGGCTAAGAGCATCACTTAAACATTTTCTATTTATAAATGGTGACATTAAAAAGAGTTTAGGATTTAAACAGCCAATAAAAGCCAATATTTGCTAGGATCGCTTTGCTCTCATGTAGCCTTGTTCTAACTTCCTTTCCCTTCATAATTATTACACTCCATTAGATTCCTTTGGCATTTTTCTGTACGTTATTAAAATTAATAAAATATGTAACATTGTAAAGAGAGCAAATAATGGCTGTTACTGCCAAGCTAATGAATTCTAGAGTTGAACTTGGAGTTTCCAGAAACATTTGTTTTGTCTTGGCCAACTCAAACTGTGAAAAGCACTGATTTTGGAGTTTTCACTACTTTCCTCCAAGCTACATGAGTTTTCTAGCTCAGAAATGCTAGGGTTTGGGGAGGGGTGAGACTTTGGGCTTCTCACTTGATTAAAAAATCATATTCTCTTTCATTTCCATAAATATTTCTGCAGCCTTCTGTGGTTTCTTTATTTTCCAAGAGCTCTTAGGATTTTAAAAACTTTGAAAAGTTAAAAGGATTTGCTAAAGAGTTAGGAAAATCAATTGTCAAAATTTTGTGCTTAAAAAATATCTATATGTTCTGTAGCGCTCTATTGGCTTAAAAATGATCAAACCAATAACTGTGGGGATTAAAATGTAAAGTCTCCATCCAGCTAATGCTTAAGGATAAGCATGTGCAAAACCTCAATATAGTGCAGGATCCTGACCTTAGTTATGAAGGCAGGGAGTTCATTCCTGTAATTATGATGGATATTTTCCCTTTTTCTTTGCAAGAATGTTTGCATTTCCCTGCACATGCGTAATTCTCATAACAAACTAATTCTTATAATTATGGCCAATTGTTTTCATGTAAATTGTATTAAAAAGCCCATTTTCAGTTGATTGTAGGCGTTTAATCAGATCATGAGAAGTGTTAATTTTCAAGAACAATTGCCAGTTAAAAAGCATAGAAGTTATTTGCTGTGCATTGATTAGTCTGAGCAGCAGGGCCCATATTTCAGACCCCTATGCCAGGGGGAGGAGGACGCAAATGCCTTAGAAACTTTCATGCCATTATTGCAGTGACACCTCGAGACTCAGCGGCGATCAGCACATGGAGGGACAATACTAGACTGCTAAGAATACCCAGACTGAGAACAGATGAGTTCCCCAGTGGAGTACATGTAGGGAGACCCTCATGAAGAGTAGCAGTTATTAACTGGGGACCAGGCCTAGGCATCGTGGAAAAGCCAGCCAGAGAGGGGAGAAAAGGCAGAAGAGCCAGTGGGTGGAAGCGGAGTTCAGCCAAATGTGAATTAGACCCACGTCTTTCAAAGGCAATGGTGGAGTCTCCAGCTTTTGACGTCTTCAGCTCAAGACTGACTGCCATTGTGGAGGGTGCCTGAGCCAACCCCAGGTTACGGGGTGTAATTTAATGAGTGTAATGGCCTAGGCTATGCAGGAGGCCAGGCCTTACACTCTGTGAATCCATGACATTGGTGAGGAGACACCATGGACATCCCCCTCCCCCCCAAACACACAAAGTCCTTTCAGGACTCAGGTTTCCCCCTCCACAGAAAAATACCCCCTGCAGCGTCTGCCCCAAACATGGTAACACTCCCTACCCGCGTCCTGAAATAATTCAGGCCTCATTCTTGTTTCTCTATAAGCAGTTTCCCCCTGAAATGCACTAAGGAGAATGATTCCAGGGCATCTTCAGAATGGTATTTAAGGGGGCTATAGAACACAGGAATGAGTGGCTAAAAAGAAAATATCTTCATCTGCATCTTGACATAATGTACGCTGACCTGCCTGCTATCTACTAGGAGAGATTCCCAGCTCAGAACAATGGCCCTACTTTATACGTACGTATGAAAGGAAAATTTACTCTGGCCATGGGTTGAATATGAGCCCCATAGAACGGAGCCATTGTGCCCTTGGTACCTGTCATGCACTAGGATTCATAGTGAGAAGGAAACGAGGAACTGAGAATTTAAGCTGCTTAACTCTTTAGGGGCCAGCCCTTTTAGCATTGCTGTGGATTATAGGTGTGTCCCATTGTTCTATAAATCAAGTGCAAAGGGCCTGATCCAAAGCAGACTGAAATCAATGGGGGATTTTTCCATGTTTTGAATCCGATCCTAATAGCAGAAATGAGAGGATCCAGAGAAAGTGATGAGGAAAGCTGAGAACTTTCCCCTGCTTTGCGTAATTGTGTTTCCTGCACCCAAAGCCAAGTCCATAAAAATAAATAAATAAACCAAACTACCCAGCCACAAGGGACAAAACAGCCTCCTTTGCTGTCCTCACCTCTCCCTCCTGGAAATATTAGCATGCATTATCCTGGACTTTGCAGGTCTTGTGCCCTTTTACAGCTTTCTGCAACAAATATATTCCTGGGGAAAAGTATTGATTAAATGAATACAGACTAATGAGGTGCAAGCAGTAGTGATGAAAGCAGTTAATTGCTTATTGTGCTTTCCTTTGGCTGGTCCCTGGCGATTTTTTTCACCAATGAATAATTCATCAGCCACTGGCACATAAATAATGTCTCCTTATTTGCATTTAAGCATCATTCATTAGGAAGAAGTTAGAAAATAGCATCTATCCATTGGCTAATAGTAGGCCTATTCATACGCTCCAGGGCTGGGCTAGTCAATAAGAGGACCGCGGGCCAAATCCAGACTGCCAGACACATTTGAACGGACCCTGAAATCTTTTTATTTACTTATTATTATCATTATTGTTATTATTTTTTGTTATTTTCTCTGGAGTCTGGACATTGGCGATCCCTTGACCAAGAAATTTGCACCATAACAAAAAATAATTGACTAACCCTGCTCCAGGGTTAACTTCTTCCACTGACAGTGCGAAGCCTGGAGATACACTGATGACAGTTCACAAATTCTGTGGCAGCAGAGAAGAGAGGGAGGAAGAGGAAGGAAGCAGGTGACCAGCAGAATGGGGTAAACTCAGGGAGCTGTGCCCACTTACACTGTATGTACTAGCACTGGCTTCCTAATTTTCACTGCTTCCACAGGTAACGGAGGGAAGAAACATCAGCTGAGGATTGTGATCAAGCCCAGGAGGGTGTTCTAAGACATCCTCACGGCATTTCCCCCTTCCCTGCCTGCATCAGAACACCCCACCTGTTGGTCTTGACAGCCTGTCACCAGAAGCAACTCCCCTGAAATTCTGTTTTTAGGCTGCTTCCTATTAATGGCCTCTGATGAGACGATGGAGCAGACGCACTGATAGAAACCACCAGTGGCATTTCCCGTGTCTATCGAGAGCAGAACGACCCCTAGCCAGGAGTTCTGCATGGCTGAACTGTCTGTCAGCAACATGTTAGACAGGGGTCGGACATCACACCCTTGTCTAACACGATTTGTTCCTGACAGGGAATGGGCAGCAAGTCAGTCCTCAAGGCTCCCTGTAACTGACAGCCTCTGGGAAAGGGGCGAGGGCTTCGCCACTCAGAAACGAGGTTTATTATTGACATGGCTGTGTGCTCCACGGTGCTGATAATCAGATCTCCTGGTAGAGCAGCTCTGTCAGAGACCCAACAAATCCCTCCTAATCCATTTCCTAAACTCGATTTTACGAGTGCCTACAAAAGAGCTGGGACAGCGTTTATCATTTCACTGTGGTCTAATTTTGGTTTCCAAATGCATTTTCTTTCCAAATGAGGTGGTGTTATTAATATTAATAAAGCACTTTGACGGAACCTTTTGTCTAGATTCCCAAGCACTGCTAGAATGGGGTCAGGTGATGATTAATCCCAGTTTGCAGATGGGGAAATTGAAACACAAAGAGTTTCAACAACACTTGGATTCTAGTTGTGGGTCTGACAGCAATTGAAGTCTCTTGACTCCCAGATATACGCTAATCAATGAACGACACTGTCTGATTCCTGTTTCAGGAGAGTCCAGAAGGAAAATGCAGGCGGTTAGTTGGCTCAATGAACCACAGAGTTTCTTTTGTCCTGGAGTAAATTCTCCCAGCAAAGTAACACCAGAAAGCTATAACTAATTAAAAGGAAATGTGCATTAATTGTAGAGCTGGTTGGAAAATTGTGGTTAGAGGAGCATGAGTTTTTGCTGAAAATTTCAACAAATATGAAAAACAGGGTTTTGGGTTTTCTTCATTAAAATTTTCAATGGAAAATTTTGAATTTTCATCAAAACACCCGAAACCAAAAAAGGATCTGTCTGAAAATGTTTTAGTTTTCAGCTTTGCTTTACATGGGAAACTTCAAATTTTCATCAGACACTTTGGATTGTCCACAACACAAAAAATTGCACACATTTTTCTGTTGAAACACAGTTTAGACCCTAATTAACAAGATCTAACCAAACAGCAGCAGCAGCAACAAACCACAAAGCAGAAGCATTACCAGTGAAACCAGACCAGAAATGGAAACCATCTGTTTGAAGTAACAAAGAGTCCTGTGGCACCTTAAAGACTAACTATAAAGTTTTGAAGCATAAGCTTTCGTGGGCTAATACCCACTTCGTCGGATGCAAGCAGTGGAAGTGTTCCAGACTAACACGGCTACCTCTCTGATTCTTGACATCTGTTTGAAGTTCTCCAAATGCCATTTTTTGCCCATGTTCTGAATTGCTGTTTTTTGACATTTGTTAGTACAGTGCCTGAAAGCCATGCCCTTGGTTGACAGGGGTTCTGGCACCTGATCATGGTACCTCTTGGAAGCAGATTAAACTAATTCAGAATAAGGCACTCTTATTTCAGAATAAATGCATCCATACATGGCATTAATTAAAAATTGTTAATCCACTTTAAATCCATACTCTGCATTATTCCAGATTAATTTTCATGTGCAGACAAGTGTTTAATCAGGAGCGCAACTCCAGTGGAAAGTCACTTACATGCTTTTGAAACTCTCAGCTGATGTATACTAAGAAAATGGGCCGGATTCAACCCCCATGGAAGTGAACAGAAAGAAGTGGGCTATAAGACCACGAAAGCTTATGTTGAAATAAACTGGTTAGTCTTAGGTGCCACAAGTATTCCTCATCTTATTTGCGGATACAGACTAACACGGCTGCTCATTTTAAACCAGAAAGATTCTGATTGTATTTTAGCGCAATATTGTTAATCCCATTGGGTCTGCTCCGAAGCCCATCAAAGTCAAACTGATCCGGTTCCCACTTTACGCTGTTAGGCAAATCCACCCCTGAGATAAGGCCAGCTTCAGTGGAGTTACACCAAGGATGAGTTTAGCCCTGTGTGTTCATAATATAACATCTCAGCCTCATCTTTAGTGCTAGATATTTACACAGGGAAGAGATATGCTGTCGGAATGGTCAGTGTTACCGGGCAAATGGCCTGATGTGAATTGCATTGCAGAGGCCACTGGAAAAAAAAGTATCTTTCTAAAATATAATGAGTTTATTTTATTTGTGAACGTTTGTGGGTTCTGCAGTTTCTCCATCAATACCTGAGTGCGTGTAGTAAAATATTAACCAAGAAAATCTATACGAGCAGGCACATTCAGTCATGTTGTCTGGAGAAATAAATGCGTTGCATTGCGTTGGCTTTATTTTAGGCACACGTCTTCCACCCATGTGCCTTCAAGCCCCAAGGAACCTAACAGCTGAAGCTATACGGTTACACTTCTACCCCCGACAGATTCACTGGGAAAGTCTCACGTCCCAAATCAAGGGAAGAATTCATAGAAATCAAACACAACCCTAGTCTGGAACTTCCCTCTCTGCTATAAAGCAACACCTCTTAGGATCTCCTAAGCTAAGGCTTCTGTCCTCAATGCACACTTCTCACTCCCATCACCCGTAGTGTGTGCCACTTCCCAGCAGATACAACTGTGACCCGACAACCCAGCAGCCCAGCAGACAGCTTGATTCTTAAATATGCATGTGAAAAAACCTAAAAATAAGATAGAAAATGGGATTGGAATGGCAGGAGCAAATGCATTAACAATTTAGGTCACTTTCACCTCTGTCTTGCTCTGATGATCCTGAATTTTTTTTTTTTTAAAAAAATTGCTTTCAGAGCTTCTTTGTGTCCTTTTTAGTTGTGCTGCGAGTTCTGCCTTTGAATATCAGAGCTCACAACTCGGGCAAGAGAGGAAGTGTGCGAGTGGTAACACTAAAATGGCAGGTTCAGGTTCCCTCATTAGAAAACACGTATTCCAGCTTTTTAAAGGACGCTGGGCTCCTCTTAACAGTGAGCTCTTGCTTGCACAGAATAAATTGAATTTATTCTGAGATTTTCTTAGCATTTCAATTAGCAGCTCTTGCAAATAGAAATAAGAGTGACTGACTTCCGCGGTGACTGGAGCACATGTTGTGTACACCTGTGCCCCACCCAGGGCCGGCGACAGGGGGGTACAACGGGTACAGCTGTACTGGGCCCCGGACTTAAGGGGGGCCCCCTTAAATCCGGGGCGGGCCCGGTACGCTGCTGTACCCCCTTGTCGGCGGCCGTGGGGAGGAGGCGCGGGAGACCGGCCGGGGGGGGGGGAAAGGGAGGGGCGTGGGCAGCGGGAGACCAGCCGGGGGGTGGGGGGGCACACGATCTGAGTACGGGGCCCCAAAATTCCTGTCGCCGGCCCTGGCCCCACCTGCTCTGGACTGTGCCCCTTTTGGCCATTACCCAGGCCAAGAACAGTCAGAGCACTGGGCACCCCAAAGCATCCTGATGCCAGGTCTGCAAGGAAGAGGCATGGGAGCTAGCTATGCCAGCTCTGCTCTGGCTGGGGAGATCTGCAGGCTTCTTCTCCCCCTTCTCCAGTGGAGTGGTGAAAAAAGTAGGTGTGCAAAAGAGAATCTGGCCTTGAGGCTAATGAAAGTGACCTGTTCCACAGTGAGTAATGACTAACTGCAAAGAAAATTTCCTTTGTTTAGAAATATCACCACAGGGGATTTCCCACAGCCCAGACTGCCACAATTCTGTGTGGGGAGAGGAAGTCCAGTCTTGGCTGAAAGCATTGCATGGCAAAGAGCTAATGGGTGTCTGCTTCAGGGCAGGGCCGTCCCTCCACCCTGTTTGCACTGGAAGAAGTTACATCACACATTTCGTCACCGCTCTGCAGTAGCAGCAACACTCAGCAGCTGCTGGATTTCACTCTAGCGGGGACTGGTTCAGCAGGTCCTCCTGGAGCCCGTCCCATGGTGATGGTCGTCTGAGCCGAGCAATGGGGGACGTGAGCTCTGTATGCACAATCTGCAGAAGCACTAGAGTATCCTGTGCTACAGCAACGGTGCAGAGTGACTGTCATTATTGCTTCCACTAGAGTTACCCTGTTGTTAGTTCCCGCCAGGATTACTGTCCACGCTGCTCCAGACTCGTCACCAGCCAGCCCAGTTCTCAGGGCCAGTTCTGCAGCGGCAGGCTGCTGCTTTCACGCTCAGACATCCAGGGGAATTCGTCATCCCCAAAACATAGTATGGGTTGGGTCTTGGTAAATTAACAGACAAAGGCCTGAGGGCAAAGCAGCCCTGCATTCACTGCCATTCCCCCCGGGACATTGATATGGAGACGGTGTTTGGAGCAATTGTACTATCGCTTCTCGGCCTTCTGGCTAAGAAAGCATTATCTAAAATGTTATATTTCAAATGCCTTCACTGTTTTTCTTTCTTTTCTGTATCTTTAGTAAAAGGGATTTTTCATGGCGCGTTTGCCATGGTGCTAAATCGGCTGAGGACTCTGAATACCAAGCCCCAGACTTGTTTAACACTTTAATGTTGGACAGTGACTGGGTTATGTTAATACCTTTGGCCCACATATTCCATCTAAATTTAAACAGGACTTAACTCCTATCTAGGCCTTCTCGTTGGCCTCCTGGTCAGGGATGAATTTCACCTTAAAGGAATGAAACCCCAGACATTTACTTTGTACCCAGCATTTGGAGAACGTGCCCTCACAAAGCAAACAGGTACATACATACCGGTGCACCGTCTATATATTCATACTCATATATACCGTCTATATATTCATACAGCAATCAGTTCAATCGTGTGATATTTAGAAGCTTTCCTACCCCAAGAACGTTATGAATTTTCTTTACACATTTGCCTGACAGCGTGGACAGAGGGCTGTTTTGCTTTGTTTGGTGGGTTATTTATAGGCCAATTACACTACTGTTAGACAGCACAGTGTGCTAAATTCCTCTGACATTTCAGTCAATACCAGCCAAGCATGACTGGCCAAGAACAGCCCCTTCCGAATAGCCGGGAAGGGCCATTTGTTGTCTGTGCCAATACCCAGGCCTGTTTTTCAGGAACAACGCAAGCAGGTTGGTTTTCAGAGCGCTGGCTTCCCACAGCAAAGTTCACTTGTGAATCCCGCTCTCTGGAGAAACACTGGTGGATTAAGGCAGGGCCCAAACCGCCTCTAGCTCATTAATTCTAATCAAACCCAACCACACAAAGGGCCAAGTTCAGCCCTAGGGTAACTACTGAAGTCCTTACGGTTACACCCAATATTGATCTGGCCCAAAGCATTTAGGAGATTCTCCTGCAAAGGAGCCGAGCACTTCCCGAGTGATGCTGAGTAGCCTCTGTTCTCAGGGATGTCTCCTGGGAGCTGAGAGTGCTCCGCGGCCCATTCGATCAAGGCCTTATTTCCCCCAGCTGATTCAGCCTATTTTATAATACATGAATCCTGTGCTGCAATGGATTAGCTCTGCAGGGCTATGTCAGAGGAGCAAAGTAATGGAGCCAAGTCTCAGGGCTGCAGTTTACTAGATGCTGATTCAAAAAAGGTCTGTTCCAAGAAGCAGTGATGTTCGTGTAGAGAGCAGCCCAGCAGGAACCAGCCGGCGTGGGGAAAAGGCTGCACAGACACACCTGTGAACATTCTCCGGGAGCGGTAGGAAAACCGGCTGCACTTGTGTCCCAGGAAGGCACCTGTCCATGAGCTTGCTGGCAGCAATGCTGGGTGAGCTGGAGAATTGGAAACAACTACTGGAGAAGAGCCACGGATTCTGAACTGGTTTCGACACGTGGCACCAGAAGCCATGTCCAGCCCACCAATGAACAGAAATAAACTGTGAGATTCTTGGTGCAACATTTTCAGGCCATGGGGCTGGATCTGGCTGAGCTGTGCTCAGTGCAGAGCCCGCGACAGAACAAAGGCAGCTTTATCTGATGTTTGTGGCTCCCCAATTCTGGGCCAGCCAGGAGCTGGTTTGGTGTTCAGTGTAAGATTCGGCTGCTCTCACTTAGGACAGGCTGCCCACAACCTCAAGAGGCCATGCTCACAGCTGGGACCTCCAGAGCACAGAAATGCTCTAGGCACAAGGACTTTCCCTCAGTTACCCCCATGCCAGAGCCTGTAGAACCTGCTCCCGGGTTCTGTATCACCCCAGGACTCTCCCGTGCAGAAACTGTGACCTGGGCTCAGGATAACTAAAAGACCCTGATGCTCTGGGGCTAAGTCTGTCCATTCAGGGGTCTCCAACTGGGCACACAAAATCACTCGTCACTTCTGAAAATCTCGGCCCTCCTTTTCAGTGACAGGATCCCCAGGGGCTACGCTGAGGTGTGAGAAAAGAAAACGAGTTTCAGGAATGCTGAAATACAAAGCTGGCAGCACCTTTTTGAAATGTCTGCTTATTTTGCTAGTTTTGTTGCTAAAAGACAGAAAAACGCATGATTTCTGCCCCAGTGATTCATGTCGGCTTTTTAAACTCGCTGTGACCTAATCCAGGCAGCGGACTGTCACCCCTTTTCAGCTGGCAACGGCTAACTGCACACTGACTGAAGCACCGTGTCCTGTAAATGTCACCACATGACAGCTGTCCTGTTAAGGCACAGAGCCAGCTTTGCACAGCCTTCCCTGAACCGCAAAAACAATCCTTATTACAGCAGCAACTTTGTGAGCTCACACTCCATCCAAGGGAAGGGCTGGTGAATGAATTGATTCAGTGATTTCACGGTCGAGAGAGCAGACCTCTCTGTGAAAGCCCTGGGATGATAACAAGGACTTGCTCCCTGATCTGATAATGCCAGAAGTTTAGGATGAGAAGTAGTGGCTAATGAGAACATGGGAGGCAAGGCAGGAAAGAGAAAGTTTGTGGCTGGTAAATTGTGCAACCTTGAGCTATAGATCCCGAATGAAACAGCAAAGCATAAAGATGGTCCTGACAGCTACTCAATGCTCAAGGAGCAGCGTGGACTCAGTGCTGCTGACATGTCGAGCCTCTTAGCCCAAGACAGGATTAAGCCTTCAGGATGGGCACAGGAGTCATCAACATCCAAAAAAACCGCAGCTGGGGGATTGGGATTCCATGTGACAGTCTCACAGAAATACACACTAAAGAACAAACAAAACCCCACAGAAACACAGTCAAAGGGGACGTGAGATACACGGCGACATGAGAGTGGCTCAGACACTGTGGCAACGGGAGGCAGATAGACAGACAGATCGATCGGTCAGACTGAGATCCCAAATCAACAATGCATTGAAGCACCAGCCTACCCTTAAGAATGTGCTTAAATTCATTCCCCCTCAGTATAGGTCTTGAGTATGTGTCCTGGGCATTGCCCTATTAGTGCGCCTGTACCCTGTCTGGGGCAGGGAATGTACCTGGCTCATTGGAAAGCACTATGTACATTCACAGCACTGTATGGTATTTTCTAACAAGAATGAGAACAGCACACGGGCAAAGATTCCATCGCAGGTACCGCTGTCCCCTAACACCGAGAACTGGTCAAAAAGTGTGGAAAGTGTCAATTTGTCAAACTGAAAGTTTTCACAGCCAAAGGTCACTTCAGGTGAATATCACTTCTGGTGGGAACCAAAAGTTCCAGTTTTCCAGTTCCAGATTGCTTTTCATTTGGAAACTTAAGTTAATTAGGGTAAATTAAAATAAGTAATGGTTTCAATTGAAATCAAACATTTCAACAATCTAAACCCAAAATTTTCAAGATTTCGACTTTTTGTCCCAAATCCTGACAGGAGACTTTTTCGAAAGCCTGACAATTTTCACAGGAGAGAAAAGCCGCATCCCGCCCCCTCTACTAACAGCTCAATGGATCTGTTGAATTTGATATTGTTTCCAAAAATGAAACGCTGCCATTTCTTGGAGCCAAAAGGAAGCGCTACACAGCCCAAGAGAGTCCTCGTTATTCAGCCTGGAGGAACGAATGAAAAGATTTTGTTTGGAACGGTTATGAAGTTTGTTGAATAAATTATTGATCGAATACTCAGCCAGTTTCAGCTGTTAATAGGGTTCCCGTATGTAGTACAGAAGTAAAATTTCCTCTGCTGCAGGTATCAATGGGTTAAATTCTATGGCCTGGGCTACACAGGAGGTTGACCACATCAGTCCCTTCTGATCTTTGAATCTATCCCAATCTCTGTCATTCTAAACATCGCCAAGTGCTTTACAATCCTCTGGGGCTGGAATGCACCCAGGGGCTGCATGTGCTCACACAACAATGCCTGCAGAATTTGCAGGTGTTATTGCAGAAGCTAGCTGAAAGGGTGCTCCTGTTTTCCCGGGGTTGCCCAGTGCTTGGTTTGCCAGACCATTCCAAGCACCAGTTGGGGGGCCAGGCAACACAAGAGGGTCCAGCCCAGGTCCACACGGCTGAACTTTGAGCCCAGGGAGCAAGGGGCCAGTCTTAGTGCTTCAAGACCATTGCCTGCATGGTGACGCGGGGGTAGGTCTCCCCAGGATCCTTGCTGATCCCTGCCAGTGGAAACAGGTGACGTTTCCATGTCTTATGCACCTGTGCTGGAGAGGTGTCCCTTACCGCAGTCCACAGAGAAAAAAAATGCCAGAGAGAATGGAAAGGAGAGAAAAATGAAACTGTCCTCTGCAATAACTGTTGAACTACGGAATAAGGCCAAACTTTGATATCCAGCAGGGGCAGATTCTAACCTTTACAACAGGGAACATGGCTGGAATTTCAAGAGCCATTTTAAACAGGTAAATTATATAATCTCCATTGCTTTTATATTCCTCAGCCCAACAGATGGCTCTCAATTCCATTGCCTACCAAAAATGACATTTAACTAAATAAAGAAGGTCTTTTAATTGCACAGTATTTCAATGCAAAGGTTAGAGAAACGAGCATTTCCAGAGCATGACGTCAACTCTGGCTATGAATGAAGTGATGTGTTTAGACAGACAGGTGGCCACACCAATCATTAGACCTACACTTTGTAACCCAGCCAAACAACAAACCCCAAACCCATCATCCTGCTGTCTAATGGGTAGAATTTCACTTTTTAACTCTAATATTTAAAATATTTTGGGCCTGACCCTCGCTGCCTGCACATGGCGAAGTCACTTATGCCTGTGCAAAGTTTATGAGCAGAATGCTTCCAAATCAGAATTCTCCACACTCACTCCACCAACTTGGCACAGGAAGGCAACAACTCAGCCCCTTCTGTCACCATGACAAAAAGAAAGCAATAATAGTATTAGGAGCATTCTCAAGGCTCAAGTTTCCATGCTTTGTTTTAAATTGCAGAAGAGTTGTAATGGAGAAACAAATCGCCCAAGAACATGGCCATTGAAACGGGCTACCAGGATTCAGCTTGGTTCCTGGAATAACGTCTACACAGAAAAAGAGCTCAGTGCAGTGTGTGTCTGCAGTTTCTTCTCATCATCTGCTAAGGGTGGAGAAAGTGGGAACAGCCCTGGGCAACAGAAACCAGGGGTTGGTCCAAGAAATTGGATAATTTGATTTTAGTTCCTATTTTTCATTTTCATGCCTGTCTTTGGAACTGGAAACTCCCAGCAAAGGCTGCTTTTGCAACGTCTTTGTCCCTAGCCAGAGCCCAGAAGTGCTAATCATCTCCTTCAAGGTTCTGAGTCTGTAACAGACTCAGGAAATGCCTGAGTTGTCTTCAGAGAAGCATATTTATTAGTAGTAATATTGTTAATATTTATTAGCTCCTATATAAGAGCTCTAGAATAAATATCATGTGGCAATCCATGATCATTTCATGCCAGTTGCAAGAAACCATGAAAGGTCATTGGATCTCTTATTTCCCGTGGCTTCCAGCAATGATAATACTACTATGAGTTCCTGATTACATTCCCCTCTTTGTCCAGGAACAAGGAGTTTTGTGCATGCAGCGTACAATGGAACACTGTCATTCCAGGATATAGCATGTGGCCTTCACATGACTGGAGACTGTCTGAAATGAGGGCCAACCCATCCAATACGGAACAAAGAAAACCTTCCTTTGCTCGCACAAGTTTGTGGGTGCTTCCCAAAATGCCCTGACTGCAGCCAGAGAGTCTGTCTGGCCAGCTTGTGATCATAGTCTGAATAGAGTCCTGTTGTCAGCTGGTTTTTCAGATCACCTATAACTTCACTCTCTCTCTTTTCTCCCCCACACGAAGGAGCCACAATCGTTGCAACAAGTGATTGGATTATTCTCCGTGTAGCATCTCTCGCCCATTACACCCCATCTCACGCATAAAGACAGCATTAGGGATGGCTGCAAATGATATAGAAACCTAGCCTGATTCATCCCAATTAATCTCTACTTCAGCAGCACCATTCAGTGCTTTCCCTCCCTCGCTGCCACTTAGTTTCTAATCAACCAGCTCAACCTGTTCCCATAGAAACCAACTGCATATCACTGTAGTGTCATGGCTTCCATTTGATTAAAGATTATGATCAGATCTTTATTCTAGAGCCCTTGGAAAGCCAGGCTGAGAGCTGCCTGATGCTGGCTTGAATGGTTATGCTGTCCCATCCACTACCAGAAAACCAGGGTCAGGCACGGGCCCTTTCCTGTAACACACCTGGTGTGAATTGCAACACACCTGGGTGAATTGCCCAAAAGGTTTGCTGTGAATGTTAGTTTGACTGTTGCACAGGTTTGCTCCAGCTGGATTTGCACTCTCCTTGAGTCTGGTCCCCACAAACATCCGTGACTAGCTCCAACTCGCTTGTACAAAGCAAATTTTATTTGCATCCTAAAACTAATTCCAAGAGTTACACTCATCCAATCAGGGAGCAGAAACAATGTCAAGTGACTTGCCCAGTGAACCAACATTCACAATAAGCAGCACAACTCAAATCATCATTATTGTTTTTAATTGAAAACTATTGACTAACCATTGAAAGTCTTCACAGACATTCCACCAGCGGGCAGAGAGGTGACATTCACCAACTACACGATCCATTATCATCTGCCAAGGTGTCAGTTCCCCAGGGTGTGCCGGTCAGCACGGCAACTCTGGTGACACTTACAGAGTACAGAAATTCCCACACAGGCTGCTCTGCATCACATCACCCTCTCGTGGTGACTGACAAGGAACAATGCTTCAGATCTCGAAGGCCTCAACTCTGATGCAGCCTTCACTTTCTGCAGTACGCGCACACACACACACACACACACACACACACACACACACACAATTCAGGACCAGACTAGGTCTGGGTTTAATGTGACCATGTGGGGGACGTGAGGTAGATGAGCCCCCATCTGCCTCCCCCGCATGGCCATCTTGGAACTGTCTGGCATGTGGGGAGACCAGAGATGAGTCCCTAAGGCTCCTCCCTGTGCGCCCGCATTTGGGGAGTGTGCCAAACCTTGGATCTGCCTGTCCTATGTGCCATTCTTGGACCTGCTACTGAATGCCAGCCGCTGTGCCATGGGCACCTCACCTCATCCACAGACCAGCCATTTTCTGCCATTGTCAGTGACAGGCCATCGTCTCAGAGCAGACAGGGCCCCAAAATCTTTATGGCAACTGCAGCCCTTGTAACCGAATTCCCCATTGCTAAGCCTACTCAAAGTGCCCTGAAGTCCCTTGTGCTAGGTGTGGCATGATTGAGTTATTGATGAAGGTCCTTGGATAGGATGGAGGATCTTGTCGTAACATCTCAAGCAGCTTCAGTTCAATTCCTGGCTCTGCCACAGGTGGCCTTGGGTAAATCACTTGATCTACACTAGGTTTCAGTTCCCCATCTGTAAAAATGGTGATATTTCCCTACCTCACTCAGAGACTGCCATGGCTGTACCTAGACAGATGGAAATCCAGAGATGTCAGAGGAGAAAGGCAGGGAAACATGCTTTATGGAGCAATTACTGTCTAATTTTAGCTGTGCTCTCTCTCACAGTTGAATAACAACGGTGACCTACCCCATTGCATGTCTCTTCAGTTGATTGGGACCACTCATGCTGAGGTGAACTACAGACGCGCGTACGAAGTAATCTACTCCTCTGGCTGTGATAATGTAATATTTCCCAGCGATGCTGAGAGAAAAGTTCTTTGTGGTTGAGTGAACACAATGGGGAAAGGCAACAGTTTACTGACAGTGCAGTCAGTCAAGAGACATGTAAACAAAGTTCTAGTTGAAAGCGTGTTTCCTTAGCACAAAACAGATTATTTAATAATTTACTGTCACTGTTACATCCAAATAGTCAGCAGAGCCCCTTAGCCGGCAAACATATCACTGCCCAGCAGCATTCTGAGGATGTGCATTTTGATGCCAATGGTAGAAGATTTAGACGTGTGACAATGTCTTTCGTCCAAGCACTTCAAAGGGCTTTAGAGAACGCTAATACTTAACCCTTGAAACTTCCTTGTGAGGCAGATTGAGATTATTGTGCCCATTACACAAAAGGAGAACGTGGAGGCAGAGAGAGGTTAAGACCCACATTATCAAGTGCCTTTTAATTTTGGGTGCCTCCATTTCTGAGTGCTAGGCCTTAGACACTTTAATGGAGCCTGTGTGGGGTAGGAATAGGACTGGTCCAAATATTTTGACACCCGATGCACCTTAATAAGCCATCCAGTCGATATCAATGGGACACCCACCACAAAGCACAGATGTGCTGTGACTAAGGCCTGGGCTACATTAGCCAGGGGATTGGAACTCAGGTACGCAACTTCAGATACACTATTTGTCAAAGTACCTTAGTTTGACTTACCTGGCCGTCCCCATGGTGGGTCGACGACCGCAGCAGCTTCCCCGTCAACTACGCTTACTCCTCTTGCAGAGCTGGAGTTCTGGAGTTGACAGGAGTGCTTTCGGGAATCAATTTACCGTGTCTAGGTGAGATGCGATAAATTGATCCCCGATACAGCGAACATTACCTGCCGATCCATAGCCCTACCCTAAGGAGCTCAGACTTGTCCTGAAGGAAGCCATTGGGAGTGTTGCTATTGACCACAACAGAAGGAGGAGCGGGTACCAATTGAGAGAACTGTAATAATAATATTGGCCTGATTTACATTTCCAATAAGTTACGCCACTTAAGTGATGTATGTCATTGAATATAAATGAAGAGTGGTATTCGGGGCCCTGTATAACTGAAAATTCAGCCTATATTTTTTTAAGATATGTCACCATAGTTTCCCCCCCTCCCCGCTGCATATGAGGAGAGTGCAAAAGTCACCACAGATCTATGGCAGATTATCAGTCACAAGGAAGGGTCCTGTAATTCAGGCCCTCTTCCAAAGCCCATTGAAGCTGACAAAGATTGTGGACGAGGAGCCAAAATGAACCCTGCCAATGTCTCACAACAATATGAAACACTGCTGACAACTCCTGTGATTTGACAACAAAGTTGAAGTCAGAGCTCTCCTCTCAAGCAAAATTTCTGTGTTAGGTGGAATGTTATCTCTCCAATCTTCCTCCCACCGGGAAGAGCAGTGAGAGAAGAAAGAATCTCGGAGATGAGACTGAGGAGAGATATAAGATCTTTTGCCTTGAGTTATGTTTTTCCATCTAATGTTATCAATGTAAATATTTACTGGCAAGGATTCCCATTCTATTAGTGACACTGCTTTGTGCAGCCAGTGTTTCTTAAGGAAGCACTTCAAAAATCGGCTTAATGTATTCAAATAATCTCCAATGTATTCATTTAATTTGTTTATTTCCACTTTCCGCTCCTGCACATATGGCTTTGCTTGTGTTCCTACTTGATTACTTTTTACATTTCCATGTGTAATTTATGGTAAATTGGCCTCAGATTCATAAGAACCATGGCAAACACTTCTAAAAAGTGTCCTAAATACACTCTTCTGTACTTTCCATATAGCATGAAAACAGGGTGATTCAGTAAGCTAACTGAAACCCTATTGATAAGAATACGCTGTCCTTGTAGTGGTTTAAATATAGCATATAAAAGACGGCTATCTTGCATGTGATTATAAAACCTGACTACAGTGTATTTCAAGGAATCAATCAGTATAGAATCAATGTGTAAGAATTGCTTTAATAAATCCAAATAGATGCATCAGGTTGTAACTGAACTGCCCATTAAATAAAATCCAATTGATCACTGAATGTATTGATTATCCTCATTAAGTTGTTAGGTATAAACAAATAATACTGTTTAAAGGTTCAATTAATTGTTTTAATAACGTACTTCTGAGGTTATATTAAATGAATCACTGGCTCCAATAGACTACAATATGGAGATATGTAGTATATATATGAACTATGACCCCTGGACTCCATCTTTGCTGAAGATTTTATTACAAAAACACCAGATTTCCCTGGCTCAAACCGGATAGAACTGTTTTTTCCTGCCAGAGCCAGCCTTCAATCACCTCAGAGTTTTCCCGCCAAAAAGCCTTTAAAGGAACAGATACAGCGCATGCGAGGGGCTGTCCTTTCCAGCGGCAGCCAGCGTGCAGTCGGGTCTTCTCAGCGCTTCTGAGCTAGGGAGAAGAGTGCCATCTGTCCCGCAGCGAGGTAGAGGCAAGAGGGACCTGGGACCTGCCATCGTCCAGCAACCCAGAGGGTCTCTTTGCCAGTGACGAACTCCACCAGTCATCTGGACTCCCCAGTGTTCCTCCTCAAAGGCTCTAAAATCAGCCAGAGAGTGGAAGGTCCTGGGCTTTGCAACTGTGCGCTGTGTCCATTGCGCCTATACGACTAGAAAAGGGTTCTGTTTGGGGGGGTTATTTTCTGAAGGCCAAGGGAGGTTTTGTGAGTCTGAGCTTCAAGCTCCAAAGCCAGTCACTAGTTCACTGTATAGTTAAGTTTGTGTTACTTCCCATTTTCTCCCCAGTTTCTTCTGTACCTTACCCTTAATACACTTACCTTTGTTTGTACCATATTACCTTGTCTCTTCATTTTATTTATCATATCACACAAGGAGGGAGGGCTAAATCCACCAGTGACAGACACAGAAGGGAGCCGAGTCTGATCTTCTGAACAAGGGGCTTTCCTTTATATCCTGTCCCCCTACCATTTTATCCCTGAAGCGTTACTTTACTCCCCTTGAGGTAACAAAGTGCATATTCATTACACTTTTATAGCAGGACTTGGATGGCTACACACGGCAGTGGGAGACTCTGAATCTGGAAAGTGCTGCATAGGCGGAGCCCATGTGTCTGGGTCAAGCCCCATTGAAGTCAGCTCAGGTGTTTGCCTTTATGGCGATTATTTAGGCCTTGATCCTGCAGTGTATAACCCTCAGTCTACAAACTTCCCATTCCGAAGAGGATGGAACTGCTGTCTCCTGTTAGTTCAGTTCTGCCCACTAACTGACAAGCAGCTCTCCTTGTCCCCAGTATGCCACTGTAAAGGGCCCTCTTTCGACACAGCCAAATAGCATTTCCCCCCTTTCGTCCCAGCGATGCTGCTGCCACGCAGGAAGAAGAGCAGTTGTCTTGAACAGAGCACTCTCTGCCCAGGCAGGAGTTTGTTGAGGAGCCCACAGAAGCATATTCCTGGAACACAGCCTGCCGTGTTTGATGGAAACAGAGTAGATAAACCGCCAATAGCTTTGTTTAGTCTAGTTTTTCATCTTGACGTATGAAAGGGTTTTATTTCCCTTTCACCTTCCCCTCCGAGGGAAGAGTTCGTGTAGTGCAGAGAGCTGTGTTTGGATAATACTGTCAGAGCTCCAACCCTGCTATTTCTTGTTTGATGTTATAAAACCGCCAGCTCACTCAACGTCTCTGCCCAGCTCCCCAACTCCTCCATGTAAGGCCTGACGTCTGCCAGCACCTTCCCAAGGCTTGCATCTTGATACCACCATCTCCAGGCAGGAAGGGGGGGGTGCAGCTCCGTAGTATATTCCATTTAGAGGTTCAAAAGACTGATGAAGTAGGCTGCTGTCTCTGCAGCACACCCAGAAATTGAGGGTGCAGGTGGGATGGGGGCTCCTTTGCAATGGCATTTGCGTACAGGTCTGACTACCATGCATAACCCTCCTCATTGATACACAGCCCTCCAGCCATCATTAAATCTCATCAGGCAATGGTGTATGCATAATACTGACATGTTATAACCTGCCACTGATCTCGACATGCCTCTTGCCTGTTCTGGAGAAGGATGATGAACCAAGGACCTGATCCAGAGCTCACTGAAGTGAATAGAAACCCACTGACTCCCGTGGGTTTTGGACCAGGCCCCAAACACACAGATGACATGAGAAAGCACTGGTGAGATTTTGAGAAGTTAGGCAGGTGAATGGGGGAGGAGGCAGTGAAGCCAATTTAGAAGGCAGACGAGATGTAACAGGGAAAAGAAAGCAGCAGAATTGGAAGATGCAGACAGATGAGCTGACAGCAGTAAAGCGGTTGGGCTCGAGAATGGGCCTTATGGAAAGAGAAGCCCAAACATTAGTTGATTTAGATGAGAGAATGACAAAAAAGGGAAATGAAACCAGGAGAAGAAAACCAGCTGCCTTTTACCCCGATGAGAGAGAACAGCCTACTGCTGATACTGCGAGACCATAGCCATGACTTACACCACTGGCCTCGGAGGATTTACATCAGGGCTAGCGAGAGAGGAATCAGGCCCCGTTATGTGCATTGGGGCTATGGAGGGACAAAGACAGACAAAGAGGTGACTTGACGGCTAGCAAAGCCCGTGAGAAGTTAGCAAGATACATGGGGGTAGAGATCAAAAGGATGTATTTAAGGAAATAAAACAGGTGGAGAGAAGAGAAAACTCAGGCCTTCAGGGAACACGTTCCTGGGAAGCTTTAAAGTTTAGCACTTTGCTTGGAGAGATGGGGCAGAGGGAGTGGCCAGTGCACATCACAGTTTATTACCTGCTGATGAGAACGGGGGCATTGGTCACAAAAGAGGAGGCTTCCTCACCATTCGAACCATTGTGTCAGAGTGGGAGCTTTGTCCGAAGAGACTGGGGGAACCTAAAACAATGGCTAAGGAGAATTCTCTGGCACAGGGTATAGATGGAAATGGGAGGGAAGGGTGCACAAGCACAGAAGCGTCTCTCCCCTTAATCCTTTGCTGTGTCCTAGAATCAAAGTCAAATCAAACCGGCTTTGAGATTCTAAAATGTTGTGACGTTTTCATTCTGCAGTCTGCTTGGCACTTTTGAGGGCAGGACGTGCTGTGCTGACTCGGAGTAGGAAAAGCATCGCTTGGTACTTCTGTCTGGGAACAGAAGCAGAAATGCAGGGAAACATTCCCCAAACCCCACAGCCTGATCAGAGAAATTTGAACATTCAAATTCTTGTCTGCTTACGATCTGCCCCAAAGTGGACCTCTGAGTCTTTTGAAGTTTGTTTATTGCTGTCTACAGGTAGTCAGTAAAACCACATGCTGGTGTTTGTCTAGCAGAAAAGGAAATTATAAAAACTGTTGCTGATCCAGATACTTCGTTGAGCTCAAAGAAAATGCTGCTCCAGCAAATAAAAAAGGCTGATTGAACCAGAATCCTCTGTGCCTCTCACCTCAACATAATCTCTGATCCTGCACTTATTAGAATTGCTCAGAATTTTCATGGTGTGACTTATAGCTCATTGGCTGCCCTGAAATAACTATTAAAGAAGTTCAACAGCTTGAAGCCTTCACTTGCGTTTCCATGGTGGATCTTGTTAAATGTTCCTTAATCAACATCTTTGCTGGGGAAAGCAATTGGCTCTCAGCAATGTGGAATGGTATAGTGCAGGTTGAGGAAGTTTAATCTTGTGTGTCATACACTGCCCCTAATTGGAATATAATGCTGCTTCAGTCTAGCAAAATGATACATACCGATCTCCTATCCCATTAGGACGCCACAGCCACTTCAGTGTTACTGACATTATAGCATGAACAGATGGCATGGTCCTATCTAATACTGGTGAATGGGAGCTCACACACCCATTCACAAAATCAATGCACAAGCAATACGGGGAGAGTTTAAGCTCCATAAACTGTAACCCTGCACTATGGATAATCTTGCACACACAATTAATTCAAATGACCTTTTTATATGTAGACACACAAGAGAAAGAGAGTGCATGCGAGAGAAAAAGAAGGAATATCTGATAATGCAGTGAGGAATACAAAGGTATTGTCCTCCTGAGTTTGCACTGGCCATACAACTCACAGGTGTCAAAGGCACCAATGAGTTATTCAGATCCTTCCTAACAAGGGCCACTGAAATCTTTACACTTTATATCCCCCTCTCGTGTTCTAGATATGCCACTTATTGACCAGACGTAGCATGTTAGAGAGCTGTTTTTTACAGTGTGGTTGACACTTAGTAGCATGAGTCACAGGGCATTCATGAGACAAGAACAGATTGTAACTATAATGTTGCAGAAACCTCTAAATGTGATCTAAGAGAAATTATTAATACACAATAGAATTATGATTGGGAAATTAAATCCCCTGGGACTAGAACTAGCAAATTGTGAGGGAAACTATTCATTACAATTGTTGCAAATTCTGACTCACTTTTAAATTCCACCATGTTCTCACCTCTTCTGGCTCATTTTTACACAAAAGCTTCTATGCCAATAGGCTTTTGTTTGCTTGAATATCAGAATTATATCTGGCTATTCATTATACTTTATTCAGTAATTGGTCAGTCAAGTCATGTGATGTTGTTTCTACTCCATGATTGGGGGAAAGCATTTCCAGTTTGACTACTATATTGGCATACAAGGGCTCACATTGGCACAGTTTGCACCCACAGACTGAAATTTGCTTGCATCAAGTGCATCGTTGAATGTTTACGAGTAATAAACATATTTTTAATAATCAAAATCTTAAACTATTTGGGAAACAGAAAAAGAGAACACAGTTCACTGAATAATTTGTTCCTTCCTCATAGTTCAGCCACCTCTCATCAGGACATTCAAGAACAAGAAGAAACTGCTGTGAATACAACTGAAAAGAAAGAAATATCCCCTTCCTAGTGGTACATTTCTAGCCCTGATGGGTCATGAGATATTCAGACATTAAGCTGTTACCCTATCAGAGAAATGTTCCCTTCTTTCCCCCAAACTGTGAATTTTCCCCCAAACTGGAACAATATTTAAAATAAACAGCCAACAGCTGTTTCAAGAACAGGTTTAATGGAGACTAATTTGCGGGGCAGAGTACAGGCACAGTAGTCAAAGGTGCATGATAAATGGCATTACAGTTATAGCAGGGATAGTACCAGCATATATTTGGTATATGTAAGTTTAATAGGTGGTCATCATCCAGAGCGAATCAGTAGATCTCCATGGAAGTCCATACAGGAATGTCAGATCTGTCCTTTCTATATATACTACAGCACTTTGTCTGGAAAGCCTTTTGCAGAGAACACCAGCTAACTAATTAATCCTCACAGTCCTCATGGGAGCTAAGTGAATAATATTCTTAGCCTCACTTTACAATGGGCCCAATGTTCTGTCGAAGACAATAGATACCTGTCTTTTTACGGCAGCACAGAATCCAACCCATTGTAATGGAGGCAGAAAAGTTAAGTGACTGATTTGACCAAGGCCCAGTGGTGTCCGTGTTTGAGCTGAGAATAAAATCCAGGCGCTTTTGAACTCAGACCACATAAATGCCTTACCCAGCCATATGTTACTCAGACACCACATCCACTGCTCTCAGATCTTATCTGGAATTGTATCTATTTTCCTCAGCATGTTTCTCTCCATCTGCTCATCTTGTTTTATTTAACCCTGCTGAACATTTCGGGGTGGATATACGGTGAATATACATTCCTCACACAACAGTTGTTTTCAAAGTGCAGGTTACACGTACAAATTATGTACTGTTCAAATGCTTGATTTATAAGGACCATCAAGTTTCTGACTGAAAAAAAAATATGATGGATTTCTCAGGTGTCTCACTGATTTATTGACCATATGGCAATTTATAAGTCATGTCAGTAACTTTATAAGTAACACAATTAATTCTCAAGTTATTCCTGAGTTATCCAAGTTCTGTGTCACTGATGAATAAGTGACGGGACTGAGTTATAGGCTGTCT
Source organism: Sternotherus odoratus (assembly GCA_032164245.1). Lineage (NCBI taxonomy): Eukaryota > Metazoa > Chordata > Testudines > Kinosternidae > Sternotherus > Sternotherus odoratus. The sequence continues at coordinate 13,391,822 of JAVMKO010000022.1, read as the reverse complement.
TGGAACTATGCGTCGCAAAGCTGAGTAATAAATCAGAAGAGAGATGCAATTGGCTACACCACTGAATTGCAAGTCATGTAACTGTATCACATACATTGAACTGATTGGTCAGGTGCGAGAACATCCATTTCCTGTGTTTGTTTGGAAAATGGTGGGTGGATTTAGCTGTGACACACAAATCATGGCTCTGCTTTGCAAGACATGCTGAGTAAAAATCTGCATTTATCAAACCTGCACTAACAATAAATCCTTGAATTAATACAAAAGTCCAGATGTGCGGCGAGCCCCCCACTGAGACTGGCCACGTAAAGGTGGGTTTGTTCTTCTCCAGGCCCTTTGGCAGACACTGGCAGGACAACACATAGGGACTGATGAGCCAGCATCGGTATGATCCATGCTTTGTAAATACTATGATGGAGTATGTAAGTCTGGACTCTCCCAGTGTTTACAACAAGCAGGACCAGAATGCTTTGCTGGCAGCACTCCCGGCCACTCCATCCCTGTGCACATCAGTACCACCTCTTCTAACAGCTGACAGGGCACGTGTGGGAATAACACAGATGCCTTAGTGACGCAGCTCACACTTGAGGCTCCATAGCAGAGCCAGACATCCCCACGTCTGCCTGATGGCTTAGCCGGCTATCGTCACTCAGTCTATGGGGCCCGGCGTGACTGATAGCTGACTTCAAGCTCATTTCATTTATATGGTATAGGGCTGAAAATTATGTGACTGACTTAATTTTAAGCAAGCATTAGCCACCCATTTTTGGACCTCAAAGGGTTTGGGGTTGAGTTTTGGGTGAAGGCTGTCAGGTCTCTTGTTACCTGACTCCTTTAGTTCACCCCCAACTGGTTCCAATACATACTATATCTCACTGCCACCTGGTTCCAGTATCAGGAAGGAAACAGAAGGACCGTGCTCAGCTCCTGGTAGTACATTACATGTGCTAATCCTCTCACCTTTATTTTTCCACTCTCCCCTCCTTTGCTAGTCTCTGATTTTCTCCATGGTGCCTGTAGAAAGTATGGTCCTAAGATTTGTGGAGCTCAGTATACCTGTGGGACAGGAGCATGCTTGTATAAGTCTCCCCTGAGTGGCTGTATGTATAGATACTTGTCTGATCACGATGCTTCAAGAAACTGGCAGTAACTATATATACACGTATTTGTTTAGAACATGCACATGTAGTCTTTCCTCCACTGACTAATAACTGCAGGTGTGTATATCCTCTCTCTTCTCTCTCTCCCTCCTCTCTGGGCATTGCCTCTGTAGCAGGACTGGCTGGCAGAGGCAGAGATCTTAGGCTATTAATTAAGATGTCATTTACAGGCCCCCTGGGTGACCTTAATTAAATGGTATGATGGCAAACACTAATAAGAAAGATGATATCCCTGTAGGTGGTGAATCAAATGTATTAACCTCTCGGTAAGGAACCTTCCCTTTGTTTAATGGAGGATCTGAGAAACTCCCAAAGCAAAGCAAAGGTCCCAGCCACCAAGGAATCCCCTCCTCATGAGGGAGGAAACAAGTGGCTTTCTTCTGGAACCATGGCGTCTCCGTGTTCCCAGACAAAAGTGATGTTAAGATGCGGTTAAGCTTGAGAGTAGGTATCAATAACTGAATGTACAATACATTACAGGGATGTGTGTAATTATCCCTAAACCAAGCATTATCAGCCCAGGAAATTCAGATCTAAGGTTACACTTAAAAGAAATCCAAATATGGGGAGGGCTGGAAATGCACAGTTTGGGTCCAGCGGTAACCTTAACTCTGCCCTGCAGTGAAACCATGCGTGTGATACCATGTAAGCAAGATTAAGGCATTTCAGTATTTATGATCACAGATGAGATTAAACTATTTTTTTTTTCATTTTCCTCCCCTCGTTTTGTTACTACAGGGCAGAGTTAAGGTGGCTTGGTGCCCTAATTGTGTATGGAGAGAGACTTGTTAACTGACAAAGACCATCTTGTAAACATGTTCAACTCTGGAAGCCAAATGATTGCTGGCTGCAAATTTGGCCCCGACATGGAGTGGGCAATTTTACTAGCTGGCAGCTTTTTAGAGCCTAAAAGCAGAAGATCGGTGGTCTCAGTTCAGTTTAGGGTGACCAGATGTCCCGATTTTATAGACAGTCCTGGTTTTTGAGTCTTTTTCTTATATAGGCTCCTCTTACCCCTCCTGTCCTGATTTTTCACATTTGCTGTCTGGTCACCCTAGTTCAGTTCCTGGTAGACAGGTGTCTCTCTCACAATGGACATTAAGTAGCAACCTTTGCTGGTAGCTTTAGCGGAGAGGGCAAAGTTCTTCATGAGTCTGTGGAGAGCTACCCGCTCCACCCCCGCGCCAGGGACTGCATCCTGTGGTCTGGGGAAAAGAAACAATGGTAGGTGGCAGGAAAGTGGCTACTTGCATTGCCACAGCCCTTGCTGTGCCTGCTGTGTGAATAATTCACTTGCCAGGGCTGCAAGGAGCCTGCTAGACTCGAGTGCAGGGCCCCCGGGGCTTGGTAAAAATCAGTCAGATGGAGGGATGCCAGGGGAATGTGCATCATGGGGCAGGTCTTTGCAAAGTGCTTATTAGCTGCTTAGCTGTGTGAATGACAGGCGTTTGCTCCCGTTCAAAGGTGAGTTCTACTGAGAGGCAGTAGGGTCTGGTGCTTGGCTCTGCTCTGGGAGACCTGGCTTTCACACTGCCCTGCCGCGTGACCTTCGGAGTATTTCTCTGCCTTCTGTTCGTCTGTCTTGTCTGTTTAGACTGTACGCTCTTGGGGCAGGGACTGTGTCTGAGTAGTGCCTGCCACAATGGGCCCCTTACCTCAGCCAGGATCTCTAGGTACTCCTGTAATGAGAACAATAATGGAGAAACACTACATTTTCTGCGGTGGCACAAATGCCGTTCTTCCAGCGAAGGAATCATTAGTTCTGGGAAGCTCTCTGTGTGATTAATCACGTTCACAGTTTGATCACGGTACCCCAAGAGCTCCAGGGCATGAACGGAGGCACTGATGGCAGCAAATTTTCCTTTATTGAGACTTCTCTTTTTGGAGATGTGTTAGGGCTGAGGGGCAGGACTTCAACATCATCAAGAGACGGACTATTCGGCATGAAATGACTCCTTCTGCCAGGCATAAGGTCCTGCATGATGGGGCAGCCAATAACTCCTGCACACCTCACAGCGGCTGAAGAGTTGATCCTTGGACCAGTTCCCGGAGTATCCGACACTTGAAGGAACACGGAGATTGATTTCTCTTCTCTTTTCAAGGCTCTCCTCCCCTTTTAATTTATTTGGAGCTCATCAGAGACTCTTTCAGACAAATGCAGCCATGTTTCATATTTGAGTTTTCTTTTCTATTTTAACTAAGACTGTTGGGCCATATTCGCCTCTTGTTTAAACTCCTCACTTCCTATGGATTTACCTTGGGGTGACTTTGCACTGAATATAGTCTGAGCCGCTACGAGTGGAGGAAATGGAACACGCAGCTACATTAAAGAATTCCGATGTGCTGCAAGAATAGCAAAGGGCTAGCAAAAGTTGCCATTTTATTTTTAAGTGAAGCCTCATTAATTTCACCATCCTCAAAAACCACTTTCCTCACATTTAATGATGAGCCACCCTGGAGCAGGGAGGTGAAGGGGAAATTGAAAACAATTTCACACATTTAGAAAACTCTATTTCCTTCCCTTGTTCAATGGTAAATGCAGCCCAGGCAAAAGATGCTGGCCCTGAGGCCCTTTCTATGGACAATCCTGCATTTGCAGGGACACAGCCAGGGCCGGTTCCAGGCACCAGCCTGCCAAGCATGTGCTTGGGGCAGCCCTTCGTAAGGGGCGGCATTCAGGCCAATATTAGGGTGGCACTTTCTGTTCCAGATGCATTATTATTATTCTTTTCCTCCGCCGGTGCGCCAGCGGGGTTTTTTCCCCTTGGGACAGCAAAAATACTGGAGCCGGCCCTGGACACAGCTGGATTACCTCATCCATATTGTTCATCTCCATCTTCTGTGGTGATAGTGGATCAGAGAACAGGTATGCAAACTTCTGCATGCACTGCCCCATCTACCAATGTGCCTTCTAGGAACCGGTGATCCAGGATGGCTTAGTCTGCGTGACCCATTCAGTCTTTAACCTCTCTGCTGTGTCTATCAAGAGGGGGTATTTGCTGGCAGTTGTGATGGTGATTCTCTCTGTTTGTTTTTCTTACTGTGTATGATTCACAGATGCTGTTGCTCTAAACACTCATTTCAGATTTCCAGGAGGTGAGGAGGATGTTATGGGAGATGCATTTACATTTGTAAACTGCAATCAAAACTAATTAAAACCAGCACAAATACTGACTAATAGAGGAGGAAACCTGATTCCCAGGCCCCTGGTCCCTCCTTAAATAACAGTGGCTCTTTTTTAAAATGGGCTGATTTTCTTCTTCCCCTCCAGTAAATCCGGGCAAAGGGCTAGTCAGTGCGAGCAAACGCAGCAGGAGCCCAGCCTGCCTGTTAACGCAGTGGTTCTCAAACTTTCTGTAGTGGTGACCCCTTTCCCACACCGGGCCTCTAAGCACGACCCCCCCAGGGGTCAGGCGGGGGGAGGGGGAACGTGCCTGCAGCCCACTGCGGCAGGGGCTGGAATGGGGGGGTTCCAGCAGCCCCCCAGGACAGGGATCGGGATTGAGGGGTGTTCCAGCAGCCCCCCGAGGCCAGTGAGGGGGGGTTTCCAGCAGCCCCATGGAGGCACTGGCAGCCCACCGCAGCAGCAGCCGGGCTCACGGGGGCACCAGAAGCCCACCTCTGCAGGGGCCGGGTCGGGCACATGGCAGTGCCTGCAGCCCGCCGCGGCAGGAGCTGGGACCGGGCTTGCGGGGCCTCCAGCAGCCCACTGGGGCAGGAGCCACGGCCGGGACCGGCCTTAAGGGGGCGCCGGCAGCCCACCGTGGCAGGGGCCGGATGCCAGCAGCCTAGCTCTTGCTGGATTGCCAGAGGAGCTGAGCATCCACACCTCAGTGATTTCAGTGGGAACTGCCAGTGTTCAGCCCTTCAGAAAGCCAGGCCATCACCGAGCGAACAGAGGAACTTTTCACCATGATCTGATGTCAGACTCATGCTCCAGCAGAGTAATGGACCAAGTGAGAGGAGTCCAAGACCTCCACCGAAAATGTCCTCTCCCCTGCTCTCAGATAGTCAGGTCTTGGGACAATTGGGAAACGTATCTCAGCTGATCTCAATGGTTGGGTCACTCACACACACACACACACACACACACACACACACACACACACACACACACACACACACCGTTTCCATTTTAAAGCGTTGACCCATATGTACAGGAAAAGCCAATTCTGCAAAGGATGTTTTTTCCCCAAAAAATTAATTTTTGCAGAGCAAATAAAGCAACAAATGGTGTTAGCTTTACATATGGTAACCGTTAGGGTGAGACAACCTGAAGGCCATAATTTATTGCTACCTGAAATGTGTTGGTTCTTTAAATATTCACCGTCGGAACTTCACGTTCCCCCCATCAATTGTCTCATACCAGGCTTTGTCACTTGTTTTCATTTGGCACAAGGCCATTGTTTTAGGTTTGTTTCATTAAAGTTGAATTTTATTCCAGCAAAGCAGTTAAAATATTCATTACTAGTCTTGTCACCTTTAAAATTCCCCTTTCCCTGTACACTGTCAATAATTGTTCACTCCAGGCAGAGAACTTCAGAATGTCAATATTCCAGTCAAAGTCTCAAGTGAAAAAGGTGCTAACAAAAGTCAATCAAACTTGCAGAAATAGCTTGGATTGGAATGAATTTCCACTCAACTGCATTTTTAGCAGTCAAATTATTAACGCCTGCAGTTGGAGCAAGAGCATTAAATAGAACTCCACACACAGAACAAATGTGAAAATTAAAAATATGTAGTTTGCTAAACACATGAAATTGTAAATGCAACACGGAGCAGCAGGAAAGACATGATTCCAATTAGAATGTAGAGACAAATTGTTTAAAAATTATTAAGCCAGTGGAAGACTGGGAAGAAACCCCCCCCAAACCATTGAATGGGATTTGTATGGTTGACATTATTGGCAATCTAGTTGACAAAACTGGAAAAATTATAAGTATGGCATTTACCGTCAGATCTGTCCTGAAAAATGTGTATCCATCTACTAGATGTTCTTATCTGTCTGATCCAACCATCTCATAACACTGAAGATCAAGGGAATTACATGCCATCCTAACTTTTGACAAAGTAATAAGATGCAAAGCAGTGGAGTAGCAAATGAATAGTAAATAAGGTGAGTAAAGGCAATGAGAGAGGAGGGGGGGCTATAGGCCCAGGAAGAGGGTGTGTTTGTTTAAACTTTCGCAGAGTAACCAAAACAGGCTAATAAACTTTGGCTTGTGTTTCTCCTCTATGTTGCACTAAGCTATTTGGTCCCAACCGAGCGCCTAGGGGCAGAGTTCTAATGGCTGGCTGAAATTATGATCAGGAATATCCACAGTAGCACACACAGTCCCTGAACACAATCAGGCCATTGTGCTACACGCGGTACACAAAGATGGGAAGAGACCGGTCCTGACCCAGACAGCTAACGGGCTACGGTGATGAGACAGAAAAGGGTGGGAGAAAGGCAGGATTATTAGCCCCAGTCGGGGAACTGAGGCACAGAGTGATTAAGTGATCAGCCCAAGGTCACCCAGAGTCTATGGCAGGGACTGGACTTGAATTTCACTCTCCTGAGTCCCAGTCCCGTGCCATAACTACCAGCCTCTTCTCTCTCCTGGCTGCAGGGCACCTGAGGACGTTGTGAAGAAATGGACACTTCAGGCTCAGTGCTGAAGACCCAGGGAGAATTTCAGGCCAGGGAATGATCAGCTGTCCATGGAAGACACGGCACAGAGGCTTGATTCTTGTTTTACCTTGTGCCTGTGTGAACTGGTCTGGATGTTAGTGGGGCGACACGCGTGTGAAACCAATGTAAGCGAGATCCAAATCAGGCCTCGAGTACCCATGTGACATGCAGGAACGAGTGGAGACACAGGAGGAGATATTTGGAAGCAGGAATAAAGGACGTGGCAGCTAGAGAGCAGGTCTGGATTTCCCAGTGGAGAGTGGCTGGGGTGGCTCCATCCATCACTTGACTGTGTATTACAGACCACCTCACTTGACACAGCCTGTCCTTCCTCTGCACCTCCAGCCCCTTACTCGCATGTCCCAGCTACCCAATTAACATGTCCCCGACTCGCCCGCCGGGCCGGCTCCATTGCTACTAATGCTCTGCATTACACCAGGCCGTCAGCTGGCTCCCTGAGAATGATGCTGAGAATGGGTGACAGGCATTGATAGCAGGCTAGCGGACACGTACCAAAAGGAGTTTTGTTACTGCAGTCCACTCCCTGGGTCCAGCTGGGTTCTAAAGAACATTTAAGTCTGGAGGCACTGAATATAGGTGGTGAACAAGGGTAGTTATTTCCTAATTGCTACTTCGCACGGCTCTTCCCTTTACTCTCAGCATGGACTGAGACAGGGCAGCTCAGTTTTCATTTTCAATCAGTTTTCATGGTAAAGTTTTTTTTTTCAAGAGGTAGAAAAGCAGCAGCGTCCCTGTAGCTATTACCAGAACAAGTAGTCACGCAGGTCAGCCAGCAGGGACTTCTTTAAATAGTGTGAAATTGTTCTTTATGAGGCCACTCACCTTCTGGTCTCCAGGAACAGCCTTTTGCAGTGTCTAATGTTCTCTGTTATCCCAGAGGTTATTTGTTAGACACCGTCAGTCCAGCTGGGGGGCAGCTGTCCTGCGCTCAGATTGCTAACTGTTACGGATGGAAAGATAAACTGGCCAGTACTGAGGGCGAAGGACTAGCCGATACAGCAACCACAGCGGGTTCATCTTTCAATGTCCTGCAAAGGACTGTAAGAGCATTGCCTTTTTGGAACTGCACTTTGGTCCACCGCTTTCCCCCTCTCCACAGAGCCAGTTATCTCATCATAGAAGGCAATCAGGTTGGTCAGGCATGACTTGCCCTTGGTGAATCCATGTTGACAACCTGTTCCATGATTTTTCCAGGGACTGAGGTGAGGCTGACCGGTCTGTAGTTCCCTGGATTCTCCTTCTTCCCTTTTTTAAAGATGGGCACTACATTTGCCTTTTTCTAATTGTCTAGGACTTTCTTCGATTGCCACGAGTTTTCAAAGATAATGGCCAATAGCTCTGCAATCACATCAGCCAATTCCCTCAGCACCCCGGACGCATTAGATCTGGACCCATGGATGTGTGCATGTCCAGCTTTTCTAAAAAGTCCTTAACCTGTTCTTTCACCACCGAGGGCTGCTCACCGCCTCCCAATACTGTGCTGCCCAGAGCAGCAGTCTGGGAGCTGACCTTGTCTGAGAACACCGCGGCATTTCCATTGGGGAGGAATGTGAGATGCCACGGTAATAAGAAGCATTGAGTTCTTCAGCTTTTTCCACATCATCTGTCACTACATTGCCTCCCGCATTCACTAAGGATCCCACACTTCCCCTGACCTTCTTCTTGTTGCTAACATACCTGTAAAAACCCTCGTTACCCTTCATATCTCTTGCTAACTGAAATTCCAATTGTGCTTTGGCCTTCCTGATTATATCCCTTCATGCTCAAGCAATATTTTTATACTCCTCCCTAGTCACCTGTCCAAGTTTCCACTTCTTCTAAGCTTCCTTTTTCTGTTGAAGCTCACCGAAGATTTCTCTGTTAAGCCAAGCTGGTCGCCTGCCGTATTTTCTATTCTTTGAACACATCAGGATGGTTTGTTCCTGCGCCCTCAGTAAATCTTCTTCAAAATACAGCCGGCTTTCCAGGACTCCTCCCCCCCTCAGATTAGCCTCCCAGGGGATCCTGCCCACGCGTTCCCTGAGGGAGAGTCCAAGTCCGCTTTTCTGAAGTCCGGGTTCCGTACTCTGCCGCTATCCTTCCTTCCTTTTGTCAGGATCCTGAACTTGACCATCTCATGGTCATTGCTGCCCAGGCTGCCATCCACTTCTACTTCCCCCACCAATTCATCCGTTTGTGAACAGCAGGTCACGAGGAGCACAGCCCCTAGTTAGTTCCTTCAGCATGTGCACCAGGAAGTTTTCCCCAACCCCCTCCAAAAACATCCTGGATTGTCTGTGGATCAGACACATGCTGCTTCCATCATCCCTGGTGCCCTTCCCCTGCCGTGTGATGGTCTGGAGCTGGGGGAATGCCCTGGCTGGTGGTCAGGAGAGGGGAGGATCCTGGGCTGCTCAGATCCAGTGCCGTGCTAGTTTGATAGCTATTGGAATATCACCACACCTCTGCAAAGCAATGGGGAGCTCAGGGCACCCAGCGCCCCACAGTCCAGGGCATGAGCCTATGGGCTCTTCCCATCCCGAATGGTCATAATCCTATGGAAACTAAGGATTCTTTCAGCCTTTTTTATTATAGCCAAAGTGGTTACATTGATGGAAAGGACCCGAATTTAAACCCCGAAGAGTGAACAACAGCCAGATTAGACAGTGAAGTAAATATAATGTTTGTACACCCTGAACATCCTAATAGAGGGGAGCGTCTGGTTTATCCATTCTGGCTGCAGCCCAATCTAATTTCCCTACCCTGCACTCAGTGATATAATGACACTGCCACTGGAGCCTATCTCTGCAGAACAGACTGCTGGTTTCACTCTTCTTGGTATTTATTTCGTCTGGAGCCCTGACAAGTCTGGCACTCTTCTGTGCTCTTTAAATCACTTATCTTCCCTCCCAGCCCCCTCATTGGATTCCTTTCTGATGAAATTGTCCTGAGGGAAAGGAAGCCCTCAAAGAGCCAGGGAGAGTTGGCCTCAGGAATCTCTCTCTCTCTCTCTCTCTCTCTCACACACACAATGCTTCATACCTCCTAAAGCAGCATCATAGACGCACAGTGCTGGTCAGCCCAGTCTGAGTATGAAAGGCACCATGCTGAATGGTAAGTGTGAGCTAAAGGGTTAAAAATAATCAGACTTGCTGCCAGCAAGTCAGGACAGTTTAACTAAGATGAGGCTGCAGGTGTTTTTCTCTCTCACCGGAAGTAGCAAGTAGCAGAGCAGGTAACGGAATAATTTGAAGTCAAGGGCTCAGACTTTGTAGGAGTAAGTCAGTACATGATGAGCTACCCAATATTTTAGCATCCCTTGTCTTCCCTTTTACTTACTTCTCAAGAGCGGAGTGAGTTTAGGATTGGGCAATCCCTTTGCAACCCCTGAGAACTTCCCAATTAGCTTGAGGCAGCTGGCTCAGCTTTAGGAATCTGAGATAGAGGGATGGAGGCCAAAATCCTCACAAGTATTTAGGAACCTGACTCCCACTGAAATCAAAAATGGAAATCAGACCCTCCCTAATCCCTTCCGCTTGGGAGGGTGACGTTCTGCACTGCAGGGACCCAGCAGGCTGGAGTCACCACCAGCCCCGTTTACTGTTATGTTAGAGCTGGGTAAACAGGAAATGAAAAGAATCAAAGCTTTAAAATACATGCTCTCCTCTGCCTTAATAAGAACAACAGATGAGCCTCCCCATCAAGATGACGCTTTAACACACAACACAGTGATTATCCACTCTTATTACCGTGGCATCTCACATTCCTCCCCAATGGAAACTCGTTAGTTTGATTAGTGAACCAGCCAGGGGAATCTGGCATGGGATGACAAATTGAAGAGAGCCAAGGCAAGGGATCAGGCAAAGCCTGCGTCATATCAGGCCTGCGTGGGATTCGGCTGTTTTTTAAGAACAAGCAAAGTTATTTCTCGCTGGGAGATTTTTTCCCCCTGTTTCATTTTCCTAAATATTTAGCGTGGGGGGCATTAGACAGTTGAAATCTGTCGGAGGAAACTCTTCCAGGACTCCTCTGCCAAAGAGATCACTGGGCAGGAGAGATACCGAGGTCTATTTAAAACATGCTCAGGCATTTTTAAGGCTTATGACCTACTTCCTCTCTAGAATAGTTTAGAGAGGCAGCCATGTGACCATCTGACCTTCAAAGCCATGTGACCTTCAAATCCCCTCCTGGAGCGCTCTCTGATACAGACATCGACTGGCATGCACAAGGATGAGCCAAACTACTTTCAGAGTCTAAGTCTGAGTCTTCAACCACTTTTGATTCCGGAGTTAAAAAGCAGGACAGGGGAGAGTCCACCTCCCTCTCCTATAGCTGTGTTGACTCACACACAGGGTCACTTTTCAGAGCAGCCCTGTATGTTAAAGGGAACTATACACCGTGGGGATAGTCTGGCAGGAATAATCCTCCTTCAGCATCCCATGCAATCAGAAGTGAGTCTTCCTGAGCTCCCCCTTGAAAGAAGTGGCAGGTAATGGGCTTCAACATGTACTTTGCCCTATGCTGCTTGCTATGAGTGTGAGATCAGCTATTCATCTCCTGAGGTGCTGGGAATAAAAATGGTTAGTTGCTGAGTGAGACAGTATTTAATGAACGGTCTTGGGGCTCTTGGTTGCAACTTCTATTTCAGCTCCCTCTCCCAGCTTTTGTAACACTTGCAGCAGATGCCTCTACGCTCACTGACCCTAAACATTACTTGATCCGCAAGAGGATTCAAAGGCTGATACCTGATCACACCAAGCAATTCAGCAAGTTCCATGTTATAGCATCAGGGTCCAGGCATCCCAAGGAGAGAACAGAAGGTTTAAACCCCACAAATGAACAGCTGAACTGATAGCACACTGTATTATTGTGCTACGGAAGTGCATCGTGTGAGGTCTTTTATGAAAGCTTGTAACGTTCTGAACATGATAGTCATTGTGAGATCGGTATACAGACTAAGGTTATGTGTCTGTGTATTTGTGTGCTTTTAATTTGCAAAACCATCTCCCAACAGGTGGTGAGAAGCAGTCAAGCAAGGAGGAGAGCCTCCCAAGCCTGGTGTTTACCGGAAGCCAGCTACATGTACCCCTCCATTGTCCAATCCAGGAAAAGACAATGGTGGACCATTAAAGGTAATGGAAAGCCATTGAGACAAGTGGGGAATTTCCCACTTTGAACATCTATAGCAGCGATGTCCAATATGTTCACCACCAGCCACATGTGGCTAATAGGCTATTGAATTGGGCTAATGCATGTGGCTTTCTTATAATGTGGCTAACAAGAAAAATTCAAAACCAAAAGGCGCAAGCTGGAGTTGACGGGGGAGTGTGCCGCTAACTGCCGCCATCTTGAGGACGGCAGGTAAGTCGGCTGGAGATACGCAGACTTCAGCTACGTGATTCACGTAGCTGAAGTTGCATATCTGCAGTTGATCTCCCCTCCCCTTCCCCCCAGTGAAGACCAGCCCCTTGTGTCTGAAGAAAAACCTATCAACCCCTTTAAAATGGAAGGGGTTGGAAGTGAAATGAAATCCATCCAGAAACGGAGAGACAGCCTCTAGGCAGGAATCTGTCCGAGAATGCTGGATCCCCACCATAGCTAAGGGATATGCTGGGAAACTGTTCAGAGGCAATAGGTCACTTGTGTTAGAAATGAAAATTTAATCTCATATGGAAGTATAGCGCCTGAGGTTGCTTCCCCCGGCTATTCCACCTTGGAATCCCTGGATTTCTGTTAAATAACCTGTTTGTTGATATGTATCCCCAGCTGGTGTCTGTCTGGTGACATAGTGAACTGATAACTGGGGGGCTGGTTTTATGTCTTTGAGGGTGAGGAACCAGAGGGGAATGGTTCCAGTGTCTGGTATTTCAGAACTCGGGGGGAATGGGTTTGGGGAGCCTGGGGACTGGAAGGGCTGTTGGTGTCACTCTGCCAGGTGTAACTAGACTGCTGGCAATCAGGGTGAGACCGTAGGTTGTGAGCGGGGTTCTGCTGTCAGGGATTTCAGCCACAGCCCCACAGCATCTAGGCACCCGGAAGATACATGGCAAGTGGTGACAGCGCCCTGAACTAGTCGGGGGGGGGGGGGGACTCCCCCACCGTGTGTGTGTGTTTGGCTGTGTGTGCATGTCCGCATGGAGATGCGTTGTGGGTGAATGAGGGCAGCCAGGCAAAAGTGTGTTTGTGTATGTCTAGGGCAGTGGGTGTTTGTGAGTGGTGCATGAGATAAATTGGTGTCAGAAGGTTCAGGCTATCACTAGTCCTTGCAGAGCAGTGGCCTAAGACTTTCTTGTTAAATGTGGCTATAACAGAAAGTTGATGTTTCACTTTCAGCTCAACTAATTAATCCAATGTTCCTTTCAAAGAAAATATCACAGTGTTTAATTATTTTTTAGCTAACCATTTGCAAATATCATCAATTACCTAAACATGACACCGCTGTCTTACGCAAGACACTAGAATCATATTCCATGTCACACTCTGACAGGAGCATAGTAAAACGGCATTATTCAAATTGCATATAAGTCACAAAAATTGAGAAGTAATTTGTCAAAGTCACAGCTGTGCTCAATAACCATTTGGAGATGACTAAGTAATTAATCAATAATGCATTCTCACCTTTTCATTTCCCCAGACTCCAGCAACTCGTATGCTGGGTCGCCTTAAAATAACAGAATGAGATGTTTGATGTCTGCAGAGATGGCAGCTGATGCCTCCAGACGAGATTTCTACAGCTTGGTTTGCCCACAGGGCTGGAACATTCCCGTTGGAGGACCATGTGATCAGCAATTTCTTCTCCATTCAGACTTCATGCACCTCACCCACAGCCAAAGCTTTCAGGGGTCTCTTTCCTGCCTGTCTAGAACATTCCCAAAGGGTCCCTCACCCTGGTCTTCAGGTATTGATGAAGGGGAAGTAGCCTTTGATTTTTAGTCAGTCAGGTCTATCCACAAATTACAACCCCACTGGCATTTTTAACAGGTTCTTTTTAGTCAGCACGAGGGGGATGTTCAGCCCTGTGCAGAGGGCCAGGCTACTAACGCCCTCAAACGACAGGTTGAGTGGCTGGTTTCAGCCCGTACAGAGCCAGCTAAACTGGACTCACAAACAGTGAGCCCAATCGACTGTCTTTAACTTCGTTGGAGCTGAGTTTCTGGAGCCAGGAGGGTGGCAGGCAAGTGTACCTGGGTGAGGACCTGACAGGTCTCTGATGTGCTCATAAACCCGCAGGAATATGATACTTTCATCAGTGGCGAGAATTTTTTCTACCCAGCTCCTTTGTAGCCACCTGCATTTTGTCTAGTGTAAGTAATCAGACTAGGGCCAGTGGCAAAAGTACCACGAGAGAGGCCCTGGAGTGCGACTCAGTGCCTGGCTTCAGGCGTGACCCACTGAGAGGCCTTGGGCAAGTCTCTCTGCCTCTTTTCTCCACCCAGCCCTTCCTTATTCAGAGTGTAAGTTCTGCAGATACTGTCCCTCGCTGTGCGTTTGTACAGCCTCAGAGTCCAGCACAACCGAGTCCCCCATCTCCACTGGGACCACTGCATGCTACTCTAGTACAAATCATCACCACATGTGAGTATTTAGAAGTCTGGCTCAGGCTGGATGGCATAAAATAAACCATGGGAGTGGCAGAGGAATTGCCCCCAATGGGTTGGTGGGGCAGAAAACATTGCTGGCTGCTTGTATGTTCTCCTCTGCGGCAGGCATCTAGCTAAATGATGGCAGATTTCTCCAGATGAAGCGGGCCTCCAACAAGCTAGACAAAGGCTCAGCCAGTAACTTAAATAACTCTTTATATGGGAGCCTGTTAATTTAGTCTAAATTCTTCTTTTTTTTAATGTCCCTGAAGTCACACACACTGTAATTCAATCTCAGCATAACCCACTCGTGTAATAAAATTATTTCCCTCGGAGACTGAGCAATTTCAGCTCAAATGCCCTAAAAGTGATAATTTGATTAATAAAATAGTCAAATTTGCACTACTGAAGGGTGTTTCAACTCAAAATCAATCACACTACATCTATTACTCAGTGCTGGATTCATTGAATGCATTGTTGAACTCATTGAAAACTGTGTTAGTAAAATTAAGTAATTAGTAAGATTAATGCTGTTCCAGAGCTATAATCTGAGCAGAAACCAGATTGATTAGAGTTAATTATCTTCTGCCTGCTTAAATAATTTGTGCACTATTTTCCCCACTATCCATGAACAGAAAACATGCAAAACAGGATCTTTCCCTCCTCTGATTATAAGAGGGAGCGAAGATGGTCTCCTGGTGAAGGACTGCAAAGGGACTCCAGAGAGCTGGAGTTTTTCTGTATGAGCTGGGGCTAGCTACTTAATTTTCTGTGCCTCAGTTTCTCCATCAAAAAATCAGGGGTAATGATACTTCCCTACCTCACAGGAGTGTTATATGAATAAATAAACTGCTCAGACGCTAGAGTAATAGGGCCCCGGTGGGATCTAGGATAGATCAATTTGAAATGCTACACTGGAATTTCTGTGTATGCTCTCTCTTCTTCTCTTAAGAGTATGTTTGTTACAAATATTATAGCAATATGTTTTTCTAACAGCGTTTTAATGATTCTGGGATCATCTGGGATCTAGGCCATATGAAGAAAAATACTATGTTCCAGCTAGTTCTCCTCTCTCCTCCAATCTCTAATGCAGCCTCATGGCACTATCAATTTTTTGTCTCTCATTTGCACCAATCACTGTTCTGTTCAGTCTCTCAATGTTCTACACAGTAATTGGAAGGGTGGGGGTGGCAGGGAGAGGAGATGTTGCCGATATCAGAGTAGTACAAGGACCTCTGCCAAAATATCAAAACCTTTCTGAACAAAATTTTATCCTGAGGCCACTGTCCTGCACTCAGACACTCCGCCCTGTGGACTGGCTGGTAAGAGGTACTGGAGAAGATAGTACCAGCATAGAGAAATGGTGTTCATGCGTTTGCTCCTGAACTCCAAATCCCCACTGATTTGTTTGGTCAGTAGAACCCAGCCCTAGATCATCCTGGAGAAGGGAGGAAGACATCCCAACTTCATAGGAAACATTATTTGTAACAAGTGTGTCTTGTACCCAGGGCCAGCTCCAGGCACCAGTGCAGCAAGGGCGTGCCTGGGGCAGCCAATCATAGGGGGAGTGGCATTCCAATCGCTGACGGGGCGGCTCCTCCCGCAGATTCAGCAGCACGACTATGGCAGGTCCGCCGAAGCCGCGGGTTCGACCAGTCGACCTCTCAGTACCCAAAATGCCGCCGCCCTGCTGGGGGTGGCAGAAAAGGTAGAGTCGTCCCTGCTTGTACCATGAATGAGGAGAGGCTAAAATGAACCTCCGAAGCTGATGGCATCTCTCCTGCCCTTTGAGGTCAACCTGGAAGGGAGAATGAACCTGTGTCCAAATCTAAAGTGGCGCTGTGACCACTGAGACCCCTGGGAGTGCTAACATCAAACATTCCTGGATTTATACTATGGTGGCGTATTTCTCTGTTGCATGTCTCCTTCATCCTTGATTGTAAGATCTCTGGGGCAAGGACTGTCTGTACAGAGACAACAGGAATAATAACTATGAATAAGAAAGACAGAAACTTGTGGTTCAGAGTCTTCCTCCTTTGGCTGCATATGAACCAAAAACAAACAAAAAAAAGTCAAGGAAAACGTCCCACTTTCTGGAAGCTTCTAGAGTTGAGAGATGCTGCGGCAGAGCAAGAGGGGTTGAGGGAAGAGATTCAGTCCCTCGTTGCTCTCAGACATAAATCAGCTTTGTGGTTCAGGAGTTACTGCCGACATGCAGCTCCTTAGAACAATATTTATACTCACTGGAGAGCAAAACATGATTCCTTTGACTTTCAGCTTCAAAGGAAAGACTGAAAGGTTTAAGGCTGCATTAACCTCTACAATGCTAACTACTTCAGCCTCACACAGCCTGGCTCAGGTTTTTGCTCTTGGTTGCACTTTATTTCCTTTTTACTCCTTCAATTGGCCTTCGTCTGCATCTCCTCTCACTGAGCCTTAATGCAGCGTCTTCCCAGCCAACTGGATTCCCTGTTCACCCCAGATTTTCCCTATGCTTGCACCAGGGAATCATCTCATAAAACAGCCAGTGACATTCTTAATGCACTACGGCATTCCCAGGATTTGTTAGTTAGTTTTCAACCAAAGCAGTATTAATTCTTGTGACTATTATTATTGTCTATTTGCATTACAGTAGCGTGTAGAGGGTATATTTGAGTGCAGGGTGTCTTTAATGGTTCCATGCCAAAAAAAGTCCAGGCATTAAAACTACTGATGTCGCAACATTTTTCAGATTCAAATGAATAAACCGTCCACCAGGTCTGGAGGAGCAGCACATAAAACATAAGAGAAGCATCCTCTTCTCTCTTTCTCTCTCCCCTGCCCCTGGCCGCAAATAATCACAGCTTTGCCCTACAAGCTGCTTAGAACTAAGCCTCTCACAAACCCAGCAAGGTCCCATCCAGCTGCTGATTTAAAATAAGTCATGAGCAGCAGCATGTCCCCAAAGGGAAAGGAGCTGCTACAAGAAGAGTGGAAGGACCTAAGGCTGGCTGCTCCCCGTGAAGAGGGAGAGGAGAGAGGCATGGCAGTGTCCATGGAAGGGACATGGGGGACAATGGAAAAGATTCTCCCCCTTTACACTCCCCATCACACGCCGAATGGCAGACCGGTGTGTAGAGACTAGTTTGGGAGGGCTGGCTGGGCCCTGGAGAGTGTCCTCCCCATCGCCTGCAGAGCCAAATCTCAAATGTGATTTCAGCCCCTGAAGTCTTGGGGACCCACCTGAATGCCTCTCTAGCTGAGAGACCCACCTGAGACAGCCTCTCTAGCTGGAGAGGCTGTCTCATGGCGCCACCTCGCCAGCACCTACTTGGTTCACACTATTTTGCTCTGCAGGTGATGGCTTTGAGAACTGCTGCTTTAGAACATGTATCCCGTATTATGTCTAGTCTAGTTTTGATTGGACCATGCGAGATCCCCTTTAATCTCTCCAGTCTAGAAACCTGAAGATGTGCCCATGTCCCTGACTGAGTCCAGGAGACAGACCTTGTAGGGAGGGAGAATGAGGACTGAAATAGGTATTTAATGTATTGCAGAACAGTGGTGGACTGGGGTCCAAACAGCTACATCCAAATGGAAGGGTTGTGATGATCCTAGCAAGGTGGGCAGAGGCATCAGAGGAGAAAGCGGGTGGAAACGGGCGCGATTCTAAAAGTCTGATATTTTGTTTGCTCAAGTTTAGAATAAATATTTAAGACAAAACCTTAAACCAATAATGTGTGTGTAGCACTTGGCAGTGCGACATGCCTTGCTGCCTACCAGCTGTGCTCCTAATTCAAGCTATTATTTATGTCTCCCCTCATCAGCATGGAGACAAAGTTGTCAGTAGTTTCATCTGGAGCTTGTAGTGGGATTATTGTGCAATTACTTAGAAATGAGACCGGCTCCGGTCTCCAGTGACTTGCACAGCCACACATATTGTCCTGTTCTCCTGCAGCACGGCAGGGGCCTGCAACTTTGTCAAAGGGGGGTCGATGACAAGGAGGCAGGTCAAACACATCCTGACTTTGGGGGCCAGTGAAGCCAAAGCAACAAAGCTCCTCAAAGTTAGGGTGGGAGGCTCGGGGGGGGGGGGGCAGTCAGGGGACAGAGTGGGGGGGGCTTAGGTAGGGGGGGCCTCTGGAGGGGGCAATCAGGGGACAAGGAGCGGAGGTGGTGGTAGATGGGTCGGGGGCTCTGAGGGGGCGGGAAATGGGTGGGGGTCAGATGGGAGCGGGGCCAGGCTGTTTGGGGAGACACAGCCTTCCCTGGGTGCACACCCTAATGAAATGTGCTGCACACGCCTATGCACCCTGGGCTGGATTTGCACTGAGGGGCTAGAGGTAAAAGGCTTTCTGTACACATCTCACCCTGCTTCCCCCTGAGCCTTGGAGGTAGGCGGCCTCCTGGACTGACGGCCAGGCTCACCGTACATTGCCATAGCAGCAACCTATAAGTACAGAAATGTCTCCCCTAGGAAACGTGGGGAGACTTGGAAGGGTTGGAGGGGCTAAGGGCTGGGGCACTGTGTGGAGTGAAGAGTCGGAACGTTGCAACATTTCTGGGCCATGCACACTCCAGGACGCTGGAGCCATTATAGTGGGGATGGTGCTGATGGAAACCATGTCTTTGGTGTCTTATTACTACTCAAGCCTGGGGGTGCAGCAGCACCTCTATTTCTAGCACCACTTGGCACACATGAAGGTGGCGGGGGTGGTGGAAGAACCTCGTCCCACCAAACAAAGGTTAAAACCTCAGCCTACCCCGCAGAAGCTGAGAGAGGATGGCAGGACGGTATTAAAAGGCAACGGAGCATGTGCTAATTTGTCTGGGCTTCCAGTTAGCAGGCGTTTATAGAGATGTCTGACTTCATTCATATGCAGGGCAACCTAATTATATGAGATTAGCCTCTGATTTTACTGATGTGAACAACCCAAGTCAAACCATTTGTACCAGGGTTTTCCAGGAGAAGACTGAATGTGCCGACACTCTCCACATGCAGCCTCCCACAGAGGGCACTGGCTACACCCACCCACTCGTGCCAAGCCCCCACTTCAGGGCTTAAACAACGCAGCCACTTTTGTTTGCATGCAGGGTGCTGCTGCTCTGTGCCCCAGGGGCCTGATCGCTCCCGACGCTTTATAACCACAGCTAGCCAGAGGAAGGAAATGAGGAGCAGGGAAGGAAAACGGTATTTACCGGAAGACAGTCAACAGCAGATCCTGGGTTCTTGGAGAAAACCGAGTGGAATTTAGCCAGACAGGTTGTAATTAGGGAGCCAAAGTTCGCTGCCTCCTTTTAAACAGCTTTCTGATATTGATAAAGCTTTTGTAGAGCTGAACCTATACCCTGGCACCGGGGTGATAGAAAGCAATGTCTCCTGCTTAGCCCCTTTTGAAGGCGGTGCTCCCTTAGGCCCGTCTCTGGCTCCCCTCAGCGTTAATGTATTTATCCCCCACCCCACCCCCCGCCAGGGCACTGTAGAGCAGCCCCATTGTGCAGGCAGGGAAGAGCGGCACAGAGAAGCTAAGTGACTGGTAGCCAGTTCCCCCACCTAGGGTGACCAGACAGCAACTGTGAAAATTTGGGACAGGGAGGTGGGGGGTAATAGGAGCCTATATAAGAAAAAGACCCAAAACTGGGACTGTCCCTATAAAATTGGGACATCTGGTCACCCTACCCCCACCCCACGCAGCCCTGCACCTCCTGCAAAACCCCCGCCCCCGCCTAGAGCAGCCACAGTACAATGGAGAGAGAATGGAGGGGAGAAGCGATTCTTTGTCTCCAGGGGGAAGATGATGAGAGAGAAATCACCTGGGCAAGGAGATATTATGACTGAGTGGCTACTGCCCGGAGGGCACCCGTTAGCAAAACTGCCAGCCAGGCTTCCCAGCGTGCTGCTGAGAGGAAGGGAAATGAAGGAGAAACAGGAGTTTTATCATTGACCTGGATTACACTGGAGAAATTCGCTGTCTGCCTGAGAGCACAAGCCTCTCTATGGCCGGGAGAGCGACTCAGATCAACCCAGGCTGGATGAGCGGCAGAGTCAAGCCTACGGTCCATATTGACAATAGAGACCTCCTCCGCATGAGGAGTGGCATAGCAAAGGGTGCCCGTCCTGCTCTGGATAGCATTCAGAGCCGCTGCACACAGGCCCAAATTCAACGCTGGGATCAGCAGGCATGACGCTGACGCCAGGGCTGACTGCCGGGCATGCTGTGTCAGGGCTGCGCAAAAGAGAAGCAGATTCGGGGCTCAGGCCCACTAGTGTTACTCCAGAGTCATGTAAATGGCCAGCACCCGACACCCGTCCCGCTCTGCTGCAATTTCGCTCTCAAGAGCCTCTTTCAACAAGTTTGGGCCCCACATCGAGACGGGCTATCCTAGCAGGAGTCCAACTCCGCTTAGGCGATTGCAAGCCGAAGCCCCCGCCTCGTGGCCCAGCTACCTCTCGCCAACACGACGGCTCTGCTGGGTATGTCTACACGGCGGTTTTGGACTGACTCAGCCTCCACAGCGCTGGGAGGTTGTGGCTTGGGCTGGAACTCAGGCTCTGTAACCCAGCCCCCTCCCTAGAGTTCAGAGCAAAAGCGCCACGTCTCGATTCCCAGCACTGCGGATGCAGCCGTTTTTAGAGCACTAGTCCCACGTGCTCCCTCGCTGTGTAGACATACCTTCTACGGGCCCTGTGCCTTTGACCTCTGGGGAGAAGAGGATTTAAAGGGCCCTGAGCAAACAGAAGGCTAAAGGACTCAGATAGGCATTTCGCTGACCGGGCATATGAGCAAGTATTCCCAGGCTTCAAAGATGTGTGTGCTCCCAGATGTGGGGCACAGTGTCACTCAGATTTTCACTTTTACCTCTCTGACCCATTAATTAACCACAAAATTTAGGTGTAATCCCCAGCAGATGAGAGTCAGACAAGAGACCTATGGCTCTGGCTAATCCCCTTATTACACAGTAAAGCTGCAGAAATCAAATGCCCACAATAAGTCAGGAGATTAACACCGCGCTGGGAAATGTACAAATTAAATTGTAGTTTCTCTTGTTGCATTGCACAAGCCAATGGCATCGTTCCTAGTTCCATCCAAAGCAGCCTTTCTGGGCAGGAAAACAAGGTTAGAAATCACTTTATAAAAATGAAAAGCTATTTTTAATCCTTGATCCAATCAGTAAATAGAACCTGCCCAGAACATAACTAATGGTGTGCTGCCTTCCCCAGCTGTGTTTAGCCGCTGAAATTAGCCCAGAAAAGAGCCCTTCTCTCCAGTTGAGAATCCAATGCACTGGAATCCAAAACTGTAAACGGGCCCACGAAGAAGGGAAGTGGTGGGGGATGAGGGTTCTGTGGCTGGAGCTATGGACAGAGGCCGGAAATAAACCCTTTCATTGGCAAGTAGATGGGATGCACCCCTCATAGAACAAAAGGCTGGTGGAGACAAGAGCTGGCTAAACCAGGTATGAGAAATAAGGTGCCAGGCCCTAAATCTTCACCAATCCTTAGAGCTCAGCTGAAACGGAGGCATATTTTAGTCCCTGAAATAATGACTGGATTCTTTCAGTGTACTTGCGGTTTAACACTCCCCACCCCATGCGGAGTTAAATTTGAGAGTTCCAAGCTAAAACACAGAGTGCTACTACTTCACCTAACAAAGTAACTCCATGAGCTGGCAGAAGTAGTAGGCTGTTAACCCTTTGTGAAATCGCCATCATTTGAGTTTGCAACATGTGCTTTATCAGTGTGTTACAATAGCACTTCCAGTTTCTGTTCGACGTGGGAAAACCCTGCTCTCATTACATTTTTGCCACAAGACTCCAAAAGTTCAGAACATACAGTGGCTGCTACTCCAAACCTCGGTTCCAAACACTTAATACTCTCCCCTTCCTAACTTGCGGGGCCCTCTTTGGCCCAAAGTGCCCATGACGAGAGAGACCAAGCCCTTGTTCATCTCAGAACTGGAATCTGTCTTTCAGGAGATGGACACATGCAGCCCCTCGCAAAAGGCATTTCCATTTTTCTGTGACGTTGGGGAACGACGGGTGGAAGCTCTCCTAGACCTTGTGCACTGAGTGAGTTTGAGAAGGCTCTGTGCCACTGCCGTTTGAAGACTGGCTGCTGATAAAGCCAATTCTGTTTGTGTAGCCAGCTCAGTGCCGACAGAGAAATATTAGTTCCCGGCGGCATACGGCTATGACAGGATTCAGAGTCCTTTTGAAAAATGACGTGAATTTTAGTTTGTGGGTGTAGGGAGAAAATACATCCAGATGTAGGGGAGAAATAAAAGAAAACCTAAATAAACAATAAAAGCCCCTGAGCAAATAGGCTGATGTTCTATGTGTGAACCATAGCAGACTAATGTCATAGTTTCCCTATTCCTTCTAGATAATGAATGAGTTTGGAGTGGTAGAGCAGAGGCCTGGAGGGCCAGGGGAGGGAGAGGATATTCCTAGAGCGAGGGTCTGTTCCAGTTCTGGGCAGCTATAGGGGTGTAGCGGTTTGGAGCAGGAGTCGGCAGTGAGAGCTACTGGGTTCCATTCCCAGCGCTGGGTGTGGTGCGTGGGCCAGGGGATTATAGTTCTGGAGCTCTATCCACTTCCACTACCGTGGGATGATGGCAAGTCCTTTAGGCTAAAGCTCAGGTAACTGGTTAGGCAGCTAAACCCACCTTCGGGCACTAATAAAATTGGTTTGATTTTTCCAAGGCGCGTGGCCCTGCTTTCAGAGACAGAAATTCAGAGTCTGGTTACTCAGAACCAGCTTAAATCCCTGCTGACTCCAGAGGGAGTTGTGGGTGCTGGAAAAAAGGGTGAGTTTATTTCCAGCCCTAGATTTCCGTGCCCTGCTTTTCTGAGTTTGGAAATTGCGGTTCTCACCTCCCTGTGCGTTAGCGTCTCTATCTGGAAAAGGGAGTGAGTACAAACGTCCGGTCCATGCCGAGTCATCTCTTGCCTTCCACATCGCAGTGTTGGAGTACCGGTCGTGCACTAAGGGACATGAGTGGTGTATTACACACGGTTCATCTTCTCCCCACTGGGAGAATTGTGTGCGCGGCATAGTGCTTTCTGGGATCTCAAAAACCCTCTGTTCGATGTCAATGGTGCTCTGGGTTTTGCTATCAGAGACGGACAGTCAGAGCAGCACGTCCAGCACTTGGAACAGAAGGTGGGGAGGTTGGGGATGGATGGGCCTTAGTTCCACGGGGAGTTTATTCCACAGTATTGGACTGGCCCTCCAGGCCGCTCTGTCCTCTGCCCAGAGCTCTGTCCTGCTGACACACAGCAGCTTCACTGAGCGCCTTTTAGCAGCTCGGCTGTAGCGGCCCAGCTGCGTCGCTAAGAGCTGCATAGTGTAGACAAAGTCCAGCTAGCAGGAGGTGTCCTGCGGCCTCTTTCAGCACCTGCAGCCTGTTGCATGTGGTCACACCATAGAAATGGTTCCAGTCCCCTGCAGGGAGCTGAGCTGGGACTTGCGGGACCTGGCTTCCATCCCTGCCTCTGCCACACACCCGACGATGGACTTCTCTGCTGCCCCCTTCCCCTCTGTCTGTCTTATCTCCATAGACTGGAAGCTCCTCTTGCTAAGTGTACGTACAGCACCAAGCACAATGGGGCCCTGATCTTTGGTGGGTGCTCTTGTCATGGGAAGGTGAAGAATACAATTTCCTTGGCACTACGCAGGGTAAATTTGCTGTTCCTCAGCTCCTCCCTGTGAGCCATTGTGTGTAGCAAAGAGCTGGTCTAGTTTATCTCTGGTTGTGTTTCCTTTATAGACATAACCAGCTAATTGAATGGGCCAGCCAGCACCTGCTGCACAGTCCTTGCCCATCCCTCGGTGCCTGCGCAGGCAGCAGAAGGCACCGGGCCAGGAGTAATCTTCTGTCGCTGAGCCCACCCGCATCACTTGGCTAGGTATCGATCCGCACAGCCAGGGACCGCTGTGCATTTCTGTTCTCCTCCCGGCTGTCAGGAAGAGCTGGAGCACCCGAGGGAGATGGGGGGAGGGAAGCCAGTATATAATACAGACTTGTCAGCGGTTCCCTAACAGCCGAGACTCCGGAGTGTCTCCACGCTGGAGCGTTTTACCGTAGCCCCGGTGCCCTGTTTTCAACTGTGGGGATTTCACAGGGTGCTGCAACCATCTGAGCCCATCTGGATTTTGTCGACTGACAACCTAAAGAGCACCGTCCACTGGCACCTTCACCGAACACAAGACTGAATGCCCCAAAAGGCCAGCAGCTGTGGGGAGCCGTTTGGACGGCATCCAGCACAAAACCATGTAGGTTGTTTTCCTCCGCGTGGCTCGGGGCGGAAGATACAGATCTCGTTATTCATCCTTCCACCCAAGGATCTCAAAGCACACTGCCCGCACTAATGAATTAACCCCCGTCCTTGGGGGGCTAGTACGGTCTCCATGTCAGAGAGGGGAATGAAGGCACAGGCAGGAGGGCAGGAGCAGCTTTTCTCAGCCAATGAGAAGAGCTACGAATAGAACCCAGGAGTCCTACCTCCCCTGTCTTAAACAGGAAGGCTAAATGCCAGCAGCTGTGTGTATCGCCTGCGCCTCTGGAAATGTAGCCTGTGCACCGCCCATAAAAAGCATCTGGAAGACATGGGCCTGTGCATTGCCGGCTCCAGGCACCAGCCTAGGAGGCATGTGCTTGGGGCAGCAAATTTTAAGGGACGGCATTCCAGCCAATCGTGGGGCGGCACATTTTAAGGGACGGCATTCCAGCCAATCGTGGGGCGGCACATTTTAAGGGACGGCATTCCAGCCAATCGTGGGGCGGCACATTTTAAGGGACGGCATTCCAGCCAATCGTGGGGCGGCACATTTTAAGGGACGGCATTCCAGCCAATCGTGGGGCGGCACATTCTGCCCCCTCCCTTTTTTTTTTTTTTGGCTTGGGGTGGCAAAAAAAAGTTGGAGCCGGCCGTGGGCCTGTCCAGGTTCTGGTCCCTGGTGCCAGGAAGAGCCGGCCAGAGGCTCCTTCACAAGAACTGAGGTTACCAAATGGGTTTAGTGGACGGTGAGAGTGGGAGGACGCTGGAGACCTCATGGGAGGGGAAGGAGGAGCCCAAAGACAGCAGGGCTGTAGGGGAGCCAGACCCAAGTGCGAATTCCCCTGGGATCACTGTCAAATCCTTGGATCTGAGTCTGCCTCCGCACCTGGGGCCCTTGTCTCCAGTTCAGAGGCGACAGCTTGTGTAACATACTGAAAGAGGCGAACCCAAATCCCAGTCCTGACTCACCCCTGTGCTTTCACCATCTGCTCTCCTCTCCCAAAGCTTGTCCTCACTCGGATGCACAGTTCACATTATGGGCAAGTGCAAAGCAGCCTGGGGGATTTGGACAACAACTTTAAGATCTTCACCAGGAGGAAGGGAGAATTTTGCACCAGTCTTCCCATGTCTGCTGTGAATGGGCCGTGACATCCTCGCGAGGTGCACTGTCTCCCAGTCTCGGAAGGGGTCTCTATTATTCCTGACAGGTAGCAGTGATTTATAAAGCAGAAATAAACTGGAGCCGGCTGAACAATTTCACCTAATTTTGTCTCCCATTTCAAATTTTACATCTTTCAGCATAATGCTGGATGGTTAATTATGTTTCCATCTTATTTCTTGGATAATACCCCTCTTGTTCTGGGTGTCGCGTCTGCTCAAAGAGTTTTCATTTTACCTTTCATTTCACCTCCTAGCAGAGCTCTAAATTTAGTCAGCTCATAATTTTTGGATATTTTATACATTATGCTTGTATTATTGTGAAGTCAAATGGAATCCTTGTCTTTTAATTCATTCTCTAAAAACCCTCAATACAAAAGGCTTTTTTCTGAGGACTAATTGACTGGAGTATAATTATAACACCCCAGGAGATGATATTGAAAGTATCTTAACTGTGACAGTTTCCTGTGACTAAAAGCTCCTCCAGTAACACATAAATCTTGGCTGTGCGAGTTACCACATCAGTTAATGCACAAGTGTGTTAAGACCAAGGCTTAACAGTGCTTTGGTCACATTGTAACTTAGCAGCTGTGAGCTCAAGTCTTTAAAATGCTGCTGTAACCGTCAGTGCTGGGGGGAGTTTTGCCCATCAGGAGCCTGAGGAATGGGGTTCCCATTGTGACTTACAGGAAAGGAGAAGGGGAAAAAAAACATTTTTATTATTGCTGCAGTAGCTAGGCCCTGGGTGAAGGAGCAAACTGCACGTGCTGGGCAGACACTGGGGTAACCTCCGTCCTACTAGCGCATTCTGCCCTGCTGGGGTCTGGACTTTAAAACATGCCGGCTCCATCACTGCTCTACAGCAGATCTGTTCAGTGGTTGAGCCATAAAGGCAGAAACAGTGTGCGGCTTTGCTGAACGGGATGCCGCCCTGAAGTGCTTATATTAACACGTTACCACCCGATCGTTCCCTGCAAGATCCGCTATGGTGCTTGGCTTTGATAGGGGAATGCCGTGGGTACGCTGGCAGGCGATTACAGATTGGATGGGATGATGCCAAACTCAAGGGGAAAATCCTTCCAGGAATGGCTTCAGAAGTTTCCTAAGAAGTGGTGAAAAATCAGAGTCAAGCATGGAAATTGGAGATGGACAAGACTGGTTCCCACCGGACATGCAGGCTAATTCCTTGCCGTTAGAGAACTGGACACTGAACAATGCAGGATTCACGCTGCTGTTCTTTTTCTATTTAATTTTGCTGTTAAAAATAAATCTGTTCTCTGTGTTTTGCCAAAGGAAAAGAGTCAAGGTTTTAATGTGTCCCTCCTGAAAACACTGAAAAGAGGGGAAAGGAGAGGGGGCACAAAGCCCTGGTGGGTTCCACTTGTAAGAGAGAAGGAGCTATTGTAACAGTTTCCTTTGAAATCGGTTACACTGCCAGAGGACAATCAAGAATCAGAGAGGTAGCCGTGTTAGTCTGGAATAGCAGAGGTAACAAAGTCCTGTGGCACCTTAAAGACTAACTATAAAGTTTTGAAGCATAAGCTTTCGTGGGCTAATACCCACTTCGTCGGATGCAAGCAGTGGAAGTGTCCCTGGAAAGTGAAGAGGTTTATACCATGTCCAGTAGCATGGTGTATGAGTGCACTGGAAGGATAAAATGTATCTCACTTGTCAAATGCTGATTAATGTTAATAGTATATAACAAACTCTGAAACTCAATTACTTGTGGCACCCAACACTTCATGAGCATTGAAGAACAGTTTCCTGCTATATTTATATGTATTACCTTGATGGGTGTAGAGATTAGAGACCCGGCAAGGTCAGGTCTCAGCGGAGAGTCCAAGGGGCCATTTCTTTACTAAACACCAGATTACAGTAAGCGAAAAATAAGCATGAAGGGCAGCTATTATGTAGACAACACAATGTTTTTATATTATTGTGCATGTTGAGCTCAACGCTGCTGTCGAGTGCCTCCCTGGAATGAGGAGTTTAGCCAAGCTGGGATACTTGCAGCCAGAGAAGGATGAGAATGTGTGTGTTGTTTATTAATAATCGTAATTAACAGACTTATACTGCAGTAGCACCCCGAAGCCATAATCAGGAGCAGAGTCCCACCATGCTAGGAGCTGTACAAACACCCTGTCACCACCTTGACTAGTTCACAATCTAAACTGACAGGTATTGTACAAAGGGGAAAGAGAGATGTATGCAATCAGATCTATACAGCTTGTGCCTAGCATAGATATTTTATCTATAATCACCAAAAATAAGTCAACCGGGATGTGAAACGAGCGTCTTGGAGGAAAATGTATCCTGGAGACAGTAATACACAAAAAGCAACAGCTCAGTGTTCTGGAAATACCAAATCGAATTAGCCTTTGCTGTCCTGAGCAAAGCCCAAAGAAAAGCATCACCATGCAGGCATGACTCTTCCCTTGCTGCATAAACAGGGCTTTTTTTTTTAAGTAACCCCCACATTTATTTTAGTTTTTTTCTAAATAGTGAGGGAAGAAACAGTCCGTTAAGGCATTGATCATTGTAATGATACAGCAAAGTGGTTGCAAGCAATCCTGGCTGGAGGGGCACATGCTCAGTACACTGGTTGAAATCCAGTGAAAGTTCTGATGAACAGTAAATAAATGGAATGAGGTGGAAAGGCCCCTCCCTATGTCCAGGAAAGACTAAAGCCTTTCCCATCTTACGAACACACATGGCTGTTGTCCGCGAGCATGCACAGGTCTACATACACCTGTGTGTGTGATCTACTGGCCACAGGGGGCAGGGCTCAAGGGAACTGGCCCACCCAGCACCTCAGGGAAGAGCAAGTGTCTGGGTTTAGCATAGGATAGGACTGGGGGCAAGGCAGCCTTGACAAGTCTTTTCCAAGCCACTTCCCACTGCTGCATTCCCCATTTTCCCAGCTCCAGCCATTTCTAGCACTTCTCTAGCTAATCCGTGCAGCGCTGATTGGCACACAGACTGCCTTGACATTGGTCGCTGCAGCGAAGAAGAATGCCAGGGAAGCGGTGGGAGCAGATCTGAGGGCACTATCCATGCTTGTGCAGATGAGAACATCAGTGCCTGGCCCAACGAGGAGAATCAATTAAAGCTCCCAACTCCATTAGCAGAGTCAAAGGGCAGAGTAGGCAGCAAATGGAAAAGTGGTTTTCTCCCCCCTCCCCAAGCAGCCGTCAAGGACAGAGTGTGAAGGGCTGCAGTTTCATTTTCAAGCCCACAGTGTTGAGTCCGAAAGCAGCACACATTGAAACAGACGAAACACAAATCACTGTGGGATGCAAGGAGCCACTTCGCATCCCCTCTCTATTCCCCCTCTCACCCCCGTGGTGGGAACTTCCTCCAGAGCAGAATGAGGACGTAGTCTAGGGGTGTGCGGTGTTTGCCATTCCCCCTGACAGCAGGCGCCGCACCCAGCAGGACACAGCATGAGGGATTGGGGATTTCCTTCTGAGCGGGATGCACAGGCCAGGTCAGCCGGCAGATGTGCTGGGTGGCATGCTGCCTGCCCGGAGCCACATTTGAAACATCACGGATAAGCACCTCTGTCTCCCACACTGCTCATCCACTGGGGTGCCAATGGACACTGCTAGGCATGCCCTGAGCAGATCAGAAGTGCTTAAGGGCTCTGGAATCAGGGCACGGATTGTGTTCTCGCGCTTCCTCCCATTGAGGGTAAGGGCCCAGGCAGGGGGACACACATTTGATCTACAGACCTAGAATCCCCATACAGGTCAACAGCCAAGGCCTCCGGCAAAGTTGCCGAAAAGAGAGGCAGAGCTTCCCTGCATTTTTGCTTCTGGCACATCAGAGAAGCTCAGGATATTTGCACAATGATAGCAATGAATAATCAGTCCTTCCCCACATGTAAAAAAACCTGCTTGCTTGCATTTGGAGATAACTGAACGAACGCAGAAATAGCGACAGGCAGCAGCTCAGTGAACACGTGGCAGAAACCTTTGATTCCCAAAAAGACTCCCCCAGCTTGCTCGGTGCCTAATCTGAAAACAACACTACGTATTTGGGGCATTAAAAATTCATTAAACAAAAAACCTCCGGGATCGTCTCAGTCCACTCGCTGCAGGAGACCTGCACAGAAAGCACCTGCTACCCGAGACAAAACAGCCAAGCTGGAAGCAGCTGCATGGGCAGAACCCGGTCTAGGCAGAACCCAGGGTTTATTAGAGTCTTTTTTTGGGGGGTGGCGGGTAACTAAGAATTGGAAGAGCAGTTTGATAGAGCACCCAGTCCCATCCAGGGCTCCCTCCTCTCCGATGGAAGCCACCACCTTTCTACCATTGCCTAGTGGATAGAGCACCACCCTGCAGAGGGATCTATACTTGGCTCTACGTCTGACCTGCTGGGTGACCTTGAACAAGTCACTTCCCCACTCTGGGCCTCAATTTCCCCATCTGTAAAATGGGGGTGATGATCCTGACCAGTTTATAAACTTGTTCAAGAGCTACAGCTGAAAAGCACTGTGTAAGGAATAGATGAGCTAGGTGGTAAGATTTTTATTGGACCAACTTCTGTTGGTGAGACACACAAGCTTTCAAGCTCTTCTTCCGGTCTGGGAAAAGTCCTATCAGCGTCACATACATAAATACAAGGTGGAGCAGATTGTTTAGTGTAAGTAATTAACACACATTTCCTGATCTTTACTGCAGAGGCTCAATATCAGAATATTGGTGCCTGAAGTTGGAGTTCTGAGATGAGCACTTGTACCTGCCATTATTCCCCCTCTCACCACCATGGTGGGAACTTCCTCCACGCACCACCTGACTGTGTTTATTCCCTGGTTCCCAGAGGTTTGTGGGAGATCAACAGGCATTAGCAGTGCCTCTGCAGGAGGATGTGGTCAGACCAGTCACTATTACAGCACTCAGACTGTGGCTTTGTCAGGTTTCCAGAGCGGAGCCTCCCGCCTGACACACGGAAACAGGTGATGGCCACATCTCTCAGACAGAATGTGGTGCTAACCGTGGGGGCAGCACAGACAATGGCTTCGGAGCAGCTGAGACAGCTCCCCGCTCTAGAGATTGGCTGTTACAGAGCATGCAATTATCTCCCTCAGACACAGTGGACTTGTCCCCAGGGCTGCCCCGACGGGGGATTTTAGACAACGATATTTGGCACCTGTCAGCTCTTTCACTCCTGGGAACTATGCCAAGCTAGCTGATTAAAATGACTCAAACACCAGGTCTTCCACATAAAGCTTTATTTATCCATTCCCCTAAAAGATGCAAACTGCAGAGAGCAAAGGGTAAAATCAGGCACCAGGATTTATGCTTTGGTCTCTCTTACACCTTCTCCCTTGCCAGCTTTTGTCAGTTCCCCTCAGCCCTGCTAGCCCCCCTCTTGGGCTGGGCGTATCGGACTGTCCTGCTCACAGTCTGCTTGGTCCCTGGCCAGTGGCCCGCCTAGACAGCCACTGGCCACACACTCGAGCTCTAGCAGTGGCTAGGCCTGGGAGCTCGTGTTCCCGTGGGCCTCTCTTCTTGGCCTTGGCAAAGTAGCTATAACAGCAAGATTAGAGCCAAAGAATCACTTCGCTACTGCTCTAAACCTGGCTGCAGGCTGTTCGTTGGGATGCTCCTGATCTAGGCCCTTTTCTCTTTCCTACTTAGCTCCTCAAACACTCCCTGTCAATCTAACTCCATAGCAGGTCACCCTTAATAAGCAAGGCCTGCACCCCTCTCATACAGTTCCCCTGCTCCTTGTCCCAGCCTGCTTTCCCGTCCATGAAGGAAAGAGCTGATATAACTCTCTTCACTGTGTGTCCTTTTAGAATGGACCCCAACTACCCAGCAAACTGAGTTGGAAATTTATTATGGGCTTCACAGTTTGGTTGATCCCATCCTATGCATGGGAAACCAGCCTCAGCTTCCTGACAGGACACCTCCCACTAAACACAGCTGGGGGTGTCACCCCTAAAAGGACACAGGCAACTCCCCCCTCAAAACCAAAAACCTATCAAAAGTTCTGTTCCCCCTTTGGAAAATTAACTTGTGATTAAAGATTAGGTGGGGGAGGGGGTCCATCAAACATTGAATCTTTCAAAACATGGAGTCTGAGTTCAGAAGGGTGCAACCAGCTGGTTTGATTTGTGTGATCAGGGCAGGAGAACTTCCCTGGATAGCAGCCCCCAGCTGCTCCCATCAGGCACCCACGAAACAGCTGGTGCTCCCCATGAAACTGCTGAGCTTTTTTCAATGTCTGTTCATGTCCTGCAGACCCCTGGATCTCCCCCAGACATGCCCCCTGCTTCCCTGCAGCCTGGGGGAACTAAACTAACATATGGGTTTGAGCTGGTCTGCCCTAGACTTGAGGAGTCACCAGAATTCTACAGCAATCAACAGCCCAGCCCCCCAAACCCACCTTCTCTCCCCAGCCCCTTTCAAAGAGACATCAGGCCATGTTCCCCTCCAGCCTGACCACTCCCCTCCCACGCTCTAAGGAAGCTGCCGGCCAGCCTCCTCCTGTTATATAGGGCAGACAGGCTATCAGGACCAGCTGTGTGCACCACACCCTTTAACCCTTTCCTGCCTGCTGCTGGGCCCATGGAGATCCCAGCCCATCCCAGCTGCTCCCCTCATTGCTCATTGTACAGATCGCGCCTGGGCTGGTCTGTGCCCGTTGAACTAGGGCAGCATGTGTTCCCAGTCCTGCGGGTGGCTGCACACAGGGAGAGACCCTGACGCCTCCCTGATCTGAGACGCCACCAACTCCCCAGGACCGGGGCTGATTGTTCAGGTCTGGGAACTTCCCCCGGCCCCCTTTCACTGTTCTTGGGGCACTGCTGAGCCCTGCAGTGTTTCACATCACACACAGCTGGTCCTGATCACCTGGCTGGGCCCTATAGAACAGGAGGAGGCTGGCTGCCCAGTCTCCTTGTAGTGTGGGAGGGGAGTGGTCAGGCTGGAGGGGAATGTGGCCTGATGTCTCTTTGAAAGGGGCTGGGGTACTTCTCGGGGGTGTTACTGTGCCGGGGTGCTAAAGAGGGTTGGGGGGGCTGGGCTGTTGATCGTCACCTTCAAGGGGAGGCTCGGAGTGGCTGTTTGCTCACAGTTCTGGGGAAGGAGGGTTATGTGGGGGCTGTTTGATGGGCTGGGCACCAATGCAAAAGCAGAGGGAGATATATTTGCCTTTCAGTGGCCCCCTGTTTTCCCTGTGAAGGTGCTTTCTCTTCTCTCTGTGTGTGAGCAGTTCTAGGGTGGAGCATCTCTCCAGAACCCCTATTCCCCTGGGGCTCTCAAACCTAAGGAGCTGTTTTTGCCCAGCACTCCTTACACCTCTTCCTATCCCCTCCTGCTGCCCATTCATACACACAGGCTGCTGTAGGACTCCAGAGGCTCCTCAAGTCTAGGGCAGACAAGCTCAAACCCAAATGTCAGCTTAGTTCCCTCAGGCTGCAGGAAAGCAGGGGCTGCATCTGGGGGAGATCCAGGGTCTGCAGGACATGAACAGACATTGAAAAAAACTCAGTAGCTCCATGGGGAGCACAAGCTGCTTCGTGGGTGCCTGGTGGGAGCAGCTGGGGGCTGCTATCCAGGGATGTTCTCTCCTGCCCTGATCACACAAATCAAGGCAGCTGGTTGCACCCTTCTGAACTCCTGACTCCTTGTTTTGTCAGAGTCAGTATTTGATGGACACCCCACCCTCTGCCCACATCTTGAATCACAACTCTATTTTCCAAAGGGGGAACAATTTTCAAAAGGATGAGGGTGTTTGGGGGAAGTTGCTCATATCCTTTTAGGGGTGGTACCCCCAGCTGGGGTGAGTGGGAGCTACTGCTCTCTGCTGTCCTGTCAGAGAGCTGGGGCTAGTTTCCCACGCACAGGATGGGATCAACCCAACAATGCAGCACCCAGTAAATTTCCAACTCCGTTTGCTCTGTAGCTGGGGCCCATTCTAAAACTGAGGTGGGCAAACGTTTTGGCCTGAGGGCCACACTGGGGTTCAGAATTGTGTGGAGGGCTGGGTAAGGAAGGCTGTGCTTCCCCGAACAGCCTGGCCTTGCCCCCTGACTTCCCTAACCCCCTGACTGCCCCCCTCAGAACCTATCCAACTCCCCCTCGTCCCCTTGATTGCCCCCTCTGGAGACTCCCCACAGGATTCCACCCCATATCTAACCTCCCCTGCTCTTTGTTACGTGATTGCCCCCTACCGAGACACACACACCACCAACCACCACCCCCCTGGAACCCCACTCCCTTTATAAGCCCTGCCCCCCCCCCCCCCCCCGCTTCTTGCTTGCTGTGCTCAGCCCAGCGCTCTGGCCTGGGAGAGTGGGGCCACTGGCCCCGCTCCCCGGGCCGGAACGCGCAGGCCGGATGCCCACTCCTGGCCTAGGCTGCTTTTACTTATGGCCTGATGGTGAGTTTGTGCCATACGCGGAGGCTGGTGTGAGTCTTGGTGCTCCAGAGGGGAAAGTCCCTCCGCTATAAAGGGCTCGATGAGCAATTCTTAAGGGAGTTTTGTTGGTGTTTTTGGGCTGCGGAATCACAAATGCAAGAACTATTACAGGGGGGTTCTACTAAGCCAAGCCAGCACTTTCTCCCGACACCTGCTCCCTCGATAGGTTTGGAGTCTACATTTTCTTACTGCTACTTACTTCTGTTAGCCCCGTGGAGCCAATACAGCTACAGGGGACTGGAGTCTGTTCCTGCTTGTGCATCACAGAACTGTGGACTAAATTCAAGTCCATGACATGCCCAGTGAATACAATTGGTTGCACAGCCTTGATTACTAGTCCTAATGCACGAGCAGGCAAGAATCTAGCTTCATTTTCCATTTGCAGGGCTGGCAGCTGAAGAAAAATGTCTTGTTACACACTGAGGGAATTTGATCTGGAATCATAGACAGACAATCAACGAGGCCCCCCAGGGTGCCAGTTTTACAGTCCCATCTTGTAGAACCCCTGATGACAAGGCAGAATTGTGCTGTATTGTATATTCTCCAGGGCTCTTTCCAGTCTCATTTAAAATGCCTCCGGTACTGGGTCTCCCACCACGTTCCTTGAGAGACTATTTCAAAGGCTAATGGAGCTCACTGCTGGGGAGATTCCCCTGATGTTCAGCCTCTCCCTGTTTGCAAGTGCAGAGCCACTGGAGGAGAGTTTAGTGCAGGATGGACCAAAACGTCTGCTGAATGTGTATTAAACACAAACAATGGAATTGTAGAACTTCTGTCATCCTCTGCCGCTCCTAAATCCGATTCACAGAAATCAAATCTTCACATTCATTCAGAACATATTCTTCCCTCTCAAACACTCATTAAAAGAACCCCTAAGTCCCATGTGGGGTAGAACCTCAAAGGACTAAGAAGCCAGCCATGTATTTGAATACTATGGGGAAATGGTTATAAATCCTCCTCTGATGATGATGCTACAATTAATTTTTATGCATTACAACCACTAATAATGGCTTACGGGTTTCTCTTTCTCCACACAGCAATGTCTGTACACAAAAAAGCTACTGCCAGCCATGGCCAATGCATGCATAACTCAGGGATGCTGGAGGGGGCGTGGGGGATGGGACGGGATGGGGGACGGGACAGGATATGTGGAGCTACAGAATTAGCAACAGCTCTTCTGACTGCATTCATCAGAGTGAAATGTGAATACATCGGGCGTCTTGGGCAAATAAATGGCAGAAAGCTTATCAGCATGACAATAAACAGCTCTATTTTATGGAGCAGCTTTTGTGTTCAATGTATTTCATAACCTGTCACAGAATTAATAATCTGGTTACAGAATGATAGAAAGGGGTAAATTATCTTTTTTTTTTTTTTCAAATGAACACAGTAAACAATTCCTCCTCTTAAAGGGAAGATCTACCCAAACAGAAGATCATTCTGTCCTTCACCCCAAAGTTCACCCCACAGGACCCCAAACTGCATGCAGAGCATGGCACAGAAATGCAGCCACCTCTAGGAAGGAAGGAGGGGCACAACATGGGGATGGGAGAGGTGGAGAAGCTGTCAGCCAAATAACAGAGGAGCTGTAGCATAATATCAGTCCATCTGCCCCTCATTATCACCCTCCCATGACTTAGCAGAATGTGGACACTTTGTCCAAGAGCAGAATGAATAACCAGTACGGATGCATTGTCAGAGAATGGAGTTAGCAGCAGCCAGTGGAAAGGGGGGGCTAGTTGGTCATGGACACATCTGGACATGATAGGTGCTCTGGGAGGTCACAATCCAGCTGTCAGCCACATCTGCTTGAAAGTGAGGAAGCACATTTGATACTTCTTTGCTTTTCCTATTCAGCAAGAAATACAAATCTGACCAGTAGCTTGTGATTTCACTGTCGGCCTCATAGCTGGATGTCAGCTTGTAGGACACATTTAACGCTTCCCTGTGGCCAGTGCAATTGTTAAGTCACAGGACCCTAGGTGTGCACGGGAGTTTCTGCAAACTTCACTGTCAGCAGGTCTTGGCAGAAATCGCCTCTTGAGAGGTTTCCAAGCTCAGGCATCACACATGTCGGACGCTGTTAGTTTTGGATCAATGTACCTGAACCATCCTGACTTCCGCCTTATAGGCAGGAAGTTTCACCGGTCACGTGACCACAGGGATTGCATTATTCACCTGACCGGAGTGGTAGATCAGTGACAGCGGGACATGTCCCTGAGCCCCGGCTGCTTTCTCTCTGAGCGCGTGTGTGGCAGCAGTTCCCATTCATGCCAAACGGGCCCTTATCGAGGGGACAATCGGTTTTTAATTTGAACCAAGTATCTATTGTTTTTACCACTCACTTCTTCCAACATTCTCTCCTGGTCCAACCCAGCTTAGAAATGTGTCCTTTTTCCTCCCTATTTATAGTTCTCAGTTAGCAGGGCCTACAATGTGCTGTTTGCATTAATTTCATGATATTCTTTCAGAACATGAGAGGTCGGGGTTGGAGGGAAATGCTTAGACCTCAGCGCGACACTTAGGCTAAATGACCAAGGCTGTCACTCAACACCCATCTCTCCACATCCACAATACATCATTAGACAATAAGGAAAACAGCACAATCGAACGCCTACAGAGCCACAATCATGAAGTGCCATCATTATTTTCAGCCCTACAGAAGGGAGAGGCAATCTGATAACAATGAATCACATACATGAGAAAGTCAGCTCCAAACCCTGAATGGAGATGAACAAAGGCACCACAGACCTGTAAACTGAATGGAATTATGCAGGTAAAAGGACGCTGACTAACTGACAGGAAATATCAAAAAGATCAGGTATCGTCCAGTGAAAAAGGCAAATCACCTTCCAGTTTATAACTCTCACATGCTCCTCCCCAGAGCAAACCAACAAGACTAACCCCCCCCCCCCATTCACCCACCAAACACTTAGTGGCCAAACCCCACCTAGGGAACAATGATATGCACCATTTATATGGTGCTTGACATCCACAGGAGCTTTACCAACATGGTTATGTATTGAGAGACCCAATTCACATTGACAATAAGACCCCTTTGCACCACTCTGGCAGCAGTGTTAAGGGGCCTTACCATGAGTGTAACTGTAGCTTACATCTACTTCAAGGTCCTTTCACCCTGACAGAGGGACTTCAGTGTAAATGAGAATCAGACCCATTAGTTATAGATTGGGAAACAGAGGCAGATGAAGGGCCTTAGCCAAGATCACACAGTAAGTCAGCGGTAGAGCTGGGAATGTAAGCAAGGACTCTCTGAAGTATTGTGACAAATTCAGTCTCCATTCACATATCAGACCTATGCAAAAATGTATGCATACCTATGTGCAGAAATCAGACAACACAACCCTCTATGTGCACCTTCACATACCAGCCATTTGCAAAACCTCATACTGTTTAATGGGCCATTAACTCACTTAAGAGGCATCCTTAAATATTAATGAAATTAATAAAAGCTCAACTTTTTTTTACTGCATCTCCCTCCGGCAATAAAGTATTTGCAAAGTGTTTCAGCAAGACACTGGAATCTCATTCTTGTAAGTGGTCCCGATTTTCCAGCATTCTGAACGCAGGTTAATTCCTTCCCTCACTTACACTGTGCAATCCTAGGACAAAGTCAAAACCAGTGCAATGGGGTAAGCAGGCAAAGGCAGGATATGTCCCACTGGAACCATCATCTGTCTCACTGTTATTTCCTATTATTATCCTCTAGCGTCTCAGAAGTGTGACTCTTGGCGCACACTGACTTATCTATGGCCAGCACTGTGCCTAATGAAAGTGCAGAAGATAATCACGTGCAAACCCTGATTTTGGGGGGTTTTCAGAGATCATTCAACAATCACTTTCTCATATGCAGAATCAGATGACACCTTCCAAAACCGCCCAGAAGTCATTAGCCAGCTGGACAGAAGGATCTTCAGAATCTCCTGCAAAATGTGTGTGTTTGTGAAAACACTTGTAACTGTGTAAAAGGGCTCCTGAGAATTACTGCAGGTTAGGTGCTGTTTCCATTCTGGCTATCTGCTCATTTTCATTCTGCACCACGCTTCTGCCATGTCACAAAAGATTTCTGTTCCCCAGAGCATCCTCAGCCTTGGCATGTAACCCCTTCCTGGGTGTGCTATATGTATCTTTACCCATTGCAGATGCAATCAAGCACTTTTGATGCTTTAATATCACAATATTTAAATCCACACTGAATGCTTTTGCCTCGCAGCTTACCATTTATACAGCTCTCTAGTCTAAGTCTGAACAAAAGTTTTCATGCTCCCAGGGAGGCGAAAAGATCCCAATGTCTCTACAGATAAACCTTCTTTCTGTGACAGTTCCCTTTCCCCTGATGCTTGGAACAAATTCTACCACAGAAGTATTACCTAGGTAGGGAGCATCCAGACAGTCCTTCCATTAGCAAACAAAGTTTTCCCTCTTCATAGCAAGCTCTGTTCTGGCATCCAGTCCTGGTGCAACACCCATTCCTGATAGCAGGAGTTTGGTGCAAGTATCTAAAGGAGATAGGACCAGAGAGAGTTCAGTGTGACACTCTCCAGTCCTGTGGGGAGCAGGCACTTTTCCTCTCTGTATACTTTACCAAGTTCCTAGGGAATTTACCGATTAATTTTTCAGCAGAAACTTCTGTCTGTCATTTGAATATGCCAGCAATGAAAATCCTGCAAGCTGCATCACCTGCGCCATGAAGAAAGAGTTTTGAACTAGCCCTGGGCAAGCGTCGGTGACTTATCTGCTTATTGTCCTAATGACAGGAAGCCACATCCATTACAAATGGCCCAGTCCTTCACCTACGCACTTCAACCGCAGTTGGGTCTGCCCCAGAATAAAGGTCTCACAAACCATCTGCCCGTTAGTGGATTGATTTGAAAAATACTCTTCAGCCCCCCAGAATGAAAAGATCCTTCGCAGAGATTAAAATGAATTTAATATTTCACAGTCGGGTATTTACATCACATCCGAGGCAGGAATTACACACCCCACTACAAAACCGGTCCAATAACAACTCCAACAGGTTGTACAGTTGAAGCACAGACCCCAGGCTGCTGTAAAACAGAATAGAGCCAGGCTGTGTTTGAAATGTGTTCCTATTTGATCTTTGCCTGGATCTTCCCACACCACTCCCTCCTGTTATCCCTGGAATCCATGTAATCTCCGTCCCACACTTTTGTGTCAGCCATATGTCCCCTTTGGGTTACACTTTGCATTGTAGGCAACCAATGATCAGACAAGTATTTTCACTTCCAAGGCTTGAAATCCATGGGCCTTCCTGAGTCAAGAGAACCATAATGGTACCAACATCTAGGGGTGTAACACAGCGAGAGTTGGATCTGAAAGACTGTTAAGGGAAGAGTACCACAGTTTCCACTGAGGATGCATCTGTTACTTTCACTCCTACTGTCCTGTGCATTCAGTATGGATTAAGTAGGTTCAAACTATCCCTTCCCCAGCAAACCAACGTGGACAACAGGCTTCTGTGACTATCGGAGCTGTGACTCCCAAAGGAGCACAAGGAGTTTTAAGTATCACTGCAATGCTCCTTTGGGAGTCCAAAGACCATCCTACTCCACTGACTTCAATGGCAATTTCTCCGCTGACTTCTGGGGTGGGGAGGGAGAGTAGTCCCCCAGACCAAAGAGTTTTTCCTTGTGATTGCAGCTGGGAGAAAGGAGTTAGATGGGGGCCCCTCTCCTGCAATATACTGTAGCAATTTTGGAACAATAGTTTGCCCTGGGAAGGGATTTGAACTCATGGCAAGAGCCTGGCAGGTTTTTCTCTCTTTTGAATGAATGGAGCTAAGCTATTTCAATCTCTCTCTGGCTAACAATGTAAACTGCACCTGGCACACCAGACCAAACTGAGAGAAATTTGCCTCCCTGCATTACTCTGAAATGCTATTGCAAATGTGAGCAGTAATTTGGCTCCTCTGACTTGGATCACAGAGCTCAGATTTGGAACTAACAGCCTGATCAGTGCAATTGGTGAGCAAGGAGAAACCAGCCCTGCTTTGCTCAGCGCGGCTATTGTCTCATGTCCGGTGTCCTCAGCAAAGCATCAGATGTTTCAGTCTGCACTGTCATTTCTGCTGTACAGGTGGCCAGATTCTGGTCTCAATCTCCCTGTGACAGACAGAGCATCTCCACTGACTTCAGTGGAGTTACTCCCGATTTCTGCCGATGGAGGATCAATCGGAATCTGGTCCCTGTCTGCAGGAACTCTTCCTGGAAACCGGTCTTCATTAAAAAACAATGAAACAAAGATGGGGAAGATTTAGACATCGATTCCTCAAACCCTGGCAATGACACCTATTCAAGACCTTGGGGGAGTATGGTTCTCCTGGCAATTATTTGATCCTATCTGACTATGTGGCTGGAAACGAACAAAGCCATTTTTTCTCTTTGTCATTGTCAACAGATTCTACGTGACTCAAGAATTTCTTAGCAGGTGCATCCCTGATGCAGAGGGAAAACATGGAGTGAAAAGGGGTCTTGCAACTGCATTCGGAACCCAGAACCATCGTCCCAATAGCCACCATGGCTTCAATACCTTGGAGGTGGCATTAAACCAGGAGCCGGCACGGTTTTTCACTTCCAGAAGGGAGGTTTCCCAGTATTCCAGGCCAGAGGGGTGCATCCGTCCCCTTTCTCTGTAATCCTCAGCGCCACTCCAAGAAGGGGGGAGCGTAAGTCTGCTGTCAGATGCACTGTAGTCAGAACAATAAAGTGCTCAGAGGGACACCCATCCTATCCCAACAGTGCTGTGCTCCTGCCGCCGCCGGAAAGTCCTGTTCACGGTTCTGTAGAACACGACAGGACCTTCCCACAGCTGAATGACCAGGATATTGTACCATTTTGCAGTGCTGGCCGTCGCAACGCCAGAGAAACTATCAGGAAAGAGTTCCACAGCAACTACCGGGTGACCTGTGAACAAAGGAGAAGAGCACGTCAACCAAAGCCTAGCAACCTATTGACTGGAGAGGCAGGGCTAGACTTGGGATTTCTCCTAAAACTGAAGTGAACTCGTATTGTTTTCCAGGCCTGCTAACTTTTAATTGCTTCTTGCATTCCCTAGTGTAGAACACTGAGAAGGGATTTGGAAGAAGGCAAGATTTTGTTTTCGTGTGCCTGTCTGTATCTGCCTGAGGTCTCTGATACTTAGATGTAAGCTCTTTGCAGCTTATTGCTCTGGGTTTGTACACACCTAGCATAAGGTGCTCCCGGTCCTTGAGTCTACCGCATTAGAGAGAATAATAAAGCTTCAGGGCTGTGCGGGAGAAAGCGGCAAAACTTAAAACCTAAACTGCAAAGGGCTGGGGTCATTGCCTGTGGTAAAAACAGCAGCAGGGGATTTTCCAAGGGCGGTTTCCCCCATACTTTCCATGGGAGCTGATTCTCCATTGTCTAGTGTAGCCACTGACCCCAGGGCAGAAGGGGGTCAAACACCATCATTCTGCTTTGGAAGCAGCACACTCTAGTGCCAGTGACTCCACAGTGCTGGGCCAGGCCCCAGGTATTTGCACTCGCAGGGTGTGATCAGAGGGGGTGGGGGGAGAGGCTCCTGCCCTCACCCCTGCTGGAGCCATTAGGGCCATGTGAGTGTAACGCATGGAACCATCGGACCCAGGCGTCGTATCCGAATCTCCCTGAGTTCACACTAGCAGGTTCAGTCCCCCTCTGCACTCACTTTGCAAAGTTTCGTTGACAACACAAGGTTCGGGGCAATGGGGACTGGGTGGCTCCTGATTTACCCTGCTGTGCACTGCGGGTACCTCCACTGAAGATGACACTTACACTGGTGTAAAGGCAGTTGAAGAGCAGATTCAGGCCCACTGCACTATAGTGAAATGGCAGCTCCTACGGGTCGCTCTGTAGCGGGAGTGCTGTCTAGTGGTCATAGCGTGGAGTGGGGCCCAAGATTCCTGAGCTCTATTTCCAGCTCTCAGGTGCATCACTCCCACGCTGCGAGCCTCAGTTCCCCAACTGTAACCAAGGGGTAACAACCCCACTGCACAGGAACGGCACACGCCCTATTCACTTCCTGTTGGTAGCAACTCTTCCACCATGCAACCTGGAACAGAAGATGCAGCCTGCACGAGCCCCTTAGACAGGCTGTAGGGACGTGGGTGTGTGCGAGTGTGTCTCATGTCTGCACATTTCAGAGAAAAAAATTATTTGCCGGCCTTTTAAACGTTGGGTTGTACTAGCGGCCGTGGAGAGTTTTGCAGCCTTCAGATGTTCATATCCTATTTCCCATCACAATGTCTTTTCTTACTGATCTCACAGCAGGGCTAGAGATTTCTCTCCAGGCACCCATCAGAAGTACAGATGCATTTGAATTATTGCTATTTAAATTCCATTCCTGACCACTTGTGCATGCCAAGTACCAGGCATGTTCAGCAGGAACAATTCAGCAAATCCATCGCACAATGGCAGGAAGATCAAACTGGAAGCATTAAAAAAACCCCAAACAAAACAGGATAATCTATGCACAGCACAAACTCACAGTTAAGGGGACTCAATTACCCAGCTGCTAATACAGCACCAGTTAAACCCAGGCGTTCAAAGAGGAATGGAGAGAAGAGAAAGGAGAAAGGGAGCTACCGTAGTTTAAATGATACAGAGAGAGGAGGCAAGAGTGAGTTTACCAGTAGAACTGCTCTGGAATTTTTCATCAAAACCATTTTTGATTAAAACTGACCTTTCAATCTAAATCAAAACGTTTCTAAAAATGTGTTTAGGAGAAGGCGGAAAAGGAAAGGAAAGGTGAAAACTAAGAACGGGAGGTCAGGCTCAGTGGGAGTAGGAGCCTCCTAGCCTGTGGTAGGCCACGCAGTTGTAAAGCCTTATAAATAAAAGAATAAAGAACATGGGTGTTGCACCAGACTGAAGTGTCCCTGATTCATGCCCCAGGTCCTGGAGTCATGTGATTATGGGAAAATCTTAGCTTTCATTTATTTTAAAAAGAAAACTAAGTTTCTAGCTTTCCTGGTTGCAGAAAAAGCATGAAAATGTGTCTCTTTAAATATTCAGAAACCAGATGGCAAATAAAAATAACCCAACATTTATTATTTTTTCATTCTCACGATTTTTAAATCAATGCCATGATTTTTGGGCGTCTGTCTCATAAGTTTTGACCACCCAGTGTTAATGATACTGTATTTTGCAAGGGTCAGTTGTAGAGTTTTAAAAGGCAAATCCCCTCCATGCTGAAAAATAATTTGTGACAAAGTTCTTCAGAGGAATGAGCTCTCCGTCTTAGTACTCCGGGGTGAACTGTGACAACATC
Source organism: Sternotherus odoratus (assembly GCA_032164245.1). Classification (NCBI taxonomy): domain Eukaryota; kingdom Metazoa; phylum Chordata; order Testudines; family Kinosternidae; genus Sternotherus; species Sternotherus odoratus. The sequence goes on along the minus strand of JAVMKO010000022.1, from coordinate 13,348,251 downwards.
ACACTCTCCTCTCATTTATCTGTAGTTTAAAATTATTTACCAAATAAGTTCCCCGAAGAATACTTGCTCTGGAGATTGTTTGCTAATGGAAATGGTCAAACTGCCGTGAGCAAGCAATCCAATACAGCCAGCTGATTTTCCTGCTTGTGAACGGTGACTGAACAGACTTGAATAGATGCAAACATATTCAATAGTTGCAATTATTTAACGGGAGGTTTGATTCAGATTTCCCCCTGTGGATTGTTGATGCACACTCTGCTTTCGCTGCTGTTTCCAGTCTTGGTGCGTTGTAATTTGCGATTCATGTGGAGTAGTTGGGGTGTGCCCAGAACTTTCTGAAAACCAGACCTCTGTAAGCGGTCTCAAGCTGAGCACCAAAAAACACTGGGTGCTTTGGAAAATGTCAGACTCCGTCTCCAGGTTGCAGTGAGTCCAGAGGGAAGGGCGGATGAAACCAAAGTGCGTCTTCGGAGGACCATAAAGAGATTTGTCCCCCGACAGAGCATCAACACTGCTGCTGGGGGAGACACCAGCACCCTTCACAACTGAACTGTCCCTTACAAGAACTTGGAGTCATCGTGCTGACGTCAAATTAAGCTAGCGATGCAGGGCGGGGGGATTAAATGAGCACTATAAACGGGGGCGGGGAGGGGGAACGAGAATGGTCTGGAAATACAGCTGCAATTGCTCATCAGCATTTGATGCCTGTGCCAGGGGAGGCAGCTCTGACATTCATAAAAACAGTTTAGCACGAACGTGCAGTTTGTGGAGGAAAATAATAATAATAAATCCCTGCATCACTTTTTTGAAGGATAATTTTACATCGGGGGGTGTAGGGTGAGCAAAGCTAAAGCATAAAGAATAATTATACTCAACTGTATGAACAATGATTACAAAATTATGCAACTGATTAACCATGACATACATGTAATTACTAATGAGTTTGATAAAATTTTAATTATACCTTGTTCTCCCGGGCATTCAGCAAGCCATGAAAATAATAATCATGTCGCTCTCTGTCACACATGATTGCTCCAGCCGGGGGAGCGCTGACATCCAAGAAAGCCCTTGCCTGAATCACACTGCTCTGGCAGAAGGCAGGCGATGAGGAAGCTGCTGCTCCAGAGAACAGCTGGGGGAGTCTAGCACCTTTCTGCAATGCTGGGACAGACTGCAAACCAGTCCCTGAGGAAGCTGCTGCTCCAGAGAACAGCTGGGGGAGTCTAGCACCTTTCTGCAATGCTGGGACAGACTGCAAACCAGTCCCTTGTTAGCCAAGGACTAACCTAGGAGCTGCTCTGATGTCTTCCCTCCACAGCTTCTACCTGGTGCCATAAGGTAACCACCTAACAAAACCCACCAAAGGAGTTCAACTCAGAACAAAACCCAGGGCACTAACGTGACGTTTGCCACGTGAGTCCCAGCCCTGTGTCCATCGGGTCTATTTAGATGGTAAGCTCTCCACGCCAGGCACTGTCTGCTACACTGGGCTGGCGTGTGGTACAACTGGGCCCCATTCCTGGTCGGTGCTCGGGCATTACAATAATCCGCATGAAAGACAGAGAGCTGTACAAGCTCTGGGCATGGTGCCTCGCTTCTCTTCCTGCACCCGAGCGCTACGAAGGGACATTCACGGGCTGTGAGAAGGGCCTGAGTGCACTGATGTGAGGGAAGGGTGGACGCACCAACTCAGCCAAAGCCCTTCAGTTCTGTAAATCCTGCCAGCTCCTCCCGTCCTGAGCCCCTGCCCAACTCTGCCAATGCCCCGTGGTCCGGACGGCTCGCTCCATTTTCTATGGCAAACATAGGGCTCCAAACAGCACTGCACGCATACCTTGGTTGTCTTGACTTTGTTGCCAGTACTGCAGCTCCATCCAGACAAGTCTGGCAGCACCTTACATTCCTCCCCTTCTAGACACGGCTCCATCTGACACCACCACTTCTGGAGGACTATGGAGGCTGAAAGGAGAGAGGGCCAGTGAGGAACAGAGCAGATATGGGCAGTGGGCCTACAGTTGGGCTGGCTGAGGGGAAAGATGGAGACAGGGTGGGGAGTTAGTATTTACTATTAGAGGGTCGGCATTTCATCGGCAAGAAGCTAGTTGAGGAATATTCATAATTTGAACCCCTCAGAGGCCAGAGAGGAGGCACCCAATGAAATGGTGCCAGAATCACATTAACGGGGAGGTGGTTAGGAGTCAGGGACCCAAGAGGAAACACCAGGCCAGCGCGAGGCCTACGGAGAGGCGTTGAACTGCGCTGAGACGCTGCTAGGTCTTTTCCAGTTTGCTTTCGAAGATGAAAGGCTTGTTAACAGTGGCAAACAAAGAGCCATCTTAGTCCTCCTTGCAAATCTAATGGCAACAGGGAGGGTGTAGTGCCTCACTGCTCTCCCGCCAAGACCCCTCAGAGTCTTTCATCCCCACACTGAACCCCTTTTATGTGCATTCTGCCCTGGCAGCCTGCCTGTCCCTGCACCGGGCCACACTTTAATGATGAGCAGAAGATGACTCGCTTCCTTTTTAATCTGCTTGTCCATCTTCTGGTGCAATGGGGGTTCCCAGACCCAGGTGTGTATGTGGGGGGTCCCCCACATTCTGTCCTATTCTTGCCCCTGGGTACGCTGCTGATGTGAGAGCTTGGAGAGAAAAGCCCTTGGGGGGGCCTAGAGGCAGGCCTGGGGGGAGCTGTGCAAAGTTGCATTATCTGCTGTGATGTCGTCTGCTGGCAGCAGGGTGGGATGGGAGCGGTGGGAGGCAGATTGGAGGAGTAACACTCAGAAGGCTGTGAGTATTTAGGCACCTGAGACCATCCTGCAAGTGAGCCCCCAGGGACCCCTTTGACCTGTCTGCTCTGTCTGCTCCTGCAGAATCCCTAGTTTCTCCCTCTCGGGCTGGGTAAAAGCTACTCATCCGCTGACCCTCTCCTCCTTCACTACAGCAGGGAAACTATTTCGGTCACTAGCCACCTTCAGGGTTCACTAGCCCCAGGAATGTGACTGTCCCGACTCAACTTTGTTCCTCCCGTGTATCTGACGCCTGCTTCACGAGTAATTACCGGGGACTGCTCTGGGCTTCACGTCCCCAGCGCCGTGTACTCACCGTCCACACAGGAGGGGGCCGCGCGAGTTGTCCCCGCCACCTGCCCCGGGAAGCAGGAGCATTTCACCGTCTGGGAGCGCTCTTCGATCTTGTTCTTATTGCAGCATCTGTGGGCGGCGATGACTTCGCACGTGCCAGGCTCTATGTGCACTGTGGGGAGGAAAATAACCACACCTGACCTGGAGCCGCCTGGCCGGAGTCCAGCCCCAGACTCGAGCTTGGCAGTTACCCCAAGCAGGCTCCAGCGAACTCCTTACGCCAGCGGAGCAATGAGAAAGGCCTCTCCGCTAGAAACAGACTCAGAAACCCCATGAGCTGCACCAATACCAGACAGACCAGACAGGAGCCAGGAGTGAGGGATCCTTCCTAAGGGACATCGTCACAGACCTTCTGCCATCTTGTCTTCAGTCCACTGCCTAACAGAGCAACGTTCCTCCTCATGGCGGAGCGCATGGCGTGAAGACGTGCAAGGAGCTAGCAAGAGCTCCAGATGTCTCAGCCCGAGGAGGGGACCCTGTTAGCTCAGAGGGGCAGCCTGGCACTCTGTAAGTCCCCCCAGGTGCCGAGCGAAACAGGTGTTTAGTGGCACAAGTGCTGGGAGGGGAGAGAAGCAGGATACGGCGGCGCACTCAGGGGAGGAGGCGGAGTGGAGGTGAGCTGGGGAGGGGTGCAGGGCGGGGAACTGCTGGTGGGTGCTTTTTCCCCATGGGTGCTCCAACCCTGGAGCACCCACGGAATCGGCGCCGCTATGCACCCGTGTGGTTGTGTACAATGGCTCCCCGGCCCATCTCTGAGCAGGAAGAGCGCTGGCCCTGGCTTGGTCTCATCACACTGCTGGAATTCGATTCGCTCCTAATCACCCGCCCTGCTGAGCAGAATGAATGGCCTCTCCCCAGGGCAGAGGGAAGGGCTTTACTGAAATCAGCTAGTTGGTTAGTTAATTGGAACTGAAAATGTGATGCAAACTTGATATGAGACCACAGGACGAATCCTCACAATGCCTGTGGCTTCCGTCAAAACACCATCAGCTCCAGCCCTCAGTGTTACAACCAAAGGGCTGTTCATTGCTGGCACCATATCCGTGTGCAATGAGTTCCAGCCACGGGCCCATCTTCACTTTACAGCAACGCTGCAATTTCGCCCTGCTCAGCAGAAAGGGAGGTGGCTGTTCTGCTGCTCTTTGCCCCCCATTAAAATATTAAGGAAGAAGGAAAACTAATGCACTGGCTTATCACCTCTGGGATCCAGGCTTAGCATCTAGTTAGCATCACAAATCAGTACATTTCACTGGGTAATGGCCCACACAGCCACCATACAAATTAGCCAACGAGGTCTGATCCCATGACCTGAGAGTGAGCGATCCCTGAAGGTCTTGTTTAATGAGGACGGAAAGAAGTGAATGCAGCACCACACACCACGACAACATCCTAGTGTGTTACCAGGAATACACTGTCTTTGATCGATGCACTGATGGGCTGTAATGGGGACAAGGCTGTTATGCTTTTCCCATGCACCAGACTGAAACTTATGCAGAGATGTATACGGTACATTTTCAAACCCAACTGCCCCCCAAACCTTGCTCTCACGGTGCAGTTCCTGTTCCTGTTCTAAATGACCAAAGGATTACTTGACCCTGCAAGGGGCAAACAGAAGAACATCTTAAACTGAGGGGCTCTAAATTCTGGGGGAGACCAAGCACCTTTCCATCCAGGGCTCTTTCTAATGACAGCCCAGCAATCCCGAGAGGAAAGCCAGTCTGCTCTGCTCTGCACTGTACCCGCCTGATTTAATACTGATTTAGTAACTGGGTGGAAAAAACAGTCTTGCTTTTAAGGCAAATTATTCATTTGGAAACATGAAAGACATTTAATGGATGAAAGATCTTCTGTCGTCTCTGCCACAGGGCCCCCTACGCCGCAACATCTTCAAAAGCAGCTATGGGATTTAGGAGCCTAAGGCCCACTTTCAGAAGTTACTTTAACGCTTAGGAGCCTGCCCTACGTGGTCTTTCAATGACACAAGACTCCTAAGTGCCTCAGACATTTCTGATAATGGGACTTACCTAGAGTCTCTCTTTTTTTGTTGTTGCTGCCATTAATAATAAAAAACAGATATAAAACCCCCTTCAAGTTGATCTGGATTTTCACCTTGCAAATGTCCAGACTCCCATAAAAATGGGTGAGCAGCCAGCCAGCCAGATCTCTCATGCAGGGGCTCGGTCACCTCTACTGAGGGAAAACCCTGTTCACTCTACAGCAGCAATCACCATCGCGGAGACGCGGAGACCCTTCCGCTGTGACATTGCGAGCAAGTCATCAACACACGTCTCGGCCAAAGACCTGCCCTCAAAACCTCACGGCAGCCCCGGGGCCGTCACCGCCACACCAATCGCAAACCGAGGGCGACGTAAACGGCACAACATGGGAAACGCACATTAGCCGGATCCACTCTAGCATGTGGTCAGGCACTAAATGCCAAGGGAGCCTGCTCCTACTCAGAACTGGGCTTTGCCCCTGAGGCCTCTGGCTCGGTCCTCTTTGCAGATCAGCACCCACATTCGGACACTGTCCCTTCACCCTCTTCTCTGCCGTGCCCCCAGTGAATTGGGGCAAGTCTATGACTGGCTGCCGGTCATAAATTAATCTCTTACATCTACTGCTCCGCCTGCGCACTTCTTTCATCTCCTGCTGCTAGAAGCTGATGAACTATCGATGTAAAGAAACATACCCACGCGCCCAAAGACAGCAGCATGTGTCTTAGCAATCACAACGCTGCCGGCTCAGCACTGCGCCCGCCACCAATGCTTTCGCTGGAAGATATGAGTGAGAGCCATTGGATTTCAAAGGAGACACAGAAATGGAAAATTCTGACCTGTGCTCGCCACTAAATCACCTGCAAGATCTCAAAACTGCTGGAGGATGTATAGAGCGAAAATTTACAGCCCCCAGAAGTATTGCTGGCAGAAGCCTGTAAACACAGTAATGGCAAGTTCAGTGCAAACATACTCTGGGTTTCCCGAGCCAGGATCTATGGGCTGTCCAGTGCACTCTGCACACTGCAATAGCTGACAAAGATATTCAGCTCCACTTCCCTTCCTGGCTCTTACAGGTCATTGATTACTGAGGGGGGCATTATGGAGAAGTCCTGCAGCACTGAATGGAGAATACCAACCTCGCTGAAGGTAATCGGTCTGTCGACACTCTGAGCTGTGTTATCAAAGAGGAGGAGTCATCGGAAACGTCTCTGGCTTTTCAGGCACATTCAAGTGAAGTTGACTGAGAAGCAGTAACACCCCGTCTTCCCCATGGTGGCATTTCCATGATTCTGAAGGGGAATTTACTCTGCTTTACAATAATGCTTTCAACTCCCCGCTGGGAAATAACAAAACAGAAACCACTGGGCTACAACAGTGAAATCTCACTGGTTATGCCATTGCTACATCTGGGTCCCTGATTTTAAACTCAGTGTGGCCTTGTTCTGAATTGTTAATTTACACCCTGGATTACAAGTTTGTTAATTACAATCTCAAGTGGTGGGTTGAGTGATTGGGGCCACAGTTCGTTCACATTGCATTTGCATTGTCTCAAAACCAAAACCACCCTAAAGCCAACACAAAAGTGTCCATCGTCAGTCAGGCGGTGAGTCCCCCAAGCAGAACCGGCCCAGGGAGTTCAGACAGCTAGAACTTCAACATGAGCGACCCAAGGAGAGGGCGACCCAGACCACGCGGTGGTGAAGCTCTTGCACAGCACAGGATGAACTCCAGCCTCCAGCAAGAAAAACAGCAACCCCATTAGGGGTCGATAAGTGAACTGGGGGCAGAGTTTTACCCCCGTTGGCGACAGGGCTGCCTTCACTCCCCTGCACAGGGATTTCCGGCAGCCCCTGCAAGCTGTGTCTTTAATTGAACTCTCTCCTATTCCCCGCTCTGAGCTGTTTTTATTGCAGCCTTGGTAAGTAGCGTCCCTGCCACTCCAGAGGGAGCAGCCATCCTGTTTAATAGCCAATTTACCAGCCCCAACACCGCACTCTTCCTTCTTCACCAGCTTGTAGATTGGCAAATAATTACCACGACAGGAAGGCATCAAATATTTATATCCCCTTAACCCAGGAATTTGTCTGGGCTGAGCTGCCGCTGATCTGAACAAACAGCGCATTAGAGCTGGGTGGCTCACCAGAGGCACTGCCACGTCACTGGGTAATTTCTTCCCGTACGAGATGTTGCGGCTGTCTATATTAATCAATTACTCCTAAGCTCTGCACACGTTGAGCGGCTGGTATTTGATGCACCTTTTATGCTAACGCCTATCTGGCAGCAAGAGGCAAGGGAGCTGAGAGGCTCTGGGCCACTCTAGCTAGCCAGGGAGTTATTCCTCTTTCCCCCTCTCCCCCAAATCTGGGCACCTGCCCAGCATTTAGAAAAGATGTAACAGGCTTGTAGGGGCTGAACCGCACCCATGGACCAATGACGTCACTGGGAAAGGATCAGGAGTATTCGCTCTGTGCAGAGGGCTAGTGCAAAGACTATGCCCTGCTAGGCCTGGTCTACACTAGGGAAGTAGGTTGGTATAACTACGTCACTCAGGAGTGTGAGACGTAGTTACACTAACTCAGGGGGGTCCAACCTCTTCAGATGTTAATCTGCGGCTCCTTGTATAGGCACCGACTCCAGGGCTGGAGCTACAGGCATCAACTTTCCAATGTGCCAGGGAGGGAAGGGGGGGTCACTGCTCAACCCCCTGCTCTGCTACAGGCCTTGCCCCCACTTCCCCCCTTCCCGCCCCCTCCCCTGAGCCTGCCATGCCCTCGCTCCTCCCCTCCAGAGCCTCCTGCACACCACCAAACAGCTGATCAGGAGTTGCAGGGAGGGAGGGGGATGTGCTGATCTGCGGGGCTGCTGGTGGGTGGGAGGTGCTGGGAGAGAGGAGCTGATGGGGGCTGCTGTGATGTATCACTGTGGCTCTTTGGCAATGTACGTTGATAAATTCTGGCTCCTTCTCAGGCTCAGGTTGGCCACCCCTGCACTAACCTAACCCCTGGTGTAGACAGTGCTAGGTCAATAGGAGAATTCTCCTTGCTGCTGCCTCTCAGGAAGGTGGAGTACCCCTCCTGTCAGCATAGGCAATGTCTGCCCCAAAGCGGTGCAGCTAGCCGCTGTAGCAGGTTATGTGTAAACGTACTTGTCGCGAGGGAGCCCATGCTCTGTATGTATGTGGCTCCAGATTTCATACCTACGCTCTCCAGCCTCTCTCAGGAGCAGGAAGCATGATCTAGAGTGCAGGGAGGGAGGTAAGTGTGAGGAGCTCACGCTCGACACTGGGAAGGCAGTTTAATAATTTCTCGGTCACATAGCCAGTGAGTGGCAGAGCAGGAAACCGAAGCCATGAGTCCTGACTGCCAGTTCTCTGCTCTGACCACAAGATCTGGCTCCACCCTCTCGTCATGAAGTTGGGAGCTCGGTTCACCTCCCGCTCTGCAGTCCTTCTCCATGCAAAACACGTTGCCCACTATTTTCACACCCGGGTGTCTAAAATTACAGCGCCAGCATCAACAATGACACATCTCTAGGAAAGTGACCTGGTTTTCAGAGGCATTGAGCACCTGCAGCTCCTGTTCACGTCACCAGGTGCTGTGTGTGTTTGGGGGGAGAAGGCTCTGGAAGGTCGGGCCACATTTATTGGGATGCCTCGCTATGGACATCGGTGCCTCACTTGGGGAGCCCAGCTGTGAAAATACTGGCCATGCGCCCACCCATGGAGATGGTAATAATAACGGGCAAGGCCACTTTCGGTGTCCTATTAGGAACTAGGAGACAATAATGCAAACCTCTGAAAGTGGTAATAGGACTGAGAAATACCCCAGTGACCTAATCCACATCACCAGCCCTTCCGGGGTTAAAATCTTTATACCACTATCCCCCCCACGGTGTGGCTTGCAGGCAGTATAGGTTTTGCAATTTCCATCAGTTTTATTTGACTTTATTTATTGTTATTTCATGGTCATTTTCTGCTAATGAACCATCACTTCCATTCCTGCCCATAATAATTACACAATTACCTATCCTGGAAGTATTTTGTAATCACGTCTCCGGCCGTAAATTTTATTCTCCCTTTTCACTTCCATCATAATTCAGTTCTCATGAAGGTTTGACTCTTTTCTGAATGTGGAAATGACAGACTTTGGTGAAAGTGAAAAGAAAAGGAACTTGTTGTGGAACAGATGTGTTTGTATTCTGTCACAGTTTTAATAGTTAATGGGATTGGCTGCATAATCTGAGGTATATGCAGTGATCCTGGGGCTTGGTTTCTTGTGAACATTAACGCAGATCTGTGCGGGCCCCTCCTGAAGTTGTGTCCCTGGACTTTAAAGATACTGTTACTGGCAGCTGTTCAAAATGTCCTTAGATCCTTGCTCTCCTTTACAATGAAGTGCACTATATGCATGTCTCTGGGATAGAGGCTGTTACAGCTCCATCCCTTCCTTAGGGACGGCACTCGGTACCTGCCTAACACCTTCCAGCTGAAGACCTCAAATGGCTTTCAACCCTGCAGGAAGTCATTGAAGAGTGGGTATTTGTTACATGCTCTCCAAAGTCACTGGTTCACCTCCCTGTCCAGCTGTCCACTCACCATGCTGTCCAGCTGCCTGCTGCTAACACAAAGCCAGATGGAACAGACTGAAAGGGCAAGACCTCTATTAGATTCACCAGTGTTCATGCAGTGGGGGTGCTCCCAGATGTCTCCACTATCTTCCTTTTGGGCAGGAAGTAAACAGGCTTAGGGGGAACACAGATGGCATGTGTCATGCCTGACCACTTAGGACTAGAGTTATTGCCTATCACTAAGTAATTTCATTAGTCTGAATAATTTAAGAGGAGGAGGAGGAAAGGCAAACAAAACTAAACACTAGCACCCCACGTTACAGCCCAATGGCCTCACACTAGCCCCAAGAACACATGACTGCAGGCCCTGACTCAGGAAAACATCCCTGTTGAAGTCAATGGGACTTAAGCACAGGTTTAAGGTTAAGCACGTTACTGTGGCCCTGAATCTGAGCTCTGTGGAGCAGGCTGGATGTCTGAGGCCCATTAGCAAGATTACTGGACAACCCAGCGCAGAGCAGAGGAAAAACTTCCCTCTACAGCCAATAGCTTAATGCAAATGAGAAGTGGGGGCTGAAGGGAAGGGGAACCCAGAACCCACCACCCCACAGGTGTGCTGCACTGCAGCCTGCCAGGCAGCCCTGGGAACGTTCACAACGTGCGGAAGGGGGGAGGGAACGTGCCGGGCAGGGGAGAGTACAGGGCAATCCCACAGAACCCATGACACACGTCCACGCTCTCCTCTCCCTCACAAACAGGCCTGGGAAGTGCTGCTGGCCTAGGCGCCTTTGGCTTGCCCAGCCCGTTTGTTCAAAGACTTGGTGAGCAAACAGAGCACAGAAGCGAACACTCCACGCTCAGAGGAGACTTGGGTGTTCCACGAGCCATAGGCCACTCCACACCGGCCGCAGCTCAGCACTAACATAACAGGCACACAGTCAGTACAGAAGGGACCGAGGACAGAGCCGGGCTCTTCGCGTTGAGCTAGCAAAGTGGACTGAGCATGCCCAAAGAAAGGCTGGAGGCGTAGGTGCAGCTAGAAGCAGAGGGTGTCTACACGTGGAGTAGGGGAGTGATTCCCAGCTCGCACAGATGTGCCCACGCCAGCGCTGCTCAAGACTGAATAGAGCAGTGCCGCTGTCCATGGTGCTGACGACAGCGTCTGGGCAGGTTTGTACTGGGGACAGTGACTGCTATGGGTACACCACTTGGTTTAGTATGTAGCTCCATGAGAGCTGGCGCAAGGCTGTCTGCACACACTGGGAATCCTGAAAAAGAATCATTTGGCATCAGATATTTTGATTTACAGGATTGGAACACGTGACTTTGCTCGTTCCAGGATTTCAGCTTGATGAACAGCAGATGCTGGGCTGTGACTGACAGCTCTGGAGAGATTAAAGCAAGTGATGGGTTATTCAGGTGGAGGCAGCTGTTGCTTACATAGGGCTCCATTGATCAGCTCCACACTAGGTCTCCCTTTGATGTCGTTCAGCTGTGCGGAAAGACACCTGAGTTTGGGAAGCAGAGAAGTCAGAGCCGCTTGCCTGCAGGTGCTTCCTTTTTCTGCCGAGCTGCGGGAAACCTCCTGGTTCTGTCTGGAAACGCAAATCAGATCCTGTGTTTAAACCTGAAAGGGGGGGACCCTCAGAGAGCCCAGGACAACTTCCTGGCTGCTTGCAGGCCGTTCATTTCATCCTGTTACTTCCCCTATCTCCTAGAAGCATAAAGGCATTGTCAATGCACCAGGCTTTTCAATCCTGCATGTAAAAATAAAACAAAAGCGAGGTCCTATTCCAGTTGACCCCGTTAAGTGAGCAGCTGAATGTGATTTTTATGGCATCCCCTGTAACAACACAAACTGTCTAGCCCCGGAGAGATGCAGCCCCTTCCCAGCTTATCTGATGTACCTATTGCTCCGTTTACAGGTGAGGAGTGTTGCAAAGTGCACAGAAGCTGAGAACACTACTACAATGCAAACCCAGACTATTCCCAGGCGGGCTCCCTCCTCCTGGGTGGCTGAAATGCATCCGAGCCTGCTGTAACCAGCCCTGCAGAGCTGCTCTGCACCACCATGGAGCAGACACAACCCCCACCCCACAGCACATGGGTCCAGTCTCCATACTGAGTGCCTCACTAGGAATCCAATGCCCACATAAGGCTGGTCAGGGAAGCCCTTCATTGCCCAGACTCTCCTTTGGAGGCAGCGTGGTCTAATGGGCAGGGCAGGAGTAAGCATCAGAAAACCTGCATCCTGTTCCCTGCAAGGAGCTAGCTGACTTTGGGCAAGTCACTTCCCTTCTCTGTGTCCACATTCTCCCTTTGCGTGTCCTGTCCGGTTAGATGGTAAAGTCTTCTGTTGTTATCAGCATTTCTACAGCACTTGTACAATGGGGAGCTGGTTTCTGTTGGTGTTTTGAGATGTTACCACAATGCAAAGGAAAATCACATACATTATTAAACAGCTTTTGGAGAGAACCAGACCCATTTTTATTGCTCATATCACTGCACCTCTGTTGGGTTTTTACTGCCCTGTCGTGGCAAGACAACAGAGCATACTGTGTTTCTTCTGCTAAAGTCACACACACAAAGGAAAACACAGTCACACCCACAAAGTGTGCACATACAGACTCTCAACACAGAAGAACAAATCCAGGGATATACACGCAAAGTTGCGAGGATTAATTAGTCTGTGTTCGTACAGAGAGAAATCTGCACAGAAATACTGAGTGCCTCCCACAAGTAACACTATAAAGGCTGAGATTTTCAAAGCCATGTATTGGGAGACAGCGTGGCCTAGTGGATACTTGAACTCTAGTTCGGGAGACTTGAACTCTAGTCCCCTCCCTAAGCCATTAACTTGCTGGGTGACCTTGGTGAAGTCACTTCCCTCCTGGTGCCTCAGTTTCCCCATGTATAAAATGATACCTTTCTTTGTTAAGTGCTTTGAGATCCACTGATGAAAATGGGGACATAAGGGCTAGGTATTAGAACAGCTGTAGGCAACCTATAGCACGCATGCCGAGGGAGGCACGCAAGCTGATTTCCAGTGGCACTCACACTTCCCGGGTCCTGGCCACCACACCGGGGGGCTCTGCATTTTAATTTAATTTTAAATGAAGTTTTTTAAACATTTTAAAAATCTTATTTACTTTATATACAACAATAGTTTAGTTCTATATTCTAGACATATAAAGAGACCTCCTAAAAGCATTAAAATGTATGATTGGCACGTGAAACCTTAGATTAGAGTTAATAAATGAAGACTCAGCACCCCACTTCTGAAAGGTTGCCGACCCCTGTGTTAGACTTACTATTGTTAATGATTAGGACGGACAATTGCCATTCATTTAAAATAGGAATTTGGCATCAAAAGCCCCTAAACAGATTGCAAATTTCCTCTTCAGTGTTCAACGGGGAACGACCCTGCACTGATGGGGAGGTGGACAAGAGGACCTCCTAGATCCTTCCCTTTGCTGTATGCCAGGCCCTGAGCTGTGCAACTGGGTGTGAAAAGCTACTAAATCAGAATGGAAGCACTTCATACCTGTTGTGCACATGGTGCCAATGACTGCACAAGGTGCAGAGCATGGGAGAATCTGGCTTTGTAGTTCATCCACACATAGCTGTGCAAACACACTCAGGCGGGGACTGCAACAGTGCCTGGTATGGAAGGACTTGGAAGAGGTGTGCAAGTTTCATCAGCAGAGAGAATTGTTTCTATTCCTCTTCTCCTAGGTCACAAGCAGGGTGTACTTGTCCCATCGGGCAGGGCTCTGCATGCCAGCCTTTCCAAATGACACTCTGCCCTTTTGCTTCTGTCCAGTCTGAAGCAGTTTTCCTGCTGAAAATTGTGATATTTCTTGCTAAACCGAAGCGCTGAATTATGGGGGAGTGTTTAATGGGAGCGTAGTGGCACAGCTAATGAAATAGGCACCCTAGAGTCCAGCGTTCCTATCCAGGCAGATGCTTACCATTGCCATCCAGCAACAGCTACCTACCAGCAGGCTTCTTAAACAAGTAATCAGCCAGGGTACCAGGAGCTGAAGGCCAGACGAGATCATTACGATTATCTAGTCTGACCCCCTGAGTAGCACAGGTGGGAGAACCTCACCCAGTCTCTTGCATCACGTCTATTACTTGGACGAGCTAGCACCGATCTGTCAGAGAGACGTCCAATCTTGATTTAAAGCATTCAAGTGCTGGAGCATGCACCATTTCTCTAGGCAAGAGGAACAGATCAGCAACATAAAACCAGAAAATAGCAAGCTGCTGCTGTCAGTCCACACAAGGAGACACCCGCTAGTTAACCGCAGAGCTGGGGACTACCTGCACACAGAGGTCTCGGGTGACCAAACACATTTGCCCACACAGGTGGTCAGCGATGAACTTGTACCCACGTGAGGATGGCGCTCTGGTGATCAGTGCTAACAAGTTCAATCTGGCAATGCCAATAACAACATCTTACTACGAGCATTATATGGACCAACAAACCCAGCTTGCCAATTAGAGGCCACCGACCTGTGCAGGGGATTAATTTCCCGGTGAGCCATTCTTCACCAAAGTGCTTCCCTATTCCATTTAGAAATGTCTTAATCTTAGCACTTGATTTATGTGGCTATTTAAATCCAACCTCGTAATCAAGGAAGCAGTGCTAGATCCTGACACATTAGCATTCCCCGCGTGCTAGGTGGCTGTTAGTGATGAGATCTTCGTTCCAAAGCCAGATGTTTAAAACTCATTCTTCTCTTGAATTTGCACAGATCTGAAAATCTGAAGTGGGGGCGGGGAGAGAATCTGCAAATCCAAGGGGCTGGAGGGAGGACTATGGTATTAACCCCAGGCCTGGGCACTTGACATCACAAACCACCACTGCTGTGGTTCAGGATGCCGCCACAACCCGGCAGATCATGGCAATCCATCCTTGATCCTACATGTAGTGATGATTTTGACCTCGTGTGGGTGTGTGTATGGGGACATTCCTGAGGGTTGTATTCCAGTCTTCCCCTTGCTAAGAAGTAGTGTGGCCTAGTGAATAGGATCTGGGGCTGGGTGTTCCATTCCATGCTGCACCATTGACCTACTAGGACACTCTGCACAAGGCACTTAGCCTGCAAGCTCTGTGGCCCCCAGACTGTCTATCAGTCTGTACAGCACCCAGCACAAGAAGGCCCTGATCTTGGCTCAGGTCTAGGAGATGCAGAGTTTCCTGTTTGCTCACTGTGTTGCCAGCTATCCTGAGTCTCACAGGAATTGGTGCTTTTCTCAAAGCCTTGGCTCCGAAAGTCATGTTATCACACAAGAATCTCTGCTTTCATTTAAAGAAAACAACCAGTGAGTTGCTAGCCCCCCTGGCTGCAGAGGAAATCTGGAGAATGTGACCCATAGAGTTTCAAAAAACAGAAGGCAAACCAACAGAATGCATGCAGATCTTACTTCAAAATAAATAAAATAGCACATGGTTTGTAAGCCAACGTTCTGACGGGGTCAGGGGTCCCAGTCTCCCTTTCATGCAATTTGCAACTGCAAAAGGTATCACGTGGGCCAATCACTTCCACCTCTAACTCTTTCATCTGCTCCCATAAACAGGTATTAGTGATGCAAGTGCCCAGTTCTGCCTCGGAGGTTCAATTCCAGGTGCAGAAAGGTGAGGGCGGATTTTCAGGGTCAAACTGCACCCACAATTGGGAGCCCGACCTTTTGAAAATTTGGCACAAACTATAACCCCTGTTAACAGCCTCCCCAAATGAACTGGGGGGAGGTGGCTGGAGAAGAAAATCCATCAGTCTCAACAACAGATTAAAACTCAGTGTACGAGCCGAAGGAGACTCAAGCCACGCCCGGAAGAAATGAGAATCGCACACCAAAAGTGAGAACATCTTTCAATATCATGAAAATGTTGGAGCACAGAGAGACACACAGACTGGGTCAAACCCAACAGTTCTAGCTCAGTCGTTAGGCAGATTGCATTCCCTTTGTCAGCACTAGGAGTTCTGCCTGAGGAAGAACTTCAAGAGCTATCCATAATGGGCTAAATCTCGATCTGGGTGTAACATCCAGACACAAAAATACACAGATGTCTACACACACACACGCACTGTAGACATGAACACATAGCATGGTTCTTTACAAACGTATGTACAAAGCAGTGTAGAATTTGGATTAAAGTCACATCACACAAACAGAGCTCAGCATTTGCTCTGTTTCGAGTCTGTGGTTTATTCATTTCAGGCCTGATTTTCACACCCTGGCAGATCTAGCTGATGTTCCTTGGAGTAGTTGGTGCTCACCACACTTATGAAAATGGGACCATTTATTGCAATGCCTACACTGGAACATAGTGCACACATGGGTCCTAAAACTGGGTGCCTGTCATCCCCCCGGGGGACTGTAGATTCTCTTATCCTCTTGGGAGGAACAGAGATCTGTTTAAAGTGCCTGCCAGGATGTTTCTGATCACTGCAGCAGGTAATGTCTGGATCTCATGACATGTCATGATTTTCAACTCTGTGCTATGTGATTGGGACAAAAGTGAAGGTTTGCTGCCCGTGATCTGTCAGGCTCCATCCAGATTATCAGTAGGACTGGGCAGTGATAACAAACAGAGCATTACGCTAAAATTAAAACCTCTATGGATTTATCTAACTGAATAAACACTGCAAATCCTACATTTATCGCCCAGCAAGCTCCAGCCAAAGGATGTCTGATAGGAATATTTCCCCAGCCAGGGCTGCATTTTCAGATTCAGACTTCACAACCAGCAATCAAAGATCACATCTGGGACATCACTCAAGTAGACCACAGCCATCCTGGGAAGCCCTGAGTCCTTGCTAAAGATAATTCCAGAGACGATTATGGAGCTTTATCATCATATGCACCTGTGACAGGTTACAAAGCGAGTACAGCAGCTGACTAGCTGGTCGAGACAGACACATTGGGAGATGTGTGTTGGTTTAAGGATGGGGATTACGGGATTAGAACTGTTTTAACTGTCAGGGAAAATGTCAGAAATGGGAAAAGGGTTGGGGTTGGGTCATGCAAGAGCATATTCAGTTTAATCCTTAAATACTGTCTCTCCCAAACACAGATCCTATTACAGTGTCTGGGTCTCCAGCAGCAGGACCATCTCCAGCCAGAGCTAATGCTTCTGTCTGTATTTCACTTATAAGCCCTGTGACAAAGCTCCAAGTCTATACTTGCGGGTCCTGCGTTTCCTGGCGGATTTCACTAGCCTCAGAGGCTCTCTGTGGCCATCCATGTAGCCCTTCTCTCTCTAGAGACACTGTCACAGCCTACTGAGCCATTTTCATCGTAAGCCAGTGAGGAGAAGTTATCCTTCCTGGCACAATCTCTGTTGTCTCCCTAGTCTCAGTGATTAAGGGGGGAACCCGGGCCCGCCCTCTACTCTGGGCTCCAGCCCAGGGACCCTAATAGTATCAGCTAAGATGGCTGACCTTTTAACCACCAAACACAATACAATTCACTGGGCTACTTCCCCACAGCAGTCCCTGCTTCTTCACCCTTATCTCAGGGCCTCCTTCCTCCTGTATGATATGTTATCTACCACTCAGTCTCCCCAACAGCACAACCTCCTCTCACAGCTCCTGACACCCACACCCACCTGACTAACTGGGAAGGTTTTTAACTGGTTTCAGCCAGCCCCTGATTGGCTTCAGGTGTCCCAATCAGGCTAGCTGTTTCTGCTGCTGTCTAGATCCTTCTCCTTTGTTTGGCTAGCCAGGGAACAGGGACCTGCTCATCCTGAGGCTGATATACCTGCCTTCCAGCACTCTCCTATACCCTTCTGGTCTGACTCCGTCACAGCCCCTATTCTGGATCTCTCTAGTTTGTGACCATGGCTCCTTTCTTGGCTCACACTGAGACTGCTGTGCATATGTATGGAATATAATGCAGCTCAAAACTGGTTTGAAATGTTATACTGGCAGATGGGTGCAGGGGAAAGCTGGGCTGACTGGATGCATCGTGCCAACCATGCAGACTTATCCCGGGACCCTGGGAAGTTGTAAGAGTCTGTGTTCCCTCTGCCACTTGCTTCGGAGATGGTGTAGGAACTGGGACACATCTGTGTCTGCTGGATTCTGATGTGTGTCATCATACAGACATATACACATGCACACCCACCCAAAAACCTGTGCGAATGTAAATGTATGGCTTCTGCAGTGTATTTCTGCTCAGCGATGCAAAGCAAGCAAGCCAGGACGGCAGAATTTGCACCAAACCGAATACCAGTCTCCAAGCATTAGTCCTCTCCATCCCACTACAGAACATCACCAACACGTTTCTGACTCTCCATGGAGTTGCTTTGGCCCAGTTTACACCACAGATACTCTTAACATTCGGATACACACAGCGACAATATTGAATTCACAGATAGGGCATGGTTCGTAGGCATATTCAGGATACGCTGTCTAAGGAAATCACAACATGGCAGAGCTAGGTGTACTGCCATGTGATTTGGGTTCTACATCAGTTCATGCGCCGTTCACATTTCACGATTACCTTCACAACTGGAGGGGTAGCATGTTATTTTTTTAATGAAAGCTTAAAGCCTAGAGTGGCTATCTGATGACAAAATCTACTTTGTGACAAATCACTCTGACCTAGACAGAAATGGTTCTGACCAACAGTATTCATCAATCAAAAATTAGCACATTAACAGACTTGAAACATAGATGCCTTAGATTTTGCTACAGTCAAGAAGTGAACCAGCTTTCAAATCCAAAAATTCAGAGCCAAAAAATGGTTAGACTCACCGAACAATAATTCTGAAAGGGCCCGTTTAAAAATAATTACAACTCCGAGCCCAGTTAACAGATACACTGGCAAATTGCTCAGAAACATCACCCTCTTCCCTAAGGCGAAGTGCAGTAACGTTTCTGAGGCTACACAACACTCTCCACACACATTGCTGCTGTCATTGCTTTATGTGAAAACCTCAACACAGCATTAACGATCCTATGGGCAACAACACACAGATCCCACTGCACCATTTCTATTGGCTTCTGCAGGGGGCTACGAGGAAACCCAGTGTTATTGCGGTGAGTCCATGAGGCTCTTGCTTCACGTCTAGCATGGTATCAGCCAGTCCCTTCCTGATTGCCAGTGACAGGACTTTACCCACAGCCCCTGATTATCCAGTGCAGCCTGGCTGAGCGCGCTCACGCTAACAAGGTGCTGCAGTACAGGTGACGTGGTCTGGTGGCAAGCGGGGTTCATAAAACAGTGGCCAAGAATGACGCCAATAAGATGGTAAATAACCACTCTGTCCCATCCCAAACCCCTCATGGGACCCCCCATTCAAGACACTCGGATGCCGTGGACTCAGGTTAGCATGCAGGGGTGTGATGAATGAAATAAGACATACAACTCGCCCTACCTGAATGGCTTCTGTGATGTGAGGAGGCCAGCGTCAATCTTCCCCATAGCGTGATAAGGCAGAGAGCGAGCACCAATCCCCATGTGCTCCAACTTTGGACGTCTCTTTCGCTCATTCTACCAAAAACAGAGAGAGAGAGAGCTCCAGCAATGTGCAGCAGGCCTGGGGACGGATCTGCAGAGAGAGGCAGCGGCGCGCGCTGATACGAACGTCTCTGCGGGGTGCCCCTCGGTGCCCCAGAGCACAGCGGAGACACAGGGTTAAAGACGGAACGGCTGCCCTGCCCACGCTTTGTTCACCAGGTGCACTCGCAATGCACACAGAGCTGGGAAGGTAAAATGACTCCCCTTTCATAAGCCCACTTGGGGGCTTTCCACCAGCGACGCAGCCGCTGCGCTTCCACTCTGGGAGCTGAACCTCGCGATGGACAGAGACGGGCGTCCTGCAACCGCTCACTTGGCAGAGGTGCCTGGGGCTGATCACATGATTCTTTTTCACTCCTGCACAGCGAGCCCAGGGGCTGGTTCTCCTGTCCCAGGGAGGATGCCCCTTCTCTGGCTCTCCCAGCTTCCACGTCACCTCAGACTCTCTTCCCCCTTTACAGGCGGCAGCAGCAGCGCAGAGGCGGCGAGAGGGAACCTACCTTCTTTGCTGGGATTTCAAAGGACAGATTCTGCTTCTCGTTATACTGGCCTAACCCCCACTGACTCCAATGGAGCTACGCTGGATTTACACCCGGGCAACTGGCGCCACCATTTGGCCCGAAGCATTTTTATGCTTAGAAAACAGAGGGTAAAAAGGCGCCTGGTCATTTCAGGTGAAGTCCCCTGCAGGGAACACGCCCGCCCCGCCCCAGCGTGCGCTGTTCCGATCTCCCCCTTCTCACGGAGGTCTGTTCAGATTTCTGAGAGCGGTATTGTCTGTTCAAACCACTTACACAGGAGCACTGGCAGAGACAGTTACCTTACTGGGGTTTCGCAGCCCCTGCCTGTGCATCCGCCACTCTCCGATAGATCTGCTCTTTCCAGAGAAGGGCAAACATCAGGGCATCTGAAAGCAGAGAGAGAAACAGCCCTTGAATACTGATACCGCCTAGGAGAGCTCCGCCCGAGCGAACCAGAAAGGGCCCCAGGTCCTCGGGAGCAAGCTGACTTGGAATGACCCACAGCTTCAATTATCCAGGCATTGCAATCAGCCGTCTCCTGCGGCCCAGCATCCCCACCCCGCGGCTCTACAAATACGGGTTTCCTGCTCAACCTGGTAACGGAGCAGCGCCCCGGGTCACGCGAGACCAGGAGACGGTATGGGCCTGGGCAGAGCACTCGTATTCCATTAGTAGGAGTCATGCACACTCACATCCCTAGATGCAGGGCCACAAGGCTGGAGGCTTTTATAGCCAGTCCGAGCAATGGACAGCCAGGGCTTTGTTAAAATTCCACCGCCCCCTCCCCATCGCAGGGAAACTGGAATAATCCCTGCCTGTGCCAGGGTCACTCTCGCTCCATCAATCCCAACCAGAACAATACACCTGAAGGGGAAAGCACAGGCCTTTGGAAGAGGCTGGATTGCACCCTGTGTCAGGTATCTGAAGAAAATGTATGGGGAGTGGGGAACACTGATATGGGGGGGAGGGGAGAGACCATCCTAGGAATCCGCCGATAGGTCCCCTCCTCCCCAGCCGCAGTATTAAAGTGCACACACGGCCAGTTCACACATCCAGGTATTTTTCAGGAGCAAAGTCTCAATATTTCCAGCAGAGGCAGGTAAGACAATTCAGTTGCCAGCTGGCGGGTTTCCCCTCCCAGGGGCATCGCAGCCCCTTGCTCTGCACTGAGAATACAGCCCTTCGGCCACGGTCAGGAGCAGGTGAGCGCTGGCGAGCTGAGCCTCTCTCCAGGAAAGAACATCCACCTCCTCCCTTCACCAGCGCTGGCTGCAGGCCGCAGGCAGGGAGCAAACACCACTGACCCATGGCACGCCATCCTAATCAGCTCAAAATTAATATTGGTTGCTCAGGAATGTCTCCTCCTTCCCCGAGGAGCATGGTCACAGATCAGGCGGCTGTAATCCCACACCGATGCATGGAGCACGACTGCAAATCACAACGATGAACCAGCGGACAGACGAGGAAACCTGCCGCTGAGGACCCAGGGAAATGACACAGACCGGAGAGGAAGGAATTTACGAGACACGCTTGGCGAGCCAGCCCCGACCGTACGCTGGGCTGCTGGCTGCCTGCTCACGTGGAATCCTGCCCGGCGGTGCCTTGTCAAGCACCCTCCTGTGTTGCCTCTTTGCTGCCATTTAATTAACTCTCACATTTGCACCGGCCCTCGGCACCGCACCTGTGTGACTGCAAAGGGGAGTCGCGCTGTCTGGGGACTGGAGCGGGGGCTAGGAGTCAGGGTTCCTGGGCACTACCCTTGACTCTGCCACTGAGTTGGACAAGTCACCTAAGTGCTCTGTGCCTCAGTTTCCCCAGCGGTAAGATGAGGTGGGGGTTTGTGAGGCTCTGCTGGTTCATGCCTATAGAGAGTTTTCCCTACCGGAGCACCAAGTGCTGGCGTGATGTCCCATGAACACGCAGCAGCGTGGCGCCATCCCGGGCGGGCACGGCAGGTCTGCCTCGCCGTGTACGCGACCCTGGGTTCGGTCACCCCTCCCGGAGCACAGTGACAGGGAGGGAGCGTGCTGCCCTGGCACCATCGCCCCATTGTTTTGGGAAGAGCAACCCTTCTTCCCGTCCCTTTTCCGCTCCCCTCCTCCCCAGAGTGCGAGCCCCGGGACATTTCTCACCTTCCATGGTGTGACCCCCTTCCCACTCTCCGCTCGGAGAGCATGCCCTGACACCGTACGAGCTCAGCCAGCTGCCACACACTGGCACTGCCAAGCAAGGGCCGTGCTCCCAGGTGCCCTCTGTGCAGAATGGCAGATGGCCCCTCCCGCGTCAGGTGGGGAACGCGCCAGGGATGGATCGGCGCCAGCACGGCCATGGGCAGTTGTCCTTGTTCAGGCCATGCAGCGCCTGGCCTGGTAGCTCCATTCTTCCCCCCCCCCCCCGTTTTACTCCCCCCCGTCTCGGGTTGCAGATGCGATTCCTGGGTCTCTGCTGCCACAGGCCCGTCCCACAAGGTGGGCTGACACTAGCTGTGTTGCAGTTGACACGCATGGCACGTGATGCCCATCCCCACAGCGCTCCCTGAACCGCAGCGAGGGAAGGGCTTGGCTGATGCCAGGGGGGAGGCACAGCACCTTGGAGCCAATGCTCAATGCACTGTCAGCACCTGCCTCCCTGCCGTGCCCGAGTTCTGTTCCTGGCTCTGCCACTGAGTCTCTGAAGTGTTCCGTGCCTCGGTTTCCCCGCTGTAAAATGAAGGGGCGGGGGGCTGGTGAGGCTCAGAGGGTTAGTAGTGTCTACAGACGGCCTGGCCTGTCCCCGTACTCAGCAACAAGTGCTCTGAGAGTACTTAGAGTCTTTACACCTGGTTAGAGTGCGCCCACCCTGCGCAGAACATACCAGTGCTAGGGTGAGTCTAGCTAGCCGGGGTCAAGGGGAGCCGTGTAGGCTGTCGGCACAGGCTAGTTCCCGGAGTATGTGCCCAGGCGCCGAGCGGGTTTGCACTCATGCGGCTAGCCCAGGCAGCCACATCTTCACTGCTACTGTTCCCCTAGCTAGCACGGGTGGGCCCGACCACGAAAACAGAAAGACGTGGTCAAAATCAGTATTTTCCCACAGAAAATTTGGATTTTGACCAACCCATTTTTTCAGAAGAGAGATTTTTTCAGGCAAAGTATTTCCCCAGCTCTAACGATAACCCCTGGGGACAGTGAGACCCACCATTTACACCCCAGACAGTGAAATATAGCCCAGTGGATAGTGCACCGGACTGGGAGTCAGGAGACCTCCCCTTACTTCCAACTCCACCACTGCCTTGGGGGTTATCTTGGGCAAATCTCTTCCCCTCTCACCTTCACTGCGAGTTCTCCGGGCCAGGGGCTGCCTCTTACCAGGTGTAGAATGGCACCTACAGCACAAAGGGGCTCAGTTGCAGTGGGGGCTTTCAGGAGCGACGTGATACAATTAATAACATAATTGACATCACAAGACAGGCCAGGACTGACCCCTGCTTGTCCACAAGCACAGAAACGGGCGTGTCTGTCGACAGGCTCTGCCCTCCCAAGATCCCTGCACATTTCCCCTGGTTATTACGCTTCCGGCAATGCACAGCGGTTCGTATGCAGCACCCTGTGTTCAATAAATGATTCAGCTGGAGTTCAAAGCTGCTCTCGGTAATGTGAGGCAGGGACGGTAACGTACACCTCGAACCACTCCCCACAATCACCGGCGAGCCAGCGGCTATGATTATTTCATTACAGCGCTGTGCACACAGGCAGAGTAAATATTTATGAGTGAGGCCAGAGCTGCCAGGGGAAAGGGTGAAATGAAAGACGGCTGGACGCTGTGCACAGGGAATAATTCATGGGGTGGAAAGCGAACTCGACTGGGCTGGAGAAACAAGGGGGTTCACTGATAAATAAGCAGTGGGAATTTCACAGGCTTCTGCACATGGGGAGTCCAGTGGGACTGGGTAGCAGGGGTCAGGGATGCAGCAAGCTGGGGATCCATGAACTCAGGCTGAGCACAAATCAGAGATCTGGGGCCCTAGCGGACAATTATGATCAACTCTTCCGTTAGCACCTCCTGGTTCCCGCGTAGGAAAGAGGAGTCGGCCCAGGGCAGTGGGGTGTCACCTGAGACAGCCAGGCATGACACAGGATAGCGTCACTTGGCAGAACTCAGGACATGGGGTTGTTAGCGAGGAGGGTCGTTAACCACAGGAGCCATGTCCCAAGGGATGCAGCAGTTTGGAGGTTTTAAATGAAGTCCAGACACGCTCCAGCTCGCTCAGACGCTACTGGACGCCCCGAAGGGATTAGAGTGTGGAATTCTCTGACCCAGGTTAGGCAGGAGGTCAGATCGGATAAGGCCAGAAGAGACTATTATGGTTAAGTCTACAAGACGAAACCAGCCTGGAATGGCCCAGGGTAACATGGGAGAATGGCACTGCACAGACGCAGGGCAGGGCCCAGGGTAACATGGGAGAATGGCACTGCACAGACGCAGGGCAGGGCCCAGGGTAACATGGGAGAATGGCACTGCACAGACGCAGGGCAGGGCCCAGGGCTGCACAGTGCAGCAGAGCAAAGCGTGGACAGACACGGCCTGGCACAGCAGTGCTGGTGTGTGACGAAGCCCAGGGGAGGCGGTTAGAGACCGGTCACTCCCGTTACAATATCGGACTCTGCCCTGGCCGTCTTCAGCCTTCCTCTGAAGAGCACTATCCCGGCGCTCACACGAATGGGATTACCCTGCTGCCTGTGTCTGTGCCCGGCAGTCACTCCCCGGCCCGCGGAGCTCCGAGTATTCTGAGCCGGTCGAGCCGGCTGTGGGGCAACAGGGAACGGGCTGGTTTTGTTCCTTTTCCTCCGCTGGACACACATTGAGGCTCCGCCCCTCTCAGCACCCAACGGGAAGGGATGCTGGTGGGTTAATACGTCCGGAGGCAGGGCCGGCCCACAACATTTTGGCACCTGAGGCGGGGAGCTCAAATGACACCCCATGGCCCCTCGCTTGGGCCAAAACTTTGAAAGGTCTCTTGTGTCCTCCTTCCTCCAGCCCAGCCCTCCACCGTCTCTGGGCATCTCGAGCAGAGAAGACACAGGCACCAGCAGCAGACACAATTTTCTACACTCGGGGTCCTAGTGGCACCCCCCCCCCCCCAAGGTCTGGCACCTGAGGCGGCTGCCTCAATTCGCCTCATGGTAAGGCCAGCCTAGCCCAGAGAGCAGCATTCCTCTGCTTTCCCGGGTCCAGCACCCCACCTTCCCCTCACAGATCTCCGGGAGCTCTCTTCACAGCACGCTGGTCCCCATTCCCACGGGCAGGCACTGAATATTAACTAACTGCACTGGTACGGCGCCCGCAGGGTCTCAGCGGGCAGCGACTCGACATGCAGCTGTTAACAGGCCTGAGAACAGCAACAGGCGCCATCTGTGAGAGGGTGGGAGACACCTGCTAACTTGAAATAGAGGCGCCCTGCGACAGTCTCCCTCTGGCCAGAGTCCCCGGCCTGCCGCTGGCCATGGGGAACTGGACTTAGGATGTGCCCTTCCGGGTCGGCGATGGAGCCACGGGGAATGCAGAACCATTTCCTCTGTCAAGAGCGTGAAATTACAGCCGGGGGTGGGAGGTGGCTGCCGCTACCCTGCTCATGGCCGCTGGGATGAACTGAGATGCTCTGTCTGAAGATGGCACCCGCCCAGTGCAGCGTGGAGGATCCCAGCAGTGCTGTCTGCCTGGATTCACACCTGCCTGCAAACTGCTTGGGTCTCCCAGCAAACACCTGGCTGGAGCCTTTCCTCTGGACTGCTTCCAAGACCACAAAGTGCCAACAGATCAGGCATCAAAGAGAGAGAGAAATGCTCTGGCTGCTGGAAACGAGAGCCGCAGCCACCAACACAGCAAGGGGACAAAGGCCCCCAGAGACCAGGGCCTGGCGCAGTGGGTGATCCCAGAGCTGGCTCCAGCATCCCCGCCGGAAACAGGGGCTAACGGCACACACCTGCCTCTGAGAGGGGCTGAGACACCGGGAGCATTAGCAAAGCACTTTGCCCTGCTCCCCTGGCTCACCTGCTGTGCAGCCGTTTATACCGGCCCAAGAGGGCGTGAGGTGGTACCACGTCAGAGCGCTGGCACGGGGCAGCCCCTGAGGAAGCGGAGATGATGGAGCTCGGTGCGGCTTGTCAGAGGACCTGACCCAAGACATTTCTTTTCAAGACATCTCTTAGTTAAACTGCTCCTGCCTGAGTGACCCCATCAGGATGTGTTTCAGGAGGGAGCTACACAGCCAGATAACTGTCCCTGTCCCTCTCTTCTCCTCGTTACCCACAGGACAGGGAGCGGGGCTCACACACCACTCCCGGTGACCCAGGAAAACGGTCCTGCTTTCGTGGCTTGCTAGTCTGGGGCGCTAGGAAATGTACTGGAGCCAGTTTGTTTCCTTCGGCACCAAGCTGCATCCCACTGCAGGCAGAGCAGCCCCCCAGAGCAACCTGCCAACCATCCGCACTTTGCCCATCATCCAGCAACGCACTTGCTTCACTTTCGGGAAGTGAGCAGCCCCTGAGTCTAACCCCAGTGTTTGCTTTAGATCCCAGCCAAAGCCGCCCGGTTTGGTAATGAGCCTGGCTCCAAGATGCACCCTCAGAGCTCTCCCGTCCCTCCCACACCGGTGCCTGCCTCCCGTTCGACCCTCGCTCACTTTCTCCTTGGCCCGGCTCGTGATCTCCAAGCGCAGGTCATCTTCCTCCCAACGGCTCTTCACATCCTCAGCCTGCAGCTGCCCCATGTCCCAGCTCTCCAGCCCTGCCACTGTGTGGTGCCAGTCCTCCGCATGGCCTCGGGCCTGCTCAGCACCGGGGGCTGATTATCCCCACCGGTGCCTGGTCTGCGTCTCCAAAATCTGTGAAATCTGCAGGGGGTTTGTCTCTCTCTGGCTGGATTCTTGTACGGCTCCCTGGCACACCCCCTCCCCCCTTTATCTCCTTCCCTCAGGCCTAACCTGACTATTTGCATGCTAGAAAAATACCAATACAAATAGGATTATACAGCTGGCCCCGTCCTGCGACCGGAGGAAAGAAGAGAAGCAGAGGGGGTGGGGGAAGGTGTAACTCCTGGGGAAGCCTGTCAGCACAGAGATGATCTGGACAAGCACTGAGGAGATGGCGCATCAAAGGGCAAGAGAGGCCCCAGCGAGCACCCGTACCAAGTCCCGCTTCGCTCTGTTTTTTTAGAGTGAATCTGTGGAACATGGCAGGTGCTGGGCACCTTCCCCACCCACTCTGCAAGTGCCCGTCCCACCTGATTTATAGGGTCTCCTTCTCTCCGAGCCCAGCCATGCTGCTCTGCCAATGCCCCTCGAACCTGACCCACAGCCCCCTGCTACCTCTGGGACCTCCCAGCCCCCGACACCCCCCAGCCCGCCCACGCACACCCAGCAGGGCAGGATCACAACTCTGTGTTACTCATTTCCAATGACTCTTTAGGAAACCAGTAGTGGCACGGCTGGAGGCCGGGAGCCCGGGATTCCCCTCCCAAAGGCTGGTGGTCAGAAAGGCCACGCTGCTTGTCGTTAGCATGTAGTGGCTCAGGACAACTCCTACAACAGGGGCTGTTTGCAGCACCAGGGTCCCTTCCAGCAGGGGAATGGCACAAGGTCCCAGCCTTGGGACAGTGAGGTGTGGGGGGCAGTGGGACTCCTGCCCACTAACAGGCACTGGGGCTTTCCCCTTTGATGGGCAGATTTAGCCGTTTCAAATAAGCCCAAACCAACTGCTGCCTAGCGCCGCCACATGGTGAGAATGCAGGCATGGGAGCCAAGAGGCCTGGCTCTGCCACTGACTCACCTTTATCCTTTGGCAAGTCACTTCTACTCTGTGCCTCAGTTTCCCCTTCCCCATAATTGGGCTAGTAACGCCACTAGGTGTGCATTCCTGGCAGTCTTCCGGCATTCCCAGAGGGCTGGAGAAGGGTAATTATTTTGCATTAGCCTGAAAGCAGAGGCAAACAGCACCCTCCTGGTGAAGCCACTCTGCAGACCCTGCTCCCCAGTGGGTGATGAGGGTGCAGGAGGGTCACTCTGAGCAGAGGTCTAGAGAATTTCCATGTACAACTCCCCTGGAGGGGAATTGCTCTTGCTGAGCAGGAAGAACAGTGCCGGGTCCCCTCCTTCCTGTCTATTCCCGCAGGGCTAAACGCCTTGTCAGCCGTGTTACCAGCCTGCCCTCCGCTGCCAGAGCCGGCTGGCTCCATCCGGGTCAGGGAGAGTTCAGCGTTATGCAGGGAGGCTACAGTGCATTAATCAGCTTGCTGCCAGCTCCCCCTCCCTATGCTTAGAGCCACACCTGAAATGCACTCCTCTGCCCAGGCTTCCTCTGAAGACGGGGTGCAGGAGAACCCCGATTTCCCAGCGCCCACTGCGCCGGGGCGCGGGAGGCCTGGGCAGGAGCCTTTCCCATACCAGACTATGGCCTTTTCCCCATGGGCACTGCTCTGCTCTCCGGAGCGCTGTGGGCAGCTAGGATTTGCTGCCCGTGATGGTGAGGGGCCTGTGGGAAGGGGACATGAAGAAACACATCTCAGAGATGTGCAGGGGGGACCTACAGGCAACCAATGGCCGCGCCTCTGCCATCCCCATTCAGGCCAGCAGCAGGATTTGACCCAGTAGCTGGACCACGGTGCCCATCCCAGGGAGCTGCTGTTATTCACGGTTTGCTGGATAAACCGAGTCACGGCCCTGATTTCAACCCACACATGCCACTGACTCCCCCTGGGAGGTGCTTGGTGTCCTGACTCGCCGGGGAGGGCCCCGCGGCTTCACAAGTGGATGTGTCTACGTGGGGGGGGGGGGAGCGCATGGGAAGAGAACACCAGGCAGACTGCTGGGTGTGCATCCAAGCTGCAAGGCACCCTGGGGCCAGCTGCCCGCTCCGCGAGGGAGGGAGCATTCTCCGAAACGCTGGCTGGGGAGGCGCATGCGGCGGCGGCAACGTGGCACGTTCACACGTGGAACGCTCACCAGCACCGGGCAAAGCTGGCGAGCGCTGCCTCTGAGAGGAAGCTGGGCCAAGACCGTTGCACAGAGCCTGTGATCCTCCTCTGATCCACAGCCCCCATCCATCTGCTGAAGGTCAGTCAATAACGGGCAGATGTGTTCAGATCCTCCAACGCACTCTAAATGCCAGCCTCTGTCCTTGTGGAAGTCAGAGAAATGTGGAAATGAATGAATTACTTTGGCAACATGGTCTGCATATCGAGCAGCACTGCTCGCCTCCCAGGATGGGGGAAGAACCAGGCTGCAGCAAGCATCCTGCCTGGCAGCTCCGATGCAAGTGCCCTACTCCTCACGTGACCCGAACGTGCTTGGCAAACAGGCATTTTCCGTCATTAGCTGGTGTCACTCGAGCCTCCCGTTCAATCTTCAATGACTCTGGTTCTTTGTGCCAGTGGAAACTGTGTCCGGAAACTCCACCCCAGCTCCACTGACTGATCTCCATGTGACAGAACGTGTCCTGACACCATACCCAGCACACCACTTCCCCGAGCCTAACGCCCGGGAGAGACGTGTCCCCACTACAAGCACAGCCCGAACACTTCCTTGCTACGCAGCGAGGGGTCTGGGCTCCAACACGGAGGGGAGTTTGCAGGAGCTGCCAGGGCCCGTAACAACATTAGGCTACAGAAAGATAAGGGAGCAATGCTGAGACAGACAGAGACAGAGGGCGTAAGGAGTAAAAGGCTGAGCAGGGGAACACCTGCTCCGGTGACCTGCTCAGGATTTGGGGGGTAGGGAGGGTTTGCCATCTTTGGTTTCTGTGCCCCAGTGGTTGAGACATACCCGTCCTATTCCCGCCTGCCCAGGGAAAGACAACAGCCACCTTGGGAACTAGCTGGCCAGCGTCCCTGCCAAAGCCCATGCCAAACACAGAGGAAACGCTGCACTGTAACCTGCAAGCGAGGCGGCCAGACATGGAGCCCCGACTACAAATGGCACAATGTGTTTCATGACAATGCCAGTTAAGTCACCGTGGGCTGCTGTCAGAACCGTTGCCAAGAGACAGGCTGACAGGAATGCCAACACGAGTGCCACAGCGTCCGGGGGCCCAGTCCTCCCTTTGTCTCGGGGGTTCACTTTTCACCATTTCATATTCGTCCCCACCAACAATCTGACGCCCCAGAAGAGCTGCTCACAAACTGGGTAAGATGACATGATCAGGCCAAAGGAGATGCTGCATTCGGTGGCTCCTATGCAGCTCTGGCTAATAACTACCATGCTATCCCAATGGAAGAGAGCATTTTTAACACGGGCCACTTCTAGTCAGCCTCTGTTGTGCTAGCGTCATTGCAGCAGTTGTGTTTAATTTTGCAACGCATTCATTAAGTATGGTACAGAGCGGTGAGTGATGAAGTGCTAAAGAGAGTTAGCAGAGGTTAATCACCAGCAGCCATGGAAATTATGATCTCAGCACTAAGGTGTTGATTTCATTTTTTACCAAATTATATGGTCTGAAATCTAGAGCCTTGTGTTGTTGTTGTTGTTAAAGCAGCGTTTAAAATGCTGAACCTCCAGTTGGTCTGGCTCCAGCTGTAACGCCGTTTGGAAAGCAGGCTAGTGCCCAGCAGTGTTAATGAGGGACTTTCTGTCACAATCAATTATGCTCCGAGTTTTGGAAGTCTGGCACATTATGTGCACAGGTTTGTGAGAGCGGGATAATTATACTCAGCAATATTCCCTGGGAAAACAAGAGGAGATGGGGGAATAGGAATTAGGCGCAAGGTTTTCAATGCAAAATAATACAGTACTCGTCTCTGAAGTGACACATCACGCCCTTCTCAGGCCCAGTGGCTTTGCCGGCTTTCAGAAAGCTATTCAAATAGTCCAACTATTTCAGCACATCGATGAGTTTGAGCATTTTTGGTGGGTCAGAAAGGACCAACAGTGCCCAAACCCTCTAGAGACAACATATCAGGTGGTTTATCATCCAAACGTGTGTGTTTGGAGGTGGGGGGGTTAGATGAGATGGGGAGAAACTGAATCAAAACAGTCTCATGACTGTGTTACTAAATGCCAGTACAAGGTATTGGTTGGTTGGTTGTTGAATTTAAACACTCCCCTGCAGTGTTTGCAGTTCAAAGCATAACAGCATTGGGCTAATGCATGAGAAGCAGGATTTGGAGCGGACTGTGATCTACGGTGAAACTGATTAGTCCATGTCTGTTTTCCAACAGGAGTGAAATACAAAAGGGTAAACCAACCACTCACATGAAAGTATATTAAGTCTGTACAGTTCTGGAGCCACCCCTGGTTTTGTTAGGAACACAGACAGTCACTAGTACGAGGTGTATCTATCGATATGGAATATTTTCACACAGCTTCTCTGGAACACTAGGAAGCCTCTCCGTGATCCAGTGTACAGAACCGGAACTCCCCTGCAGAGCAGCACGTGGGAAGCAGTATCTGTCACTTGACGGCTCCATCATGGTGAGTGTGCCTCAGCCATCCATGTCCTCAGCTAGGGCCCAGCTCCTCAAAGGGCCAAGTCCCATCACAATCCCACGGGCGTTCAAACAGCCAAGCGAGGCAGCAGTTTTGACTCCCAGGCCAGCAAGTTTTGACTCCCAGGCCAGCAAGTTTTGACTCCCAGGCCAGCAAGTTTTGACTCCCAGGCCAGCAGTTTTGACTCCCAGGCCAGCAAGGTGTGCAAGGACTGGTTTGGAAGGAAAAGGAAAAGGCTGTCGCGAGAAAGGATGGAAACCAGCTAGCGCTTTGCACTACAAGTCGCAGCACCTCCCACACCCACAGCAGCCCAGGAGGCACGTAGCCCTGGCAGGCTGTGGAGTTTGGGCCCCATCGCCTGGATGGACAAGACCCTGGTTGCTCTCTGCTCTCCTCACCAGTAAGAGCTAAGTGCTCTGAAGAGAATCGGAGGATTGCTGGGGAGGTCGGCTCAGGAAGATGTTACTGTCCTTTGAACATAAACTGATCATGACAGGGCTGGAAACTCAATACAAATCAGCTGACTGTTGACAGTGGAACCCACAGGTCATGCTGACGGGTGAACTTTTTCTGTAGTGCCCTCCAGGGGATGAATCAGGCTTAAGAAGCAAATTCACCTGTTCAAATTACACAAGGCAGAGCGCTAGCAGGGGGGCTGCTGCTGCTGCTTTAGGCACAGGGTCCAACGGAGCTAGCTTGCCTTCCCACTCACAGGCGGATTGGCTGATTGTTTCGATTTCTACAATCATTTCAGGCATTCAGCTTCCGCCCTCTCACACACTGTACTGCCATTGTCCCTCCAGCTTTCGGGCACGTCTCCGCCGCTTGTTTTTAGACTCTTGATCCCTTTTTCTTGGTGCTCAAAGTGACACACATTAGAAAAGCTTCGGTGACAGGGCAGGGCAGAGACAGTGTGAGAGAAGGTTACCCTGTTGCTGTGTCTCGGGTACCAGGGAGCACAGCGCTGTGGGAAACGGGAAAGCAGAGAATGCAGGACTTGCCAGAATTAACCAGCTCCAAAGTCTGTTAGTCTAGTATCCGATCTCCAACAGTGACAGCAGCTGCTTCAAAGGAAGGTGCAAGAACCCTAGCAGCCAGCAGATGGAGGATAATCTGCCCCAGGGGAGTCTCATCCTAACCCCCCATAGTTAGGCTCTGGCATAAGCCCTGAAGCAGTCAGTTTTATGCCCCTTTTCATTTTAGAATTAGCTGTCAGAGCTCTGGCTATTCCCGTTATCAAATGTCTACTCCGTCTGTGAATGGAATGTTGCCAAGTTGGTGGCCTCCGTGACATCCTGTGGCAGTGAGTTCCACAGGCTAATTATACGTTGTGCAAAACAGTGGAAGCTGCTGGGATTCTGCTGAGCAGGCCCAAATGAGGCACAAACACACTGTCCAGAATGACAAAGCAACAGGAGGAGCCTTGCAAAGCAGGACTGATTTCCTTTCAACTCCGTGTTCATTCCTTCAGCGTTTGCCACATTTTCTTCTCAGCCAAGGGTGAGCAAGGGAGCTTTTCACCTCAATTCAACCCAAGGGCTGGGCCTGACTCTGCGAATCCCATCTCCTGGTGCTGCTGGCATTTTGAAGGTCAGCTCTATTGACAGCTCTATCCTCGGACTCACCCAGTGCCAGGAGAGGCTGCTCTCAGATGGAGAGTGGCAGCTGAGCAGCGGGGTTGATACCCAAGGTTAACAGCAGCTCAATCAGTCTGGTCATTCCAGGAAAGTAGGATGCTTGACAGCTAAAGTTGTTGTCCCAGGAGCTGCCAAGTGCCGCCGGCAGGGCTCCGCTCCCCGGCAACACGCGTGGTAGGGGAGAGCGTCTTGGATATCTCCATGTCATGTCACCACTGGTGGCCAATCAACTTGAATCACGCAAGAAGGATTATTCAGAGTAACCCCCTCCTATTCTCTCAGCCAGGCCAGTGCTAGGGCGTGGGATCCCCCCTTCCATCTCTTTGGAATGGCCACGCCTCTGGCTGGCACATTCCTCCTTCCTAGACGACAAGCCCCTGTTCCCCGGACGCAAAGGGGCCAATGAGAAGAGGGGAATGCTCGCGCCAGGCCTAAGGACAGCTCCATCCCCTTCTGCCCCTTACCTCCATCTAGGAGTCCGCTCGACAGGATGGAGAATCTTGGGCCCGATTCTGACCTGGTGGAAACCTGGAGTAGCTCCACTAAGCTGATGGAATTACAGCAGGGAAATGAAGTGAGATCAGAATCAGAACGATCTTAGCTCCTGTCCGAGCCCTCTGCTGTCAGGAACAATTGGTGTCGAGCGGGGCCATTGGTGGGTTCTGTATTTTCCCTCCCAGGAAGAAAACCAACAGTTGCTATAATCACTGAGCTTTTATGCATTCTCTGGCTGCTTTCCAAATGGGAGTATAATTAACTCCATTTTACAGGTGGGGAAACTGAGGCACAAGAAGGGATGCGACTTGCCCAGCATCACCCAGCAGGCCTGCGGCAAAGCCAGGAATGAGCTCTAGTCCAGGTCCCTATCCACTGAGCTGCCCTCTCTCCCTCCCATGTTTTGGGTGATGGAGCAACGGCAGCAGGAAACTTTTGCTTCTGTTTCTGGTTCGGAGTCAATCATTTTAGCTGATCAGTTTGCAAGTGCTGGCCCAGGGAAACAGCCCGAATGTAACTCTCCAGCCTCCACTGCTCCTAGGAGGCTGATGACAACAGAGGGAGTGGAGCTCCTGGAATAACTCTGGAAATTTTACCACAGCCAGGTACAGTGCAGAAAAACAGTAGCCAGACAGCAGGACTAACGTAGATCCCCATTGGCAGGCTGGATGTCACCGTGTGTGCACCCTGCAGGCCACGGCACTCGCCAGGGTGTGTAGACAGCAGCAGTTCTGGGGGAGCCTCTGCCTCGCTGAGCCAGCAAGAGCCACCCCAAGTTGGTCCTAGCTGGGAGCTGCAGTCCCCTGGCCACACAAGCCAAATCTCACAGTGCCAGCTGGCTGCTGCCTATCACCGTTCCGCCGAGACCAGGCGGCCCTGCCTCTGCCATGAGTCACTCTCCTAGCTCAGGTCTCCCTCTCGCCTACAAATTCTGCAAGGTTTTGGGTTGGGTGTTTTAGATGCACAATGCAAACCGATCAGTTAATTAGTTTCACTGTTGGTTCAGCCTTGTGCCTAGCGGGAGCTCACCGTTTCTTTAGAACCAGTCCTGTCTAGCAGGGCGCCACAGACCTCCCTCCGCACATCTATGCCACCGCTCCCCCCGGGATCTGCTTTCCAGCACCGAGGCTCTATCCTGGGCCCGGACACAGAGCTGACCCTACAGACAGGTGCTCGCCCGGCCTGCTGAGTGAGGCAGCTGGGCGAGATGTAAATGCAGCTAATGGAAACCAGGACTGGCTGATTGAACTGGTTCTACATCCTACGCCGGAAACACCTCCCCGTTGGCGGTGCCTCCGTGGAGAACTGCCCGCCTGCGGGAAACTCCCACGGAGACCAGGCTCCCATATACAGACGCACGCCAGCCAGGCGGTCGTCCACCATATTGGTGCTCCAGGAAGGTTTCCTGCCCTCAAGCTCCCCACATTCCCCCAGCTGTGACTCCTGCCACTGGGCCACTCTCCTGCTGAACCTGAGAGGTTAGGACTTCCCAGCAGGAAGACACAGCCGGGGGGGGGGAAAGGAGGGGAGAGGCTGTTACTCAAACCACAACAGAGGCAGAAGCGCCAGGAAAACGCGGCCTGGGGGCACCCGTGTGCCCATCACTATCCCCTAGTCTGCCCCAGCAGTAACCCATCCCTGCCCTGATGGGGGCTAAACTCTCCCGCTGCTCCCCCCGTGAGCAGGCCCTGGCTCCACACTCCCCTAGCCCAGCAGAGGAAGGGGAGGCCGGGGGCGGGTGCCAAGGACCTGGCTGCCCGGGGCAATGTCAGGCAGCGGGGAGCTGCCCCGGCAGTCACTGGGGCCCCGGGTGGACGCTCTTCTTCCAGCCCGTCCCGGCTCCGCTTCCAAAGCGATTCTGGAAGAGGTGCCCCCCCAACCCCTCCGGGGAGCTCGCTGCGGGCAATGTCCCGGGGGGGCTCTGAGCTGCATTTTTTCCTCCCGCGCCCCCGTCCAAGCGGTTGAACTCTCCGCCGAGGGAGTCCCGTGCCGCGGGCTCCCGCTCCTGTGCCGCGGGTTCCCCGCGGGGCGCCCCTCCAGCGCCGGGGACACCGCCCCCGCCTCACCCCGAGACTCCGCGGCCCCCCGCGCTCCGGCCCGCTCGGAAGTTTGCACGGAGGCAGCCGGGAGGAAGTTGGCTGGCGGGGGGCGCCCGGGGGCGCCTGGCGAGCTCCGCACCTGGCTGCAGCGGGGCGCGAACTTGGAAGGGGGGGCGCCCCCCGACTCTGCCCCCGCGGGGTCCCCGCGCACCTACCTGTTGGGTCCCCTCACCGGTGTCCCCGCTGCGCGCCCATCCCCGCCCTGCGCTGCGCGCCGCGCCGGCTGGGGCTCCCCGCGCCGGGCTGTGCCCGCCTGCGCTCGGCTCGGGCGTCTGGCGGCTCCGCTCGCTCCGCGCCAGCCTGGCTCGCTCCTGCGCCGCCCGCCGCAGCCTCCTCGGGGGGCGCCGGGCAGAGCCGGGGCGCCTGCGAAGGGGCGCAGCGACCCCTAGCGCTCGCTGCCGGGCCAGGGAGCCTCCCGCGCCCCGCTCCCTCCCCGGCCGGCTGGGGAGCCCCCGGCGCCCCCCATGGCACAGCCCCTAGGCCACGGGGCTGCTGGAGGGGGGAGCTAGCGCCCTGCACCCGCCGCTAGGGGCCTGGCTACACTGCGGGGGCAAGGCCAGGCCGGGGGCTCCCCACCTTCCCCCAGCCTCCTAGGATGGGGTCAGCCATGCCCGGTACATCTGAAAATGAAAAGGTTTCTCGAGGCTTCGAGGAAACCATTCTGGTTATTTGTTCATCTCTTGCATGAACAAACACAGATTCACAGATCCTATTGTCTTGTGTGACAGGGATAACGCATGCAAATTGTGTATCAAAGTCCTGAAATGGGCTACAAATGCAATATAAAGTAAGATATTCAGGGGGCAGAGACTCTCCTCACCTAGGGCACCATTTGGTCTAGATTAGAGTCATCCCTGAAGTAGAGGTAACAAAGTCCTGTGGCACCTTAAAGGCTATACCTGCCTCTGGACACTTCCACTGCTTGCATCCGACAAAGTGGGTATTAGCCCACGAAAGCTTATGCTTCAAAACTTTATAGTTAGTCTTTAAGGTGCCACAGGACTTTGTTACCTCTGCTATTCCAGACTAACACGGCTACCTCTCTGATCCCTGAAGTAGACTTTCTCCCAGTGAGGGAGAGGGCAGGGCAGGGCTGCCATGAGTTTTTTAGTCACCAGGGGCATAAGGCCAGGCTTAGAATAAAAAGGGCTCATTTTTGCTATATAGGAATTTAGCACTTTTTTAAAAAAAAAACCAAGTCAAAATTGCATTTTTGTAATATGTTAAATTACATTTGGTTAGTCGATACAAAGGGAAAAGCCCTATAAACCCAGCCTCATTAAAAAGCTGTTAAGTAAATACAAACATTTTACTTTTCAGATCACAGAATTTTAATAACAACAACAAAATCAATAAGAAGCTAAATGAAAACTGCCATTTATATTCATTAGATCACTTGAAAGAAAAACTCACAAAATTATCATATCAATAGCTGCCTAATAAGTCAATACAAACATATTCCTTTCCAGATCACAAAGTTTTAATACAAACAATCAATAGCAAACACTATCAAAACTACCTTTCATATCAGACGTATGCTAATTAAACTAGAATCCTATTATTCAACAAGGAAATCTGCACAATTTAGAACCTTACTGACATAATGGTTTGTAAATACAAATACAATACTTTCCAGATCACAGAGTTACAATGCAGGGGTGGGGAGAGGGGAAAAATCAGATGTATGTAAAAGTGACTTCATTAATCTGATTTCATCAACAAATTCATGTTTTATTTTGGTTCAGTTTAGGGTTTGTTTGTTTTTTCCCTTCTCCTTCCTGGATATCTTCAAGATTCCACTACTTCATGATTATCATTCAAAAGAGACTTCTTAGTATCCTTAAAAAGACTAAGGCCTGGTCTACACTGGTGGAGGGGAGGAGGTTTAACCTAAGATACGCAACTTCAGGTACACGAATAGCATGGCTGAAGTCGAAGTATCTGAGTCGACTTACCGCGGTGTCCTCATGGCGGCGGGTCGATCGCTTCCACCTCTCGCGGTGGTGGAGTTCAGAGTCCATGGGGAGAGTGCTTGGGGATCGATTTATCGCACCTACACCTACCGCACCTACCCAAAGTTTGGCAGGGAAAATAACTGATACAGCAGATCCTGGTGAAGAAGATTCAATACAACAAAGGATTCCTCTTAGCCTGTGTTGGACTAGACATAGCTGGGCAAATATCATTATCCTGAGTCTTCCCTTCAGCTCTCCAGAAGTCTGATGTCAGTCCTTCCGACTTTGCTTCACCAAGATAGCTAAGGACTGACATGAATTCACAAAACTGGTGTTGCTGAATCTGCATTTGTCAATGAAAAAAGTTTCAGCCCAAACTTTTCACCCAGCTCTACTCAGCATGAGACATCTCCTACTGAGGCCTTTGCTTTCTCTTTGTCTCTTCGGCTCTGTCTACATTAGGGACCTTTGTTTCCCTAATGGTTCAGTGAGAGCCCTAGTGCATCAAGAGCTATGAGAGGAAGGATGCTCCAGTGGTTAGAGCACCAGCCTAGAAGGTGGGAGACCTGGGTTAAATTCTTTGCTACAAATGTGCAATATGCCCCTGGGCAAGTCACTTAGCCTCTCTGTACTTCAGCGCCTCATCTGTAAAATGGGGATAACAACATTAGAGACTGTGAGGTTCTCAGCTACAATGGTGATGTGGTACCTAAGGTAGATAGGCAAGGCCCCACCACATCCAAAAAAACTGCTGATAAATGTTGGGAGTCCTGGGTTGCCCTGTCACATTTGGTAACTGGGGGAGGAATGGATTTAGGAGCTGACTGCTCTTTCCCCAATGCAGCAGAGTCCGACTGGGAGGGAAGCCAGGAAGGCAAATGTTCTCTTCTTGGCATACTGTGCCCTAGAGCTGTCCCTGGGGTGCCCTTGCTAGAGGGGGCAGCAGCATTCTGCAGTCAGGAGACCCAGCTTCAGTTCCCAGCTTAGCAGCGTCTCGCTGTGTGACTTGAGCATGTCCCGTAACCTCCTTCTGCCTCAGTTTCACGATCTAGCAAATGGAGCCAGCAACGTTCCTGTTGTCAATATGTTATTACATTGCTGCAACCGAGGGCAGGCCTCTGTATGCTGGGCACCACCCAGGCACAGAGTCAGAGGCAATCCCTGTCCTAGAGACTTTAAACAGACAAAGGCAGAGTGATTATCCCCATTTGACAGGTGGGGAATCAAGGCCCAGAGAGACTAAGTGACTTGCCCAGGGTCACACAGTGAGTCTGTGGCAGAGCCAGGAATCAGTCCACATCTTCTGAGTCCCAGTCAGTGCCTGAACCACAAACCATCCTTCCTCTCTGGAACTGCTTTCAGATCAACCTGATGAAAAAGGCTGCAAATGCGGTCATGTAAAATGCTCAGGAGACATTAGTCTGGAGATTTCTCCTTCCCTGCACTGGAGTGGGAGCAGACACAAAATGAAGATGTGTGGCTGCAATCAAATTACCCCTTTAAAGAAATAACAATAAATTCTGGACTTCCCAATTACAGGGGACAGGCAAACCTTGGAAACCATTAAAAGCTGCTTCTTCTGTTGATGAATTAGCCAGAGTGCACAGAGCTATTTGCTGAGCTTCACTGTATTACACTAATTATAAATTAATATATTGCTCATTACACACTAAAGCTGTATAGTCAATTAATGCACTGCTGCAAAGAGGCTATTTTAAAACATCCTTTGGTGTTTTTATGATCTAGATGTTTAATTTACTTTTGTATTTGTTTAAATGTCACCAAAGTGTCATTCTCCAAACTCTCTGATGAGTTTGCCAGAAAGTGCATTACAACTCAGAAGAAAATATCCCCGAATTCATCCTTCTTCCTCCAGGGCTTTGGAAACACATTGAAATGATGAACCTTTCAAAGGATTTTTGTGCTGAACTGTCACATAATAAATGGAGTAAAATGGTAGTGTTTAAAAAGCTAATTCCTTATGTATTTCTTTTTAAACAGAGCCTTTCATACCAGCGAATTGGCAGTCCTGGCTCCAGACATTCCCTGTTTAGCCATTGCATTAATACAGCATGGGCCGCAGGAGAGCAAGCATCTCTTCTTTACATGCACACACCCACACTTACGTACACACTGCACCGCCAGAGGCTTCAGTCCAGACCTCTAGGGACCCTGCCAGTGTTAAATGGTAACTCAGTCCCTGTCCACATCAGATCTTTAGCCTTTCTGTTCCAAGTGGAGGTAATTGTTTCTTTCAAAAAGACCAATTAAAAAAACAACAACAAATGAACAGTTTTGTTTAGTTTTGTCAGAACCCTGAAAGGATCTGGGAGAGTTTTACCCGTGCCGTGCTCCGGGGCAAGTGGCAGCACAAGGAGCAGGGCCATGGTCAATCAGACCGTACCAGGGACTGACCCTTGGAGGCTAGAAGAGGTAGTTTAAGGGCACTTACCCTGTTCCAGGAGTCCAGAATAACCAAATCGAGTGAGAGGAAGATGGTCCTGGGGGAGGGAAGCTATAGGAAGAACCCAGGCTACTGTTCCTTTAAGGGCTGGGATCAGGACCCTGGTGGAGTGGGCAGAACAAGCTCCCCACAGTTGTTTGGGGGTTACTAGACCCTTCGGGACAGGATTCAGGTCATGGCCAAATGACTGGGTGGGTGAAGCAGGAAGGAGGCTGCAAGCCCTGTGAGGCAGAACCTGTGGAGAGGATGAATCCAGCCAGTTTAGCCCTCAGAAGAAGGGCTGTGGAACCCTGGATTTAAGCGGAGCGTCGCACGCTGGGGAGAGCGCTGGTTGGAACGCTCCATTCCCAGAACCTGGGGGGCAGGGGCTGTCTTGGGAGCCGGGTGCTGTTTGATAAATTAGACCCCCAGGGAGGGAGATTATTGTCATAAAACCTCTGGGCGTGACTGGATTATCCCCAGAGGGAAAACAAGGGTGGGATGCAAGCAGGGCCGCCCTGTGTCCCAAGCGGGTGTCCCTGTTCCACACACCCTGAGGATTTCGTAAGGGAGGACAGGACACGAGGTGGAAAGATTGCCGTCTGTCCCTGGAGCGCTGACTCCCAGCTCTGAGGTCAGTCAGTCCACCAGGCCATACTGCTTCCTGTGCTGGTTTGTTTACAGGTTTTCGGATGTGCCACGGGAGTGTAAATTGCTGCACGGGAAAATGGAACTGCAGCACAGAACAAACAGAACTGCTTGGGCCTCCCAAGACATATTAGGACACCCTCTGACCCCAGAGCAGTAAGCCAGGGGATGGTGGTAATCAGTGCAGCTGTCCTTTAGCGGTGAGTCGAGGACCGAACCGTGAATTAGAGTGCTCCCTTCGGTGTCTCCTCCAGCTGAGGGCCTGCCACAGGCCTTTGATCTGTACTCGGAAGCGTTCCAAAGCAAAGGGCTGGAAGAGGCAGACAAGACATGCAAGATTGCTTCCAGCATCACAGAAAAGAGTCTTAATTGCATTTCTGAGAAGGCTGTTAAGTTCAGCCCTTGCTGTACGGTGCCCCAGCAGTGAAAGCTTTCGACAGCAGATCAGAGAAAAGCCCAAGGACTGAAACAACCCTGCGAGGAGCCCAGGTTATCCATTCTCCCT
Source organism: Sternotherus odoratus (assembly GCA_032164245.1). Taxonomy (NCBI): domain Eukaryota; kingdom Metazoa; phylum Chordata; order Testudines; family Kinosternidae; genus Sternotherus; species Sternotherus odoratus. The sequence goes on along the minus strand of JAVMKO010000022.1, from coordinate 13,307,257 downwards.
GGCTCGTTTCTTCCAGGGATATTGCAGAACATCTCTCGTTCCTCCAACTTTTTGTTCAAAGTGCCAGGCAATTTCACGTCTATTCAAGGGGAATCGTTTCAATTTCATGATGCTGAAAGGAGGTCTGGGGATGCGGAGGATTCTCCACAGCCCGGTTTGAAAGCAGAGGGGAGCTGAGGAGGGGTTTGGACAGGAAAACAGGGGCTGCAGATGATATTAAAGGAACCAACTACCTGCCCCCACAGCTCATGCTGCAGTCCTGCCAGACTAAGCAGGGTCCATAACTGAGGGAAAGCCCTCTAAGGCAGGGGTGGGCAAACTTTTTGGCCTGAGGCCCACACTGGGGTTCAAAATTGTGGGGAGGGCTGGGTAGGGAAGGCTGTGCCTCCCCGAACAGCCTTGCCCCACCCACTTCTCTCCCCCTGACTGCCCCCCTCAGAACCTCTGACCCACCCAGCCCCCTATGTTCCCTGTCCCTTGATCACCCCTCCCGAGACACCCCCCCCACCCTAACCACCCCCTACGAACCCACCCCCATCTAAGACCCCCTCTCCTTGTCTCCTGACTGCCCCCTCCCGAGGCTCCCTACCCTAACCACTCTGCTCGCTCCTAAGCACGCTCACACAGCCCTTGGGAGGACTTGACCCTCACGGATACACGGCTTGGAGGCTCTGATTCTGGCCCACAGCACACCCAAAAGGTGTTACAAAGAGTCCTGTGGCACCTTAAAAACTAACTAAAGTATTGAAGCATAAGCTTTTGTGGGCTAGTACCCACGTCGGTATCAGCCCACGAAAGCTTATGCTTCAATTCTTTAGTTAGTCTTTAAGGTGCCACAGGACTCTTTGTCACTTCTGCAATTCCAGACTAACACGGCTACCTCTGATTCTACCCAAAAGGTGGTGACTCTTGTCTCTGTTTCAGGCCCTAAACTTCAAGCCAGCCCCTTGGTTTTTGAGACTCTCTCTGGAGGCAACTCAAACTGTGCCCCCTAGACTGGCAGTCTGTGTTGGCTCAAAGCCTCCCAGAGGTGCTACACAGTGCAGATCTGCAGATAACCTGGTCCCTTACAATACGTGTCAGTTTAAACCAGTTATTACCAAAAAATTCCTGGGTTTTACAAAAAGTACTATTAATTTTTTTCTGATTTCCACCCTACTTTTGTATCATTCAAATATATATTTAAAAACTTTTTAATTTTTTTTACTGTTTTATTAGTAAAATACAATCCATTGCATGAGATCTATGTATTACAATAACATTAATCTGTGTGTATATGCCAAGCTTCCTCAAGGTAAGGCTCTGTATTAGTCTAGAAGATACACACACTAAACAGAAGCACTGGTTTGTGGCATGCATCCGACGAAGTGGGTATTAGCCCACGAAAGCTTATGCTGCAATACTTTAGTTGGTCTTTAAGGTGCCACAGGGCTCTTTGTCACACCCTAAACAAACAGGCACACACACAAACTCTGCAGTCGGTGCGCATCCAAATGTACAGATGAATCTCAGGCTCCCCCCATACACATTTCAAGCTGTTTAGCAGATAATGGTTTAAAGACCTGACACACTAAAATGGGAAGAAAACGAAAACCTGTATCAGAACACAAGGAAGTATTCAAAAGTTTTTAAAAATCAAAACCAGGAGAAAAGGATGACGTTGAGTGAACGTACTGCAAATGGTGTGGCCCAATTATTAAATGTAAATATTTAGAGGCTAGTAGTTCTATCTCTACAACAGTAAACTGTTTGTTCAAATAAAAAGTTTTATTTGGGGATTAGAGATGTATTGTTTTCTTAAACTCAGAGGTGGCGTTGTGTTTTGAGTTCTGCAGCAAACCACATTGATGAACGGAATTCAAAGCACTAATCTGCTGAATACTTTTTTCCCATCTTTCTGTCTGCCAAAATAAACCCGGATATCTACCCAGAAAAATGTTTCATAGTTTTGTGGCACTGAATTTCACCTGTTTTTGGTGTGGTGGTAATAAACACTGATACATTCCCAAGAAAAATTAAATAAAATAAAAACTGAAAACAAAGGGCCCTAAATGTGTACTAACTACCTACACTAAACAAAAATGTGTACTAACTACCTACACTAAACAATCTGTCCCCCCTTGCATTTAGCTGTGGCACTCGGAGTACCTTTCCCAGCCCTGACAAAGAGCTCGGTGTGGTTCAAAAGCTAGTCTCTCACACCAACAGAAGTTGGTCCAGTAAAAGATCTGACCTCTCCCACTTTGTCTCTCTAATATCCTGGGACCTACCCTGCTACAATACCAGCTCAGCCTCCTAGCGGAAAACAATAGCAAGAACCCAAACGGGATCGAGAGGGACCCCTCGCTGGCAGCCACTGAAACACGGATTGTAACTCAGAGAGCTCTAAGCAGTTACGGCTCCCTCCTGCCTCAGCGAACCTTATTAAAGAGCCGTCCTGGCTCCCTTGTCACATTTGCACATATGCAGCGCTGTGAGAAACAAAATATTTGGGAGACATGCAATTTGGCACCTTCTGCAGAACTGCATGTTTAATGAGCATCACCGCACTGAGAGCCATAAGATGTGAACCCGGGCCTCTTAATAAAGACGATGCTCACACTTGTTAATAATAACAAGACCCGTTCGCCAGGCTGGTTTGGGAGCAGCCCTGAGAGGAGCAAAACTGGTAGTTGAGAGCAAACGTTGTACCTAAAATAATGATCTGGTGCCCTACTCCAGCGCCCGACACGTGAGGATCCCACCGCACTTGACAAACGACCGTTAACTAAGGATCACAACACACTGCCAGACCAGCTCAGACTCATGGTCCAGCTAGCCCAGCGTCCAGCCTCAAACATTATCCAGTACCAGATGCTTCAGAGGGAGGTTCAAGAAACCCTGCAGCAGGCAGCTATGGAATGACCAAAGAGACAGATACTGGAATCTTTCTTTCGCTCTCTTCCCTGATCTTCTGTTCTGGTCTCAGGTCCCCTTTCCAAATAACCACTTCTGACAGCCATAATATAAAGCTTCCTGAATTGCTTTTCAGTGCGACTTGGCTCTGTCTGCAGTGGACTATACACATAAACTGCAGAGCAGTGCAAACCTAAACAATAGAAATATGTGAGCTCTGCACTTTGCCATCATCTCCAGCAAATGTGATGGAGGAACTGAGACATGGGAGCTGGCCTGGTGTCCTGAGGTGACAGAGCCTAGTCAATTCAGTGTTTTATGGCGGAGCAAGAGGTGACCACGTGACCCTGGCTTTGATGGGGCCACCTTTACTCCCATTCACCTTCTGCTGAGTAACCATCTGATGGGCGTTTGGAAGGAATGTCAGCACAAGACAATACCAGCACTGGTAGGAACTGGGCACCCCGGAGAACCTGGAAACTGGATCCAGGAAAGAAACAGGGGGCAGATTTCCAAAAGAGACCAGTGATTTTGGGTGCCCAGTTTGAGAGGCATTAAAGGGGCTGAGTTTTCTGGAGGGGCTGGGCACAGGACCTCTGGAGACCAGGTGTTTTTAAGCCTTCTCAGACTGGGTTCCCAAGTGCTCAAAACTCCTGGCATTTTAAAAACATAACAGCTGTTGGGTTCTTGTTTTTTTCCTTCTGGTTTCTGGACCCTGAGGTGGTCCTCAGCTCATGGGCTTTTCTTCACAGCCACAAGGGCTAGAAATTTACCTTGGTTAAAAAATGAGAAGCTGAGATCTGCACACAATCACCTGACTCCTGGAACTGAGGCTCTGAGAAAGGCCCGATATCAGGAGAGTCGTACCAAGCTGGCAAGAGTTGGCACCACGAGCTAGCACAACCTCTGGCACTTCTGCTCCATCCCCAGTGAATGTCACATTTTGCCACTGCACTTCTGCCTGGAAGGGGGAGGCGACTTATCTTCCCATCCCAGGCCTGTGTCCCTGCATCTCTTCCCTTTCCCTCCACCTGTGAATCACCTCCCTGTCAAGGTATCATAGAATAGAATATTAGGGTTGGAAGAGTCCTCTGGAGGTCATCTAGACCAATCCCCAACTAAATCATCCCAGCCAGGGCTTTGTCAAGTCTGACCTTAAAAACCTCTAAGGAAGGTGATTCTACTACTTCCCTAGGTAACCCATTCCAGTGCTTCACCACCCTCCTAGTGAAAAAGTTTTTCCTAATATCCAATCTAAACCTCCCCCACTGCAACTTGAGACCATTACTCCTTGTTCGGTCATCTGCTACCACTGAGAACAGTCTAGATCCATCCTCTTTAGAACCCCCTTTCAGGTAGTTGAAAGCAGCTATCAAATCTCCCCTCAGTCTTCTCTTCTGTAAACAAAACAATCCCAGTTCTCTCAGCCTCTCCTCTCCTCCGCTCCAGGCCCCTAGTCATTTTTGTTGCCCTTCTCTGGACTCTTTCCGATTTTTCCACATCCTTCTTGTAGTGTGGGCCCCAAAATTGGACACAGTACTCCAGATGAGGCCTCACCAATGTTGAATAGAGGGGAACAATCACGTCCCTTGATCTGCTGGCAATGCCCCTACTTATACAGCCCAAAATGCCGTTAGCCTTCTTGGCAACAAGGGCACACTGTTGACTCATATATAGCTTCTCATCCACTGTAATCCCCAGGTCCTTTTCTGCAGAACTGCTGCTTAGCCATTCGGTCCCTAGTCTGTAGCAGTGCATGGGATTCTTCTGTCCTAAGTGCAGGACTCTGCACTTCTCCTTGTTGAACCTCATCAAATTTCTTTTGGTCCAGTCCTCTAATTTATCTAGGTTCCTCTGTATCCTATCCCTACCCTCCAGCGTATCTACCACTCCTCCCAGTTTAGTGTCATCTGCAAACTTGCTGAGGGTGCAGTCCACGCCATCCTCCAGATCATTGATAAGGAGTCTGTCTTCTGCTGGAGCCTGCTGCAGCCTGTTGATAGGAGAATTTCTAACACAACCATTAGATAGATGATTAGACAAAGCCAAATAGCTTGGCCATTAGGCAGACAATGAAGTGTGAGCTCCCAGGGAAACACAGCCAAATCCTGTCAGAATTGCTCTGAAGTGTCAGCCATACAGGAAAAATGGAGCTAGGCTGAACAAAGCGTGGACAGAAAAGGGAGGCTGGAGGGAGACCGTGCATCAGGGAAGGGGGGTCTGCAAAGGGAAAACAACTGGGGTGTCTGGGGAGTAATTTGTTGCTTTGTGACATAGAAGGAGGGCCGGGATTCCCGCCCACACCACCACTTTATAAATAGAATCCTTGTTTGCCCTTTTGTGCCTGGGTGACCAGAGAACTTGCAGGGTTATGACGGCGCACGCCCCAAGGAAGCGAAGTGGGGCCCGGATCATCACAACCAGTTCCCATCCCCCTTCCAGCCCATGCACGGCTCCTCAGTGGCTCTATGGGAGACCCCCACGTACCTGTGCATCAGCCTCTGAGTGAATAGTGAGAACAGCTGAGCGTCACCCCAGGGAGCCTGCCCTGTGCTGAACAGACTCCCTGGGGAGAAGCGCAGGGACCCCATCACTTCAGTGAGTTAAGAGATGACAGAAGGGGCAGCCCCGCAGGATGCCAGCTGTACATGCCCGTTTCTGGCCTGGACTAATTTCCAGAGGTGACGAGCACTCATAACTCCAAGCCCTCGGCACCCATAGGCCCTACCCTTGGGGATCCCTCATGTTTAGCCATTTGAGGTGTGGGGGGGACATTTGGCTGCTTTTGCCATTCACCCTCCTTCCACACAGAACTAGGGTTCGGAGTGCAGCTGCTCGGGACACGAATTGTTGTTCGCTTTTTTCCCCTGGAAAAAAATGTGTCAACTAGCTGGACTGCGGAAGCTCTCCTCTCTCGGGAGCCCAAGCAAGGCCCCTCTGTGGCTGGATTGCATCCGCTGTAAGATCTGTGTGGAGGAGCTGCTGGGGCACTGGGCTGGCGAAGGGCAGGTCCCTTTGTGGGGTCGAGGGTGCACCGCCTGGGCATGTCCCCACTCCCTGTCCCAGATCACTCTCCCCTTTCCTTTGGCTCCTCCAAAGAGCCGCACACCCGCCCTGGAGCTGTGACCAGCTGCAGACAACCCCCTGGGCGGGAAGGTGTTCCCAGGACAGGTTTACTCCCTGGCTCTGTTTCTGGTCTCAGGGCCGTAGCACGGGCTGTGTTGCCCTCTAGTGCCTCCTCGCCTAGCTACAGGTTTCATTCATTGTCATTTCTTTTTCTCTTCTGTTCCAGTGTGGGCGGCGCGCTGGCAGCATGTGCGGGCGTAGCCGATAGTCTGTGTGTGCCCACAATGCAGCCAGCAGCCCTGCCGGCTTCTCCAACACACAGTGCAACTAGGAGACTTCACTTCTGCCCTGGAGCTAGGGGGGATTTCGGTCTCCAGGCCCCGTTCGGCCCTTGGCCTCTTTGCTGAGATTGGCAGCAGGTGGCACAGGCAGTGCCCGTTCTGTTTCTCCATGACGTGGGCGCCGGTGCACTGGCAGAGAGGGGGGTGGAGGGTGATATCTTTTATGGGGACCAACCTGTATTAGTGAGAGAGACAAGCTTTCATGCGGTGTACGCAGAGCTCTTCCGCTCTGACCATGCTCAGAGTTAGCTAACTCGGGAGTCACTCTGCCCACCGGAGGGCAGCAAATATCTAGGCTGGGCACCATCCCGCCGCAGCAGTGATCAGGACAGGAAATACCCTTCCCCCTCCTCTCTGGCTGAGTTTCCCTTGGGGGCATTATCTGCCCTGCAAAGTGATACCAAGATCCTAGTCCCCCTGACCTGCCTCCCCTCCCAGCTGTGAGGAGTGTCTGTGGCCGGGAACTGCAGGCCCCTTTTCCTAAGGCAATGAACATTTCAGTTCTGTTGGGGTCAGGGACAGGAGCCTGGTGTCAGGACTGAGGGCAAGTGTCTGGAAAGGCCTGACAGGGCCGGCTTTGGTCCTGGTGTGAACCCTCGCAAGCCAACGGACCTGACCTGCAGATGTGCTGAGATGCTCCCATTACTCTCACTGGGAGCTGCAGGTGCTCAGTCAAGGTGTCTAAAGTTGGGTTCCTAGAACCCACACCCTAAATTAGACGCCGCTTCTCAGCTTTGCCCTTAAGTGACTTACGCAAGGTCACAGAGTGAGGCAGTGTCAGAGCTCGGATAATTGGCCTGGAGTCCCAGGCCCCACTCCTAAACTCAGGCAAAGAACTAAAACACAGGGAACCCTCCTTCATGGCCTGGGTGCACTCAGCCGGCAATGGCCTTTCCACCCTTCGCTCCTGTCCTTCCCCTCGGGCAGGGGCTGCGATTTCCAAAGACAAGGCGTCAGAGCTTTCCTGGGTGCATGGTGGTGAGCTGGGTAGTTTGTTTGTGGAACACGCCCTGGCTGGGCACAGGGCTCTCTGCAGTTCATTTGTCAGGCTTTCTAGTCCCACAAGAAAAACAGGTCTGGCTGGGGAAAGAGTGAAAACAGTGTGGGGGAAACCAGGGACTCTCACCAGCAGAGCACGGATTGTTTCTGCCCATCTCTGCTAGTCACAAACTGATCTTCTAAGAGCAACGACTCAAACAGACAGCCGGGGAGCCCCACTTCTGTTCACTGCTCACCAAGTGTCTCACCTGTCCTGTGGCTAGTGGAAACAGCGGACCCCTTGGGTCAGGTTTACACAGGACATCTGCATAGTTAGAGGAAAACCGCTCCTGGGTTCTGCACCAGTCTGTGTCAGGCGCGCCCCGTGCAGCACTGGACAGGTTATTTCGCCCCTCCATGCCTCAGTTTCCCTGTAAAACAGGGATAACTCCTCCTTTGTAATGTGCTTTGAGAGCACCGATCAGAAAGCTACATATTCTAACTCATGGTGCAGTAGTGAAAGGATCCTTGTGTGTTGCCCTGCTCCATTTCCTCCCAGCTCTCTGCCTCCTCTCCACACATGGCTCCCTCTCCCTCCCCTGGGGATGGCAGGCTAAGGCAGCAGACTTTTTAGCAGCACTACATGTTGTCATAGAAACTCGAACCGCACTAGGCTAGAGCCGGGACAGGGGGATGAAAAGGCTGCATTGCCTGGAGGGATACTGGTGAAATGCCTGGTTTCCAGTGCCCGGGTGTCCACTCCCAACTGGTGCTTAGAGCTTCATTGTTAATCAAAGGAGTAAACCGAGTCCTGGCCCTGACCAGGGCTGGATTGTGCCTGAGCTGATGTAACAGGGAGAGAAACGCTCAATCTCTTGGCCACTTTAACTCTTTGCTTCCCTGGGGGCTTGGCCTAAATAGCCCGACAGGACACAGCCATCGCTCCTCCAAGGGAACAGATTGAATTTCACTTGAGAAAATGAAGGGTAGCAGCCGAACACCGGTTATCATGGAAGTAGCTGTGATATCCAAGGGGCCGAACGGTGACCTCCGTGGGGGCTGGGGGGCAGCCAAGCCCTCATTCCAGTGACAAACCTATTGGGTGAGCAGCAAGAAAGGCAGTGAAAAGTGAGTGCAAAGGGTGAACGGATACATGCCAATGCCTTTGACCAGGCAAGTCCTTCCTGGCCTCTTGAATCCCTCCTGCAGCCAATAAAGGGCACCTTCCCCTCTTGTCCCCAGCCAAGGCTTAAAGGGCCAAGCTGTGAGAGGCTGTAACATTGTGACCCTTCTCGCTGTAATTTAAAACTAGCGCAGAAGACACAGCCGGCGGGCCTCCCAGGCAAAGCTCCTTAGCAAGCATTTTAGGTGTGGTGGTATTTATTAGCCGCTCTCTTTCATTGCTGGACTCTATGCCAAGGAACACTAAAAGAGTATAAATCAGAACTCCCCTTTACCTGCGATGCAATTTCAAGCAGATGCTAAAAAGAGCCTTCTACTTATTGCAATGTAAAACAAACCGCCCAGTGACCTTCTTCCACTGCCCTTACTTAGTCATCTCTACTTGGAGGCGTTGCATGATTGTAGCACTGGGGAGAAGTGCCGCAGTGACATTCCTAGAAACTATTTTGCTCAGCTACTGCAAAGGCAGCAGGGGTGATGCGCCAAAGTCCAGGAGAGACGACTGACTTTCCAGGGGTCAAGAGGAGGAGCTCCTCAGCTGAGCAATGCTGATTCTGAGCTTAATTGGGCTAAATCCATATAAGTCCGTTACAAACTGATTTACATGAGTCTAAACAGGGGTTTGCACCAGTGTAACTAAATCAATCTAAAAATGAGTATTAGTTAAAGCAGTGTCACTTCTGGGGGTAGACAAAGAAACAACTAGCAATCTGGAGGAATTAGCAAAACAGGAGGAAAGGGACAAACGTGTTAAAGCGTTAAGTGTTAAAAACAGAGTTTTCAATGAATCTATTTCTGTTTGTGCACCACTTATAAAATATAATGCAGAAAATAAATGTTAAATGTTGTTACACTCCTGTATTTTACCAAGTTGTTTCTGCAGAAACAAAGCTATTTATTTACAAGTCTCTCTACTGAAGGGTTTTCCACAGCATCCTTCATCCCAGTGTCTATGCAAATGAAAACACAAAAGAAAAACAGCACCCAGTAAAGAGAGGAGACACTGTACAAAAGGGAAAAAGAAATGGATGTGGTTTAGCTCATGCTGCTTCAAAGAAACACCAGGTAAGAGGTCCTATTAGGTGACTTGTTTCTGTGATGCCAAGAGTCTGGAAGTTAGTAATTACAGCTGTAAGAAACAAGCAGAACAACATATTGTAGCGGCGGCCTTGTACTGACTGAGGGGTAGGTTAGGGCAGGTGCTTCTCAACCAGGGAGACTTGTACTAGGGGGTACATCAATTCATCTCCATAGTTGCCTAGTTTTACAACAGGCTACATAAAAAGCACCAGGTAAATCAGTACAAACTACAATTTCATACAATGACTTGTTTCTAGTGCTCCGTATACTATACACTGAAAGGCAAGTACAATATTTACATTCCAATTGATTGATTTTATAATCATATGGTACAAATGAGAAAACAAAGCAATTTGTCAGTAACAGTGCACTGGGACACTTTTTGGGGTATTTTTATGCCTGTTTTTTGTAAGCAAGTTGTTTAAAGTGAGGTAAAACTTGGGGTACACAAGACAAATCCACTCCTGAAGGGGTACAGTAGTCTGGAAAGGTTGAAAGTCACTGGGCTAGGGGACATGACATAGCTCATCATTTCTAATGTCCGCTGCACCAAATGTGCTGTTACCCTTGTGCAGGGGGTTTGGGGTGCTGGAGGAGGTCAGTGACGGGGTCTCTAGGGTGCTGGCGGGGGCAGCGGGATCCAGGGGGGTTTGGGGTGCTGGAGGACTCTGTCACAGTGAAGGGGTCTCAGGGGTGCTGTGGAGGGCAGCTGGGTGCAGGGATTTTGAAGGTGCTGGAGAGGATCAGTGAGGGGGTCTCGGGAGTGCTGGAGGGGACAGTGGGGTGCAGAGCAGTTGGGGTGCTGGAGGGGTCAGTGAAGGGGTCTCAGGGGTGCTGGAGAGGGGTGCAGGGGTTTGGGGTGCTGGAGAGGGCAGCAGGGTGCAGGGGGTTTAGGGGCGCCCCTGGCGCTGCTGGGGCGGGGCCAGCCCAGCGGATCCGCAGCCCGGGTGCCGGGGAGGCGGGGAGCGGAGCCGGCCCGCCCCCAGCGGAGCGGGCAGCCGGCGGAGGCGGCATGCTGGGCCGGGTGCGCACGGCGGTGGCGCAGCTGGTGGGGGGCCTGGGCCCCACGCCCGGCGCGCAGCCCCCGCGGGACCCGCCCGCGCCGGCCCCGGTCCCGCCCGGCCCCAGCGCCTGCCGGGGGCCGCCCGCGGGCGGCGGCTTCTCCAGACCGGCCTTTCTGCAGCTCAGCGCGGAGGAGCTGCGGCGGGCGGACGATCACGCGGGCAGAGCCGTGCAGAGCCCGCGGGAGACCCGCCGCCGCCTGCCCTGGAGCACCGGCTACGCCGAGTGAGGCTCGGGGCGCTCGGGGCCGGGCGGGGACAGGGACCCCCCCGGGGCCGGGCCGGGGGCCGGTTTGCACGGGGCGCGGGCGCTCTGTGCTGCGGGGTCGGACTCCCCCGGCGGAACCCCGGGACTCAGCCTGGGACCCCGAATCAGGGGTTCTGGAGCGGGGGGCATTGAACCCCGTATGTGGAGGAACCGCTCCCAGCCCCCCTAGTTCCGGCACCTGTGCCCCGAATAGCCCCTTGTTCCTGCCCGGGGAGGGGGGTCCCTGGGAAAGCGGAGCCTTCCCCGGCGCATCCACCGCCTCGGCCGCGCTGAGGAGTCCCCGTGTGGCCCGTCCCATCTCCCCGCTGTGTCGCGCTCAGAGCCGGGCATGTGGCCGGACGGGCTGCAGACAGCTCGGCACATGAGTGGAGTGAGTCTGGACACAGGAACAAGCGTGAGCCGGGATGCCCGGTTCAGGATCAGGGCTGTGTGGGGCCAGCTTCCCTCTGGAGAGGCCCGGACTTGCCGCTAACCAGAGGAGTTGATACTTCTCCAGCCCTGGGGTGTAAACTGTTCCGTGACGGCTGCACCGTGTTGTGGATCACAATTGCCATAATGCCCGGAGGTCCCATAGCTCACAGGATGAAAAGGGGATTCCTCTCCCAGAGAGTCTACAATGGGGGAGCTTCATTTTGGGCAGTAGTTCTGGTATGAGCTGAGCTGGAGTAAGACCTGGGTCCTACTGCCCTAGAGAGATGTCTGGCCACTTTCCTTTCCTCGCCTGCAGTTTCAGACCTGTGGTATTGCTACGGGGAAGCTCTGTTTGTTTTTATTCTGTCACGAGTTCCACCGAGGTTTCCAAAGGTCTTTTGACACCCTGTCCTGCCCTCCACTTGTCTTTGCCCTGCAGGACAGGTGGTCTTAGTTGTAAGAAGGTCTCTGGGGTCAGCCTGGAGATAATATCTATTGTAAAGATCATTATCTAGTTGGTCAAGTGCTGACTCTGATTCCATTTGGTGCCTGTCCTGGAAGGCACAAGTTATGTTTTCCTTTTAAATGGATTATTATTCTTGGCTTACCTGCACAGGTGAAACAAATACTTCTGCAGGGCAGCAAACCTGCCCTGCGGCCCTCTCGCTGAATAGTGTCTTTAGCCCCAGGCTTACAAGGACTTACCTGTTAGTTTAACTTTTTGCAGGTGAGCAGTGACATTGACCATAGTAGGATGACTCCCCGAGTAAGGTGTTCTTCAGTGTTGGAACCTGGCCCTAAGAAAAGTCAAGAGTTGATTTGAGAGGAGCTGTGTTGTTTGGGCTTTTGGTTTGCCCTATCAGCTGGATCTACAGCCCCTGCCATTGCAGTATCCAAGTGCCTCCTGATCTTGAATGTATTTACTGGTGTATCTCACACTATCCCTTTTCACTGTTGGGGAACTGAGGCTCAGAGAGACTGAACTTGTCACAATCACAGAGGAGCAGGGACTTGAACCCCTAGCTCCTGGGAAGCTTCACAAGTCCTCTTTAAAGACCTGCTCCTATCATGCTCATTAGGAGCAGGAGAGGCCCCCTTGGCTGCATTACCTGGGCGGTTTCCAGAGACATTCGGCCAGTCAAGTCACAAGGGACCCTCCCACTGCCTGGCCTTTTTTTGGCTTTGAGACTCCTGAAATGCCAGCCATGAAGCGGGTAAACACTAGACTTAGTGGGGAATTCTTTGCAAAGGCCTCCCCTTAAGCTGCAGGGTATGTTATTTGTGACAAGGATCTTAGATCATCAGGGGTTCATTTCAGTGTGTTTCTTGTCTGCTCTGCTGCTCTTCACAGTGGTACGCGTTGTCACTGCTAGTTTTCTGGACCTGGATTTTCCAAGCATTCCCTATTTTCTTTTCTGTCCGGTTAGTGCTGCACACAGCTCTGTTGTTGTCCTTCAGTAACAAATGTTGTCAGAAACATCACTTCCCTGAGGGTATTACAGTGAAACCTACCTTAAAGTGACCACCGCAGGGACAAGCAAAAATCTGTCACCTAGTGGAAATTTGTCTTTAATTAAAGAGTGGGAAAAAATGTCCTGGAAATCTTGGAGAAGCTATAAGATATTTTTGTAAGATATATTGCAGAGATGGCCTCTGGTGGTGCTGTTTAATCAACAGCAGTCGCCGTCTCAGACTTTGGCATTGTTATAGTTCTGAAATTACCATCTTTCTCGTTTGTTTTCACACAGTTGGGGGTTTCTTGCTCACAGTTTGTGGTGGTAACAAGCCAAATCTTGGATGGGTTTTTCTGGGTTTCTTTCCAACTTCTGAACTCTGAAATGTCACTTGCTCCAGTGCAGTAACGGGAATAGAAAACCCTTCTCCTAAGTAGGAACCTTTCAAACTATTAGAGGAACTCGCTAAAAGCCCCCCTGAGTTTAGCTCTGACTGCTTCTCCTGCATGTGACACCATTCCTTCCCTATACACCGCTTGAAGAGCTTCTGCCCAAAGAACACTTCTTGTTTTGCATATCTACAACTTCCTCCCACAAAGCGGGTTTTGCAATCGAGAGCTGAAATTTGCTTAGCAAGGGGGGATTGCTTCGTTAATGCCACTCTGTTTGCAAACGTTTCTGCTGGTACATCTTGCCTGCCCTCTTCTGCTAAAGCAAACCAGGCTTTCCGTGGGGCACTGAGGATTTTGGCACGCACTGGAACGTGACCTAACCCATTAGCAGAGGACCTGTGGCAGCAAGACTTGATAAGTGTCTCTTGCACACAACTGCAGCCGAGGCTTGTAGCAGGTTGTGAGTCAGAAGCTTTGCCTGGTGCACAGGAAGGAACAGCTGGCCACATGCGCTAGGCTAGCTGGTCTTGGTGGCAGTTCTCTGCATGCTGGATAACCAGGGAGAGGGACGGACTGGCTGGCGCTTGCTGTGTATCTCTGCAGTCACAGGGTGAAATCCACAGATAAACGGCGTGTTTGCCCCAAATCATTGTCTCCTTCATCTCTTTCCCTTCCCCCTAGGGTGATAAATGCTGGGAAGAGCCAGCACAATGAGGATCAAGCCTGCTGTGAGGTGGTGGTGGTGGCCAGGCGATGCAGTCCGAGGGGTAACCCGGCTCCCGAGGAATGCCCAGGGGAAGCGGAGGGGGTGAGCAGTATGAACAGCGGAGGCCGGAATCCTCGCAGGGCTTCCTGTAATTCTCCTGCCGACTCTCCACGCCCCGCTCCTGCCCTGGTCCAGGCAAAATGGCTTTGGAAACACACATGCAAATTCCAACCACTGCGTGTACTGGCAGAGGAGGCCCGCTGGCCTGGGCCCCTCTGGATTTCAGTCCGTTCGGTGCTTCGCCTCGCTATGGATCCTGCCACCTAGGGGAAGGGGCCGCTTGTGGCAGGGAACCAATTAATCGATTTCGCACAAGCCACTGAGCAGCCAGCTTGGTCAGTCCCCAGGCGGGCTGCACTAGATCTGTCCCTGAGTCCCAACAGGCCTTGTGTCCTGGGAGCACTGCCTTGAGCCAGCCCTGGGACCCTAACCTCCCTGCTCAGCTCTTCCCAGGGGAAGTCCCTTAACTGTCCCCTTTCTCCCAGCAGGGCAGGAAGGACCTTTGCTTCCACTATTGGGGCTTGTTTGACGGCCACGCTGGCAGCGGTGCCGCTGTCATGGCGTCCAAGCTGCTTCACCATCACATCTGCGACCAGCTCAGGGACCTGGTGGATATCTTACAGGACCCCTCCCCTCCCCCGCTCTGCCTGCAGAGCAATTCCCGGGCGCTCCCGGCCGAGGGGAACCGGGCCCCTCTGGCACAAGCAGATGCGGCGCTCCCCAACGACGCGCTGCCCCGATTCCACCTGGAGAAGGCCGTCTCTCACGAAAGCCTGGTGATCGGTGCGATCGAGAACGCCTTCAAGCGGATGGTGAGTAAGTTGAGGGAGCACGTAGCCCCAGAGCAGGAGGGGAGGGGAGGGGAAGAGCTGGGGAGAGGCCTGTCAGAGGAGGAAATGCCTGTAAACCGTCCCTCCCCGCAACATACACGGCACAGTTAACCTGTGGAACTCACTGCCACACTGTCTCCCCAGGATGAGCAGATGGAGCGGGAGCGGACGACCCGGCTGGTGGCGGGGGGCTGCTGCGCCCTGGCTGTGGTTTACCTCCTGGGGAAAGTCTACGTGGCAAACGCGGGTGACAGTAGGTAGGAGAGAGCGAGTGTGTGCAGGGGCCAGCGTCTGGGCCAGGGCTCCAGCCCCCGGCCGGCGCAGGGTGATTATGAGCTGAGACTCCTCTGCTGCCTGGTGGAAATGGGTCTGAAACCCCCCCCCCCCCCGACCCTGACTGACCAAGGAAAGAAACCCCCCTGTAAAAACAAAACAACAAGAGCTTGGGGAAGGCGTGTGACAGCCCCGGAGAAACCCGCCTGGTCTCAGCTACTGGATCCCCAGAGAGGGGGCCGGTGAGGGGGCTGCGCACAGCTGTGAACTGCAGGTTCGTGCACTTTCACGGGGGCGTTTCATTAGCAAACTCTCCAAAGCTGTAGGTAACGGCGACCTTCAGAGCAGCGGGGTAAGCCCTGACGGGAATTCCCGCTGTGGGCACTCGGGCCGTGTGGAATTGCCCCCTTTAACTCTGGGTTGGACTCCTTAAACTCCAGACCCCTTCCTTGGCAGCATGGTGGTGTGTGTGATGAAAGACGGGGGCAGTGGGTCTCGTGGAGACCCTGCTGCAGTGAGCTCCTCTGTCCCCCCAGCAGTATTTCCTAACCGCCCTCACCTCTTGTTTTAAATCAGACTCTGGGCCTGACCTGCATTTCACTCCCTAGCCAGCTGGAGGGTGTGAAAATCCCCTGGGGGAGATGGGCCCGCAGTGCGAGAAAAACCCACGGGGCCAGTGCGGCTCAGGCTGGCACCCAGGTTCTGCCACCACCCGTGTTGTGGCGTCTCAGAGCCCGGGGTCCCGCCTGAGTCCCAATGGCCACGCTGCGAGTTTTAGCCCCACGGCCCGAGCCAGGCCAGCCGCGGGTGTGCCACACGGATCGTATTGCAGTGTAGATGGATCCCGGGTGTCTGAGCCCGGCGTTGTATGCATGTTTTGTACCCATGTATCTATTATGGTTTTGTGGGGGCGGGGGGAGGTGATAGTTTAAGAGGTGCAAAAGCTGTGTGTAGATAAGTCCTTAGGCACCTAAGTCACATAGGTACTTTTGTAAATAAGATATCGCTGGCAAGTGCCTAAGTACTAGAATCAGGGAATATCCGGGTTGGAAGGGACCGCAGGAGGTTCTAGTCCAACCCCCTGCTCAAAGCAGAACCAATCCCCTGTGGAAATCTAGTGGGAATCCATTTAATTTAGGTTCCTAAATCACTTAGGCACTTGAATATTCTATCCCCCCCCTTGCATAAATGTTACCCCAGCAAACGTGGGTGTTGGTGGAATGTGTTGGGTTGGGAGGCGGGAGTGTGTGTGTGAACTTGGTGCCCTCCATGTGGCGTTTCACGCCCAGCGGAGCGCTGTAGGAACGAGTAGAATGAGGGCCGTGCGTGGCACTGCCAGCTGATGAAGCTGGGAGGAGGGGGAGCCACAGGGCTGGAGAGGGTCTTGTGAAGCTCTCTCTTGGCGCCGATGGGGTGGAGTGGGCCAGGCTGTGACTGTCGTCACTGTGAACCCTGCCGTGCTGTCGAGCCGCATGCTGCTGTGGTGTTGCATGGTCCTGGTGCCGCTTGGTGCAGGAGCGGGGAAGCCCCAGTTGGGGGTCGAGCCCTGTCGTGCTAGAGACTGAGCACAAACTGAGCCAACAGGTTGGGGGGGGGGGGGGGGAAGCACGGGGATGGTGAGGTGGCTGTGGTTTGGAGCACGCACGGGGCCAAGAGCCCGCTGCATAGGGAGCGCCGTTCCCACACAGCCGCTGTCCGGCCCTGTGCTGTCCACCTGCCGCTTCTACTCCATTGGCTGGCGCCGCTGGGATCCTCCCGGCGAGATGGCGGCAACTGAGCCAGGGTCTCTGCTTCCCTGACCACTGGCAAAGGAAACACCGAGCGGGCCCCGAGGGTGCGTGGCGGGGACCCCGCTGCCACAGAGCGCAGCGAACGCCAGAGATCCGGCCAGGCCAAGGACCCTGGCTGTGCTTGGTCACCTCTGGCTGTCTGCCGTGAGCAGCTTTTATTACATATCCGCTGAGCAACCCTTCCTGTTTGGCCCGGCACCGGCGGTGAACAAATAACACAGGATAACATTCCCCGCGTAGCCTGTCTGAACTGCCAAGGAGTTCAGCATGCTCTGCCGTGACCTTAGCGCAGCGCCTGCTCACACAGCCAACCTCCTCTGATTTTAATCTCTCTCCACTTTCCACCCTCACCTATTTTCTCCGTCCCCCTTTTTACTTTTTATTTTTTAACCCCTGTGGTCTTCCCCATCCCTGCCTCTCTCACTCGCAGCTTCGGGGCAGGCCCACTAGTGTAGCTAGGAACCGGTTCTTGAACTCATGGCGGGTGGAGTCTGACTGCAGCAGATACAAAAACACACAAAAGGCCAGTGTGAGCCGCCCTGCTCCTCAGGGGTGTCTGGTGCAGTAAATGAAGCAGGGAGCCCGTGGGAATGTTCTTCCCTTCGCTGTGAAATGAGAGAGCCGCCGCTTTCCTTCTCGCTAATCTCATCATTCCCTATTTCATTGCAGGGCCATTATCATCCGTAACGGGGAAATCATTCCAATGTCCAGGGAGTTTACTCCAGAAACAGAGAGGCAGAGGCTGCAGTTTTTAGTAAGAAAGAACTTTCTTCTCCTCGGATTCCTTCCCAACCACCTCCCCCACGGCCGAGCTTCTGTCTCCGTGAAGGGACGAGCAGGGCGGCTCGCCGGGCCGGGTGCCGCGGGGGAAATGGCGGCAGTGCAAGCCACACCGAGGTCACGCGTGCGGTTTGTTCCGGTGAATCAGCTGCCGTTTCCTTCTGCCCCCGCTTGTGAAAGGTGCAGTTTGGCGGGGGTGGGGCCTCTACATCAGGAGTTCCAATCCAGCCCCCCGTCAGGCTGTCTCGGGGGCCGGGGAGCGGTAGATGAGATCTTTACCCTCTGGGTCCAGGTTGGCAGTTACACTGACTCCGAGCTGTCTGGGACCCTGGGGAGCGAGTCCGTGGTCCCTTCCGCAGACAAACCTCTCTTGTAGCAGCCTCAGCAGAAAGGCCGAGGGCTGAACGGGTCGTGGAAACTGAGCTCCCTCTCGCCCCTCGGTCCGAGCAGGCCAGTGCGGGAGCTCTTGTCTTGCTTTGGCTCGTTCTCTGTTCACCCTGGGCATAGGAAGGGCAGCGCTCCCCGGGACTGGCAATCTGGCTCTTCTCGCCAGCACAGAGCCAATGCGTAAGATGGAATGTGTGCTGTGCCCAGCGCAAGACTCCTCTGAGATTTATTCAGTGCTGTCTGGTTCCCTGTGAAAGCAGCAGTCTCCTGGACAGTCCACATTGCCCCTCCCTTTGTCCATCACCTTTCCAGGCTCCATTGTTCTCCTCTGGAGGAGCAGGTGACAGGAGACTGTGCCAATGCCAACTCTTGATCTGTTTTCCTAGTGCTGTGGCAGGCACCGGGGTACAGAATCAAGTCTGAGCATCGCCTTTGTGGTTCCTAAAAGCTTCCCTCTCAAGCTGGCCCTGGAGAAATCACTCTGCTGCAAAATGAAACTTGATATGGTTGTAAAGAAACCCCCCGAGAGAGAGTGGGAGGGAGAAGGTGATGGGAGTTAGCTGAGGTTTTGCTGGATGTGTTTCCTGGCTCAGACTGTACCTTGGAAAAACCCCAAGAGGTTTCTGTCCTCAGCTCTATTTTCAAACAGCCCCGGAAAGGAGGAAATTGCACCCAGCAATGGCTGCTCTCCAATTGGCTGTGGCAGCAAAATGTAGTGAGAAAATCAACCCTATGTTTGCCTCATGGACTGGGGTGAATCGATTTCAGCCCAAGTCCTTTTGTAGGCTTTGTTTCCAAAAAGTACCCTAATAACAATGCAGGAAAATACAGCAATGCTGCTGTAAGCTGCCGTGTTTCGGACCAGCACTCCAGACCATTACACAAGATAAATGGAGGGCATTTATTGCACAGTTAGACTTCTGTTCCTGTAGACACAAAACACAGCCCTGGGAACAGCCTTCCTTCCAGCAGAGATTGTCTGCAGCTCTGCACTGGATTCCCTCACTTCCCGCTCTCATCTTTTCCTCTGCTAAGTCATTTGGCATTTGCGAATATTGTTAGAATCTCCCCATCCCATGTCCTTCCCTGCATCTTAGCACTGGGTCTCTTATCCCTGAGCTCTATGGTGCAATGTGATAATTGCATGGCAAAGTGTCCTGCCCCGCTGTTGTGGGTTCAGGACTGGGCTGATGCAGACGATTCCCTTGTAAGCTTGAGCAGCAAACTCATTGGCTGGGGGCCTGCTAGGGGGGAAACTGGCTTTGTTCAGAGCAGTGGTTCTCAATCTGTGGTCCATGGAGCATCCCGGACCCACGGAGAAATGTGGGACTAAAGGTTCTGGGGGGTGGGACGGGAATTGGGTTCCTGGGGGAATCCCTCTCTTTGCAGAATGAAACAGTTGGGAACCTTCCCATGGGCGGTGTTTAAACGAGGAAATAGTCAGTAATGACGGGACGTTGTTGACAGTGGTGCCGCCCACAGAGGCTAGTTTGGTGTCTAAATCCCAGCGTTTCCTCTCGTGTCCGGGCGAAGGAACAGGAGGGGTTGGATTCATCATGCGCGAAGGCTGAGAAGTCGCTCCCTGGTGCTTTTCTTGCCCGCTCGGAGCCCCAGTTGGGCCAGCGTTTGCTGTCTGTACCCGGTCCCCCCTCTCGTCTCAGCGAGTTCAGAATTCAGGCTGGTGGACTGACCGTCTCCTGCCCTACTCCGCCTCGGGTGACCTCTGGGTACCCGAACCAGACCTGGCTGCATTTCAGCCTCCCCCTGAATTTTCTTTCTTGCATATTTCAGCCTTTGGGCCAGTTACTGCAAAGCCCTTTCCAGATCAGCCTGGGCAAAAGCCCCCGTTGACATCGCGAGTGTCATTTGTGCCCAGACCTACACGGAGCCGCTCTGCTCTCCTGTGGAGCGGGGGCTTTCCGGTGCAGGGCTGGGAGGTGGCTGCCCTGGAAAGACGCCCTGCGGCCTTTCCAATCGCAGTGAGATGTGCTGCTCTTGTCACCGATAAGAAAAGCCAGTTTAGCCCCTTTCCTTACGGTGTCTGGCCCTTCCGCTGAATCTCTCTGAGGAAGGACCCAGGGAGGCCCAAGACCCTTGAAATCCGAACCCTCCTCTCCAGGACGCTTATTGGAAGCCACCAAACATCAGTCAGATCTTCGTCCAATAGGGCAGCACAGCTGCAGAAAAGGTGGCTGGCACCCAAGCTGTGCTGCCTTGGGACCAGGGTGCGGTGCCCTTTCTGCAGTGCAGAGGGGGTTGGCGTGCCCAGAAGCCCAGCCTGAACGTTTGCCTTTGCTCTCAAACCCGGTGTCGCAGTGAGCTGGGGAGCAATGCGCTGTGAGCTCCTCTAGCATAGCCCCTGCTGCCTGCCTGGGGCCCAGGCTGTCTTGTTCACATGCACAGGGCACTGCTGGGGTTTGTGCCTGAGTCTGCTGTTTTCTCCCCTCAGGGGTTTCTGAGACCTGAGCTGCTGGGGAATGAGTTCACGCACCTCGAGTTTCCCCGGAGAATTCAGCACAAGGAGCTGGGGAAGAAGATGCTGTACAGGGACCAGAACATGAACGGCTGGTAAGGCGGCCGACCTGTTCGCTCTGCTTTGTGCCAGCCTGGTGACTCCTGCCCTTGTCAAAGAGAAACTCCGCCAGGCAGCCGTCCCCTGTCGGGTGGGTTCCGCTGCACCCGTCGGCAGCTGCCAGCAGATTTTCTAGCATAGGCAGGGCCTGAGTGTCTGACGGGCACAAGCTGTTCTGTTGAAAACAGCCCAGGGTGCTTCTGGAAGCTTTACCTGCCCCGTAACGGGTCATCTCCCTGTTTGTAACCAGGGCCTATAAAAGGATAGAAGAGGACGACCTGAAGTTTCCGCTTATCTACGGAGAAGGTAAAAAGGTAAAGTGCTGAGGGACTGCAGAGGTGGGATGCAGACTGTGACATTCCTCAGGGTACAGCCTGGACTGCTGGGTCCCCCTAACTCTCCAGCCTGGGACGCCTTTGCTTTCCTGTCAGAACAGCAACCCCTCCGGGCCCTGCTCGCTCACCGGCATGTAGAGTCACTCCCAGCTGAACCCATGAATAGATACAGGGCGAAATCCGCATCTCTGTCCCAGCCTTGCACCCCAGAAATGTGCATCCTGCACTATCCAATAGTCCTCTGGACTGTACAAGCTTGTAATTAGTCCGTCATTCCAACAATGAGTCATGAATATGCACCAGACCTGCTGACGTGAGCTGAGATTTTTCCAAACACTTAAACACACAGGTTTCAGTAAAACAATACAAGGAGTTTATTAACTAGAGGAAGATAGATTTTTTTTTATGCTTTATCACTTGTAAATCACTTAGTCAGCTTGAATGTTTATCTTTTTATTTCTTTTGTAACCAACTCTAATTCCAAAATCTTGCCAAGGCTAATAGGATTAAAAGCAAAAAGGTTTATCTTGCCCAAAAGCTTTCAGCAGTCTGGACTGTCTGGAAAACCTCCAGGCCAGAATCACTCCCGCCGTTTCAAAGATGCACACTTATCTTTCAAGTGATCAGGAGGCCTTGGGTAGAGATGGGGGAGGAAAGGTAATTTGTGTGTTGTGAGTTCTCCATTCTTATTCCTTTTCCCTCTCTTTGAGGATTACCTCCAGCGGGGGGCGGGGGGGGGGGGGGGAGAGGGGGGAGACAAAACAGTCCCCTGTGCATGTGAAATTTGAAACGCCTTTTAGGTGAATTTTAAATAGCTTGCCTATACCTTCTGTGTATGTAAAGATTGGAGATGACATGTAAATTCTTTATGTACAGTCTCCCATGTTGGTGAAAGGTTGTTTCAGCAGTTAATAATTTTCTAACACCTGTTATCTCTGAGGAGCTAGTCTGTAGGCATTCCTCAGAATTACAACATATTTCAGTAACAAAACATATAGTAAAATCTCATAGTTTTACACATAGTGTTATTACACACATTTAACAGGACAATGATGTTCAGTAGATTATAAGTTTTCAAATGATAGCTCACAAGGCCAACTTTGTATGAAATCTAGCATAGCCATATAAAAGTGGTGAAGATGGGGTACAGGATGTCACATGGTGTTGTGTATGTCATACAGACACAATCCCCATTGAACAGGGAGGCCAGGAGTTTAGAGGGGACATAGAAATCCAGGCACGGAGGTGGGACATTAGAGTCTGCATTGGTTTTTTTTTTGGGAGGGGGGAGGCGGGGGGGATCTTCTTGTCTGACTTCTGCCAGCGGGTGGGTTGTGGGGGGATTTCTGCCTCTGAAGGTTTAAATTCCAGCCCTGTTTTCTCTAGTGAGCCCAGGGGCCCACTCAGGCCCCCCGTAGATGCAGTGACCCACCGTGCGTGTGTTTCCCTGGCGCCAAGGGGAAGCAGACAGTGAAGCTGTTTGATTTGCTTTCCCGCCAGGCACGGGTCATGGCGACAATCGGGGTCACGCGGGGCCTAGGAGACCATGACCTCAAGGTGTACAACTCCAATATCCACATCAAGCCTTTCCTCTCCTGTGTCCCTGAGGTGAGTTTGACCGGCCCGCTGTCCTCCCCAGAGTTACCCTCAGTGGCTGGTGCTAGGGAATGTGAATTCAATGCTCACCTCAGGGAGGGGCTTTTAGCGACTGGGCCACGTGAGCTCTTCCGTGGCACCTTTGTCCTGCCGGTTATTCCAGTGCTGGGCCCGTCACGCAGCTCTGCCGTTGCAGCTGGGCCCAGCCATCTATCTGGGGCATTCGGCCCCCGTTGTGGGGGTAGCCGAGCGCCTCGCAGAGTTCAGTTCAGTTTTCCTCCCGCTGTGAGGCAGGGCAGGGCTGCCATCCCTACTGGACAGAGGGGGAGCTGGGGCCACCTGTCTGGTGTGGGGGACGGTGCTTTGCTTGGTCTCCTGTCTCCTCTCTGCCCTTCTGAGCCCAGCTGGGACAGGGAGCTGGGACTCAGTCCCACCAAGCCCCTGTGTCTCGCCAGGTCAGGGTTTACGACCTGACGCAGTATGAACACTGCCCCGACGACGTGCTAGTCCTGGGCACCGACGGGCTCTGGGACGTGACCAGCGACCGGGAGGTGGCTGCCGTGGTCACGGAGGTGCTGATGGGTTACGAGCCGAACGACCCCTGCCGGTGAGTGGAGGGGGCCAAGCGGATTGTCCCTGGAGTAGAGTCGTGGGCGGGACGGCTGCAGTGCGGAGGGGCCCTGCTGTGTCAAACACCCAGCGCTCCCGGCTCGCTGCCGTCCCTTTCAGACTACGATTCCCACAGCCTGCCGTTCTCGCCTCAGAGGCATCATGTCACAGCCTTGTGTCCCCGGGGTGGGGAACCTCTGGGGCCTGCGTCCCACAGAGCACTGGAGGGGCCGTCTGAGAGCAGTGTATGCCTCCCCCCTCCTCTCCCACAGGCCTCACAGAGCTTGACACCCTCCCGCAGCCGTCCCCTCTCTCATCAGGGCATACGGCGAGCCGCAGAAGGGGGGATCTGGGTTGGGGGACCTGCCCCAAGTGTGCATGGGGTGGGGAGCCTTTGCTGCTGACTGGCTGCCTCCCTTTGCCGCCCCGGTGGGGCCCCAGGTACACCGTGGCGGCCTACGAGCTGGTGGTGAGATCCAGAGGGGTGCTGAGGGAGCGCAGCTGGCGCCTGGCCAACGACAAGCTGGGTTCCGGGGACGACATCTCCGTCTTCGTGATTCCTCTGGGCGGCCCTGGCAACTACACGTGAGGCCGAGCTGCCCCCAGGCGCGGCACCGCCACCGTCGGCGCGGGACCAGGACCTGAGCGGGAGGAGGGCGCTCGCAGGGGCTGTCTGACCCGCTTCCTGCCTCTCCTGCAAGAGGAGTAAGAAACCCTGGACCCTCAGCCTCCCCGCACGCCCTGTCTCCACCTCCTGCTTCCCTGCCGCCAGGCAGAGCATAGAGCCGTAGCACCTAGGGACGGAAAAGCCATCTGGGGCCCTCGGGGTGGGGACTGTTTTGATGCCAGCACCCGTTGCCAACCCTACCCCACCTGGTCCCTGCGAGCAGACTGGGTTCTTACTGAGCGCTCCAAGTGTCCTCTGCAGGGACGGGAGAGATCCCCCAGGACTGGTAAGGTGAGAATGGTGTGGATTAGCGGGAGGGGCTGCGGTTCCCCATGCCCGGGGGAGTGCGTGCTGCCCTCTGCAAACCCTCCTTCTCCCCCCTCGAGATCTGCCCCATTGCTATCCAGTAAGGCCAAGCTCCCAGCTGCTGCTCCCACATGCCCGTGGGATGGGCGCCTGTCCAGTCCTCGTAATGACACTGGTGCCTAATGGCCTGGCACGCGGTCTCCTGCCCTTAGCTAAGGTGACAGCTGTGCCAGAGAGAGCACTGAGATGCAGCCATGCTGTCGGTGTCTGTCGCCAAGCACCCTGGCCTCCCGCTTGCCTTCCGGGGTCATGCAGCCTTCAGTCCACTTGCTGTGCCGTAGTCTCGGCTTTGTCCTGGGAGTAGGCACCCAGTTACCGTGGTGACGGGCACTGTATAAATACTTACGTATATTTCTAAGTGGGCTCCCCGTGAGCTGGTACCGCCCCTGCTAGTCCTCTGCACCTCCCACCCGAGTGGCTTTAGCACCCTTGGCTGATGTTGGGTTCCCAGGTGCCAAGGCTGGGGATCCGCCCAGTTCTTGTTCGTTGTTAATTTGAAGAGCTGGTCTGAAAATTTCCAAACTTAAATGAAAACAACTGGGGTGAAACGTCCACAAAACTTTCATTCCATTTCCCCACCGGCTGTAATGAATGTGGTGCTTAGTTCTATTCAAAATCCAGACCAGGCCTGCCCCCAAGGGCCTCACAACTTAAATAGGCTGCATCTATGTGCTTAGCGGAGAGCGGAGGATGATAAATAAGATGTGGGTTTTTCTAAAAAAAAAAAAAAGGCAAATCACCTTTCCTGGAGTGACCTCAGAGCAGTGACCAGCTCTATTCCGACTGGAGCTCTGGCCTGCCCTGCAGAATGCTAGATTTAGAAAAAGCAACACATTCTGCAAACCTCTGAGCTGGGACATGACTTTTCTGGGGTTCTGCAGAGTGTGATGAAGGAGGGTAGCTATAAAAGGCTCTCCCAGGGTAGAAATGGGGCAAATTCCCTCTTTTCCTGAAACACTCTTTGGCTATTTCTCCTGTCCTGCTGTTGTCAGGAGCACCAAGCACTATTGTGATGTGTCACCTTCTGGTGAATCTTGTTTGTAACTCGTGAGATGTGAATAAACTAGGTGCACCTCGTTGGAACGAATAGGCACCCAGGGAGTGTTTAATCAATTGACATTTCTGTGCTGGAAAGAGATGGTTAGATTGCCCTGTGTATACCCGTGGTTTTAAATAAAGAATACCATCAGGAATCCCACTGCCAAGTCTTTATTGCAGAGCCTTCGGTGAAGGAGAGGTGCCTGAAAGCCAGTCACGTGTGAGTAGTTTACAGGGCTGCCAGCAAATCTACCCAGACAGACCTTTATGAGCCAAAAGGACGAGGAGTGCTTGTGGCACCTTAGAGACTAACAAATTTTTGGGGGTATAAATTTTCATGGGCTGAAACCCACTTCATCAGCTGGGTCATTACACACACTGAAATCTATTTCCCCGTGTTAATTTTCCCCTACTGTTAATCACACCTTCTTGCCAACTGTTTGAAATGGACCATCTTGATTATCACCACAAAAAGTTTTTTTTCTCCTGCTGATAATAGCTCACCTTAATTAATTAGCTTCTTAGAGTTGGCATGACAACCCCCCATCTTTTCCTGTTCTCTCTCTTGCTATGTATGTTCCACTTTATGCATCTGATGAAGTGGGTTTTAGCCTACGAAAGCTTATGCCCAAATAAATGGGTTAGTCTCGAAGGTGCCACAAGTACTCCTCGTTCTTTTTGCAGATACAGACTAACACGGCTACTGCTCTGAAACCTTTATGAGCTAGTATCTTCCTCCTCATTCACAAAGATCGGATCATGCAATATCTTCCCTACTCCAAATATGCTAAGAGTGGAACCTTGTCTTCCCTGATGCCAAGAACTTTGTGCATTTTTTCAACTGACTGCCATTGCCAGGTATTGTTCTTTAGTGCCGACTAAGTGAGTTACCCAGTACTCACCTCAAGTGGGTAAGAAGATGCCCGAGGAGTGGAGTTGACTGTCTTGTGTATCCAGGAGCTGGAGAGAGAACAAATTACTGTTGCTCTGAGAGCCTCCTATTTGGTTTTGGTTTTTTTAACCCAAAATGTGATAATTGTAGCTTAGATGCCCTTGGCTAGCAAACAATACTGGGTTACAGCTGCCGTCTGAGACATTGTTACGTGTGTGATTGCGGGGAGATTGAGTGTGTTTCTCACTAGCGTTTGGCTGGGTGCTTGTAAAGATCAAGTATATTTCTCTGGAAATTTAATCTTTTGGTTGTTCCCTTGGAAATCTCTCGCTGGTTGCACCTTTCTCACTAAATTCCCAGCAGGCAGAGTCCAGAAAACTACTCATGCCTCCTAGGGGAGTTAGGATGTTTTTCTGATTGATTTGTAAGTGGGCGAGGGCTTCCTTTTTTATTGTTGTGGGGAATATTTGCAAAAATCCCCAAAGAGAACAGGGACTTCCTTGGTTAGTGTTCCATCCGCTACTCGTGCCCCTCCTGGGCTGAGAAATAGCCCAACAAGTAGCTGCCAAGACATCTCTGCCGATGATGACTCAGGTTAGAACTAACAAGCAAGTGAATTCTCAGACTATCTGGGGCCTGGCTGGAAGAGGGAATTGGGAGCCAGGGCTCAACCCAAAGCTCTTAAGTCAATGGGTAGCTATTCTGCCTTCAGTGGGCTTTGGATCAGGTCTTGAGAGCTTGCTGTGTTGGCATGCCTGGTTCAAATGCTGTCTAGGGTATTCGTGCCATACAGCCCTTCTCCGAGGGCAGCGTGGAGTGAGATTGGTGTCTCCCATCCTGTGCCTAACGGGACCACTCACAAGACAGGCAGTGCTGACCTCAAGCAAAAATAAATAGAGTCTCTTTAAACGTGTGATAGTCAAGCCATATAACTTCTGTGTCGGGGATGGTCCCTGGGCCTGTCCCAGCATACGTTAGGCTCACCTACCACGCCCAAGGAGACAGGTGCAGATTCTTGCCAGCGTTTTCCAGCTGGTGTGCCGGAAGCCATAGGCACCCAAAGGAGTGGCCTGATTTTCAGAGCTGCCAACTGCCCCAGTCAAATTCTGGCCTGTGATCTTTACCCATAAAGAGTTGAGTTTCAGGCTCAAAAGGCTTATAGCGGCAATGGCTCTCGCAGGGCGTTTTCCTGTTACCCCCTGGCCACGCTGCAGCTGGGACCAGCCTCCGAGCCGGGCTAGGCCGGTTCGCGCTAGCTCCACTCGAGAAGCATGCTAAAAAGAGCAGCGTGACGTTGCTGCAGCCGCTGGGGCTGGCCCCCTGAGCTTGGGCCCACGTGTTCGGATGGGCTTGGACTCAAGCAGCTCGCCTGAGCCATAACGTCCACACTGCTCTTGTTAGCTGGCTGGCTTGAGCAGAACTAGCCTGAGTCTGTGTGTCCCAGCTGCCGTGTAGACGTGCCCGCTGAGACTTGCCTCTGGTTTTAATGGGGTCTCTTTCTTTCTCAGTCCTACAGGGGCTGTGCGTCTTCTTCCCACGGCGCTGCAGAGCGCCCCTGTGATGAACGCACGATCACGCGGCACGGTCAGCCTGGAGCTTTGCCCACCTCGTGTTCGCTAGAACCTGGTGGGCAGGTGCCAGGTGAGGACCCACAGTGCACTCCATGCTGCAGGGCACTAGGGGGCAGCAGCCATGTTCAGTGCAGCACCCAAATCTTACTCAGAACTTTCTGGGCACTAGACAGCCTGGCCTACCCAGCAAAGTTCGAGAGAGCTTCTTTCTCCTCCAGGGTGGGGAGGCGGGGTGTGGAGGGCAGTGTGCGGGAAGCTTTCCCTGCTCGGCCAGGGCTGTCTGTTCTAGAATCCTCCGTTGATCCAGCACTTTTCAGCAGCACCAAATTCACAGGCAACTGGCACAACGTGAGGTGTGGGTGTTAGGTCCCGGGCTGCCTCTGGGGAGAGAGCCAGGGACAGGAGCATTGTGCACTCAGTGCTGCCTGGCAGATGGGCAGGATTCATGGCTGGCACAATCAACACTGCGTACTAGCAAGTAAACCCTGCCATTGGCATGAGTCTGTGGAAGCCACAGACGTGGGCTCCCTGGTAGAGATGATCACTGCTGGGCATAGGTATCCGTATCAACAGCACCATGGCTTGTGGTCACTTTGCAGGGCACGTGGCAGTGACATGACGCTGGCCCTCAGAAAATTATTGGTGGGCGCAGTTCCTCCTGTGTAAGCAGCTGCCTCTGCTCCTTCCTGGTCAGGGGACAGGGTGAGCAAAGCACAGATAGTCTAAATAGCAAGATTAGCGTAATCACGAGTGTGACCGTGCAGAAAGCTGCAAACACTCTAATTATGCAGTGACTAATCTGCAGAGTGCAAGACGACGCACCCATCTGGTACAAAGACATCAGCAGAACATCCAACTCCATAGATCTCTGGTCGTGGAGAGAATGGGAGTCTGGGAGCAAGGGACAATGGAAAGCAGCGGGGGAAAACATGCTTGATTTCTGCCTCCAGGATCTCATTGTCAGGAAAAAGACATTGTAGACCTGAGAAGCTTGGGAGCTGTCCCTGCCCAGCTCCATCCCTCTTTTGTCTTGAGGATGAGACTGGAGGCAGAGACTATGTCAGCAGGACCGGGGGAGGAGAGGTTTCATATTGACTCCCATTGCTCTGAAGACATCCTGGACGGTGAGAAGTGGGTTTTCTGTTGGGTGGTAGGTGGACACAGCACCTCAGTGAGTGTATGGCACTTGGGCACCAATTCCCAGGAGCCTCTCTGTGGAAATGAGGTTTATGGGTGGTGTCATTTTCACTGGAGATGCCAGGGCTTCTCTCTCTGCTTGCAGGAGGCCCCAGGTGATTTCAGACTCCAGACCTGGGAGCAGGACGCCCTCTTTCCAGCAGTGTTTGTGCTCCTGGGGGGCAGGAAGAAGCAGAAGCCACAAGCTGGAAATTATGAGCCATTCCAGGGAATTTGTATAGATCTGGGTGCCTGCTGAAATCATCCCTGTTTGGTTCCTTTCCTGCTGTCCTCCTGCATCCAAGTGTTACCCAGCCACATAGATGCTCTCTCTGGCACACAGACACTCTCATTGTTTGCAGGGGAAAGGACACAAGATTAGATGACGAAGAGAACAGGACACTTGTTTTTCTGGAACGGGGCTGTATAAAGGAAAGGAAACCCCGGGAAGGAGTTGAAGTTAAAACTTCCTCCCTGGTTCCCTTTCTTTATATGGAAATGTTTCCTTTGGAGCCAGCTCCAAATCTGAAGCCCAGTAAATTCAGAAAAATTCTCTCTGAGGCCAAATGCCTCTGAAATAGCAAGGGCTTTGTAGACTCTGCTGGGTCTGAGACAGAGCCGCGGGCTGGCTTTCCCTCCTAGCTGAGACACAATCTGCAGCTGGGACTTTCAGCTAGGAGGATGATGGATCCGCTTTGCCTTACCCTTCCTTTCTTGACAAATCCCTGGGGGAGGGGAAATCACAACTGAGCCCTGGACGTAGACCCAGGGTGCTGGACGCTGATGAAAATGCCTGGAGTGGTTCTATGGGTGGTGAAAAAAAGAAATCCTGAAAATGTCCCCACGTTGTTTTCCTCTGCTCGCCATGGATGGAAATGATCCGACCAGCTTTGGTCTCAGTACGGCAGGCTCTAGCTATCGTCAGCCCTGAAATCTGGTATCACCAAACCATAGAAGCAGCCACAACTGAGTAAATACAGAGCTTTGCATTGGTGGAACGTTTTCACCCACCACACGCAAAGTAGTCGACCGAGGTGTGTCAGCACCATCGCCACCAGTTTACAGATGAAGAAACTGAGGCGGGGGTGAATGCACATGAAGCGGAAGACTGAGGTTGGAATAATGCCCAGTTCTCTAGATTCCCAGTTCAGTACCTCAGTCATTGTACCCCCATTAATGTCCCATTTCCTGTTGTGCTAGGAGAGACCAATGGGCCATCTAGTCTCCTATCCTGCAATGACCAATATAGCTCTTGCAACACTGTCCCATGGTAGTGTGCATCACCCAGGTGGTCAGCTTCTGCCCTGACACTCGATGGCCCTAGTGACTGTAGTGGCGAACCCTGTTCTTCGCTCACAGTAAATATCTAATCCTTTCTCTATCAATACGAGTTCTTCCTCTCTCTTGAGACGGAGCCTTTGCTGAAAGATGAAATGATTGCTAAGGAAGATCAGCCAGGTTCAGTCTGCACTGTATCCGCTTTGCGGGGGCTTACATCACCTGCTCCCCCTGCTTCCACTCCCTTATCATTTAATGCAGCATGGAATTCTTACCCTCAGAAATAAATAAATAGCATCAAATCAGGCTTTATAGTCTTCTTGCTGCTGCGGATGGCCATAAAGACAGGAAATGCCGTAGCCAGCAGAGCCTGACATGGTCTGTTTCCTGATTCCTGCCTTGGGGTTCAGATTTATGTTTATAAATGACACTGCTTGCCTGTTGCACAGCTGCAGGAATGCTTGCTGTCTCCTGTGGCTAAGGATGGCGGTGTTAGCTTCATCTGGGAGGGTGGGGGAGAGGTCTGTGCATGTGAGGTTCATATGACTCTGGGCTGGTCCTCAGTACCGGGGGGGGAGGGCGGGGGGATCGACGGCAGATACGCAACTTCAGGTACGTGAATCACGTAGCTGAAGTTTGCGTATCTGCAGCCGACTTACCTGCCGTCCTCACGGCGGTAGCAGTCGGCGGTGCGCTCCCCTGTTGACTCCAGCTTTCGCCTCCCGGCAAGCTGGAGTTCCGGAGTTGATGTGGGTGCCGCAGGCGATCGATTTCTCGCGTATTCACAAGATGCGAGAAATCGATCGCCAAAAGATCGATCGCTACCCGCCGATCTGGCGGGTAGTGAAGACCAACCCGCTGTCTCTGTGTGTGGTTACCTGTGTCCCATGAACAAAACATGAATTGCTTCAGGTTTTCTCCTCAAGGAATACATTTGACAATAATGTTTTTAGCATTTCTATTTCAGCAAAACCTTAAATCTCAGGCCAGCTGGCTAGTGGCCACAGCAGACTGGCTCCTAGCCACTGTATTCTAGCTAATAGTCATACAGAAGGGATGAGCTGTTAGGTGCCCAATATCAGCCTGGCTTCTAGCAGCGTGACAAAGGCTAGCTAATAGACACGAGACAGACGAGGCACAACTGGCTACTGCCCATACTATACAGACTGGCTACCGTGAGGCCCTTAGGGCAGGTGGTCTCATTTACTGTTTGTATAGGCCCTAGCACAACGGCTGATATATTAGATAGATGAGGACACTAAGATAATATTTTGACTGGACCACTTCTGTTGGTGAGAGACAAGCTTCTGAGCCACATGGGGTCTGTCTATACTACACAACTCTTAGTGAGAGGGTTGTGTTGCCACAGCTGTACCATGAAACATCGCCACTGTTTGTCGGGGGAGAAGAGAGCAGCTGTTTGGGGCTGAGGAGTTCCAGCGATTTATAAATAAACAAGCCTCTACAAAAAACATCCACCCTGTGTCTTGGCCTGCTCCAATACCTTGCCAAAATGCCAAGGCTTGCCAGAATGAATGAGGAGGTATGTGTGGCAAGGGAAGTGGGGGGTTAAGGAGAAAGGAACAGAGCTGCATCTTTCATTCCTGTTGTAAAGTGTTGGTCCAGATACGATTGTTGGAAGGCTTCTGGTTCTCGGCGGCCTGTTATTAAGACTGGCAATTAAACAATAATTTAGGACACTGGAAAAGTTCACTGTGAAGGGAAGTAGCAGCAAGTGTGGTCCCTGGGGACAGAGGAAACAACAAGATGTGAAGATCAGCCCCTCATGCTAAGCCCAACCCTCTCTCATGAAGTGAGGTCCTAGCTCTAATTTCTGAGTACCCAGTTACACAGGAGGGGGATTTTTCCTGCTGGTGCAATCCTCAGACGGGAAATCCTCTGTCCTCCAGGAGCTGGGTGCAGCCAGAGCCCCTTATTGGAACTCTCCAGATGTGCAGCTGGGACAGGGATCCCAAACCGCGAGGCTCTGCAGGATGAAAACCCAACCCACAGGGTTTTACAAGCCTGGACCAGCCCCCCTCCCATTCAAAGGATATTTTAAAGATTCTCCCCTGCCTGGCTAATGGTGCTGTCACTAACACTTGGGTAAAGGGAGGGCAACACACTCCCAGCTGAGCAGGGCACCAGTGTACCACACAAGCAGCCAGGCTCCGGGGTGGGGAGTTAAAGCTTCATTGACAATTCCCCATGCACAGGTTGGTCCCCAGAGCTGCGGGGGTCCAGGGAAGTGGCAGGAGTGAGCACCAGTGTATGTAGGGGGGGGGGGGAAGTGAGGGGGTTGTTCCTACAGCTGCTGCCTTTTTCTCTACCGCAGCCCCCTTTGCCCATCCCCTCTGACCCTGGGCTGTCTCTATCTCCAGACCCGCTCCCCATTTCCAGACGTCCCCCTGCCAACACTCTGTGTCAGCCTGTGCCCCAGAACCTCCTCCCCATCACCCTCCTGTGCAATCCCCCACCCCCAATACACCCCCTACCATCCCCCTGTTACCCCCATACACCCTCTGGCACGCCCTCCCCTTCCTGTGTTACCCCAATACACCCCCTGCCACCCCCAATATACCCCCTGCCCTCCCCCTCCCCATGTCACCCCCTGCCCTCCCCCTCCCCGTGTCACCCCAATACACCCCGTCACCCCAGTACGCTCCCTCCCCACCACCCCAATACACCCCCTGCCCTCCCCCTCCCCGTGTCACCCCAATACACCCCATCACTCCACTACACTCCCTCCCCATCACCCCGATACACCCCCTGCCCTCCCCCTCCCCGTGTCACCCCAATACACCCCCTGCCACCCCGATACACCCCGTCACCCCACTACACTCCCTCCCCATCACCCCGATACACCCCCTGCCCTCCCCCTCCCCGTGTCACCCCAATACACCCCCTGCCACCCCGATACACCCCGTCACCCCACTACACTCCCTCCCCATCACCCCGATACACCCCCTGCCCTCCCCCTCCCCGTGTCACCCCAATACACCCCCTGCCACCCCGATACACCCCGTCACCCCACTACACTCCCTCCCCATCACCCCGATACACCCCCTGCCCTCCCCCTCCCCGTGTCACCCCATTACACCCCATCACTCCACTACACTCCCTCCCCATCACCCCGATACACCCCCTGCCCTCCCCCTCCCCGTGTCACCCCAATACACCCCGTCACCCCACTACACTCCCTCCCCATCACCCCAATACACCCCCTGCCCTCCCCCTCCCCGTGTCATCCCAATACACCCTGTCACCCCACTACACTCCCTCCCCATCACCCCAATACACCCCCTGCCCTCCCCCTCCCCGTGTCACCCCAATACACCCCATCACTCCACTACACTCCCTCCCCATCACCCCGATACACCCCCTGCCCTCCCCCTCCCCGTGTCACCCCAATACACCCCCTGCCACCCCGATACACCCCGTCACCCCACTACACTCCCTCCCCATCACCCCGATACACCCCCTGCCCTCCCCCTCCCCGTGTCACCCCAATACACCCCATCACTCCACTACACTCCCTCCCCATCACCCCAATACACCCCCTGCCCTCCCCCTCCCTGTGTCACCCCAATACACCCCGTCACCCCACTACACTCCCTCCCCATCACCCCAATACACCCCCTGCCCTCCCCCTCCCCGTGTCACCCCAATACACCCCGTCACCCCACTACACTCCCTCCCCATCACCCCAATACACCCCCTGCCCTCCCCCTCCCCGTGTCACCCCAATACACCCCGTCACCCCACTACACTCCTTCCCCATCACCCCGATACATCCCCTGCCCTCCCCCTCCCCCAGCCCCGCCCCCCCCTCCCCCAGCCCCGCCCCCCCCTCCCCCGCTCCCAGCCCCGCCCCCGGGGCGGTGGCGGCCGCGGCAGGCCCGGCGGGGTGGGCGGCCCGGCGCTGTCAGTCCCCGGCGCGGCCCCGCCCTGCCCGGCTCAGTCCCGCTCGCCGCGGAGCCCGAGCAGCCGGAGCCAGCGAGACCTGCGGCCGAGGTACCGGGCGGGGCCCGGGGAGCAGTCGGGGGGGCGCTGGGGTTAGTGTGGGATCTATCTATGGGTAGAAGTAGGGGGGAGCAGTCAGGGGGGGGCTATCGGGGGTTGGGGTCAGGGTGGGGTCTATGGGTCGAGCTGGCGGGGGGAGCAGTCAGGGTGGGGGTTGTGGGGGGGGGTCAGGGTGGGGGTTGGGGGATAGGAGGGGCCACACAGGAGTTGGGGGGCATGGCTTGGTTATGGGGCTTCAGGGTGGGATGGTGCCCTCGGAAGCTGGGAGTGGCAGGGCAGTTTGGGGGGGTCCCCGGGGTTGGTGGAGGGGTGGGGGTGACTAGTGGGTGGATTCTAGCGGTGGGGTGGGGGGAACGCCCTTCTCTCCCCCTCCTCTTTTGGAGGGAGGGGCTCCTTGGACCCCTTTGCCTCCCCTTCTCTTGGGAGTCCTCCCCCGCCCCGCTTGGTCTCAGCCCCGCAGCTGATGCGGGGGGGGGGGGGCGGTTAGGAAACACTTCCTGGCCGGTTCTCCCCTCTGGGAGTGTGCTGAGTAACGGGATGGGCGGGGGCCTGGGCTACACGCGGGGAGGGAGGGAGCAGCCAGCCGCCTGCCCCTGATCATCCCCTGCACATGGACAGGAGCTGCGTGCAGGGGTCACTTCTCTCTGAGTGTAGACAGTGGGACTCTGGTGAATCGGCCTAGGAGTGCCGGCTGCCTGGCCTCCTGGGTCACTGTCCGCTGGAGAACGCCTCCCACTAGAGGAAGTTTGTTGGAGCCAAGCTGCCTGAAATGCTGCTGGTTCCCCCATGCACCCCACTATTTGCCTGGGTGCAGGCTCCTCTGCTCATTTCCATGCTGAAGGAGCAGTTTCCCAGTGCTAACCAGCTGCATTTCCCTGTGCTCGGAACAGCAGCTCTGTGCTCCAAAAAACTGCGCCTGGCTTTCGGTGAGGTGGTTTTTAACCATTGCTGTGGGGCTGTGGGGCGGAGGAACAGCTTTGTAGTGCCTTAGGAGGAAGTCAGCATTCCAAAACCATGACTGAGCCGCTCTCTCCAGCCCTGGCAGCCAAGTCTTTTCAGCAGCAGCCAAGCCCCCTAAATCCAGCCTTAGCCTCCAGACAACCCCAGCATAAAACAGGAACCAAGTTGTCGAGTGTGTTTATAGGGAGCAGTCTGTGACTGGAAGGCATGTCGTGTGCTGGGACCTCAAGCTGTTGGAAACTTAACTGGGTCATGGATAAAGGAAAGTGTCACATTTTAAGCAAATCGTGAAAAGTGTTTAAAATTATGTTAAAACGTAGGCGACAAACTATTTAAGGGCTTGAGCTGTGTATTGCCATTTATATTCCACTTTCAGTCACAGTTTACTTTCATTGTACCGTGTCTTCTGGCCTCCAAGCAGCTGTAATTTATGATCCATTTCCCTTCCTTAGCCTTGTGTGGGAGCCTGGGGGCCTTAAACTGGAGTCCTGTGTCTAATAGAAGCTATTTGCTTAGAGAGGTTGTATCTCAATGGAAAATGCAGAGTTACATGACCCACACTCAACAGGTTATCAGAAGTTTGTGTGAACAAAATGTACATTGTAATCTTGTTTGTGTTTGTGATAATTAGAGCTATGAAATGTAAGGAATGTATTAGACAAATATTGATTGCCCCAGGCAATAGCCGCACAATGCATCAGGTAAAAACAGTTCCTGAGACTGACATGTTATTAGCTTCCAACAATATACCACACTTACTCCGGAAGATAAATGTTGGCAGAATCCCTTGTATTAATAAATGTGTAATAAGAAACCTATGCTGCCTTAGAGTGAAGATTGACTACTAGATAGCTTAAAGGGGGGTGGGGAGAGAGGGAGGGAGGGTGTCTCTAGATTCTAAGGTGTGGTGGGTTGTAAGAATGTATGATGTAAGATGCACTTCAAGTGACTCCTCTCCTTTTAAACGGAGACAGGTGGCAATGAAATCAGATGGCTTTGGATGTTGAGCCTTTGTTTCCCTATTTTGAAAATAAATTTTGTGGAACAGTAAACACCCAAAAGTAGAGCCACAGTCCTCTGAATTCAGAGTCAGAGAGGTAGCCCTGTTAGTCTGGAATAGCAGAGGTAACAAAGAGTCCTGTGGCACCTTAAAGACTAACTAAAGTATTGGAGCATAAACTTTTGTGGGCTAATACCCACTTAGTCGGATGCAAGCCTGAATTCAGAGGTGATTTGCTGCAATAACTTCCTAAGGAAATCTTGCAGCATTTCTCAGAACCTGGAATAATCCTCACGCCCTGCAGCCCAGCTTCCCTCCCCAGCACACTTGTTATAGATAAATCCTTGTGTGAATGCCAAGTGTACAATGGCAGCAGGAATCTGATGCACCACTGTGCAGAGCACGGGGGAGACACAGCAGGAAAGGGGGTATATAAAACCAAATTCTGTGCTTTCTAAAAGGTCATGCATCCAATGAAATCAGGCTCGCCAGGTAGCTGATTCCTGGATGCTGCTGAGCATTAATTTTCTTGCAAGGTGCTCTCCAGCTGTCATTTGTATAACGAAGAGTCTTGTATGGATTTATTTAAGAAGAGGTTTGTCAATTACAATAGATGAAAGACTGTGAGGTTATTGCCTTTGGGGAAAGGCTACCATCTGCACTCATTCCTTTCTTGGAGGAGGGGACAAAGACTCAAAAAATGGAAGAAAGAAGGCTGTCTTGAGTGATCCTTATCGAGTGCTCTTTGGTTGCCACACACCCCTTTAGCTCTAAAAGTTTTACAGCCCCAGTTCTATTAAAATAAGATCCTGAACTCAAAGCAGTCTGACTGGTTTAGCCACTATAAGAAAGTTAGCTTTTGCACTTTAGTGTTGACACATCAAAAATCAAAAGTTGGGAACTACAATTCTGAAGAGTGTTGAGCTCAGCATTAGGTAAAGGAGATGTTGAATGCCTGTTGCCACATGGCTTCATTACTGAGCTGAGACATAATTTTAACCCAAAGAGCCTTTTTAAAAAGTTTCAGATTATATTATACATTTATGTTTAGCTATCCAAAACAACATGAAAATATAAACCAAGAACTTCACATGTACCATTATTACAAAACAAACAAACAACCAGAGTGATTAGAGTTGAACACTGTTGATGAGTAAAGCACTGTGCTCAGATTTGATGAACTGGTTCCAACTCTTTCTGCCTTCTTTCATCTAGCTGCGGTGAGAAGTAGGCTATGCTGTCCCACAGCATACAGGGATACACGTTTCAAGCACTATTAGAACTGAAAGAATCTGTAAAATCCAAACTACCTCTCACCATTTATGCTGTTTGCTTTTTCATTTTTCTGAGCTTTGACAATGAAAAGAGGTGTCAGTTTCACTTCTGTTTATGGTTGGTTTCTAGACAGTTTCACTTTCTCCTTTGCACCATGCTGCAAACATTGCAAAGGAAATGTTTACATTCAAGCTCTCTTTAATTACACTTAAATATTTAATGAACCTGTTTCTGGCATGAGGATTTGTAAGATCTTTAAATTTAAATGTAAATGTTGAGGTTAACCCCTTTTAAGATACAGTTCAGTTCATTCTAATAAAATCCTGTACGGGGGCCAGGGAGAGCATGGAAGAGCAGCATAGAGGAGTTCACTGGTCATAAAGAGAGGGTAACTCCCTCTGTCTGACACCCAGCAACCCCCCAAGGAAAGTACTCTAAACTGATAGGATTAGATAAAGGAATACAAACAAGTGCTTCTGGGGAAGGTGTGGCAGCAGTGTAGGTTATGTGGGAGTTGGATTGTTCATTCCTGAGGTTCAAGCTTGTAGTCACAGGTCTAATTGTGTTAATGGTGAGTAATGATTATTTGTAGGTTTGGGGCCTTTGCTTTATGTATAGTACACAGAATGCGCTGCTGACAAACTTTATGTCCGTGAAATTGTGATCCATTGCTTTGCCAAAACATCTCTCTTGGATCAGATATTTGAAAGCTGGGATCATTCCAGAAACTGTGAAGGCAAAAAATAGTCTCTGGTTTCCAGTGTGTGTCACTCACTAGCGGTGTTGTCGTCTTCTCTTTGGAGCCAGTTTCAGAACTTTTTCCGCAGATGCTTTATGAGAATTTTCATACCTGCGGCGTTAGAGTACAGTGTGATATCCTGGCTTTTCTAAGTTGGATAGCTCAGTGAACATTGTTCCTCCCAATGAGGTGCTTTTTAAGTTTGGTTGTGGAAATTTGTTTTTCTTTTGACAGCCCTAACTGGTCAGAAACCATTCTGCTTCCTCTTTGTTGAGGGTTTTATTTCATCTTGTGAAACAAGTAAGGTGACAGACAGCAAATATGAAAAATTGGGGCAGAGGTGGTGGGTAATAGGAGCCTATACAGTAAACCCTCGATTTAACGGACCTCGATTTAACGGACTTCGGATGCAACGGACAAAATTTCTAAGCAAGTCTGATGCATCCGAAATCCATTTGTCGGGGGCTGGCTTCTGGCTCCCGGCTGCCGCCCGGGTCCAGGCAGCGGGCGGGCTGGCTGCCGGCTCCTGCCCGGGTCCCGCCAGCGGGCAGGCTGGCTGACTGCTCCCGGCTGCCGCCCAAGTCCTGGCAGCGGGCAGGCTGCGGAGCTGCCGCCCCGGCCCTGTGGCGGGCGGGCTGCTGCTCCGACAGCTCGTTGGTTTTTTTTATTATTAAATAATGGACTTTCTGATTTAACCCCCTCGCCCGAACACCCCCTCGCCCGAATTAGTCCGTTAAATCGAGGTTTTACTGTATAAGGAAAAAAAACTAATAATCAGGACTGTCCCTATAAAATCAGGACATCTGGTCACCCTAGCAAACAAGCAGTTCTAAGGGATAATTTCTTTGGGCTTGTTCCTGGGTGTGTACCTTTGCTTTTGCTGTCCTGTTTGAACAAATACTTTGAGTCCTCCCCACCCACCAAACTGAGTTGTCCTGTCTCTTTCTTGATGATTTCTGTCATTCCCATGAAGCATGTGCTTTCTGGTTCCAATGATGTGGTGTGTGTTTCTGATATTTCAGAGTGATCAGTTTTGATTGGGGAGCCTGAGAAGAAGAGTTTCTTCATTTAAATTTCTTGGTGAGTTTCTCAAACAGCTCTTGCTCATTTCTACTTGTCTGTTTCGGATTCAGAGGTTGGCAGTTTGGGCATTGACTTTGTGGCTGTCTGTTGCAAACTCACGTTAGTCCAGTTATGAGTTAATCACACCCCTGGTAACTCCTGTCCTCTGTACTGCGGGGCTGTCCTTCCGTGCACTTAGACTTGTGTGCTTTTGGGGTATACAGCATTGATCCCCTGCGCGCACACAACCATGCTTAGATGTGGAGTCAGGTTGTCCTTGGCTGTGCTGGTGTAAGGCATTTCCTTGTGCTCCCTTCTAGTGTTTGATTCTGTTTTCTACCAATGTTTAAATGTTATGATCTTGCTTAGTCCGTGCCTGTATTACAAGTTGCATTGATTTAAAGGTGGAGAGGGGGAACGCTTTAGTTTTTTTAAACTATTTAGTTAAAGGCCTGGGTGGATACCCACATTGATTTAAAACAGGTTTATATTGACTTGACTTAATTTGGTAATGAATTAATTTAAACTGCTCCAAACAAGCTAAGTAAATTGACTTAACCTAGTGCATTGTATAATGTAGTCAAGGCCTAAGGAGGCGTATGCTTTAATCTGTACAAAAATGTTCTCTTCTATTTCTGCATAGTAGTAGCTAGAGGTGGGGACAGGTGAAAATGTTTTCTACAAGGTAATCAACAGTGCTAAGAGCCTCACCAGACCGTCTTCACTAGACTTTTATAGGGAATCTCTGGCCCTCCCTAGTTGTCTCTCTCCTATCCCAGCATCTCTTGTCTCCACCAGCTAAGGTACAGCTAAAAGGAGCTGGTTCTTTCTCTTTTTTGGAGGCGGGAGGCGGACAATGAGTGAATAGTTACTGACCCAAATTACCAGAAGGGAACAATAAAAGCAGCACCTTGTCTGGCATGTAAGTTTTGCCTGGTCTTGTTCCTTAAATCTACTGACAAGAACAAGGGTTTTATTGCTGTTAGTCCTACAGAGCTGCCCCTGCTGTAGCAGAATAAACTAAATGTTATTCAGCCTCTTACATAGCTACCATCAAAAGCCTGACTCCAGGATCCTCCTCCTTGGAGACGACACACGCACAAACCAGGAGAAACGATAGCTTGGTTTTCGGAGACTGGGTTCATATTGCCAACAGTCTCATCAGCTGAGCAAAGAATGCTTCTGTAGGACCGGGCCATACAGAGCCGGATTTCGCTGTCTCAGTCAGTGACCACCCTTAGCAGAATCAAACATTTGGCTTGCGTCTGTACCGTTGCTTTTGGCGTCTCTCTAGCTTAGTCAGTGATTTTGATATAAGCAGTTCAATCCTGTGTCTGGGTATTTACTCTCTAGTAGTCACTGTGGTATTAGCCTCAGGTTTTTCTGTTACCGGATTTGCGGAGTTTGCATCTGTTTTGTCAAGAAAGCTGCAAGAAGTGATAGATTTTAACCCTCTCAACGTGCACCAGTCCCTGCTTTTCTGGACTCTTTGCAATGGCCAAGAGCTCTTCAGGGCTGCCTGTTCAAGTGAAAAGGATGTTGGGACATGTCAGTCCAGTGTGTGTGCTGACTCTTTGGCCCAGATGTACTTTGGAGGCATCCCTGAAACGAACACCGCAGATCTATAGTGGGAAACTCACCCAGACTCTGGTGACTTCTTTTTTGGAACAGTGAAGAAAAATGTGTGAATTTAGTTTTTTAAATTTAAAAACCCTCCCTAAAGCTCAGTGGTGTTAGCCAGCCCGGCAAGATAGTGAAAGGGGGAAGTAAATTGGTCCGGGATCCATTCGCAATCCATGCTCATCTCCTGGAGAAAAGTCAGTTCCTTGCAGGGCAGAAGATTCTGCTTTTTTTCCTTGAAGGGTCAACACCTTTCTCTACCATTCTCTCCAGCTCCCAGAGTGGCAACTGGATGAAAGATGTATTCTTGTACTGAAGAAATTACCCATTTCCCATCTGAAGGAATTTCAATCCTGAGTCATTAAACCCAATGGGGGCTTTGTATTATAATAGCTATGACAGGATTTTTGCTATTTTTTGCAGTGATTACTTCCCTTTGTTGTAGCTGCTTGGAGCACAACCCTTCAGAACAAACATAATGTAGGATCTAGGAAAGACATTTCAAAAGCCTTCGTAGACATTTCTGACTACTCTCCTCTTTTTGCGGGAGGGGAGGTATCTTCACAACCAAGACTTTCTTAAACCTGGCATCCTTTCTTCAGTAGCTCAGTCCTCTTTGCTTAAATTCCCAGTTGGGAAAGGAGAAGGAGGGAGGGATAATTTGTGAAATGTTGAAATAGATTAACTATTTGATAAGGCTAGAATCTCCTTGTCTTTCTTACTCCCCTCTAGTGTTCATGGGAGTTGAATCTGAGATGACTGAGACCCCTGTAAAGAACACTCTGAAATCGCTAGTCACCACTTGAAGCCTCTTCAAGGAGTCTGCTTTTCATAAAAAGCTGAATACCCACCTTCACACTTCTTAATTTAAGGGATGTCAGGTTTGACACACAAAATCTGCTAGTGACTCCTTAAAGCACTGACTGTAGAGACTTTCCATGTCTGATGTTGATGCCCTTTAATCATTCAGATTCTCTACTGGCAACTTTAAACTAACCGCCTGAAATTTTCTCCAATATTTCCTCTGTGAACTCCTTGTGGTCTAGGGACTGTTATCTCAAACACAAAGCCTTTTGCATTATGCATCTGGTACTCCCCAGGAAGGACATTGTAGTCTTGAGTGACACAAACACTGCCTGGAAAGATAAGCTAATCTCCTTATGAAAAGAATGCAGGCTGGTATTTTATGAATGTTGATGGCAGATCCTAAGGGATGTGTGTCTGTGACTTTAAAGTAAGCCTCCAAAAATAAGTTGGAAAAGAAGATGAATGCACTCAGGGTAAAGCTAAAGAAATATTGGATGGCAAAAGAAATGTTATTGTAGGTGTCTTCATTTGAATTATGCACTTGGGGAGACCTAAAGAGATGTAGCCTTTGCACAAGTGAATATCTCAAACTTATTTCACCAGAAACATTTAATCAGATGTTCATCATGTCTGCCTGTTGGAGTTAAAATAGATTCTAAGCTTTTGACTTATTACAATCAAAATTAGAGGGATATCGGTTGGTGGCTTTACACGAGTCATAGATGAAGATGCATAGAGAGTAAACGTTGAGTTAGTGTCTGGCAATGGTCAGTGCCATCTTGCAATTGTATGCTTGTATGATGATGTTGTTATAAAGAGGTGCAGGAGGAAATGGACCCATGACATATATTTCTTCTAATGGAATTGTAATGCTGGGCGGCATCTCTATCTGGCTGTTCCCAAGTTCTCTGACGGTAGCTTGCATTTAGTACCTTGGAATCTCTGCTGGAAGGACTATTTTTGGCTGCTACCCTTCCTTGTGAATACACGAATCAGAGAGGTAGCCGTGTTAGTCTGGAATTGCAGAAGTTACAAAGAGTCCTGTGGCACCTTAAAGACTAAAATATTGAAGCATAAGGTTTCGTGGGTTAATACCCGCTTTGTCGGATGCATGGAGCGGAAGTATCCAGGGGCAGGTATAAATAGGTAGGTAACACAGTAACACAGTATTGTGTTGTGTAATTTATGGCCAGCCTGTAAAGTGCAAGGCAACAATCTGAGAGCTCTTGGTTATTCTGCAATGAGCCTGGCCACTTCTAAATAAGTCTGGTTAGGATGCTGTCTTATTTTCAGCAGCATTAATGCTTAGCCAGGGGAGTACAGAGGTGGAGGGAAGAAGGGGATGGAGTTGTATCATGGCTAGAGATAAGCAAAAAATTGATGGGAGGTTTTTTATTCTTGTTTAGTCTGAAC
Organism: Sternotherus odoratus; assembly: GCA_032164245.1. NCBI lineage: Eukaryota > Metazoa > Chordata > Testudines > Kinosternidae > Sternotherus > Sternotherus odoratus. The sequence continues at coordinate 13,264,304 of JAVMKO010000022.1, read as the reverse complement.
TGAATTTTTCAGGTTTTTCTTGCTAAAATGAAAAAAAAACCCAGGTCAAATGCAACATTTTGAATGTTAATTTCAAAACAACATTTTCTAAACAAAATGTCTAATTGAAATGTTTTGAAAATTCTGAATCTTTTAAAGGTGTTTTGTTTTTGTGTTTTGGCCAAAACTATTTATTGAACTCAACCTGATCATAAATAGTTTTGGTGCCCCAAATAAATAGATTATTTGCCTAAAAGCCTTTTGCCCTGCTCTAATCGTGGCTAGTCTTGCTCTTCCATGTTAGGTGCACGTTGCCAGCTGAGCTTGCTTGCTTTTAGTGACTATTTAGATGCTAATCTTTAAACTGTATTGTTAAATTTATTAACCTTAATTTGGGATATTGCAGATTATGTATCGGATGTACTTTGACGTTTTAAACCAAACTGTGTACTTTTGGATAATTTAAGCATTCTACCTAAAAGTACAGAAACCCTTTAACCTGTGTACTAGGTAGTTTTAACATCTAAGAACATAACACTGTCTTGTGATGTGCAGGAGGTCAGACAAGATTTGGTTGTCTCTTCTAACTCCTGATACTTCTCTACATCCCGTGTGTGTTTAAAGGGGATTAACGTAATGCTTAATGCGTTTAGGAGCTTCAGGCCCTTTGAGGAGAGGCAATAATGTGCAAAGGATTGTTTTCAATACAATTGCAGGGATTGTACTAACAATTGTTGACAAAAGGTATTGGGCAACTTGGGTTAAGGTCAGTCGAGTAAAATCTTAGTGAGTTGTGTAAAACTGGCTTCGTCCCAAAAAGTTAACCAGTAAGTACTGCAGTTTTAATTAATTAATTAGAACATAAGAACATAAGAACGGCCATACTGGGTCAGACCAAAGGTCCATCTAGCCCAGTATCCTGTCTACCGACAGTGGCCAATGCCAGGTGCCCCGGAGTGAGTGAACCTAACAGGTATGATCGAGCGATCTCTCTCCTGCCATCCATCACCCCCCTCTGACAGACAGAGGCTAGGGACACCATTCATTACCCAAACTAAACTTCTGTTTTAATATTACTGTACTGTGTTGCTTTTAATTGGATTTGAATTCATTTTAAGACCTGAGTTTCTCCTGGGTTAGGGCTGTCAGGTTTTGTTAAACTGAGTCCTTCATTCTAATCCTACCCATTTGGTAAATCCCAGGTTAGCTTTTATTACTAGCCCTACTGCAATAACCGGCAGTATGTGTGAAACTCACACTCTGTGTGTTGTGCTAGGACTGCAGAGCCTGCTGAGCCGTTAAGTTCCTGGGCTACCACAAGACTTGACCTCGATAAAAAGTCTCCACACTCCCCTTCACGCCAGAAATGTTTGTAGACAGTGTTCAGTGCCCTGTTCAGAGGCTATAAAAGCTGGACCACTGCCCCTGATTTATAGAGGTGGCTTGTAAAGCGAATGCAGGGCCCCGCCGCCTTTCTGAGCCGGGCAGCTTTGGGAAAGCCTTTGGGATGGGATCTTTCCCAGACGCTTTGTAGCAGGAGCTAGAGCAGAACTAAATATGCAGATAAGAAGCACCCTCTTCAGCTTGCTTTTGAAATGCAAGTCAGCCTCTGAATTTCATTTCTCAATCCTTCGCTTCCAGCTAGTTATGATGCAGCCTTAATCGTATTTTGCTCTTTTATTTCCTTTAATGTAAGAGCTGAATGCGCGTGTAATCATCCTGGGAGCAGACTGGGTTCCCTTACGGTAGCTTTTCATTCTCATAACCCTCACATACGAATGTGTTGTTTAAATAAAACACTTGTTACCAAGCAGGACTTCTGACTGCATTTGTGGTTTAGTGAGCTCATCTGGGAAAGTGAATCCTTCCTAGGTGAAATTCCTGGGTTAGTGCAACCTGGAATTTTCATGTGCGTGTAAACTATTAAATACCTTCCTGTTCTTCTTGCTCAAGGAAAGGATGGTCTGAAATGAGCGAGAACATTAACTAACTGCAGCAGCTGTCTGACTTCTGTTCGCTGGATAGACTAAAAACAGCTGGACAAACCTGACTTCACTTCCTGCTTGTCCTGCAATCAGTTTTCTCTCTGGTCAGATGTAGATTATGATTTTTTCTAATTGACACTGATGAAGGGCTTGTGTAGACACCTTGCTGTGAGTTCTAGAATTTGCAGGGCCTAATGGCCTGTTGATCCCGAGGACCAGTTGAGACCACTAGCATAGACCCACTGCACTGATGTTATATGAAGCTTGCACAAAGTCCTTTTTGCACCACTGTAGCTATGCCAAAGCAAGAATCCGCAGTATGGAGAGCCAGCCACTCTGCCCATCCTGCTGTGTCATTGTCACAAAATTGCCTGAGATGAAGCAGCTTTATGGGGAGGGAAGGCGATTTCCATCCGTGATGGAACTGATGCCTGTGGAAGTGAGTGAGAGCACAAACCAGCGCTTTCCTTTCACCGCTGAAACCTACAGCGCAAAAACTGTGCAAGTGTAGACATAGCCTTAGACAGGCGAGTGAAATATCATTACTGTTTCTTCCCACGTCATGGCGAAAGTCGGGGAAACCTTCATTTGCACCTATGTGGGTAAATTTTTGTGAACATTGTGCCAGGCTGGCTTAAATTATTCCTGTGAGTTGAAGAAATCTCAGTTTTCCCATCAACTGGGCCATGAACCCGCATAAGGACAAATCCATGTGCCTCTGTCCACATCATACACTGTACTCCTCTTCTGTGTTTACTTCCAGGAGACTGATACAGGCTGAGCGCAGCCTGGGAGCCAGGAACTTCAATATAGCTTTAGGTAAACTACTCTCAGTTCCTGTAAAATGAGTCTAAGAGACACGTTCTTGTACTGCTAGAACTATTTCTGTAGTTATACCAGTGTGAGCCCATGGTGTGGGTATAGTTATACTGCTATGAAAGTGCCTTGTATTGTTTACTATCCATTGTAACAGGCTGCTTAAAGGGACTGCTGTGTGTTGCTTCACCAAAGCAGGGAAAACTCATTGTTAAAAAGGAAAAATGGCTTGCCATCTACACCGCTGAGCATGGTGCAAAAATATGGAAGCGCCTCTTTAAATGGGACTGTCCTTGAGAAACCTCACGGTCTCTTACAATTAAAATGTGCGGGAAATAGTCTGCCTTCACTCTGCCCTGCAGAACCCGTCTTTGGGAGAGGAGGAAGGAAAAGAGCCACATGCACAGGGCAGGTGTGAGTTGGTGCAGTAGAAACGCTGATAGAAATCTCAGGGATGATTAATTGTCTCCAAAAGGGACTTTGATATTTTGAAAAATTGTCGTATTACCTTGCAGGGAAAAAATCAAATGAAGCTGTGAAGGTGGCGTGCCTGGCTTTATAGAAAAAACCGAATCCCCGGCTCCTGCCGGAAAGCGTGTGGCTATTGTGCTTACACAATTTGTGTAGGTTAATCCGTTGGGGGCAGCCTTATCTTGGCAGGTATGCAGCAAGTCAATGTTTGTCTTCAGGCTACAGTGCTCCGAACGGGCTGGTGCTGCTTTGGCTCTGTAGAACACCTCTCCCTACCCCGTGAGTGAATTGTAATTAATAAGGGATTAGCCAGTGAGCTATCACTGCAGCCCTGCCCCGAAGCCGTCTATGGACACCGGGAATTCGATATGTTCTGCAGATTATAAAAGAATGGGTCAGACTCTTAGGATCAGAGGCCTGTAAATCGGAGATGGAAAAGGATTGTTAGGTCATAAGTACGTTTTCCAGCCAAGGCATGTTTGTTCCCTCCAGTATTTATTCTCTATTGTTTTGTTCAACCTAGTTTGAAGCTATCTAATTCTTGTTTCACAGAAGGCATTTTGTGACTCAGTTATAATTTCTTTCAAAAAACCCCTGTCCCTTTTTAAAGTTCAGGCTGAAAGTCGAATCATTGCTTTATCGAGGGATTTCAATGCTCTTTGGCAGGACTGCCTCCTCTCCATCCCAGGGCTAATGCCAACAGTGATTGTGTGGCAAAGGGGTAACATGATGCCAGATGTGTTCTGAGCGGGCACTTACACGCACAGGCCTCTGCTTCCTCTTGTCCGAACACATTTGCACATTGATCTGAAGGGCTGACAAATACGTGTGCAACAGGCTCAGAAATACAGTCTCTGCTCTGAAGAACACACCGAAGGGAGGTGGAACTTGGAGGGGACAGAGTTGTGTGTTTCATTTGTGGGTCGGGTCGTGAAAGCAGCCCAGAGGGATTTGAATAAGAGGGGAGTGGCTTGGTCTAATGGGTTTGTAAGGCCTTTTCCAGGCACCAAGAAGCACAAGATGACAGAAAGAGCCAGAGAAGGAAATTAGATTGGGAGCGCAGTTTACATCCTCGTCTGGACAAGGCCCCAGAGATACTCAGGCATGATGATAGCACAGTAACGTGTCTAAAAAGTCTTTAAAACGGGCTGGATTGGCTGAGCTAAAGTGTAGGTTCTTCACTAGCATTGCAGCTGTTGTCCACAAATGGCCGGAGAGCAGTCCTGTGTAAGTAATGCTCCCTTTCCCACTGCGGGTTCTACATCCTGTGGATATGGTGCAGGAAACACACACACAGCAAATGAGGCAGGGTGTCCGCTGAACGCTCGGCTCTAGGAGCTCATTAGACCTCTACATGTGTGTGTCTATCCGGAGAGACTCAGCTAATTCTGGGACTATCCGCTGTTTTGTGTGTGAATTAACTTCTTGAATGCCTCTCGTCCTCACCCTCCAGCAGGTCGTACAGCTGATTGGTGGCCATTCCTCAAGTGCAAATTCTTATTCATGGTGCGTCTTGAGTTACTACATCATGGTACTGCAGGCTTATTTTGTGGGAAGTGAAATAATTACTGCTCAGTCAGGATGAGGCTGTGATGTGGTGACATTTATGTGATTAGCTAATCACACATTTATTTGGAAAGACAGCCCTTCATGTGTTCCAAGTGAGTTTTTAGTGGGAGGTGAGAAACACAATCTCCTAGGGTAAGGCAATTAATTACCTTAATCATTACTTTTGTGTTTTTCATTGGTCGAGGGGGGAAGAGAATAATTTGCTCATTACATTAAAATGGATTTGGCGTATTAAACCCTTTCTGCCACTGTGCAACAGAGAATGGGCGTTTTGTGTGACAAGTTCTCATGGATGCAAAAAGATGCAAAACAGACGGGTTCTCTGACTGATAGTAACTTGACATGATGTGCAGATGCCACAATAGGAGTGGAACATACTGTTTCTACTCACGTCAGACCCACTGGGTAGGTAACACGGCCACAGGTCAAACCTCACCCTTCGATTTTGAAGACAATGTAGCAGCACTTTTGTAATGCTGTGCCGGAGACACCCCCATCTGTGCAGTTAGTCTCCTTCCCTGAGAGGTGATAGCTAGGTCAACAGATAAATTCTCCCATTGATTTACACCCGGGGGGAGCATGGTCAGTGTAACTACATGTAAGAGAGTTCACACCGCTGAGAGATGCCCATCTAAGTTCTCGATGTAAACCAGCCCTTAGGTCTGCGACACTGAGCTCTTTAGCACGGGGACCTGGTCTTTTAATACAGTGGCCCAGCATGGGGCCTGATCTTGAGTGGTATCTCCAGACCGAGTGAGGCACAGGAATGTGCTTGGGATACTTCTGAGTAGCAAGGGTCTTCAGACTTCCCGGGTTATTGGGTGGATGCAAACCTTATGTAAATCCTTATGTAAACGTGAAGTTCGGTGGGAAGAACGGAACGTGGAGCTGGGGATGGGTGTTCATTGTCACTATACAAAACCAGATACGGGTGTGCAAAATTTAACCACAGACTGGGACACCGGGGCAGCTGGTGGAAATAGATGGCCTGGTGCAGTTTTGCATTTCAAGGCAAACAGCGGTCATGCTGATGGGCTCTACAGATTGGAGCCTCCTCTCCCTTGGGACTCTGGGAGGGGTTGCCTGGCCCTTGTAGCCAATGCGAGGGTTGCTGTCGAGGCAGGGAGCAGTCACCTCCCAGGGACGTGGCGCCGTATTTCCCTTCAGAGTGAAGTGCCGGGGCAAAGTAACCTCTGTTACGTGCCATCGGGGAGACGGGATTTCTTGCAGTGCACCCTCCTCCCCCAGACCTGCCCCAGCACTGACGTCTGGCCTTGCTGTGGAGCCCACGTCACGGTGCGGCAGTTCAATGCCCATGGCCACTTGGCCCGTAAGAGGGCAGCACAAAATGAGCAATGTACGCGGTACCATTGGCCTTCCTGTGGCTCACCCGCGGCCTCGCTCTCCTCCCTGCAGCAATGGCAGCGATCAGGAAGAAGCTGGTGATTGTGGGAGATGGTGCCTGCGGGAAGACCTGCCTGCTGATCGTGTTCAGCAAAGACCAGTTCCCTGAGGTCTACGTGCCGACGGTCTTTGAGAACTACATCGCGGACATAGAAGTGGATGGAAAGCAGGTAACTTTCCTGGGGGGGTCTCAGGCCATCGGCCTTTGTCTAGCGCCGGTGTGGCCAAGCCATGGACAATCTGCCCGAGGGACCTGCTGTGTGCTCGGTGGGTCTGCTCCCGTCCCCTCGGGAATGTTTTCCCGGTGCGCTCTTCCCCTCCGTCCCCCTGCTGCCCACTGGGCCGTCTGTCCAACAATTAAACTCCTCTTCCTGCCCTGGTGCTTTGGCCACGGCAGCCTGGCTCCTCAAGCCCTGTGCCGGGCTCTGCTGTGGAGACTCTTCGAGGGCTCGGCTATCCACCGTTTTTCTCCAGTACCTCCGAGAGGCGGAAAGGCCTTTCAGCACTGGAGGAAGAGAGCAGCGAAGGCCGACAGGCTGCTTCCAGCAATGCCCAGCAGGCAGTGGGAAGCTCAGCAGCGTGTGCCCGTCCCTTTCAGGGATTGCTGGAGCCCCTGAACTGTAAGCGGAGGACTCGGTGACATGCTCTCTGATTAGGAGACTCCTCTGAAGGAGATCACGCTCCACACCTGCCCTAAGCCAGACCCCCGGAGCTCCCCAGGCAGGCTGGCTCCGGAGACGCATTGCTTCCTTTGGAGGCGACTTGGCTTTCCACGCTGTTTTGCAGCTGGTAGTAAAGCACAGTGGGGTTCTTGGAGGTATTGCTGTACAGCAGCCCCATAAAACACCCTGCATAGCTGGACTGTCGATTACTGGGTCCAGGCACGTGGGTTAGGGAAGGGGCATTGCCTGGGCACCTTGAAATCGACCAGAATTAACAAAGCAACTTCATTGTTTTAACCGAGAAAAGTGGGTTGCTTTCCTGCCGAGAGAATTGCCATCATTCCAGCAAGAGGCACTTTGGGGAGGCAGGCGTGTGTGTGGGGGTGTGTGATCTGTTATGCCGCTGACTTCTTTAAATCTCTCCTACTCTAGGTGGAATTGGCCCTTTGGGACACAGCGGGGCAGGAAGACTATGACAGGCTGCGGCCCCTCAGCTACCCAGACACGGACGTGATCCTCATGTGCTTTTCCATCGACAGCCCAGACAGTTTAGGTAGGATCTCTGGGGCCAGGGTAACAAACGAGGGGTTTAGGAACTAGCGTGATGCACTTGGTAGGTGGATGGACCTTGTGCTGCTGGCCTTCTGCACAGGGGCGAAGTTCCCACCAAACAGGACTATAAACATGTTCTTCCAAAGCCAAAGAGAGCAGTGTGTCTGAGCTAGCACTAGTCGCTTCCAGGTCTCGATTTCAGCCTCCATCGCCAAAGGGCATATCATGCACTCTCTGTCCTGCTCTGGGCATCAGCAAAAACCTATCCTGCTCCTATATATAGTGCGTCTGCGTACACTGCCAGAAAGAGCCCAGAAGATGGGGCCTGCAGTCTACCCAGAACGCCCACCAGCCCGCACTAGGTGAGGAGTGTGAAACCTGAAGTGCAGAGAGCTTGTGGCGCTGCTGCTCCCTTCTCAGGCCCTCCTTGCCCAACAACTCCCTGGCTTTCAGCAGAATTGTAGTGTCTTTTCACAGCCCACAAAAATGTAGAGCCAGCACTGTTTTGCCAGCGAACCAGAACTCCGCTGCTAAATCTAGTATCCCGTCGGGTTGTCTTGACATTGTAAAGCTCTAGTGTGAACCCGCGAGAGCGAGGAGAGCGGAAGAGGATCTCTCCCTCCGTAGCAGTGATCTCCTGTGCTGAGGAGGACACAATCCAGCTCCTCTCCCACCTGCTGCATATGCCATGTATAATTCACATGCTGGCCATGTCCTCGTTAAAGCGGGAATGTCGAGGGGAGTTCTGACCCCCATGCCTGGCTGCCTGGGGCTCTCCCTGACCCTGGATATTTCAAAGCAGGTGATCTACTTTCCTTTGACACTCTTTCATAGTAAAGAAAAAGAAACTGTTGTGTTTGCGTCCGTCGCGGCTAGGGCCTTGTGTGCACTCCTGTGCAGCGCCTGGGGCCGCTGCACCATTGCTGAATGGGGCCCCTTCAAGAGCGCAGAGAAGGCCCAAATCTTCATGTTGCCCTCTCAGCGAGTGGCCGTGCTGGGCAGGCGGCAGGGTTAGGCAGAGGCTTTGAGAGCAGAGTTCTGAGGATGGTCCCAGAGTGCTCTCTGCTTGGTACAGGCTCATCCGCTGCTTGCGGGGGGCTGGTAGCGGGACTCTCTGGACCGAGGAGGAATTTGCTGCCTCGGTGTCATTGGCAAGAGAAGTCCCCTGCTCATGAGTGAACAATTGTCTGTCACAGCTGTGATTACAGCTCTTCCGAAAACCACCCCATTTGGCCTGCAGGTCCGTGCGTGATCGTACCACATCCTGCTTGAGTGCCCTTCAGTACGGCCCGTCAGGGAGACAGGGACTACAGTGCTCCTTTGCACAAGGAAACGGTGCTTCCTTGCAAGCGATACTGTCCCTCTGGAATCAACACACTTGGCAATCAGACCTCGGGGTGTGTGTGTTCCCTCCCCCCAGCTCCTTGCCCCGTTCTCGCTCTTTGAAGGCCCTTCTGTTTGCAGTGTTTGTAGGGGTGTCCTCCGCAGTGGTGCTGGGGTTTGGGTGGAGATTTTCCTCCACCCTTTTCTCGGTGGTGTGAGCAGTGTCCGTGTGAGGTGTGCTGGGGTAGAGGACCCAGCGGTCAGGGCGTGCAATTCGGCTCTCCCTGTATCTCTGTCCTATGCAGCTCAGCAGTGCACAATTTCTTCAGGAAAGAAGCTAACCCATCTGCCTCTTAACATCAGGGGAACATGGTAGGGAGGCAGCCGAGGTAGCCTGGCCTGCGAGGGGGATGCTGGGTATTAAGAAGCCCGGTCCGCTCAGCGCAGCATCCTGACCTGTGCTTGGATTCCCCAGAGAACATTCCTGAGAAGTGGACTCCGGAAGTGAAACACTTCTGCCCTAACGTTCCCATCATCCTGGTGGGGAACAAGAAGGACCTGCGGAACGATGAGCACACCCGGCGGGAGCTAGCGAAGATGAAGCAGGTAAGGGGGTTGCGTCCCCTCTAGCGGCTATGCCGGCGGCCCCTAAGGAACGTTCCAGCACATCTGTGCAGCCACCTGTGCTCTTCCTGCTGTCCAGCCGCAGTGCATCGGGGCTCAGGCGTGTTCTGAGGGGATACCTCTTGCACAGTGCCTGGAGCCTCTCATGCATTCAGGGGCAGAGGGTGGTCGCCCATGGAGCGCAGCTTTCTCTGCACAAGGCCGTGGGGATCCCTGCTACACAGTACCAGGGCAGTCCATTGGCTCAGCCCAGACGGACCTGCTGATCCCTTTTCCCTCCGCACAATTATTCCCGCAGACGCTTACTGGCTGCTGCTGTCTCCTGCCAATGTTCCAGCAGAATCCCAGTCGGAGAGCTGCAGGATACTAAAGCATTTCCAGAAACAGCCAGAGCTTCCCTTCCAAAGAGGGAGGCCCTCGGATAGGTTGTATCAGTACTAGAGCCTCCCTGGCTGCATGTCTGGCCTGCTTCACTCCGCGTTCTAATGGCTTCTTTTCGAATGACTCTTAGGAGCCGGTGAAGCCGGAGGAGGGGAGGGACATGGCTAACCGAATCAGCGCCTTCGGGTACCTCGAGTGCTCTGCCAAGACGAAGGACGGCGTGCGGGAAGTCTTCGAGATGGCCACCCGCGCCGGCTTACAAGTCAGGAAAAACAAGAAGCGTAAAGGCTGCCCGCTCCTGTAGAGTGGCAATGCCCGTGAAGAATGTGACTGCCATCTGTACTGTGTCCTTTCCTGCACCCCCACACGGGGGTGAACGGGGTACAGGATGGGAAGAGCGCTGGTAGGTCTAGGGAATATGTGGCCCAAAACCCACTACCTGAAGCACACCCGGGGAGGTGGCTAGTGGTGCTTCTCTGTGCCACGTGTGGACTGTCCCCCTAAGCCAGTCCTGGGCTCTGAAGGGCCAAATGTCTTTGGACCATCTTTGGCAGACACTTCTGTTTTGTATACACCATACAGTGCATTCGAGTAGCTCTCGGTGTTGTACTTCAGTCCCATTTTATACTAATCCCTCGTCCCGTGACTGACTGACGCTCTGTACAGATTCTCTGCAGTATTTAATCTCTACCTTCATACAGTTCGATTAGACCAAAATAAGAACGCCCTGACAGTCTGTTCCAATCCTTGCCTGGGAGGGGGGGGGGGTCCTGTCCTGGATTCCTGGTTGTGTTTTCCTGAACTCTTCCTTTGTCTCCAAGCCAAGATGTTCAGCTGCTCCTGCTCCAAGGGGTTTTGGAGTCTCCCTCTGGTTAAGGTGTACAGCTCCCCCCCCCCCCCCCCCCAAGCATTTGGTCCACAGATTGACCTGGGCAGTCTCTGTTCTGTCTGGACTCAGAGCTTTGTCCTGTTCCACCAGTGATGTGCAAGAAGCTGTGCTCTGCCACTGTCAGAAATGCCCTTTGCTAGGCTTTCACCCTGGACGTGCACTGCGGTCCTGTCTTATCCTCTTTCAATAAAGTTAAGGCCTTGTAAAATAACCATTGCCTGGGTCCTTTGCTTACACACTGATGTTTGCCTGGACTTTTGACCCCACCTGTAAATTAAAATGCAGAGTTGGGAGAGTAAATGCAAATTGGCATTTTAATAACCATGACGCATCACTTGTGCACAGGGCTGGTGTGAGGATTACACATCCCCTGCCGGCGCATGGGGTTGAGCTAACAGCTGAGCTGCTGTGGGGAGGTGAGTTCCAGAAAGGAAATGTCATGAGTGGTTTGGTCAGAGTCCTTCTGTAAACACTGCTCCAAGCTGGGCCCTAGGCAATGGGGTGACTCAACTTTCTTCCCTAAGCACAGTGTGTGTCTGTCCTGCACAGCTAACAGGTTATCGTCTGCAAAACCTCATGCTGCTTCTCTACTGGGAACTTCCCTCACTACGCCGGGGGTTTCACCCAGTGCTCACATGACAGGGAAATTGAAATCTCTTCCCTTTTCTGCATTGGAACAAATAAAACCCTTTGGAACTTCCTACAAAACCAACCCCGACCCCTGGACTGATTAAAGCACTTGGCTAAAGTCAAAACAGTTCATGATTCTGACTGGTTCAAAGCGTGATTGTAAAAACCCGAGCGGTTCTGATGTGACGTCAGTCGGGACACTTGGGCACTTTCTAAATAAAACCTCACCAGCAGCTGCATTCCCGCAGGCAGGTTTGTTTGGGAAATAGCATTTTCTTACTGAAAACTGGGGCAAGTTCTGTACATGCACTAGAAACGCTGGCCAGGCCCAGCTCCGTGAGGGGAGCCTAGGGACATGACCTAGGGACATAACTGCTGCTCTCAACATAAAGGTCCCATGAGCCAAACCCTCTTGCCAGGAAGGGTCTCCCCACCCTGCTGCACGGGAGCTGGAGAGCAGCGCTGCCCGGTCTGCAGTCAATCACAGCACAGGGCCGTGGGGCTAGCTGCCAGTGGGAGGACCCCCAGGGGTGCGGGGTGATATGGGCCATGCTGAAGTCCCTGCTGTTGGTACCCTGCTAGCCCAGCTATAGCTACACATGCTGCGGTTACACCCGATTGCTGCATACTCCGGCCCTTCCCCGGGTGCCTTCTCCTGGCACTGGCCAAATGGAGCCAGCCCGAGAGTGACACTGAGGTGGAGGGCGGCTGAGCCTGGCTGCGTGCTTCGCCTTTCACAAGTGAAATGACGTCTCAGTGCTGTGACCAGCCCGTCACTACACACCCCTGCCTCTTCCCCTTAGTGCCACTTCTTAATGCCTCCGTCCTACCCCCCATCCTCAGCGGGAGACAGAGGCGCCGGCGTTCCCGCAGAGGCCCAGATGCAGTCAACCAGCCGGGGAATCCCTGACCAGCCTCCCTGCTCTCCGTGCCAACAGCGCCAGCCGATGGCTCTACACGTTCGGCTGAGAGCCAGGGCCTGGGCTAGAGCAAAGCCAGGTGATGCCCCGGAGCCCAGCCCCGTTTGAGGAAAACACCCCCCCCTCCCCCAGCCTCTTTAGAGACTCCTGTGTGGCTCCAGGAAGGGGAACTTGCCTCTTCCCCAGCTTCATATTATCCCTCCCCTGTAAACAATGCCCAGTGCTGCCCCCTGCCTTGGAACAGCTTTCTGCTCCATCTGCCAATCCAGCTCCCCTGTCCTCTGAGAACCGTGCCCAGCCGCCCGGGGCCAGCCGCGGCATACAGACACGCACCCCCGTGTTCTCCCGTCACCCTTTATTGTGGAGCACCAGTCAACAGCTCGCCTGCAGGGCGGGGCACGGGGCCGCCTGGCCAGGGAGCTACAGCCCCACTGGTCCCCACGTGCTAACCAGCAGCATCCCAGCAACACCGGAGCAGCTCCTGGAAACAGCGCCAGCTCGGAGGAGAGGGGCCGGCTGGCCGGTAGCTGGCAATTTTATTGCCATGATTGGATTTTCAAGAGCAGGTTTCCAGGGGGGTGGGTGGGGCGTGCTATGCTCCAAGGTGGAGGCGCTGGCCCCCTCGCAGCCTCATGGGGGGGTGGGGGGGCGGGGGGGCTGGGTTTCACCCTGCTGCGTCCAAGAGTTTACAGAACCAGCCCCCGGCAGCGAGCGAGGTGCCGAGGGACCAGTCCAAGGGTGAGGGGCCCCGCTGGTGCTGACGTTGCAGTAGGACAAGTTGCGGGCGATGCCTCAGTGCTCGTGTCTCCAGGCTGGCTCCCCTTGCTGCTGGACATGGCTCTCCTGGAGGTGGTTCCCTGCAGAGAGATGCCGGCCGGCTGTGAGGGGTGAGGGAGTGGAGCAGCGCCCAGGCAGGCTGGGGTGGGCAGCACCTGTGTAGGGCACAGGATGGGGAGAGCAGAGCCCCCCTCAGCTCCCCCCCTTTCTCGGGAAGGAGGGCAGGGCTGGTGGCAGGAGCCTGCAGTTCCTTAGAGACTCCCCACAAAGATGCGCAGCAGGGGCATGGACGCTCACCCAAAGCTGCCCACAAGGGGGCGCCAGGGCCAGGCTAAAGAGGGATTCTGGGAAGACAACGCCTGGCCACCTTGGAAAGTGGCTGAGTCCCACCCAACTCGCGGCTATCTGCTTTGTGTAAACATACAACTGTGCCCCCCCCCAGCCCCGGCCCCCCCCCCCCCCACTGGGCCTGTCAGTAGGACACCAGCAGAGAGAATGGTTGAGACATGTCATGCTACTGGACCCAAAACGCGGGCGCAGGCCGGCCACAGAGCTGGGGAGGGGGGGCCCCGTCGGACCCAGGTGGGGTGCAAGCTTGTGCTGCTCTCACCTGCTGCTTGTGGGCTCAGGCGAAGGGAGCTGAGCTCCTCCACGAGGGTGTCCTCATCCGCGCTCTCGTCTGGGTACGGGCACCCCGTGTACCCCCCCTTCTCCACACAGTACCTGAGAAACCTGCAGGCACAACCAAAGGTGCCCCTTAGCACTGGGCATGACCCACCTCCTCAGCACAGGGCAGGGCGCTCCTCGGCACGGGGCCTGCCGGGCAGCTTACGGACCGCTGAGAAACGCTAGTGGCACCATCAACCCGCTGCTGAGAGCACCGGGGCCAGCGCAGGCCGGCTCACCGCCGTGCAGAATGAAGGGCCTGACCGGCCTTTGGCTGCAGGCGGCGACCGCTGCAATTCTGGGCTCAGCTGCATCTGTTATTTCCACAGGCAGGATTGTTCCCAAGTTTTGCAGCCACCTCTGGGGTGCAGCACTGCAGCGACTGAGCCGTGCAGGGCAATGCTACCCAGTCTGTCCTGACGACAGGGGCAGGAGGGTGATGCCTTGGCTGGGATTTCACCAGGGCTCCCATCCCTCGCTGACAGAAAGTACCCTGGGGCCATTAATGCCCACACGTGGCCAGGGCTTGGAACAGGGTTAAAACATCTCATTCACAAGATGGTCCTACCCCCCCCCCCCCCCCGCATGCTGCCGGGTCACTGGCTCCGTCCTGATCCCCGGGGGGAGGGGGGGGGTTGTCCCCTCCAGATCTACCAACCGATCTTCCCAGCCCACTGCAGACCCTACTCTCTGCCGCCCAAAGCCCCTGGCATGGTACAGCGGGTGCCTGGCTGAGCCCTGTGAACGGGGTGTTACATTGCAGGCCAGAGGAGGACTCCGGGGGACGGGGGAGCCCACGGGGCCCCGGGAAGAGGCAGAGGACAGGGAAGGGCAGGAAAGCGGAGGCTGCCGGAGGTAACTTACGTGTTCCAGTGCGGATCCCTGCTGAGCACGGCCGGGTTGCCCACGACGATCAACAGAGCTTTGGCTCTAGTGATGGCCACGTTGAACCGCTAAACAGAGAGAGCAGGATGAGGGCCCCGGCCCCACAGGGAACGCTGGGTCCTGAGACAGGCCTGGCCCCAGGGCAGTCATGGGCTTTGCTTCCCGCTTGGCCAGATGCCTGCACACACCCATGTTGGGGGCAGAAGGACTCACCGCATGGGCCCAGACAGGAAGGGGTTAAGGGGCGGTCCTTTCCACAGGTGTGGGGGATCAGGCTGATGAGGCTCAGGTGGGAGGCAGCTTTGGAGCCAGTGGCTCTGAGCAGCTGCAGGGTTTGCCCTGCCTGGGCTAGGTACGGCCTGTGTGCTCCCTGCTCTGCTGGACCCCTGCAGCTGCCCCAAGGTGAGTAGGGGACCCTGGTGGGCAGGGAGATTCCTGGCTCCCCAGTGGAGTCAGCTGGTTTGCCTGCGTGGGAGGCCAGGCCTGTGGGACTGATCTGAATGCGGGGTGCTAGGTGAGCCGGCCCCCCAGGGCTTTGGACGCAGGGTGGGGGTTTCTACATCTGGCACCGTCGCCCCCAACAGCCCCTAGGGACCGGGCCTCACTGCAAGCGTGGCCTCACTTGCCCCCTGGAGCAAGGGCAGTGGGTCTCTCCCTGGGGCTGTCCCCAGGCCGGGCTGTGCACTGGGGGAAGGGTTGTGTGACTGGGGCCTTGGTGGGTGCTTTGGTTTGCTACCTGAAGTCCTGCACTGGTCACTAGCGGAGCCTGGAAGGGGACTCTAGTCCTGGCCCTGCTCTGACCACTAGCCCATGCTTCCTGTCCAGGGCTGCAAAGCAGCTCACAGCTTGTTTTACACCATGAATCCGCCATGGCCTGTGAAACCGGGGGGAGCGGGTGGGCAGTGAGAGATTTGGGGGGCGGATGGCTGGCAGCTCTGCACCCCGGCTGAGAGCTCACGACTGCCCTCAGGGCTCCAGGCTCCTCCAGGCCTGGCTGGGCAGCGGGGCGGGCGCCTACCTTGGGGTTCTTGAGGAAGCCCAGTTTGAACTGTTCGTCCATGCTGAGGTACTCTGCACAGCTGCGCACGGTGGAGATGAGGAGCACGCGCCGCTCCTGGCCCTGGAACTCCTCCACTGAGCCCACCTAGCGGGGAGCAGAGATCTCAGCCCTGCCAGCGGCCCCCGGAGCCATGCACAGCCAGCGGTGCAGGGACCCCATGGGGCAGAGCGTCCCCCAACCCCCCCCTGCTGTTCGGACTCTGGGGAGCTGGACGGAGCCCGTCTCGCTCTGGCTGCAGGGCTCAGAGGAGAGGCAGGGCCCCTTTCCCCCCGGGGGGCACTGTGGTCCCCTCCGCACTCTGCCCTCCAAGCCCAAGGGCCTGGTGTCTCCCAGCGGAGAGCTGCCCAGCACCAAGCGAGTCCCACGGCTGGGCTGGGACAGGCTGGTGTCAGGCTGGGTGTGGCTCTTGGCATAGCTGCCGGCCCACAGTCCTCACTGCAGCTGTGGCCGGGGCGGGTGGGGGGAGACTCACCTTCAGCTCCTTGATGTCCGGGAGATCCTTCAGGTCTTGCTCCTTTTTGGTGATGGCGAGTCTGATCTTCTCCACCTGGGGAAGAGGTGAGGGAGGAGGGGGTGTGACTCCCGCTGCCCTCTGGGGCCCCCAGCCCCTGGCCAGAGACTCCCCCCTGGGGTTCCCCAGCCCCAGGGGACTCCCCACACGGGGCACTCGGCCGAGAGTGGGGCGTGTTGGGGGGCAGCAGGGAGACGGCGTGGGGGGGCTGAGGAGCCTGGGACGGGTCACCTGTTTCCTGTAGGGGGCGATGATCCCGATCTCCTTGGGGGAGAGCCTGGCGCGGCCCCGCTTGCCCTGACACTGCAGCAGTTTCTTGAGGTAGCCGACCAGGGCTTCCACCTCCAGCGTGTTGAAGAACGAGGGGCTGTTCCCCTCCCGCTGGTCCTCCCCGGAGACGCCGTGGAAGATGATGGGGAAGCCCTGGAGGGAGAGCGCCGGGGTCAGGGCTGCAGCGGGGCGCTTGGCGCTGCCCCGCTCGGGATGGGGGGCTAGGCTGGGGGGCCTGCTCCCCGCCCCACCCTCACCTGCGTGGGCAGCTCCTCCCAGGTGCAGTAGGAATAGCTGATGAGGCGGTCGGCGCACTCCTGCAGCTCCCCGTCGTAGAACAGCTGGTTGGGGATCTCGAGGAGGGCGGCGTGGGACCTGGGGGAGGAGCAGCGACAGCATCTCCGGGGGTGCTCGGCTGCTCCCCAGACCCACCTTGCTTCCCTGAGGCCCCCTCCCACCTCACCAGCAACAGGAGGGACCCCAGCGACCTCTGCCCTGGGCACAGAGAACCCAGGAATCCGGGTTGCTCCGCCCAACGCCTCTTGCCCTGGGGTGGCTCTTAAATGAGCCCCACGCCAGGCAGGTGGGTATCGGGGAGACGCGAGCACCCAAGCCCAGCCTTTGCCGCCGGAAGCCCAGCTCCACCCGCCGCAGCGTCCGTCCCAGCGGGGCGCAAACAGCACCTGTAGTTCCGCAGTAACTTGGTGACGAACTGCGGGTTGTAGCTCTCGGCTCCCTTTTGGTACAGGGAGTTGTGCAGCATGAGCCTCTCCAGCAGCGAGACCTCTGCAAGAGAGAGTGATGGGCCCGTTACCAGCACTCCCCCCTCCTCCCCCGGCGCCCCCTACCAGCAGCCCCACGGGGTCAGCCGGGCCTGGGCCTCTCTGAGCAGCCGCTCCAGTGGCTCTCCTGGGGGGGCTTTCCCCCGCCTATCCCGGAGCGAGCTCTCCCTGCTCGCCAGAGGCGCCCGGGGTCACTATGGTGCCATGACGGTGGCTGTGCAAAGCCCAGACGAGGGGGGCAGCTCAGCTGGTCTCCGAACTCCCCGCTCTCCACCCGGTGCCCTCGCCCTCTTCCACTCACCTAACCCGTGTTCGATGGCCAGCGGGGACCTCAGGATCGGGCCCAGCTGCTTGGGATCTCCTGCCAGCACCAGCTGCCCCCCCTTGGCGTGGGTCTCCCGGTCCATCGCTGTCAGAACTCCTGGGGCAGAGAGACGGCTGAGGGGGCTGGGTGGGTGGCGGATCCCTGCCCGGGCAGGTCGCTGACCGATCCCCGCAAAGCAAGGAGCCGCCGAAGGGCCCCATCACAGCGGTATCTGCTCTGAACAGCAGAGGGGGACGGGGGCTCCCCCCGAGTGCAGAGAAGGGGAATCCGCCACCAGGAGCAAGCGCTGGCCAGCCCCGGGCGCTGGCCCTGTGTCTGAGGCCCTGGGCATGTGAGGTGACGCTTGGGGGTGCAGTGGGCTCGTCCCCAGACCCCGACTCACCCGCGACGGCAACCAGGCACTCCGGCTCCGCCGCGTGGCCGCACTCGTCGATGAAGACATGGGAGAAATGGCCGTCGGGGAAGCGGGCCGTTACCAGCCTGCCGGGGAGAGGGAGAGGCCGTGAAGAAGCCTGTACAGTGCTGGCTCCCTGCCCTGCCACCTGCATAGCCAGCCGGCTTCCCCCGCCCATGCTGCTGGCCCCCTCCTGAGCACGGCAGGGGCATCCACGGCCAGGCAGGGGGAGGACTCCTCCCCCAGAGCCTGAGGGGATGGCCTCTCCTCTTTTACAAACGGAGACACCAGAAAGTGCCCAATACTTCCAGTGGGATGAGGTGCCCCCCTCCGGTCAGCCCCCACCCACATCTCCCTGTTACGCCCCTTCCCCCAGTAAACCCTGCCCAGAGAAGTCCCTCCTCTTCCCCCATCACAGCCGGGTGCTTCCCCAGCACAGTCACATTCATCAGGAGTGATTCGAGCCCCCCCCCCCCCCCCCCCGCGGGGTTTGCACCCGGTCCCTCCTACCGTCCTGCTGTCACCAGGGTGGTGACGATGACCCGGTAGCGCTGCAGCGTCTCCTTCCTCGGGAACACCTGGCACTGCCTGGCATCGTCCCAGTTACAACAGGGCTGCCAACACCGAGAGCAATTAGACCAGGCTGGGATCGGAGCTGAGTTTCCCTTGGGGAAGTTGGGGGCAGACGCCTCTCCCTCCCTAAAGCCCCAAGACAGCCGGCAACGGCGTGTGCGTCTGGGCTGGTGACCCGAGGGTCCTTCGGGGAGGGCAGGGACCCCTGTCTCCCTTGCCGCCCGGGGGGGTGAGTACAGCCGCTGGAACACGGAAGTCCCTTCCCACAAGGACGTGACAGTTTAAAAACAACAACACTTTTGTCCTAAATTGGCATTTTTCAGCTTGAGAGGGGCTGCCTGGGACGCAGTCGTCAATTTCACACTCTGCCTGTCTGCCCCAAGGGAAGCCGCCAGGAGCCCCCAGGCAGCCCGTCCTATTTTCCCCAACGCAAAACTGATTTCCACCCCCCGCTTCAATTTTCCCATGATACACGTGACGTGGGCTAAAGGGCACCTGCCCTCGTAAAATCCCTCGGGACAGGAACCCCCCCCCCCCAGCTCTACGGGCCATGTCTCCTGCAGTGCCGGGGGGGCACACGGACCTTGATCTCCTCCGGCACCTGGCGATAGTCCCTGCTGCTGGCGTTGAGCCTGTAGATGCTGCCCTTATCCAGGTGTTTCATCAGGCGCTGGCAGAGCAGGTCGGAGGCGCTGTTGGAGGGTGCACAGGCCAAGACGTGGGCGTCCTTGATGCAGGTGATCACCTGAGCGGGAGAGGAAGAGCGTAGGAGGCCAGGCCCCGGCGCCAGTGCGTGGCCCCTCTGGCAATTGGACCAGGTGACTGTTCTGCACTGGGAAGTCCAGGGACCCCCTCACCTGTTTGATGGCCTCCACCATGGTGACGGTCTTGCCAGTCCCCGGCGGCCCGAAGATGATGTACGGTGCCGGCCTGGCCACCCCCGTCACGATCTGCTGCACGGCGTCGTACTGCTCCTGGTTGGTCTCCAGGCTCCGGTCAAACAGGCTGAGGGGAAAGGGAGCCGGGCAGGTGCCGTGTGACCACCCCGCTCCCCCGCCAGCCAGCCCCCTGGGAGTGGCTCTCCTCTGAGCCAGGCACTCACCGGAGCCGGCCTCCCTCGTGGAGGAGGGACTCGCCGTGCGAGAAGGATGGGAAGAGGACGTCGCCCAGGTTCCTCGCCTTGGCCAGCTCCACGGCCCGGTGCTGCACCCGCAGCGGCAGCCGGTTGAAGGTAAAGGTCACGTCGAACTTCTGGTTCTCCACGAAGCTCTCCAGCAGGCTGGGAAAGAGCGAACGGGGCTGGACAGAGCGCGGGGCACCCCTCCCCAGGCACCATCCTGCCCAGCCCCACTCGTCCCCCTACTCCGTGTGGTTCCCATCTCACCCACGCTACGCCTGGCCCCCCCGCACAGCACCTCCCGCTCTGCTGCCCGGCCCCCAGGCAGTCGCCTGTCCGCGCTGGCAGCAGGGGCTGCTTGGCTTGCAGCGGGCAGCTGCCGGGAACCTGGCCTGAGCCCCTCCAGTCTTGTTCCACGCAGACCCCCCGGTGCCACCAGCTTTCCCCGGGCGGGACTCACCTGGGGGAGAAGCCCAGCTTGACCCTCTCCAGCTCCACGGCGTGGACGTAGCCCTTGTACTGCACATGCTGGGGCAGGGAGCGCTGCTCGCTCGGCGTGACGAACAGGTGATCGCCCTTCAGCACGGACGGGCGGTTCTCTGCCACGCCGGGGACCTGGGGACAGAGCAGGGGGGACGCTCAGGGGAGAAGGACCTGGGCACCCCTGGTAGCCAAGCACCCCGCGCGCCCCTCCCTCCCGGCAGGCAGCCCAGACGTGGAGGGAGGGGGTATGTTGCAGGGACACAGCCAGCCATCCGGCCTTGGCTCTCACCTCCAGGATGAGCAGCCTCCTGTCCCTAGTGTCCTTCACCATGGGGGCATCCTGCAGGTCGTAGCGCCGGATGTCCACCTCCATCTGGATCTCCTCCAGGTGTAGCAGCAGCTGGAACTTCTCCTGGTAGTTCTCAAACCGCAGCTCGGCCGCCAGGGACGTCCTGGGGGGGCCGGGGGTTATCCTGAGCGCGCCGGGCACTGGGGGCCGGGCTAGCCGGCACCGGAGACGAGGCAGCAAGCGCCGGGTGCCCTGCAGCGTGGCTGGGCCGCGGAGGGAAGGGGTGGAGCCACCAGTGGCCAGGGAAGGCTGTGGTGCGTCCCTGTAGCTTCGTGTCTGGGAGGAGGAGCTCCTGCCAGGCCCCCGCACCAGGAACCACTGGGACACTGAGCTTGCTCCTGCTGTCTGGGCAGCTGAGTTATGGGGGGCTTCTGGCTAAGGGGGGCTGGGCCCCATGGCTGCCCGGGGGAAGGCGCTCTTCCTTGGGCGGCCAATGAGGCCACCCGTGCAGTGTCCCTCCCTCCTCCAGCCCCACACGTACTCACCGCAGCCTGCTGCGATCGGCGCTGACCCTGTTCTTCAGGTCCTTGGGGTAGCTGTACAAGCCCAGCGGGATCAGCTGTTCAAGCTCGGGGGTCTGGGAGCTGGGCAGGAGACGCAGGATGAACTCCTCCGCCTGCCCAGCACGGAGGCTCAGCACGCAGGGGCTGGGGTCTGCTGCCACCCCACACGCACAGAAGATGGAGAGGTGGCTGGGTCCGCCCCTTCTAGTGCCCTGACTGCTCCCTTCTGGGACTCCTGCCCATGACTGTCCCCCAGGACCGCGCCCCCTATCTAAGCCTCCCTGCTCCTTGTGCCCTAACTGCCCCTCTGGCCGGGGCCGCCATGGCCCCCCGTGGGTGGACTTGCACACCCCGGAGATGTGCACACCCCAGTTTGCCGATCACCAATCTATACCCCTGATGAAGACACTGAACCCAGAACCGATCCCTGCGGGACGCCCCCCGTCATCCCTTCCAGCATGACCGGGAACCACTGAGAACTGCTCTCTGGGGATGGTTTTCCAACCAGTTTTGTACCCGTGCTGGGTGTCCGTTTTGCACCCTGTGGTGCAGGGCGTCAGCTGCCCGGCCCAACTCTCCCCCTCGTACCTGTTGGGAGGGACGCCATCCTCCGTGATGACCATAACCGTCTTCCTCAGGTTGGCCTGGAAAGGCCTGTATGGTGCCGTGGGCCCCAGCTCCTCAGCCAGCCGGCTGTTGGCTACGGCCGACACGAAGCGCCCAATGCTGAAGGGCCCGTCCTGCTCCGTGGAGAACTCGAAGAGCATGGTGACGGGGCAGTAAGCGTAGTGCTGAGTCAGGCACCGCACCTCGACCGAGTACGAGCTCTCTGCAGTCAAAGGGGACGTGTGAACGGGGAGTGCCCCCTTCCGGGGTCCCCACATGCTTCCCTTGCCCCCCAGGGGTCTTGGGCTTTTCACCCCACGGCAACGTTCTGCAAAGTCTCTGGCGCTAACTCAGACGCCCAGGAAGGTCCACCCTCGCTCACATAGCCAGATGCCTTGGCAACAGTCCCTGCAGTGCTTGCTTCCCCAAAGCTGTGTGCACCAGAAGGGGGAGCCAGGATGGTGCAGAGAAAGGGGTACATAGGGCAGACCACACACTGCCCACTATTGTGATGCAGCCACCTCTGGGCTTCAATGCAGCAGCTGTTTCGCGGTCGCACAGCTTTGCTGAAGGGTCGGTGTGGGACCAGATGCAAAGAACCCGGCTCCTGGGGGAAGCTGGCTCCTCTTACCTGGCTGCAGCACCAGGGGCTGCTGTCTGGTCACTTCGCTCTCGTCGTGGAAGGTGATCTCGCGCCGCTTCCGAAGTGCCCTGTACCCTAGCAGTGTCACTGCTGCCGGGCCGTTGTTCTGAACCCAAATGCTGGCAGTTGCGGACTCGTTGGGCGTGACGGAGAAGCGGATGCGCCCGTTCCCCCGGTCATGCTCGGAGAGAATCTCCACCCCGTGTTTCCCGCCGATGAACTCCGCTCTGAGGGCAGAGGGTGCGGGTTGGACGTGTGCGTAGAGTCCCGGCTCTGCGGGCCGGGGAGCCACTTCCCCCTTGTTACACCAGAGACTCTGGGCAGGGGTCCCAACCCTCTGGGGCTCTGGGGCTGGGCCAATGTTGTTGATTTCAGAGACCCCCACAGCAGGTCAAGTGCT
This sequence comes from Sternotherus odoratus, assembly GCA_032164245.1. Lineage (NCBI taxonomy): Eukaryota > Metazoa > Chordata > Testudines > Kinosternidae > Sternotherus > Sternotherus odoratus. Next base: position 13,241,755 of record JAVMKO010000022.1, on the reverse strand, counting down.
GGCGGAGCAGCCCCTCCTTGTTCAACCCTCCTGTTTCCTCCCTGCTTCCCCAGGGAGGGGAGCCAGGAATAGCCTGGGAGCTGCCAGTGTTTAGCCTGCTCTGGACTGCCCCTGCCCGGGGGCTTGTCGTCCCCTTGGCCTACTACAGCGAGGGGGGCTCCAGGCTACGCCTGGCTGGGCTTTGGTACCTCTCCCGGGCGCGTCCTCGGTGGGGAGGCTGATCAGCGCCCGCCTGCTGACTGTCCGGGGGGGGCTCCTCTGGCCTGGGGGTCCAGTACTGATCTGTAAACGTCCGTTTCTTTTTCACCTGGCGAAGGAGAGCAATTGTCCGTAGGTGGGAGCAGGCAGGGGCGCGAGGGCTTCCAGCGTACTCCGGGGCAGGGAGCAGAGGGACTCACAAAGCCCGCTGAGCCAGGACTGGGCTGGAGCGCATCCCCCCCATCCATCCTCCCCCCAGACCAGCTGATGGCAGCAGGCTCAGGGGCTCGCACACCCGGATTCAACAGGCAGCCAGGCCCGGCTGAGGGTGGGACGAAGTAGGGGACCACAGGCTGAGCCGGGATAGTGTGTCTGGGACCCCCCTTCCCGGCTGTGAGAGCTGTAGGTGCAGCCCTGGAGCCTGGCCGGCCGGGACCAACCCTGCCCAGAGCGAGGGAGGAGACACTGGCCCCACGGTTCCCCGAGGGCGCAGGGAGGTTGGGAACAGACCGTGGCAGCCGGGCACTCGTCTGCCGGGGCCGCGGGGGCAGCACCTACCTTGCAGAAACGCACGAAGTCTCCCCGCACCTCGGCCCTGCCGCTCTGGCCCAGGGTGAACAGGACGGAGGAGAAGTTGGGTGTCCTGGTCTCATTCCTGCTGAAATGACAGAGTGGGAGAGTCAGTGACTGGGGGACCCTGGGCGCGTCTCCAGGGAGTGACTGAGTGGGCAGGATGCAGAGGAAGGGAAATGTCAGTGTATGGGGGGAGAGGGGCATTCCCCCTGCTCCTCGGTGCCCCTGCCACCCCGGGAGCAGGGGAGGGGTGGGTGGGGCGTCTTTTCATCGTCTCCAGTCAAATCCCGTTCCACCACCTGCCACGCCGGCCACTCGCCCGGAGCCACAGGGCACTGCTCGAATGCAGCATGGGCACCCCTAGCTCTGCCATCTTCCCTGGGGGGCGACCATCCCCAGCAATTGCAATCACGGGGCCGGGGGGGAGGAGTAACTTTAAATCCAGGCCTTCCCCCCTCCCACTCCCCAGCACGAGTCTAGCCTGGGAGCAGGGCTGGGTTATTTCCCATGCAGCGACGGGCGCCATGGCGGGGGCAGACTGAGCGTTAGCCTGGCTGGAGGTTAGAGCCTGCGGGCTCTCCCCCGGCAAGGACACCGATTCCCTGTGCCCATGGGGGGTTGCCTTCATTCCCAGCCCAGGCCTCGCACCAGTTAGCCCCAGGACCCAGTCCTAGATCCAAGGCCAGATGGGCCTGGGGTGAGCATCTGTTCTGGCCCCCGTAGGACACCGGCCAAAGACTGGCTCTGGCAATGAGCCCATCTCTCAGGAACACCTCCCCCCTGTGCCCAGGTGCCCGGGATGGGGAGTCGGGGGGGTATTTGATTTGTGGGTGTGTCTATTTAGCTGCCTTCTGCCCCTATGGCCCCAGCAATGATTAACCGGGCCCGGCTCGGGCCAGGGCCCCACTGGGTGGTGCTGGCAGGGGAAGGCTCTTGGGCAGGCCTGCGAAAGGGAAGGCTGGCGGGTTGACCTCCCCGGTGCCCATGGCTGGAGCCAGCAGCACTCTGGCCTGGGATCTCTTTCCCCCAGGCCGCAGGGAGCCCAGCTCCAGCCAGGACGGAGGCGCTGACCTCTTGGGCCGGCCTTAGCCAGGGACTTGGCTGCACCCATCAGCCGGAGGAGAGGGGCTGCCCCGCACTGATCCCAACATCCAGGTGAGTTTCCCTCCTGCTCGGGGGTGCCCCAGACTCTCCTCTCCCGCCCCCCTGGCCTGGCAGGAATCCCCGGGGGCCAGGCGCGGGGACAGGGGCTGCGCTCTGCCGTGGGGCGCTCGCCCCCTTCCCCCGGGGCTGCCTCTTACCTGGTCCTGAACTCCTGGTTGTAGAGGGTCCTCAGCGCCTCCCGGCTGCTCTCCGCTTCTCGGCCGGTGTCTTTCAGGAGCTGCACAAACTGCTCCCCAAACGCCCGCCGCTCCCGAAAGGTGAACTTGGGCATCGCCCCCGGCTCCGCTGCTCGCCCCCAGCCCGGTCGGGTCCTGTCCTGCTCCGCCGCGCCTGGCCAGTGCCTGGGAAACCGGCAAAGTCTAGAGGAGGGAGCGGATCGTCCTCTCCGCCGGCAGAAACGAAAGTGAAAGAGGCTGGAGCCAGGCCCTGCCCGGGCTGGGACGGGGGTGGGGGGGTGGGAAGAGCCTGGCCCGGGAGCCAGCCCCAGGTGCAAAGGGTGGGGAGGTCTCTGGAGCAGAGGGAGGGGAAAGGCCCAGCCCTGGGGCCAAGGCGAGAGCGGGCGCTTGGCAGGGCTGAGCCCAGGCCGGGGCAAAGTTCTGGGTGGAAGCGCTGAATCCAAATCATTCCCGCCCCCCTTCTCCTGAGAGCTCCTCTGCACCAGCCCCGCCGGGCTGTCCCCGCAGGATCACCCCGCTCCGGTGCCCCGGTCACCCCTTGGCGCTCAGGCTGCCTCGGGCAGAGGCTGGTTTCCGAAGGGCTTGGTTGGGTTCCCCAGGTTGCTGTTTATTTTGGAAAAGGCAGGTCACAGCAATGGGCCTGGGAGCAGCGGGGGAGGCGTTTGGGATGGGCCTGGCTGCGTGGGGGAGTTGATGCCACAGTCTTTGGCAGCCCCCCAAGAAAGACCACCCCCACCCCCAATGAGCTTTCCCCTTGTTGTTGAGGGCTCTGCTGTGCGGGGGTGTGTGGATGGATTGTCCACCAAGGCCTTCGTCCGGGAGCGTTAGGCTCTTTTAGCTCCGCAGGGCTGATTAGCAAGACACTGGGCCTAGACTGGGTATTCTGTGGAAGACAGGGCAGAGGGCAGGGCTGACGTGCTCACGGCTGCCGGAGTTGCTAGGGGAATGTGCGGCCCTGCTCGGTACTAGAGGAATCTCCTGCGTGCTGAAGGCTTCATGCCTGTGAATATTGCACTGGGCAGTCCCGCCTGTTGTGAAGTAGGGAGTGGGGGTGATGGCGGAAGCTGGGTTCTTCACCCAGCTCTGCCGCTGGCTGCTCCCTGGGAGACTGGGGCTGGGTTACTTCCCCCTTCTTTGCCTCCACCTCTGCAAAATGCCTGAGGTCGGTTTGTAGAAATGTTGGTGGTGCCCAGAACCTGTCCCCCACCTGCCTAAGGCTCTGGAAGGGCTGGAGCCAGGCCGGGATATTTCTGCTACCCAGGCACCCAGAACTCGCCACCCATGGAGAGGCTGTGTTCCTCAGGGGAACAGTTCCCACCTGGTTAGTTGCTGTTTTCTTCCCTGGAGTATTCTGGGAAAGGCAGCCTGGCCAGGGAGGACCGAGGCCCCTACATACACCAGGGAAGGCTGGCCTGGTGGAGAAGGGCCATATTCCCAACCCTGTCACTTGTTCACAGTATGATTTTTAATGAATAAACCTTTAGATTTTAGATGCTAAAAAAAAAGAATGAAAGCTGAGTTAAAATCGTTAAAGGAATCAATTCCATACAGCAATGGCAAAGTTCTTGGTTCTGGCTTGTAGCAGTGATGGAATAAACTGCAGGCACAAATCTTGGGCAGGTCCCTTTGTCTTTCTGTGCCTCAGTTTCCTACTTGTACACCAGGGTTATTTATGGTACTTCCCCGTCCCAGAGGGAGTTGGGAGTGTGGATAAGGTTCAAATACTACTGGAAGATTGTAAAACATTCAGATTTCCATGTGAACTATTGTAGATCCCCAGGCATTGGATGTAATGACATGGAGAAAAGGTCCTTACTATAAACTCCCAGTAAGTGGGACAGGGCTGGTGGGCTCATGGTTCAGCAAAGGGGGTGATTTAGAGAGGCTCTGTTGCTGGAAGCTTGTTAGGACCCTGTCCCTCCATAAACTGGCTGCCCCGGAAAGCTATTCGGAGACGTTCTCTCACAAAATGAGCTGGCTGTAACAGAGCCTTACTGTACAGGAAGCAGGACTAAATTCTTACAAGAGCCCCAGAATGACCCAATCCAGGTTACGGTCATCCAAGTGGACAGCACTGGCATTCCTCTCCTTGATTAGGAAGGGAATAGGGGGGTGGGGGGTTATGGGAACATCAGAACAATGCAAGGAAGGAATGCTGAGTGTTAATGGGTTCATTGAGAACTTTGTAGTCTAGCACCTTTGGCTAACAGTGTGAGGAGTGAGAGGCTGGGCTACCATTTACGTAAACATCTTTTTATGGGTTGCTCAATTGCTACATATTGTCTTAGTCTAAAGGCTTTGTCTATTTTACAACAGGTAACAAAGTCCTGTGGCACCTTAAAGACTAACTATAAAGTTTTGAAGCATGAGCTTTGGTGGGCTAATACCCACTTCGTCGGATGCAAGCAGTGGAAGTGTCCAGAGGCAGGTATAGAAAAGTAGGCAAGAACCAGGTGGGAGGTAAAAAGGTTAGTCCAATTAGGCTGAACCAGCTTGTTATCTCCGATCAGGGAGGGTGGGTTATTCTTCTAGCATTTGAATGGGGGGTGTGGACATGGAGAGAGGAGAAACTATTTCTGTAATGAGCGAGCCATTGTAGGTCTTTGTTCAATCCGAGATTGTTTGTGTTGAATTTGCAAATGAATTGCAGCTCTGCAGTTTCCCTTCCAGACTAACCGGGCTACCTCTCTGATTCTATTTTACAAGTGGCACCAGTTTAACTAACAAATGTTTGATGTTGAAACTTTGTTAAATGAATGCTGGTGGATATCTTCACATGCAGGTTGACAGTTTTATTTAAAAGGGAAAATCAGGGGGTAACTGGCTTACACAATTCATTGCAATAGATACGCCAACAGATCTTAAAACACCCAGTTAGTGTGCAGATATGCACAATGTGTAGTATTCAGATTTGTACCATAATGTATCTTGACAGAACTCTGTTCCCAGGAGTTACCTGTGATACACGAGCGCATGAGTTTTATTGAGAGTTCGGTGGATACCATCTAACTACATATCAAGATACTACAGGGACAGATGGTATAAGCCCCAAGTGCAATATTGGAATAAGTGAGGTTGTTTTGCAGTCCTCACAGGCACATGAGTCAATTCAGGACTCCAATTCTAGGCTGGTTTATACGAGATGGTGGAAAAATTGCTGGTAGCCTAGGGTATAGTACAGCTCACACTGCTGCTACCCCAAACTACTCATGTCAGGGTATCTATCATTCTAGCAGGATGCAGAGCTGAGGTCCTGTAGCAGTTAACTGTATTTTGATTAGGCATAGATAGCCGAGATCATAAAGGTCAGACCCAAGTAGCTTAGAACAAAGACGGGTGTATTTCTACCAGAATAGATGTGTGAGGAATGAATGCATGGATATTCAAAATGGCAAATACAAATATAGTTTATTCTGCCAAAACTTCTCACAAAGAATGGGACACTGACACTCTCTTATTTTGTGGTATTACTGAGCAAAACTGACGTTTAATGTACAACCCGCCACTTTTTCTTTGCATTTTTAAAAATAGGAAGACCCCAGCCAGTTTAAAGAAACCTTGGGAAAGGCGTAAGGACAACAAAGTGTAAACGAAGCAGAGTGAATTTAGAAGTGCACTCACGTTCTGGTTTCTTAACACTAGGTAGCATACAGATGCAGCTATGCCCCTGTAAGATCGCTCGTGTCGCCGCTCTATGCGGATAGGAGAGAGCTCTCCTGTCAACAAAATTAAACAACCTCAAACAAGCGGCGCTAGCTACATTGGCGGGAGAGCGACTTCAGCCAGCATAGCGTTATTCACACAGGGGCTTCCGTGGGAGTAACTTATGTTGCTCAGGGTGTGGTTTTATTCACACCCATGAGTTGACATCAGTTATACTGACAAAAGTGCTAGTGTAGATAAGGCCTTAGAGAGAAAATGTTCTTCTCTCATTTGGGAGAAGCTGCTTCTCAATCACTCAGCTGTTTCTGGTTCTATGAAAAAATGGAATAATTTAGAGCAAGTTTTCAAAAGTAGATATTAATCCCAACGTTCCAAATATAACAAGAAACTGGCCCAACAGAAAGAGACAAAGATTGTGAGTGATTTTCTCACTTCGATGCAAATCTTTTATTTATCATTTAATACACCATCCATTCATACACCTGTGGTACAAACTCTAGGAACCTGCCACAAAGCATTAAAGCACAACATACCTACTATTCCTTAGACATTTGCATTTTTAACTCTAATATTTAATCTCCAACCAGACAAACGGTCTCCGCAGTCACAATACTAACAAATGTAACAATACTTAAAAAAAAAAAAAAAAAAAAGGGAGAGAGAGAGAACTAACTGGATTAGCTGTTCTGTAAAAATGCAGATGTCTGTTGACCACACTTCCAGGGAAAAGAAAAGCCAAAAAACAAACAAACAAAAAAGAACTTAGAGGAATCTTTGGGTTTAAAAAAATTACTTACACAGAAAATCTGGCCTTCTTGAGATTTCTGTAAGGGATCATGTAAACTCATTCCAATCTAAGCCTATAGGCCCATTGCTATGTGGAAATCAGTAGCAGGCATGTGAGGGAGATATCTTCTCTTGCATTTGTTAGTTTGCAGCACAGCAGCGTGAGTTGTTACCAGATCTGACAAACTTACTGAAGTACCTGGAGTGCTGTATAAGGGTGCAGGGAAAATAGTCCCCACACCACCTGCCTGTATTTATAAAAGGGCTTTCAGGGCTAGGAAATTTTCCAACCAGTATAATTACAGTGACTCCCAAACAGAGCTATATCATCGAACCATTAATGTGGTTTAATTTAAATGACCTACCAGTAAATGCAGTAACAGGAAGTTTATATGGTAGGGAACACAAAACAGAAAGACAATGCTATTTGTTCAATAGTTCTCCTTGAGGCTAGAAAACTTGTTAACTTTGAAAGCCCTAGCAAAATGCCACACTGGTTTGGAAACCACCTACTTGGCATACGACCACATTTAGTTTTTTGTACGCTACCGTTTCATCAACCACATCAGTTCTGCCTTAAGCATTTTGCATTTCTTTTCCAATCTTGTAGCTGAGGATTTTGTTCCAGTCAATCTTGGTGCGAGTGACGGGCAGCTGCCGACGCAAGGCTTTGAACGTGGTGTCGGACATAGTCTGATAGTTTTCACTGATTGCCGTCTGCAAGAGCAACCACATTGAAAGTGTTTATTTAAGCAGAACTAAGCAGGAGAATGGATGCTTTCAGAAAGCATTACTCAGTATTAAAGCCAGGCATGCTACTTGTGTGTGTTGAGAAAGGGTCTTTCTTGCCTTCTCCTCCTCCTGCTCAGGTGAATTTATTTACAAAAGGCCTTGTGGTAAAGCCCTTTCTTACACACAGAACAAGCATTGCGTGGGAAGCTGTAGCAAACCTTTCCTTAGCAAAGGCTCTTAGTCACAGGGTGGTGGAGAGGAAAGTTCAGTCTCCCTGACTCACCGGCTCACAGTCTCCCTGACTCACCGGCTCCCTGGCCTTTCTGCTAAGCTTGCCAACAGCTGTACCCACTGTGATGTTCTCATGAATTGGAACTGGTGACTTTGCACCTTCCAGGCCCCACTCCAGTTTTCTTGTTGATATCCTTTAAAGGGACTTCCTATCCTGCTGACTTTTTATTTCATTTGTTTTTAAACACTTATATAGCCCCATAACTGTGCTTGGCGGTTTACAGAGAAACTACTGTCCCTGCTCTAAAGAATTTACAATCAAAAATCAGATAAACTGACTGTGAAACTAGAAACAGAAGGTAGAGAAGAAAGGACAAGGGGTAAAAAAAATCTAGAGCGTTAATCTCTTGTTCTGATTGTTTGTTTGTAAATAGAGGGAAGTATCTCTTAAAATATCCATGAAAATAAACAAGCCTACGGGAATCACATGGATCCCTGCTAAACTCTCTTACCTGATACTCATTTTCCGCATGTTCTATGATTTTAATAAATTCCTTGGCTGTTTGGACGTCATTCTACAGAATAAGAGGAACAAAATGTACTTTCAAATTCAATCAAAAGTCTGAATATAAAAATCTATGAAATGGGTTTCCTTTGAGAATGAAATTCTGTAAATACTCAGCTCATAGGGGATTAGGGAAAGACAAAGCTACATCGGGCCAGTCCTCATTAGCAACTGTGCTGCACTCAGCACAGATCAGTAAAGCTGACATTAAATACACTATCCCATACAAAGTGAAAGACTGGGCTGCCCTCTAGTGAGCAAAAGAGAACTGGGTGTCGATACAGAACAGACTTGTGAGCAGACACTACTGCCCCCCTTTCCTTCCAGCCTACTTGTCATTACAAGACTAAGGGTTTGTCCTCACTGGGGGGGGGGGGATCGACGGCAGATACGCAACTTGAGCTACATGAATCACGTAGCTGAAGTTTGCGTATCTGCTGCCGATTTACCGCTCGTCCCCATGGCAGTGGCAGTCAGCAGCCCACTCCCCCGTCGACTCCAGCTTGCGCCTCCGGCGAGCTGGAGTTCCGGAGTCGACGGGGGAGCTCTAGGCGATCGATTTATCGCGTCTTAGCGAGACGCGATAAATCGATCGCCAGAAGATCGATCTCTGGCAGCGCTAGTGAAGACCAGCCCTAAGTTACATTCTCCTCAGCTCTGGGGTTAGGATTCCCAAGAACTTGTTGCAACTCCACTTGCCTGGCCTTGCTGCGGAAGGATCAAGATTTTTCAGAAACGTGCTGTTGTATTTTGGTTCAAATTCTCCCTTTTCCTCCCACAGGAAAGAGAAGGAAACTAGTTTCCCCCACGGCAGACGTGACACCTACTCTAAACTTGAAGAGCATACAACTAACAGCATGCCTCTCCCTACAGTCCTTAGTCTACAAGCAGTATATGAAGTTGGGTTTCCCACAGGCCATTGTATGTGTTGCTGCTAACTGACTAGTCAGCTTATAATTTGATCAAAAGCCTTTACAGAAGTGACACAAGAGTGGAGTCATATCTGAGGGTAAAGCTGCCCTTGGGGACATAAACCAACACAAAAGAGCTGCTGAAATGTTGTAAATTCTCCATACTCACTGAAACCGTTAGAGAGTCTTGGATGTCTTTATGGCTAACTAGCTGCACATTGCCATCTTCATAGTAATGAACCTGCACAAAGAGAGAACAAACATGGTTTATAATTCATATTCTATTGTGGTAATACCTAGAGCCAGACCTCCACACTGTCCACAGACAAGGCCAAAGACCAGGAGAAATGCACAATGATACTGTGACTGTTTTCTCAGCCTGCAGTGCAGACTAACGAAGACTGGATGGATTTTATTCTCAGCCCGGACCTTTCCATATTAAATGCTCCTTACAGCTGGGATGAGAGCAGGCAATAAAGGGTTCACAGGACAACTTGTGGGCTTACTCCTGGTTAGGAGAGAGCAGGAGCGAAGTGCAGAGCTTGCATGCACATGGTAATACAATCCACTAACACTAACCATCAAGCCAGATTTTAGTTGTTATAACTTTCAAAGGATTACATTTCTTTAGCATTTTAAACAGCCAATGCACAACTCAGCAGTCATGAAGTGTCCTAATTTAAAATGGCATCTTTGTGGACACCTAAGGATTTCTTTTTTGAGTCCAACCCACAAGAACTCCTTGAGAAGCAGCAATGCAATCCATGCGATTGTTGCGGAGCAGTGTCACTAACCTGGATCTTCAGCACTGCAACCACCTGAGCTGCAGGAGGCGTGATGGTAAATTTCCACTCTGATCTCCAACGGCCATTCCTAAAAAGAACCAAAGCACAAACTGACTGGGAAAGAGCCCAGTGTGCTGCCTCTGCTCTTCTCCCAGCACCCTGTGCCCATATTCAAAGGCCTCACCTGGCCCCTCATTTCACTGGTGCAGCGCAGTTCGAGACAGTGATGCATCAGTATAGCTTGGGTCCAAAATAATGAGGGGCTACAGCTCCCTGGCTTCACTAGTGCCTTTTTCATGGGCTGGTTCCTGGAGCAGCACAGGGGCCTCTCCTGGAGCAATTTCATCCAGCCTGCCAGGAAGGCAGGCCAGAAGCAGAAGCTATTGGGAAGTGGGCAAGAGAGGAAGCGGGGGACCTGTTCTGGATTAACCGACTGCTTGGGAGCAGGCATGGAAAGGAAGAACTTGTGCTCAAAGGGCTAGAAGAGGAAAGAGTATGAACACTTTATAATAATCTTACCAGAAATTTTTGGGCTGAAACTGGTGGCTCTCAATACAGGCGATAATTGTCTGCTGTCCATCTATAGTCTTGCCATAAACCTGAATTCATAAGGAAATGAAAAATAAGCATCATAGTGCCACGTTCTTGCTGTATGTATTCCACCAGCTTTGTGTTCCTAATCCCAGTAACACCTAGATGGAGCTTCAATATCCTGCTACCCTATAGCACTGCGAGAGAGCAGATAGTGCACAGCCACCATTAGTTACTTTGTCTATGCATGCACATACACCTTACCTCCCTTTCCTGGTCAGCTGAACACTGAAGAAGGCTGCAAGGTGCATTAGTACATATTTACCCACAGGTGATTGAGGTAATTCAAGGAAATATTTTGCCACTGGTTTCCACATGATATGAACCTACACACAAAATCTCTGCACCCTCTTGTCTTTGCAGTACAAGAATAAGGACCTACAAGACTGACGCTAATGAAGATGCGAGCCCAAAATACAGTACAAGGTCTCGCTGTGGGGCTAACAGACAGGGGACAAAGAACCATCAATGAAATAAGGTAGGTACTTAACAGTACAAAAGCCATTGGGATAGTGATCTTTCACATATGCCCTCAGCGCACTGTCACAGGCATCTCTCCATGGCTTTAGAGCTGCTTCTGTGTCCTCAGGGTGGGGATCACTTGCTTCTTTCCTTAAATGATCAAACTTAAAGGAAAGTTTGTTCCTTGGGTCCAAAAATCTGCCATTGCCCAGGTCGCCGTGTTCTGTAATTAAGACCTGAAAAATAAAGCAAAAGATCGAAGCGCTTCCTTATGATGATTGATATGTCATTTTGCTCTTCTAGATTTAACCACAAGGCACTATTTGTTTCAGATGAAACCTTATGATCTGAAGTACCTTTGCAAGGATATTAATGGTTCACTTAATGATTTGGGGTTTGCTGTGAGGTTCCTGGACACATTTTCCCTCTCACCATGGTTATGTTGTAGCTGTCCAGCCCAGAGATGGCTGCATTCAGCAATGTTGCGTATAGAAAGCTTACAATGCTTTTTGGGATCCTTTGTATGAAATACAATCATCAATTATTCTGCTTCTGTAAAACTCTCTAAAAGGATAACTCGAGCCCCATTTCTTTTTCCTTCCTAGAGGGAAGGGTGGGTGTACCTCAGGGTTCCATCATTCTCCTCTCTCTTCTTCCTTCCATAAGCCTGCATGTGGCAGCAACTCCTCCTCTGATGAAGGAGGCAGAGGAGATGTGGTTACTTCACTATGTATCAGGTTTGGGTTGGGGTGAATGGTCTTGAACAGCACAACAGGGCATCCCCTGCCCCGTCAGGAGATCAGTCACCTTAGGAGCCAGACCAAGCAGAAAAGCCAAACCTCTTTCTCACAGGTTGTAAAGCTTCTATCAAATCTGCTTCTGCTGGCAGCCTACTACTATATTTCCCACGCCTGCACCACTTGCCTGAACCCTCTGGCACAAGTGGACACTGAGATGCAGTTCCTGTGTCAGTATTGAGCTCAGAAACCAGAGGCAGCCACGCCTGTTTTCAGTCTCCAACAGCGCCCACTTTCTTCCACTGAAAAACGGAAATGAATTGTACCCTTGGTGAAACTTCAGACTGTAAGTATCAAGAAGCAAAACAAATTCCCAGACCAAATTCACGTCCCATCCAGATCGTTATGAAAGGACATCGTAATACCTGCAGAGATGGATACCAATATGAAAACCAGCAAAGACAGACAGCAAAACTTTCTTACCTGATCATCATACCCCTCGATCTTCACCGGAGTGAACTGATCCATGTTATACTGGGCAAATGCACTGTTAATAATTGGAAAAAAGGTAAGCGTTAACTGTGCAATCTTTATTATTTATATTTTCAGGGAGAGACTAATGAATACAAATGGCAGTACAGAGAAAATGTCCATGTTTCATAGTTTCATAGACCATGCTCTTGGGAATATTTTTTGATGTGATATCTAAGGTATGAATTGACCTGGGGTAAATAACTGGTCTCCTGTGATGGGAGAAACATGAATACTCTGAGATCTTTGGTATAGAGCGGGGGTTGGCAACCTTTCAGAAGTGGTATGCCAAGTCTTCATTTATTCACTCTAATTTAAGCTTTAGAGCGCCAGTAACACATTTTAACATTTTTAGAAGGTCTCTTTCTAGAAGTCTAATATAGAACTAAACTATTGTTGTATGTAAAGTAAATAAGGTTTTAAAAATCTTTAAGAAACTTCATTTAAATTAAATTAAAATGCAGAGCCCCCCAGACCGATGGTCAGGACCCAGTTAGTGAGTGCGAGCTGATTTTCAGTGGCACATTCCGCCTTTGGCACACATGCAATTGGTTGCCCATCTCCGGTATAGAGCAAAAAACTATCACTAAGGCCAGGACTACACTACAAGCTCCCATTGATGTAACTACATCGCTCAGGTGTGTGAAAAATCCACACTGTGAGCAATGTAGTTATACCAGCCTAGCCCCCGGTGTAGACAGCGCTAGGTTAATAGGAGAGCTTTGCCCATCTACATAGCTACTGCCTTTCCCTTCGGCGTAGTAGTGTCTTCACTAAAGCATTACAACGGCACAGCTGCAGCACTGTACGTATACCAAGCCCTCCGTCCAGCTGGCCTGGGGGACAAGAGAGACTGGAGGGCCCAAGGGGACTGTCTGTGACTCCATGGTATGACTGTTATGCTTCAGGAGTTCACACTTGTTAATTATAGAACATATAACTAGTTTGGGCTCTTGGCTCTGCCTCTTGACTTCTGCCCGCCCTGAGGATGACATTAATGATCGTGAGCCACTCTAGATAGCATGACAAGTACCAGTTCTCTGGCGACTTGAACAATGATGAATTGTTCCCTAGGATGCTAAAAGATTTTTTTTTTTTTAAATAAAATATATGGCTCTCGTTTGTTTAGATTTTATTATAACAAAGGTAGTTTTGCTTAGACTTTTGGGAGAGGACCCTCCACTGTTCCAGGTGTTTTGGTTGGGAGGGGTAAATTACAGTCCATCACCCCCTCCACCAACGCTACAAACTATCGCAATTCACATCATTATGTCATTAGACTGACACGCTTAGACGCTTCTTAAAATGTTCTTCAGAAACCTGTTTTAAACACTACTTACTGTGCTGCCCCCTCCCTGAGAAGATTGTCATTGTTAAGCAGTAACCGGACATCTAGAGAAAAGAAAGTGTTCAGAGAGATTATCAAAAGTCTATGTTTGTACCCTACAACTGAAATGTAAGCAGAGGCTCAACAAACACTAGGGTGGCTGTAAATCATTTTACTGAACAGTGTGTGGTTGTATAATGGAACAAAATTCTTCCCTCCTTGCTGTCAGTGTGATGATTCTGATTAAAGGCTGGTAAATGTGGCAGGGTGCTGGCCAGGAGCTGCTAAGCCAGCCCTGCTTCCCCTTTAAGGGAAAAAAAGCCTCTGCTAGCAGCTTCCCTAAGCTAGGGAAGCTGATTACCTAGCAGAGTGCAGCCCTGGGCTAATTAGGGCCAAATGGGTTGCACCTGGTAGCCTCCCCAGGGGATATAAAAGCCTGGCAGGGAGGAAGCCCAGGGTGGAGGAGGAGAGAGAAGGAGCAGGAAAGTGTATAGAGCTGTGGAAGGTAGCTGAGCTAACTGTTCCTGAGGCCAGTCAAGTGAGGGCTGGGCCTGAGCTAAACCTGAGCTTACTTGTAAACAGAGCTGTACATTGGTGGTGGGGGTTTTGCACTGTAAATAAAAGGACACGGGTGAAGCCACAAAGGATCCTCCTGCCTGTTTTTGGAGTGGGCGACAATCGGATCTCCTACATAAAGCATAACTAGGCAGAGGGGCTATACTACTGGTCATTACAAGTAACTATCACTATAGGGGATAGAGCACTGCACTGGAACTCAGGAGACCTGGATTCTATTCCTGCTCTTCGATTGGCCTGCTGTCAGACCTTGGGTAAGCCATTTATCTCCATGCCTCAGTTTCCCCATCTGTAAATTGGGGATAATGATGCTTTGTAAAGTTCTTTGAGATCTACTGATGAAACTCTACATAAGATTATTATTAGTAGTAGAATAAGAATTAAACTTTTTCATTATACTCTCCATTTTCATACATTCGCAGCTTTCTGAAACATACCTTTTGGGGCTGTAATTTTCTTTTTTGGTCACTGTTCAAAACAACTTTTTTTTTTTTTTTTTAAGAATTTCTTTAGCCACTTTAAATGAAAGTAAACCAAAACCCTTCTGGCTCTAACCAAATTCCAGCCATCACACTGTTGAACAGTGAAAATGGTGTTTTCTGATGGAGTCTAAAATGTATAACATAAATGGAAAGCTAGTTACTGTTATGTCTCCATAACAAACTTCAGAGTACTTGATGATATCCCTTTACAATTAGATTTTACATTTGTCTGGTAAAAGTCAGTTTAGACCATTTACTATTCATCACAATACCATCAAATCAGTGCTGTACCAAAGTAGCAGAGTGAAATAGCATCCAGACAAAGGATTTTACATTCATATGAATAGCTTCAAACAGTTCAGATCAAGTCCAAAAGGTTTTAAGGAAACACAATAAAACAACATCCATGTGACAGGCACACACAAACAACGATCACAAAGAGATTTACGTTAACTGAAAATCCCAGGCCATAACTCCAAAAATGATTGATTTGGTTGCATCAATTTTGAGGTGCTTAAGTTGGGTCACTTTAAGAGGGTCTGATTTTTCTGGAAGTGCTGAGTATCCAGACTCTTATAAGATCTCAAAAATTGGAATTTAAAGTCATTAGCCACTTTTGAAAAATCTTGGCCTTGAACACTAGAGCCCCTCTGCTAACCATATTTTGTGAGGTACCTTAAATATTTTCTTTCTGATTATAGCTGAAACCTGGAAAATCCTATGAACTATTTAATTTTCCTTTATTTACTCACCATTAAACACTTCATTAAATTCTCCTGGTGGTGCATGAGTGATGAATTTTGCAGCTATACGCACCTGCAGTAAAGCACAATATTCATTAGATTAAGTTCAATAAACAGTGCAAGTTTTTTTGCATAGGTACCAACAAACTGCAAACACATGTACAGCAGTAGAGCTCATCAGCAGAACTGAATGTTACAGCTATAGATAGTACCACTATTTATGGAGAGATTTAGGCACAATTTTTCAAAAGCGTCCTTTAGTTAATTTTTAAAATAATTTTGATGGATATTGATGTTTAAGTATTTTTAAAATGTTTATCTGTGTACATGTTTACTATTGCACAAAATTATAGGTTTTGAGCACCCACAACTCTAACTGAAGTTAGTGGAAACTGCAGATGCTCAACACCTCTGACAACTCTGTCTCTAGGACTCCCAAGATGGTCACCCAAAATTTGTGAACGCTTTTGCAAATGTGGACATTGCTTTGTAAACACCCTTTTTGATCACAAACATCACCTTAGACTCCAAACAAGTGCACACACAATTAGCCAACATTCTCCCTTAGAATTTTTTTTAAACAGTCTTCTTGTGACCTAATAAAACACCACTGAATTCCACTGCTTGGAACTACCTGGAGGTCTATATGTCAATTACGTACAGCGTGAGTTACCAAAGTTGTGAAAGGGGCGGAGAAGAGGGGGAAAAAAAACCCATATACAGTAAAACCCTATTTATCCGAATCGCCATAATCCAGCTCTCTGCACTAACCTAACCACCAGCTGCCCAATGCTGACAGCTTGTGGTCAGCCCCCAGGTGGCTTGGGGCATGGGCGGTCAGTCCCTGGTCAGCTGGATGTAAAGCCAGTTAAGGGAGGCTCAGATATGTGAGGTTCTACTGTATATCAATAAAACATTGATACCGATATATATTGGGGCTAGGGAAACTTCTTCAGTGTTTTATTTTAACCATAGAAAAACATGGTTTTTTATGAGATTTTTAAAATCAGAGAATTAAAAAAAACAACAACACAGAAAGCTAAGATCCCCGATCATTAGGAATGCCATGTTATTCTCTCTTCTGGAATTACTGTTCATTTGGAGTCTCTGGTTAAGGAAAAACTTGAAAATAATTCCACACAGAATACGGAACCATTTCTGGCATGTGTCAAAGGGACTTGGTGCCATTCTGTTACACATTGTTAATGCATTTGTCTAGAACTGTATATTTTACTGAAAGTTGTACTGTGGACCTATCCTGAAACTTCGCAATGCAGTGAAAGAATTAAGGCATCTGGAATCAAAAGTACGATGATAAAAATCTCAGCAGGCTGATGTCAGAAGGAAGAAATACCTGAGATTTCCTGAACTCTGACGTGGGAAAGGAAAATCAAAACCACCAGTGAGTTATAAAATGTATTAAATGCTAGTGTATTGTATCATTTGAATTCACATGGTTTTGGTACTAAGGCAAATTTGTTTCAGTCTAAACAACAGGTTCCCTATTCCAAGCTAGGCTTTGTAGTTTGCACAATACTTGAGGGAATATAATGTTACTGGACAGGACTCTGGAGGCAAATAGACTCAGCCCCACAATTACACTGCTCCCTTTGAGGCTTATATAACACACACCACTCTTTTCCCACTTAAGTTTTATAGTTATTCATAGCTTTCAATTATGGCAAAAACTAGCTAAGGCTTTCTTGCTGGACAAGGCATTACATTAATTGTCTTCAGCCACTATTGCACGTAGTGTTTTAAATTTGTCCTGTAAAGGCCATTTTGAATAACAAACCAAAGTGGTACAAATATCAAATTAATCATTAAATTTAATTAATCTGCAGGAGCAGAGTCAAAAACATTTTTCTGGCTTCTAGCTTGCAGGATTTAAAACATTTCACTGACAGAGGAGACAGGGCTGTGCTTTCTTGGTGCTTTCCCATCCTACTAGCATCTCCTTCATCTTCGTGGGACTGAGCCACAGCAAGGTGCCCGTGTCACAGATCCTTGTAAAGCAAAAACTATTTATACTTAGTTATTTTAAAAATAATGGTTTAAATGTCCAAAATATTTACATTACTTTGAGTGCAACTGACAAAAGAATAACAAGGCATAAACAAGGACATGCAGCAGGATGGAATGCTTGCCCACCTCTCCAGTCTGGGGGCATGTCTTTGCTGGCAGCACTTTAACATGGCTGTGTAGTTGCAGCACCAGGGCTGGGAGAGAACTCTTCTAGCGCTATAAACCTCCCCCCCCCCCCCACGAGGGAAGTGGCTCTGCACCTAGCACTGGTGCACTGTCTACACTGGCACTTTACAGTGCTGAAACTTGCAGTATTCAGCGTTCCCCCCCCCCCCCCCCCAGCGAGAAAGTTGCAGCACTGCAAAGTGCCAGTGTAAACAAGCCCTAAGTTTCCTTCTGCTTTTTGCTGAGGCATGACAGACATTTAGAATTGCTAAAATGTGTTTTTCCATTGTTGAATACAATTCCACTAGCTAAATAACTCTCCTCCCAGTTAGAATATCTAATGTCCATATAACTTCTGAAAATATATAACAGAAAACCCTAGCCTATCCTCGACTGTGATCATGATCACTGGATAGTAACTAATATGGACATTGCTGTTTCAGTTTGCCCTGTAGACTTTACTGTGAGTCCTACCCTACATGCCTGATGGGTGTGCTTTTCTTAGAAAGTACAAGCATAAGCATAAACATAAGGCACGCCACTCTGGAAATGTTAAAGCATTACTACACCTGCTGTACTCAGAGTACACACACAGCTTCAGCTCACTGGTGCCAAGATCCATTTCAATAAGAAGGATCACAGCAGGGGATACAGTCCCCCATTCCACTTCCTCAACTGGACACAGTCTCTCTTCCAACTAAG
Organism: Sternotherus odoratus; assembly: GCA_032164245.1. Taxonomy (NCBI): domain Eukaryota; kingdom Metazoa; phylum Chordata; order Testudines; family Kinosternidae; genus Sternotherus; species Sternotherus odoratus. Next base: position 13,223,630 of record JAVMKO010000022.1, on the reverse strand, counting down.
CTCCTAAAATGTCAGCTGGATAAAATAGCCATTAAAAATAATTAGGCCGTGTCAATATTTATGCAAAATGTTGGTTATTAGATTAATGATGTGGCTGGTCATTAATACAGCTGCACAATTGCATTGTACTTGGGGCCCTGATAAATTTGGGCCTTGTTATAGTACACTTCAATCTGTAAGTAACTTCGCCCACTTTAGTAAGATTGGTGAAGTTAAATAGGCGAGACAGTGATTGACAAATCTACATGTAGGACAGGTGCCATTAAAACAGCAGCCACGAGCAAAACACACTGCAAAAACATGTAATCCTTTTTATAAAGTGTAACTTTATCCTCTCCCTCCCCTCCCTTAGCTCTGGAGCAATTAAAAAAGATGGAAGAGAACATTACTCTACACAATGAAAAAAGCAATGTCTACTCATGAAATGGAAGAAGCAGACGTTGTATGCAATAAAGTAATTAATCCTATCGGTCAAGCTTCCACACTGTTGTCACTTCGGAGTCTCTTTGCCTTTGGGTGTCAGCACACTGATAGCACGTTCGTCTGCAGAAGTATGAAACTAACTATTTTTGCAAAACTGACCTACTTCCTGGCTCATCATTACCATTTCAGGTATCTCTGCAGAGGGTTAGTTTCTGCTAACTTCCTCTTTCTAAAATGGGGAAGGCATCAAGTAGTGAAGTCACCTGACCACTATTTTTTTAAAATGAAAGCAGAAAAAGAGGGTGATTGTATAAAGAATTCATAAGAAGCCATAGCAATATACATTCAAAGAGTCTTGAATATGCTGCATACACTTCAATTATCCAACATTTACCTATGACTATGGGGACAATGAATAGATACTTATAGATGTGACAAACCAGATTAGTTCATATTGCTTGGTCTTTCCGTGATGTGGATGGATTTTTATTTTTTTTAACCAGACCAGTTAAACCTAAGCATTTAAAAAGAATGTGTATGCAAGATAAACAATGCTCTAGATTTGTCTGCAAAGTGACTGCAAGGTTGTCTATTGGTTAGAAGACTATATACAATCTTATGGTTAGAATTTATACTATACAGCATTGAGCAAACTACCCTGACTAAAGGACTATGGGTTATTCTGATGTAAGTCTCTCTCAATTTCTCTTGTTGAAGCTGTCCCATTTTGTATATCTAATTAAACATGCATTAGCCCATAGACGGCATGACTGACTATAAATCAGTAGTTAGGACACTCACCTAATAAGTGGGAAATCCTGGTTCAAATCCTGTCTCATCAGGCAGAGGTGAGGTAACTGAACCAGGGTTTCCCCATCCCACCTGAAAACCCTAATCACTGGGCTAAAGATATTAAAGGAAGTGGTCACTCCTCTCTCCATTTTCTGTAGAATTCAGTATGCTCTGAGTTTGCTTGCAAGGCCCAATCTCCTGAGCACAACAGACAGGGCAATACCTGACTCAGCTGGTTTATGATCACACTGGGGCTTATGTATGAGACCATGGTGCACATGGCAAAAGGCTGAAACTTAACCACCTTAGAAACTTTTACAGCAAAAATGTAAGTGCCTACAGGGTTAAGCTGCAGGTGAGTGGGGATTTTGTGAAACACAGCAGAGCCTACATTTTTATTATTTTTTCTTTTTTGTAGATGGGGCCTCTGTTCCTTTGCCTGGTTTGTTCCTTTCTTCTGTTGCAAAGGGTCACTAACCTCATTGATTTAGGAAGAATCCGGAACTAAAGAAAGCTAAAGAAGCTAAAGAAACAGAAGGCCAGAATCCCCACAAAGTCCAGGTATCACTTATTGGGTGTTTTGGATTTAAAAACTTCTGTTTGCAAATAGAGAAAACTGTTAGAAATTAGTCTTAGACTTGTTAAGAAAGCATATTTTTATCCCATACTACTAATTAGATTAACATAGTACTTGCACTCAAAGCTATGAAAAGATAAATAATGTGATGTGCCCAAATACAACTTAAAAGAGAGGAAATGAACATAAATGGATTTATAAAGTATCAGGGTAGCCATGTTAGTCTGTATCCACAAAAACAACAAGGAGTCTGGTGGTACCTTAAAGACTAACAGATTTATTTGGGCATAAACTTTTGTGGGTAAAAACTCCCCACTTCTTCAGATGCATAAAACTTATGCCCAGATAAATCAGTTAATCTTTAAGGTGCCACTGAACTCGTTATGAGCTGAAGCTGATCAGAAAATTTCAAAAGATGTTTGGGGTTGGAGAAGAAGTGAGAAATTACTGGGAGGAAAAAACAGTAAAAAATTAACCTTCCCAATGGCAGTTTGACACTGAAACAAAATATTTGAGTGTTTGTGAAGAGCTCTAATGATATCCATCCATCTTTCTTGTCTTCTGCAATCCAAAACCTCCATTTCAAGCTATTACTTTTTGTAGCATTTCTTAAATTATTGTATCATCCTAATTAGAAATGAGTAAGGAGGAAGTTCTGCAATGCAAATTGCTATCCTTAAAACAAATCTTCCCATCTACATTTCAATTTGTCAAAGTATCTACCCTTTGTATTGCTGCTTGCATATGAAACAAAAGTTTAATCAACGAGCACCCGGATTACTAACAGAAGCAGATTAAGGAACTGACACACCCTGACTGACCGACCAGATCTGGAAAGAAAATTGAGAACAACACTGTCTTTTATACACTGTAGTAGCAAGTAGGCTATGCTCTGTCTGTCTGTGTGCTGGCAAATTCATTTTCCTGAACATGTCCTAGACTACAGCCATATACACTCCAGTTATGCAGCTAAATTATGGTTGTAATTTCTTAAGTGTTCTGAATTTTCATTGTGTTCTTTTCATAGGGAGCTATCAGAAGAGGATTTAGAAATACTGCAACTAAAGGTAAGAGAGGCAAAATTCTAGTTTTATACTAGTTAATATTGACAATATCAATGTAGTCTGTGTATTTGCTTTGTAGGAGAGGCCTTGTATGCTTTGTTGACACTAAATATTCCAATGATTTTTCATAGAAGATGGGACTTGCCACAAGTCTTCCTCCAACTTGTGTGCTAGCTGACTTCCAACCTGAGGTTGGTTCATGCAGCAGTGGTGCAGGAGCTGAGACTTACAAGAAAAGAAGATATCTATAAGAAAGGACATTCAGTTTCTCTCTTTCCCTCCCCCCCCCCAGTCACTGAAAAAGATACTTGAAAGAGCATTTGTACAAAAGCCTTAGAAGGAAACAGTCATCACAAGGAACTGACTGCTCCTCTCCTGGCTCCCAATAGTGAGTGACTATCTGGGTCTTCCTCTCAATGACAATTGGCAACAGTCCATCTTAACTGTGCTGCCAAGCAAAAGTTCCCATCCCATCTCTGTGAAGTAATCAAATGTGGTGGGAGAGCCCATCATTCTCCCCCAGTAGTAAACACATAAAATGGACATCCTAAAAGGGGAAGGAGGTACTACTACCCCCTCTGTGCCATCTCTTCTGAAATGAGCACGGGGTGGGGGAAGTCTATCAGGAACTAGATACAGTGTAGTCCCAACGTTAGGGCGGGCTGGTGGGTGGGTGCATGCCGTACTGGGTCATGAAATGAGTAGAAGATGTTTTCTGACTCTCGGGGGTGTAGGTGTGTCTGCTTTTTTGGGGGGGAGGCAAGATGATACAAGGGGGGGGGGGGGCTCTCTTCCCTATGGGGTAATAGGTCCCTGCCCCTCCTCTAGGGGAGATATAGTGTGTGTGGGGGGGAAGGGTCTGTGCCCTCCCCAGGAGAGGGGTGCAGGGGGGGGCATTGGGGGAGGGATCTGGTCACGTGCTAGAGGAGGAGGTGGGGGCATTGGCGGGGGTCTCTGGCGGGGTGGGGAATAGTGTCTGGGGCTCTCTTCCCTATGGGGTAATAGGTCCCTGCCCCTCCTCTAGGGGAGATATAGTGTGTGTGTGTGGGGGAAGGGTCTGTGTCCTCCCCAGGAGAGGGGCGCAGGGGGGGAGATTGGGGGAGGGATCTGGTCACGCGCTAGAGGAGGAGGTGGGGGCATTGGAGGGGGTCTCTCGCGGGGAGGGGCGGGGAATAGTGTCTGGGGGTCTCTTCCCTGGAGGTGGGGGGTTGTGTGAGGAGTGTCTCGGGGCTGCCTAGGGGTCTCCTGTTACCGTGGGGCGGGGCCGAGGTCCTGTCCGCCTAGGGGACGGGGCCAGTGGGGGGCGCTACCCCGCTAAGCCCGGGGGAGGCACGAAACCCTGTCCCTACCTTCTCCTCGTCCGACACCCGATCCTCAAAGTCCGCCATTTTGGGTCCTTTGGCTGGACCCCGCCCCGCCAGCCACCCCGTGCAAAGCACGCCGGGAACTGACAGCAGGGGAGGGGGTGGGGCAGCGGGCAACCGCCCATCGGGAAGTGCCGGGCCGGAAGCGCTGCCGACGCCATCTTGATTGTGGGCTCCGGTAGTTCTCAGTGACGCTCCTAGGCGCCATCTTGGTCTTGGGCAGTGGGTCAGCCCCGCCCTCTACTCCTGGGGTGATGACCAGGGTGGGGCGGCTCTTAAAGCCCCAGCTCCTGGAGGCAGGGGAAGGTTCTGCCCTCCTGGCTGCAAAGGGGCGGGTGGAAACGTAACTGAATCCTTGAATGCATGGGCCAGCCATGGGAAAGCGCAAAAGGCAGGGGACTGCAGCCCCTTAGGAGGGGGTACCCCTTAAATATCTAGCAGGGGACATGCACCCCAAAATCCCCGGGGCATGGTCCCAAGTACTGTGTGTACCCCCAAATACTTCATGGGGGCTGTGTGCCTCCAGCCCCCAGGGCAGGGCACGCCCCCCAGTATACCCCCAAAGGGTTAGTGTGGGCTGTGTGCCCCCCCCCGCCCCAGTACTATCTGCATCACTCCTCCCCCCCCGCCCCCCGGCGCAGTGAGCGGCCCCCCCGGAGCGCAGGGCGCGCGCCGCCTGGTCCGTTTGCGGCGGGGGCGCGCGCGCGCGCGGCCTAGTGCCGCGCTCCGGCCCAGTCATGGCGGACGGCGGGGAGGCGGCTCCGGCCGCGCAGCCCCCGGGCTCGCCCTGCGCCCCCGGGCGGTGGGAGCGGCTGAGGCGGCGGGGGGCCGGGCTGGCCGCCGTGCCCTGGGCCCGGGCGCTGGGGCTGCTGGCGGCGCTCGGGCTCCTCTACTGGCTGCGGGTCCCGCTCCGGCTCCGGGACAACTTGGCGGCCGGTGAGAGGCGGGGCGGGGCGGGGCGGGGGTTCCCCAGGGGTGGGGGGCTGGTGTGAGGGGGCGGGGGCCGCGGATTCTCCAGGCCTGCGGGGGGGTGAGGGTTCCCCAGGGCTGGGGGGGCTGGTGTGAGGGGGTGGGGGCCGCGGATTCTCCAGGGCTGCGGGGGGGGGGGGCGAGGGTTCCCCAGGGCTGGGGGGGTAGATGTAAGGGGACTGGGGGGGCGAGGGTTCCCCAGGGCTGGGGGGGTAGATGTAAGGGGACTGGGGGGGGGCGAGGGTTTCCCAGGGCTGGGGGGGGGTAGATGTAAGGGGACTGGGGGGGGGCGAGGGTTCCCCAGGGCTGGGGGGGTAGATGTAAGGGGACTGGGGGGGGGCGAGGGTTCCCCAGGGCTGGGGGGGTAGATGTAAGGGGACTGGGGGGGGCGAGGGTTCCCCAGGGCTGGGGGGGTAGATGTAAGGGGACTGGGGGGGGCGAGGGTTCCCCAGGGCTGGGGGGGTAGATGTAAGGGGACTGGGGGGGGCGAGGGTTCCCCAGGGCTGGGGGGGTAGATGTAAGGGGACTGGGGGGGCGAGGGTTCCCCAGGGCTGGGGGGGTAGATGTAAGGGGGCGAAGGTTCCCCAGGGCTGGGGGGGGGTAGATGTAAGGGGACTGGGGGGGGGGCGAGGGTTCCCCAGGGCTGGGGGGGTAGATGTAAGGGGACTGGGGGGGGCGAGGGTTCCCCAGGGCTGGGGGGGTAGATGTAAGGGGACTGGGGGGGGCGAGGGTTCCCCAGGGCTGGGGGGGGTAGATGTAAGGGGACTGGGGGGGGCGAGGGTTCCCCAGGGCTGGGGGGGGTAGATGTAAGGGGACTGGGGGGGGGGGGCGAGGGTTCCCCAGGGCTGGGGGGGGCGGATGTAAGGGGACTGGGGGGGGCGAGGGTTCCCCAGGGCTGGGGGGGCAGATGTAAGGGGACTGGGGGGGGCGAGGGTTCCCCAGGGCTGGGGGGGGGATGGGTTTTCAGGGTGGGGGTGTAGGCAGGACGGTATATGATCGGTAGGTAGTTGCTTTTGGTTTCTGACCCATTTGCCCCATTTCCCATGGGCCCAGCAGAGGTTTCTGATGTGCCACCAATCATGAGAAATGTCATTAATTACAAAGAAAAGTCAGTTTTACAGTCATGTCAGCCCCAGATTCCAATCGGCTTGCTTCTCCTGAGCCAGACTGCAGAGTCTCCCTGATAATTACCATGGTTTTACTGTCACATTCATGTTTTTGTAACAAACCTCTTCCCCCCCCCCCCCCCCCCCCGTTGATTTGTGAAATATCCCCCCTCTCTCCCCGGAAATAGTGACACTGATTGTAGCATTCACAACACTGTCAGATGCAATAGTAAACAAACAGGGTGGGTAGGGAAGAAATAGTCTTTTCTTCTAATCTTGTGAAAATCTAGAAATAATTGGGATTTGTTTTGTTAGTGCTCCTTGTAAATAAACCAGCTACAGCAGACTGTCAAATGCAGCCCAGAAAAGTGGAGCAGGAAGATACCCTTGCTTTTCTGGATAGTCTCTCTAAAGCACAGGATAGACTGTCAGTTCTTCAGGGTTTTAGGCCTGGTTGTTAATTTCATGTGGGCACAACTGGAAATAAAACCACTGGTAGTTTCATGTGCTCTGTATGTTGGCTTGGGCATGATACTTTCAAGGACACCAACTCTTCTGTTTAAAAATGTTTTAATTGTCATTAGGGCCCTACCAAAGTCGCTGTCCATTTTGGTCAGTTTCATAGTCATAGGATTTTTAAAATCGTAAAGTTCATGATTTCAGCTACTTAAATGTGAAATGTCACAGTATTGTCATTGTAGGGGTCCCGACCCACAAAGGAGTTGTGGGGAGGGTCACAAGGTTATTTTAGAAAGTGTTGTGCCACCCGTACTTCTGCACTGCTCTTGACACCGAGCTCTGAAGGCAGCACTGACCAAAGGTCCATCTAGCCCAGTATCTTGTCTATCGACAGTGACCAATGCCACGTGCCCCAGAGTGAGTGAACCTAATAGGTAATGATCACATGATCTCTCTCCTGCCATCCATCATCCCCCTGTGACAAACAGAGGTTAGGGACACCAATCCTTATCTGTCTTGGCAAATAGCCATTAATGGACTTAACCTCCATGAATTTATCCAGTTCTCTTTTAAACCCTGTTATAGTCCTAGCCTTCACAGCCTCCTCAGGCAAGAAGTTCCACAGGTTGACTGTGCGCTGTGTGAAGAAGAATTTCCTTTTATTTGTTTTAAACCTGCTGCCCACTAATTTCATTGGGTGGCCCTTAGTTCTTCTATTATGGGAACAGGTAAATAACTTTTCCTTATTCACTTCCTCCACACCACTCATAATTTTATATACCTCTATCATATCCCCCCTTAGTCTCCTCTTTTCCAAGCTAAGAAGTCCTAGCCTCTTTAATCTCTCCTCATATGGTACCCATTCCAAACACCTAATCATTTTAGTTGCCCTTCTGGGGGTACTAGCAGGGGAGGGGCCAGGGCTAGCCTTCTCGGCTGGGAGCTCAGGGGCCAGGCAGGACGGTCCCGCGGGCTGGATGTGCCCTTCAGGCAATAGTTTGCCCACTCCTGCCTTATAGCCTTCATTTCAGCTCAGTTTGGAATGTCACCTATGGTTGGGCATGCTCTGGAATAACTCGACACTATACCCCAACTGGTACCACAAAGGGTATCATTAGTCTGCTTTATTGCATGTGGGTGATAAGACTAGATGAAAATTGATATTTTTCTTGAGGCTGTAAGGATCTCTGAGCGGTGGGAATTTTAACACAGATTTGCTCTAGTGTTGAAAGCGGTCCTTTTGTCATATTTCTGAGAACAATATGGTTTTCTAGATAAAGATCTAGAAGTAGGGAAAGATTTGGTGAAACTGCAGTGGTCATAAGTATCATTAACAATAGAAGGGACACTAGAGCATGACATTTATTGCTGAACTACATAGGCTTCAGACTTGCTGTCCTCAGATGTTTGTTTCTTCCATTTCTCCTTTATTGTGGGTCAGTGGCTGATTAAATAGGTTTTTGCTGTGAAGGTGGCCTGCTACAATGAGCTCTTCCAGAGAAGTCTGCACTAGATGATTGCCTCAGGGTTTTTTTTAGCCAACGGCTAGGTAGTCAGTATGTTTAGTGTCTCTCTCCCCAGCTGTAAAAGATGGATTATTTGTGCAAAAAAAGCTTTGACATTATGCACTCTGATTCTGGCTGGTGACTTTCCAGTGAAAGTTAAATATGTTCTTTCCTGCTTTTCTGTCTGTCAGTCTATTTAAAAATCCAGGAAATGAATTCTTCTCTTCCTAGAAGCATGCTTACTTATTGAGGAATTAGCATTTCAACATTTTGGTGTGAAGTTGAATTCAGGATTTTATGATAGAAAAATTATGCTATGTTACTGTAATAGCATCTTCATCTAACAGAGTTCATTTTCTGCTTGCAACCCTTGCTGCGATTCCAACATGACGCTTGTCACTCTTCCTGCATGTGTACTAGTTTCTTTTCAAAGGAAAAGCTGGATGTTTCTTGGGTCTGTTTGTCTATTTAGCTGTTGGCCACTGTTTAAATTAGATTTTCTCAGAAGTTCATTTTCAACCTGCAGTATTAAAATCAACATATACCTAGCCTGCAGAGATAGTGGACATTGGAAACAGAGGCTCTCTCTGTTATTATGTAATACTTCAGTTGGTGGTGCTATATGCTTCCAGTTTTCTCTGTTACTGCTTCCCTGCAGTGGATTAGTAGAACAAGTCAGACCAAACATGCCTTTCTTATCTGGAAATGCAAGATTCACTCAGGGTGGTAACATTGAAGAGGTTTCTTCTCTTCTGTAAATACTGTACCAAAGAATGGAAGTCTGTGTAAATCTACACAGTACAATGTATTTGAACATAACTTTTGGTGCACTCTTTGTTTTGTTGTGCCTTTTTTAATATCTGGGATCAAGCAGCACCTATTTATTGTTGATTATTGATTCTATGTGCCTTTTAAAAACAGCTTCTGATCAGTTTACTTGCTAAGACTTAATAGAAACTTGTATCAAAATAATATAGCCCACTTTTAAATTAAAATAAAGCATATGGTCTGTCAAAATTATTCATTAATCATGCAACTGTTAAGATCCTTTGTAGTGAGAGTATTACAATTTTGATGTCTGTTCAAATTATTTGTATAGAATCGTTCTGATTGCAAACACTAGCTGTAATTGGTACCGTATCTTCTTTTAACTAAGATCTTTCTGCTGTCTGTACTCTTCCATCTGTGAAATTACCAAGGCCTTTGCAAAACCTAAGCAATTTTGTTGTGTGTGTGTGTAGTGTGCTATATATGGTTGTTTATGTTGCTTTCAAACATATTGTTTGGAATTTTCTAGTTCTGCCTATTGACTGTGCTGTTCTTCCCTCTTAACAGTGACTGTGTTCTTAAGCACTTTGACTCCAAAATTCTACGTTGCACTTACAGGGACTTCATCTCTTATATCTGGACTGATATTTGTAAGTAGATTCCTCTTCTCACTAGAGCTTTTGCATGTCTCTTGTTAAAGTGAGGATGCAAGAAACCTTCCTGTTCTCTGACCAGTCTCTAGGTGGTATCCTTATACTGTAAAAGAAACTCACACTCCTCAGTAGTTTCTGCTACACAGGACTATCCATTGTTACTTGAAGAGGGTATCGCTATGACCTCCACAAGAACCGTAACTCTAAATTTCCTGAATCTTGTGCTAATTGAATCTCAAACTTCAATATTGCATATGATTACCTGTGTTTTAAAGAGGAAAAACTGTCCCTTTTCCAATGGATAGTTTGCATCACAAATCCACTGGCATTCCCTCATTGGCTGTCTCAGCAGCCCCGCCACGAAGACTGACCGCATCTCTCAACCGTTGGAAGAGGTCCCTTCAAGTCATGGGTGAGGTACTGGTGGTGCAGTGTGCAAAGAAGGCTTGCACTACTACCATGTTGCACGTGTTCTTTGGACAAATTGACTGCCTTGGCACGTGAAACCTTTCTGGATGTTTCACCAGCACTAAGTTTACTAAAAATTTACATCTAAAGAGAGACTGGTGGGGGAGAGGGTTTGGGCTATAAAAGAAATTATTCTTGCTGAACTCTGATAGGTCTTTAGCTGCCTGAGATTTCAGGCTCTGATCCTGCAGTCAGATCTGTGTAGGCAGATCTGGTTGCAGGATAAGGGCCTTTTGGAACATTCTTTCACTGTCTAATATCACGCACAGTTACCAGAGTATGCTGAAGCTGTGTTTAGCAGGCATTTTGTGTGACTAAAGTTGAAAGAAAAATCTTTTTTTATGTGACCGCATCTCAGGATGAATGTGGTTTGTGAGTACTGAATAGGGGATTTGGGAAGAGCTGTTTAAGAAGGAGGTGAATGATGTTGTTTGCCCCCATCATTTTACATAATTAAGATACAGAAAAATCCCCACTTCAAATTAAAAAATGGATTTTTTTTGGACATTTAAAATGGATGAGTTATTGCAACATTTCACAATAGGAATGCCATGTATTTGAATGGGACTTATCTCTTCATGCTAATGGAAATACCCAGATGAATTGGTCTAGGGTGTTCCTTTACTGCAACCCCTGGAAATCATGATATATAAATGCCTCATAAGGCCTACAGGAGGAAAGAGGAAAAAAATAACACTCTTGATCTTAAACATCTCACGAATGACCTAAATGACTTTCCTCCCTGGATTCGCACATGCTATCAACAACGCATATTGCAGGTGATACAAAATGGGCAAAAAAAGTGAATTTGAAAGAATGAAATCCAAAGGTAGGCCCAGTCATGTAGTCCTTACTTTCAGGGATAAGTCCCCTTGACTACATGCTAAAGTAAGGGCTGCACAGTTCAGATACCTTATTTGTTAGCATATCAGAAGTTTGCATACTTTTGTGGATGATGATCCATTATTTGGCTAAAATCTGATTAAATTTCTTAATATTTTTTCTTCCTACATTGTGTGGAGACACCCATGTCTCTCTTATTTAGTGGAAGGAGATATAAAAATTAACAATATTTTTTACAGATAAATACTGTCTGTAATCCGTTGCAAAGGGAGTCCACCTGGCTCACATTTTTGTTTCATGTCTATTGTGAATACTGGAAACTTGTAGTCTAGTGAAACACTTGGGTGCAATTTTGCTCTTGTTCCCATTGCAGATATTCGAATGGTGGTACTTCCAAAAATATGGCACCTCTTTCATTGAGCAGGTTTCTGTGAGTCATTTAAGGCCGCTTATTGGAGGAGTAGAGAATAGTCCTACGGTGCCAGGTTTCTCAGCCAACAACGGAGAAAATGAGACAAACAGGCAGAGTTTGTCAGGTAATTGCTTCTAACTTTTGGCTGTGCAGGGATATGTTAAGTGACATCTCCCCTAAACCCAGAAAGATTTGTTCAAACTAGTTGGATTTTTGTCTTACAATGGTCTTGGCTTCCTGCTAGTGCCTATAGTAACAATCAGAGAAAGATATTCTCTCATTTGGGACCATGAGTACGAGAGAGTTTCAGAAGTAAAGAGAAATGATGATGGAAATCAGTGAAGTGAAATCTGAACTTGCTTTGTGAATACAATTGCATTTGTTAAAATTGCTGAAAGAACCTAGTATATTACATAATTATTAGAAATAAGAGTTTAAATCAAGAGATTAATACACAGCTTGAATGCAAAAAATAGACTGAAACACACCACTGAATTGTCCCAGTAATACCAGGCTTTTGAGACACCACTATGGTTATTCTTGTGCAGTGTTTAGCCCTTCTTCCCAAGTGCTTTCGTATGAGAGGAATGCTGGAACCCTCTGGCATTGCACAAGTCGTGTGCAGCAGGATGTGATCAGGGAATCAATTGAAGTTATGTGGATTTTACAGAAAGCTGTTTAAAGACAAGGGATTAATTTTGGAACTTTATTCAAACTTGAAGTAGTGCTTTTTCATTTTGCAGAGTGTAAAGTATGGAGGAATCCTCTTAATCTTTTCAGAGGAGCAGAATATAGCAGGTATTATTTTCATTTTATTTTCAATGTAACAAGCAACTGTGGAAATGAACTTAGAGTCTACACACACCTTTTAACTTGTTGCCAGAGCTCTCATCCTTGCACTTCTTGGAAATAATGGTGAGATCCAAAGAGCACCATGGGTAATTGTTGGGATTTATACCAGTCCTACACTTAAAAAATATCTGTCCAGAGCTCTAGGTACCTTCATCCCATTTTAGAAATACAAATATTCTTGCAAACAAAGTAAACTCTATAGCTTCCACAAAGCAAAGAAACAGCCGCTCCAGTTCTCATTGCAGATATTCTAAAATATCTGAAAACTTGACAAGTTTTGAGCTTTGCAGCATGCCCAGAATGCTGACTGATGTGGGCTATTCCAAAGCTTGAGGAATGAGTTCCAAAGTAGAGTCTGTCCTATAGCACACCCTAGTGGAACCACACTCTCCCTTTATAGAACGGTGATTTCAGCTCGAGCACTGTCATTGTCCATAACTGTGACCCTGTTGCACAGGGATAGAGGCATTTCTCAAACAGGTGGGTGCCAAGGTTCAAAAATCATGCATTGCCTTATCCCAAGGAAGCCCTCTGGTAACCTGTACAGAACACTGGTGTTGCTATCTTATGATTAGAAAATGCACGTAACAAATGACCTTTCAGTGCTAGCCTCAATTTCTGAAGACATCAGACATCCCACTGTACCAGCTGTTACCAACGCATGTTTTGAGACTTTTCTTGCCTTTTGCTAAAGATACACCTGGGTGACTGGGAAGGAACCGCTTACCTACTATGACATGAATTTGTCTGCTCAGGATCATCAGACCTTTTTCACGTGTGATACAGACTCTCTTCGGCCTTCAGATACAGGTACTAGCTATTTCTGTGTGAAAACAAGGGTGTATGTGTGAAGTATGGAATGGTTGAAATATCTAAACTATATTGGAAATATTCACCCTAAGGTGATCCCAGCTATTGAGTGGAAACCTATAAAGTAATAACTGTATAATTCTGCAATTTAGGGAGTATAAAATATATGTTTAATGATACACTTCTGAGTTCTATAGGGAGTCCAGTCTAGAGGTTTAAAGCAATTCCTAAACTCTGCCATTGACTCATTTTGTAACTATGAGCCTGTCTTGTGGCTCAGTTTACCCATCTGTAAAGTGGGAATAATGCTAATGTAACTTACAGGAGTACGGTGAGGCTTCATGTTTGCCTGAACACTCAGATCCTTGGATGAAGGCCACACTAAAGACAGTGTGTTGCGTATATGAAATAGTAAGTTATGAAAATGTTCCTGCTTTTGCAAAAGGTGCTGTAGACTCTACGACATGCTTAGTATCGTATGTGCTCCTGAAAAATGGTCCGGTCAGCAGCATTCTGCCCTAGGTACTGCGGTTGGTCATTAGTTCAATACTGACTCGGAAAGAAGAGCGCCAACCCTGCTTCCTGCATCACCTAGTCAGTGGTTCTCAAACTTTTTTTTCATTTTTTTTTCAATTTTTGAAAATTGCTGAGAGTCTCGGCGGACCTCTTGATGATCTTTCCAAATGTTGTTTGTACCGTTAGCTAACTGTTGTAAAGCACTTTGGATAAAAGCGCTATATATAAAAACCCCCTTATTTAACGTTTTTTTGTTCTACAAATAAAAGCACATAGCTCATGTTTTAATATCAGTAGTCCTACCTTTCTAATGCGATGGATGTGCCTTCTTCAGCTGGGGCTGGGAAGGAGGCCCTCTCTCCCTGGCAGCCATAGCCCTGGAGCTGGGGAGTCACCTCCTTCTCTGTCCGCCACAGCCTTGTACGTCCCAAATTCCTCCCGACCCCCTCTTCTCACCCCACTGTCCCCTCCCACCTACCCTTTTTCTCCCCCAGGGCCACCACCTCAGTTTATGTGCACGTCTTCTCCAGGGTCCAAGCACCTAATTAGTGGAGCCACGCCTGCACAACTCCACTAATTAGGTGTGTGGCTCTTCATTCTCTCCTGTGCGTGGCCCTTCATTCTCTCGTATGTGGCTGCTCACTAGCGCATCTTAGAGGGAACTATCTGTGGACCACTGTTTGAGAACCTCTGATGTAGACATTCCTTGAAGTTCTCCCATTGAACAAGCTGTGTTCAACCCTGCTTAGCTTGGGATCTGATGTGTTTTCAGCTCTAGATGGTTTGGCATCCAGAATACAAGACTAAACCTCTTGCCATATAATAGATCTATGGTTGCAACTTTGTTGGTATTTTAGTATAGATTACAGAAGTACATTTGTTAAGGGATACGGTGAGCGACTCTTGTTTTTGTTTACTCTGTTGTTTGTAATACATTTCAGAAGTTTGAAAATAACATCTTTCCTTATTTGTCTTCAATCAGTTTCTTATTAAACTAGCCCACAGACTTTCCCTTTGATTACATTTACAACATCATGGAGGTAGAACAGTGCTGCAGTTTGGTGAAAAGGGAGATCTTGTGCTGTCTCTGCTCACTGTGAAGTTCGCTGTGCATCTAGAAAACCAAATATTTTAGGATGATGCATAAGCTAGCTGTTACAGGGTTCTTCCCCCTCCCCCCCTCCCCCCAATTATATATTTTTTAAACCTGGACTGTGTTCTCCACTAGTTTAATGTCTTTAAAGAAGTTCACAGTTAAGGCCATAACTAATGAACAGTCATGTCTCTTTAAGTGTATCGTAATGTTACAACATTTTTGTACAGTTAGTATGCCCTACCTGGCTATTGTCAGATGAGGTGCTAACTCTTATCAATTTGTCAAATTCAGGAAGTGTTAGCTGTCAGCTAGCTGATGACATGTTTGATATGAGGAATGTATTTTTGTTGCACAAATGGAGTATATTGTCTCGTCTTTTAAGCCAAGACTAATATTTTGTTTCCAAAGGAAAACTCAAATATTTTCCACATTATTCTTACTGGACAGTTGCAGTTTTTGTTCCAAAAGAAACACGTATAGATTCTCCAGTTTTTCTTATCAAACTTGAGCGAGGCCAGATATTCAGTTCCTTGGACCAACAGTTTTGGAGTCGTTTCAGAAATGTTGTTGGGTGTGAAGACTCTAATGCTGCCTAGTAAATGGTAGTGGTAAGAACATTGCCCTTCTTTTGGTTAAAGTGGGCTCTTAAATTTGAGTTCCATTTTCTCATAATGGAGGCTGATATTGTCCAGAGATGTGTTGTGTTGAATTGGTTCTCTTCCCACTCCTCCTCTTGCTGTAATTCTTTTGCAGAAAATTATAATTCAGACAAACCTCCTAGATTCAAACATAGTTTAGATAGAGAGCATGTTCTGATCTATATGTATTTTTTAGGTGCTTTGTAGCACCTTTCAACAAGATGATAAACAGTAAGAGTATATTTTGAATTGGCTGTAATATGTTATGCCACTCAAATTTGCTCTTGCTTTCTAACCTAAACTTTAAAAGGAGTTGCTTAACCATTTATAATCTGTTAAATAACCGCTTTGAGAAGGCACTTACTCAAGGATTTAACACAACAAAATTGAACCAGAACAGTAATTTTTTTAATCATGTCTTTCCTTAAAAGAAAAGTATTGTCAATAAAAAACAAAAATTAGGATTTAATGCAGGTATGTGCCAGGGCCATTATCAATGCACGCAAAATACAGTGTGCACCATTTGAGTAATTGTACACAAGTCTGTATGTGCACAGGGACTATGTGATTTGCATATAAAATGGGGTTTTAAGTGAACAATGAATAATCTCCTTGCAGATATTCCCATTTTAAGTGGAATTTGTAATCTAATCAGATGTCATAATATTCTGCTGGTGGTGCAAAAAACTTCCTTATGATTTAAATCTCCTTTTGCTGCGTGTGTCTGAGAGAAGAATGAGTCAAGCTCAGAGTACAAATGATTGTTGATCAAGTGGAGGTGATGTATAAATAACCTAAGTGTTACTTCTTAAAAAGCTCTAGTTTTCATGGATGGTTAACTATATATTTCATACCTAAGCATTTCTATTAATGATCTGTTTTAAAACATTTTTCCAACAGTTATGCAGAAGGCATGGCGAGAAAGAAACCCTCAAGCCCGAATCAAAGCAGCATATCAAGCTTTAGAGTTAAATAATGAGTAAGTCTGAAATTAATATAAACATAAATCTAAGTGCTGACATTAAAAAAACAGTGTCTTTCCCCGGGAGACACTGTCGCTTTTTGTATAAATTTAGAATTAGCATGATGGAATGCCTTCAAATAGTGTGAGGGTTTTCCTGTATACATCAATTAGAAATAAACATGTAGCTATCAGAGTACATTGCAGTTCTTAGCTCAGGTTTAATTCAAAGGTAGCTTTTGGCCTGCCTATCTTTTAATTTTAAAAAAGAGTCCATTAGCTTGATTTGTGCCATTTCTGTCCTTGGATCAGTAGAAATAACGTACACAAGGAGAAAAAAACGTATTTTGAGGTGAAACAAAGTAAATCTTCAGAGGGAGTCTTGTTATTGTAATGTCATTACTTACCACATGGCCACAAGGGACCATTTTCATCATTGTCACACTACCTCTTCATTGTTTTTGAGAAAATAATTTTCCTTGCTGCAACAAACTTATTTTTCCGTTTAAGACATTTGCCTTAAGTTCTTAAAACTGTAAAGGCTTCTGTTTTCCTAGCACTTGTCACTTGACTGTAGTCCAGTGACTATTTTGCTAGGTATCATGTATTTCACAGGGTGTTTGATAAGGATTCTTACATGCTTAATTTTTATTCATTAGTAATGGATTTTCATAAACTTTCAAGTAGTACATACAGGCCAAAACCTGTAGTTACCTTGGATGACATTATTTTCTTGTGCAAAAAATCATTACTACTGACTTCCATGTGTGTAGTTTGTGGCTTTCTTTTTTTTTTGTTTCCATTACAGTTGTGCCACTGCATATGTTCTCCTAGCCGAGGAAGAAGCAACAACTATTATAGATGCTGAGAAGTATTTTAAGCAGGCACTAAAAGCAGGAGAAACAGTTTACAGAAAATCTCAGCACTGTCATCCCCAAAACTCCCAGCATGAAGCACAGCTTAGTAAGCACCTTTGCACTGGCTAGTTAAACAGATTTTTGTGTTTGAGCACAAAAGCAAAAAGAAAGAAATGTGATTGTTTTTAGGGCAGCAGTTGAAACACCAAACCCCAATAAGAAGAATCATTGTTAGTACTTATTCTGTAATTACACTGTAGCATGATATACTGTATGAATTTTATATGGTCTGCATATGAGTAAATCTATAAAAAAGCAGTTAGAACTTGTAGTCATCACAATAGCATAGCTCTGCTTTGGTGGGCCTCTACATACACGTGGCAGTAAATGTCTTGATCTGATACTCTGGTGGTGGGGAATAATAGAGGGATTAATAAACGTTAATGGTGCAGTTCACCATTGGTCACTGGTCTTATCCCACCCAACAGATGGAAAGAAACTCAAAAGTTCTTGCTATATGATGACTGAAATGAATTGCTGGGTTTGGTCTTGGTGAAACGCTGCCATAATTTTGGCTGGGAAGGTCTAGGTGATTATTCCATACTCTGAGTTCTCTTTGCTGCTGGTTATGGAAAGGGTGTTGTGCGTTCTCTCTTGGAATGATATCATCTCATGCACTCCATTAGAGAGATGTCCACAACACATCCCGCAACCGTTTTTTATTACTCCCCTTCTACAGCTAAGCCTATCTTAACATGAATCTTAACTTAACAAACTGAAGATTGAAAGTGAGTTTTTAGAATGGAGATTGTTTTATTTTTTTTACTCAGGAAGAGACACCAATGTACTGGTTTACGTGAAAAGGAGACTAGCCATGTGTGCAAGAAAACTTGGAAGAATCAAAGAAGCAGTAAAAATGATGAGAGATGTAAGTCATTTAAAATAAAACGTAAACAACTTGAACAATAGAGTTATTAGCTTAAAACCACAGTGGAGATGATGGAACAGTTAGGTTGTTACTGAGTTTCATAGTGAGATACGAATGTTTTCAACAAAATTTTAGTGTTTGATATCTGTGAAGTATATATGTACATAATATGGCGAAGGTGTTTAGCATTTTATCTTCCATTTCCCCTTACGTTTTGACTTGATGATTATTAACTTGTTAAAGTAACTAAACTCTATGCTTTGCACTATGGCACTTTATTTCTTTCACTTGTCCAAGGTGGATGGTAAGTTATTTTTACACAAGCATGTATTATAGATCAAACCAACCACTTTGTGCAGCTAGCCAAGTCAGGCTTGGGAGCACATTGTGTAAACACCTGGGAAGCAAGTGTACTGACCAGATGAATGTAGAGAAAATTATGGTGGTCTCTTTGGTGGGGAACGGGGAGGGGCAGAGAAAGGAGGGGAAGAAGTAAAGGATGAAAAGGAACATCAGCCGTTATATTAAGTTCTTGAAACCATTGGGTTGAATGTTTATGTATTCTATTTTATCTAAATGCCTTGCTGAGTTTATTGAACAATGTGATTAGATTTCTCATCTGGTTTGGTGTGGAGCAGTTCAGAGCTGATAATTTATTAAGGATGTGAAACAGTGATTGAAACAACACTGGAAAATGAATACAATTCTGATATTGCATTTTGGAGCAGTTTATGGATACTTGCTTTGATTAACAGATTGAATATAAGAAAGTGTGTCTATTGTAATTCTTCTGGCCAATACAAGGCCTAAAATGGGTTATTTATCAACTTTTTTTTTCTTCTGGATTTTCACAGAAAAACTGATTGAGGGCCTGATTTCTTTGGACTTTTGTGACCTTGCATAATGTGAGGCACAAATACCAGACAAATTTTATTTGGCTAAATTAGGTTATTGTTGGTCTTATATTTTGAGTTATTGTGCCCAAACTATCATTTTAATAAATACAGGCAAAGGGCTTTCTGTTTTCAGATCCTGCTTATGGTAAGTTTGAGTAAAATGAAGGTATTTCTTTTTTCTGATGTGCAGTTAATGAAAGAGTTTCCACTTCTTAGTATGTTGAATATTCATGAAAACCTTCTAGAGGCGCTACTGGAATTACAGGCATATGCTGATGTCCAGGCAGTTTTAGCGAAGTATGATGGTGAGTGACATTTGTCATGAAGCATAAAAACATTCATGTTTGCCCTTATGTATGTTAATATATAGAGCATGACGTTCTTCAACCCTCAGTTTTAATCTGTGAACACACAGAACTGCTCTGCTTAATGGGGGCAAACTGAGCTCCAGGAAGACCCCTTTTTTACCTCTCCTAGTTCCTTCATTGCTAGCTGATTTTTTCAGCCCTTCACAGTCAAAGCGCTGCTCCCCTCACCAGAGTAGTCAATGCAAGTGAGCAGATAAGAGGCAGTCTTCCCTACCACCTGGCCTGCGTCTTTCATATCTCAGATCCTGTTTGTCAGAGAGATCAGGACTCAAGCATTCAATCCCTTACATTGCAGCATGTTGCACAGTTACTAATCTTCCAGGCTGACGTGCTTCCGGAGTACCATATGCTTAGATATTCTTCGGTGGAGGAGCCTAGCTATTGTGTTTGTGTCCTAGAGTTATAACACACAAGTGTTTCCCAAAGCAGTTTTTCTTCTGGTCAGGGACCAGAATGTTACACCCAAGTCACTGTCAAAACTGTCCCTTAAATCAACTTCAGAGAGGAGGCCTATAGAAGCAATGTTTCTGGCAATCTTCCTCATGCCCAGGAGTCAGTGTGTTCCATAATGCCTCTATTCACTATTGCTTCAGGGAATAAGTGGCAAGAGGTTCTTGCCAAAATCTAATACCCAACTCTGTGGACAGTGTGCTGATATTACTTGCTGTGTGGGTATTTTTCATTAACATGATAAAAACATTTACGTGGTCATGGGATTTTTTTCATGTTGACTTCAGAAAGTTTGACACTTATTTAATTTAGGGGGCACTGATTCCTTTTAAACATCTGGAACAGTTAGGATGAGCTTCAGAGGGCTGTAGGCTCAGAGAAACTTGTGAGAAATCCTTCCCATATGGTACTTGCCAGATGCTTGGCTGGCTTGTTACACACTGGACAAGCCTGAGAGAGATTTTAAGAACCAGGAGGAGTTCAACTGGTACGCATAGACTAGTATTCAGGAATTTATTTAGAAACAGAATCTTTTGTCTATTTTTACAATAACCGTGTACTGTAGAATTTTAACTCTCCTAAAGACAGGTCAATTTGGGACCAAATTTAAGCTTTGTATAAATTTAGTTTTTACAGAAACTAAAACCAATAGATATTTTTCCGTAGAGCTAAAAATAATTAAATGGTAAGCTATTTTAGATAAATTCCCTTCTAGTGTTTGTAATTCAATGTTGAAAGGTACTAATGTATGAGAACTTGAAAATGAAATTTACTAGAAACTGACTAGTATATTTTTAAGTTAAGAAATGCAAAAAGTAAGTTGCAGGTTAAAAACTGTTTGGTTTAATACTGAGAGTGGTGTCTAAGACACTTTCTAAAAGTGTTTAACCCACTAAGGTACCTGTGTATAAATTCAGTTTTACAGCATCATATTTGATAACTGTGCTCAGAATGAGTGGTGAGGAACAATTCTTGATCCTGCAACTGGGACTGTAAAACCAGGAGATTTTTCTGAAAGAGGATTTTGGGGACTGTTGCAAAGCAGTTAAGGAACTGAAAGTTTCTAGTCATAACTGAAATGTTCCAGATGTTGAATTTACTGTATGGGCCATCCCAAATGCAAATCATTCAGCTCAGAGGAGACAGATTTAAAATGTTTGTCTTACTTTAGAATCCTAAAGTTAACTATTTATTGTACCATAGATATCAGTCTTCCAAAATCAGCAGCAATATGTTACACAGCAGCACTGTTGAAGGCCAGAGCTGTTTCAGATAGGTAAGTGAACACCGAAACTACTGAAATCAGTGTATTATGCTAATCTTGGCTTCTGGTGTAAAAAGATCAGTTATTAAAAACAAACAAAACCTTAAATCTCATGTGTAGCATTCACATCTCTGAAGAAAGATTCTTTCTTTATTCATGAGCAAATGTTTAGCTTCTTTCTTCTATTATTTTCCTGCTTCCTTAAAGTATAAATGACACCCACAACTAGTCCATCCAAATATCCGATATCTTAGCTCTTCTGGATTTTAGATGGTTTACTCTTCCTGAGCGCGTGCTGAGATGGTGAAGGGTGTGTATGGAAGATGGATGCTTGACCCTACATGGAGATTGTCTAGACTCTAGTGCTCCCCCTTCTCTGGTTGCTTGCTGACTGCATCCTCTGTTAATTTTAGCTTTGTCTGTTAGTGTATGTCATCATAAAATCTTGTAATACTAATTGAATGCTCAGCTTTCAGTCCAGTTTCCATTTGAAAACTCCAGATGGAAAAGTTTCTAGTATCTTAGTTGTCACTTCAGCGTCTTGTGGTTGTTATGCTCTCTGGAGTCCAGAGAAAATCCTTCCATAGCACCACTTGGTTTCCAAAAGCTTAAGATGCCATTGGCACGTGAATAAGGATGGTAATCAAGATACCCAAGTTGGTTACCTATGGTGATTAACTGCATAAATAGCAAAGCAGGGCTGAGCCAGAAGACATTTTCTCATTCTCAAGAATCCGTCTTTCCCACAGTTTGTGATGAGCTTCAATCTTAAAGTATCATTCTTGGTTGCATTTTCTTTAGTAAATTGTTCAGTTTGGGTTTTCCATGCAGGTTCTCTCCAGAAACAGCCTCCAGAAGAGGGCTCAGCACAGCAGAAATTAATGCTGTGGAAGCAATTCACAGAGCTGTGGAATTTAACCCTCATGTACCAAAGGTAAGAACTGACTTTTTTTCTCCTTATGGGATCAATTTAGCTTACTATCTGAAATATAGTCACCATTTGCAGTGGTGTTGGAGTCTTGCTACCTCGTGGAACATATTACTTCTATGTGGTTGAAGTAAGATGAGGATAGCTCATGTAAAACCTGAAACTACTTGTAAATCCTGGGTGAATCATAGCATGGATAGAAATAATACCATCCACCATTAATGACTGCTATAGTTAAGGTTGCAAATTTGTATCTTCTTGTTCTTGTACATTTGTAACTCTTCCAACCTTTAAACTCAGTCTCCTACATAGTCTGTCAGAAGAAGGTTGTGATTTGGGTAGTTCATAAAATGGTAGTAAAATAGAGGTTAAGAACTTTTGAAAATATACTACAGCACATGTTCAGTGGAAAAATTAAAGTGGTGCATGGTGAAGTGCCCATACAAGTGAGCTGATTTAAACATTCAAAGAGTGTTTAAAAGTAATTGTCACTCTCCTGCTGCTGCTATCCTCCTGAGAACCTATGGCCTAAAGGAATTAGCATAGGGCTGGATTGCTTGGGTTCTCAGGACAAAATTTTTGGTGGCCTCAGAGTGTGGCCACCAACTCTTGCTGATGGCCACTCTCACAGGTTTTTTCCTAAAATACGTAATTAGCGTTTGAAAAACCAAATAAACATGCACATGCACACATCCAAATCGTAATTTATTTATTGCTAGCTAGTAAGTCTGCTGTGAAAAGTGATATTAACAAACATAAAAGTATCACTTTTCACAGGAGACCTAATCAGCCTTGGAAAGCCTGGGGGCAAATTAAGACCTGGATGGAGAGTCAGGGGAAGCAGTGGGGACCAGTGGGGAGCTGGATCATGAAATCTTGTGGGCAGAGCCCAAAGCCCCGAGGCGAGAGGACGGGGCCCAGGGACAGAGCTCAAAGCCATGTGGCCAGAGCCTGGGACCGGCCATTGTGCAGCCAGAACCTGCAGCTGGAACCTGAAGCCCCACGGCCAGAGCCTGCTGCCCCACCACCCCAGGGCAGAGGCCCAAAGTCTGAGCCTCACTACTCCCATATTCCCCTCCAAGGCAAACTGCACAATATGTCTAGTTTAGCACAGAGTGCCTACTCATGTTGCAGCAGTAATTACATACCAGACGAAATCCTTCTGCTTCCTCAAAGCTAATAGAATGCTTAAGGGCCCAGAAGCCACAACACAACTCTGCAAAAAAAAAAATGGTGAATTGGCCTCATTTTCATGCTGTCCTGGCTAGTAAAGGCTCTGTAATCTAGTGATTACAGGACTAGAAGTCAGGATGGTACTGAGGTCTCAAGTGACCAAAGATAGTAATTTGCTGGGATATCTTGGGCAAGCTACTTCACCATCTTACATACAATTCGTTCTACCTGCAAACTTGGGGCAAACTTGGGGCAAAATATCTTCTGAACCTTTTGGCAACTGTTTGCTTACCCGAGGACTTTCCAGACTTCTTTTCCTAAACATCTCCTGGGACTAGCAACTTTTCTGTGTAGTAAAGCGGTCTTTTTAACACTGTACTTGATAACATTGGCAAGAGTTAGCATTATCGTTAAAGAACATAGCAGCCGAATGGCTACAGATAGAATTGTTTATCAGGGATTCTTTGCCATTTCCCCCTCTGGTTTTAAAGGGCCTGGCTATCTGTAGCATGTAGTTTGTGAAAGAGGGGAACTTAGTGTGGTGGATTAATCTCCCTTGGCTGCAGACTTGCTCTTAAATATTTCACTAGCACTGATTGCTTATATAGGGCTTTTATTCATCTGAATAAATAATAGTTTGAACAATTCTAGGCTTAACTGCTATCCATAAACACATGTAAGCTGCTGCATCCTTGTGGTTACACAGGAAGATCTTTTAAAAATCAGCAGCATATTTAAAATATTTCTGCCTAGATGAGAAATCACTTATTTGGTTATCACTTGCAGACTGCGGCAAAGGTAGCTTAGTTATTGTGAGAATGTCTGTGAAGCTGGAAAACAAGGGTGTCTGAACACAATTCAGCTTCAGCCTGTAGTAGAACTGAATGAAATGTAAAACTGACCGAATGGGCTAAATGCAACCATACCTGCCGCAGATGTCCTCGCTGTTTCGCCAGGATTGTCACAATATGCTGTGATAACTGCATCCCCATGAACTGTTAAAACTGGCTTACAGCACATCTCCCATTCCCTGCCTGTCTAAACCTCACTGTGTAGTCTTTCCTGCTAAGACAAGGCCTACATTTGCACACTCCCCTTATCAGGAAAAATTTCTTGAGGACTGTGGTAATTCCAACCTATTATTGGTATTAGGCCATTTAATATTTATCTTACAGTAGTCCTTGGAGGCCCGGACCAGGTCACTGTGCTATACAAACCACAGTCATGGTTCCTGTCCCAAAAAGCTTACAATCTATGCTAAAATTTCCTGTCCTCCTCAAGACAGTCTACTTGTGTGCTACTGAAGACAGTGTCAGGCGAGGCTAAGGGCTAATTAAAATGTGTAGTCTTCAGAGTCCCTGAAGCAGGACAGGCCTCTCTGAGGAGTAACTACTTACTTTGTTTTTCTAGATTATTGGCAAGAGAGCATCTAAACCCCTGATAATTGTATGAGATCTGAAAACTCTAATTCAAAACAGTATGTGTTCAAACCCTCCTTCCCCCTCCCCCCAGTCTGTATAAGAACAAAAATAAAACCAATTCTCTTGTGTGTTGCGAGTCACTTATGTTAATCCTGGAAGTGGCTAGGTTAGAATCCCCAAGCAGGACAGGTAACTGATATCTAGAGCAGGGCGGGAATTTTTTGCCTAGGGAAAATGTCAATTTGTTGAAAAGGAAACTTTTCATGGAAATATCAGTTTTGACAAAATCTTTGGGAAGAGGGAGTGGCTATTCCAGGGTGGGTCTCTCTCCCTCTCTCTCCTATAAATGTTTTTTCATGAAAAATTTCAAAAGGTCTAGATTTTTGTTCCAGTGCACAATGAAAACGAATGTGAAACCTCAGAATTTTGTGTGAAATGGAATTCTTGTTTTCCGGCTAACCTTGCTGAACTCTCTGCAACCTCTCTACTGGCACTGTTGAAATATGCAAGTTGTAGTTTTGAAAGTAGAAAGATGGCTTAGCCCTAATTCTTCTCAACTAATCATGGAGTCCAAATGAATCTAACTATGGAGGTCTGAATTTATCTATCTACTGTGTTCTGTCTGCCTGTCCAGTTTAATAGAATGTGGATGGAGAAAGCTAATTGCTGAGAGAAATTGCTGCTTGTTCGCATGATTGATCAAGAGCGTAGCAAGTTCATTTCAGGCAGTCTCAGACAGATTTTTCTTCAGACTGTGCCTTTAGGGAAACAAGATTATAACACATTATCATTATCTAAAAGTTCTTTTATTTTGTGTATCCTTCAGTTCCTTCAGAACCCTTATGTTCTTTGAAAGAGTTATATTAAACTACTTACTCAGCCTTTATGTGAAACGCATTCACTAGTTCTCTAGACAATCAAATAAATTAGTATCATGTTTCAATAACTATATCTTCTCTTCTGATCATATGCCAATTCCGACTTTTGTTATTTGTATTACAGTAGCATCTAAGGGCCCCAGTTGAGATTGGGAGCCCATTGTTTGTGCCCTGAAGAGTTCACAGTCTAAACAGACAAAAGGTGGGAGGGGAATGGGCACAGAGGGGTGAAGTGATTTGCCCAAGGAGACACACAAGTTCAGTGCCAAAGCTGGGAATAGAACCCAGGTCTTCTGAGTGTCCGTCCATTGTCCTATCTTCTGCCCAAAGTATATGTACATGAGGTAGAAATCCATCTTCTTTGCATTGAATGAAAGTGGTTGGTTTGGGGGTATAACATCATGCTGTATTACACAGCATTCAGGATAAACTCTAAGAAGGGAGAGGGGAAGTGAACAATAGGTGTTTCCTTTTCCTTTCATTGCAATGACACTTCTTTGAGATGGATCTTATTTTGAAAGGATGGGGGTCATTTTAGCATATTATTTTGTTTCCACTTTTAGAGATGAGGCACTGACTCAGAGCTATAAATCCAGATCCCTGTAGTATATTATAATAGGAATGAAATACAGGCACTGAGATGTAACCAGGAGATAACTAGGAAAGGGTGTCTCAATATTGTAAATATAAGTTTGCTTTAAATTGGGTAAACTAGTATCTTTGAGTAGCTTTTGGAAATAGACCTTTTCAGTATTAGTACCTGGGTTGTTTTTTATTACCTAAAATTAAATGGTTAAACAGGGACTATAAGAAGTTACTTTTGAAAATTTGTAACTGCATCTTTTATTTGGACAGCACTGTAAATGTGGCATAACACACACAAGGTAAAATACATGATCCCTGCCCTCTAGAGCTGACAAACATGTTGTTGAGGCACTAATAATTACATTGGGGCTTCATCATTGCTGCTACATTTTCCTTCCCTTACTGTTTAAGCACTTAATTCAACTGCCAACTAGTCACTGCAGAGAGCATGAGGAGTCCTGTCAAAGGTCAGATATTTGAGACCATTTTCCCACAGCAGCCCTGTGGAGTGATCCTTTACCGTGTTTAAAAAAAAAAAGAAGAAGAAGGGATTAAAAAGGATTAGCAAGAATATTACCCTCCAGAGTGCAGGCCCAAGGCACTAAGAGAAGAACCTAGCCAGGCAGTAAATGTGCTTTATTTGGCCGGAGCACAACCTCTGTTACATTCCTTCAAGAATCTGAATGGGAGAAGTTAAGTCCACAAACTGGATTAGTAAATAATCTCATAGTTTGTGGCATCTGCTGAAATAAATCGGTGAGTTGACTGCATTCTTCTACTTTGGGAGGGAGTTAAAGGAATTGCCAGCTACATTGATCAAAGATGAGGATTAACTTTGGCCATTACTGAGTGAGACACTATATACTATGAAAGGACAACTCATAAGCAAATACTAGAATATTGGAACATTATTTAACATTTCTTAAAAACAAAATTGAGGATTAATTGGTTTATCTTCCTCTGCTGCATTTTAAAACATTTAAATAAACTGAACATCGCGTAAGGTTTTAGAAAAATGTAAAATGTTCAGAAATTCTGCAATTTTCATAGTGCATATGCTCAGTTTTATGCTTGTCACCTCCTGTTCTGAGCATCTAAAATTCGGAGTTCACTGTCTGGAAACCAAGTCATTGTGTTCTGCCTGTGTATTGGTGCACTTCTGCCTTCTCCCATCAGCTATAGTTCTGTCAGCACAACACAGCTGTGAATTAATGATGGGATTTTCAAAAAAGTGCTCCGCAATGGTTTGACTCGACTCCCATTGAAGTCTGTAGAAATAGAGTTAGATCTATGCTTGGTGCTTCTGAAATACTATTCTAAACTTTACAATCCAGTATATACCTGGTAGCCTGGCAGTTAGCATCAGTTTGCACCTGACACTTGGGAACTAACAGATATTGGACCCTTTAGATTGAAAGCTTTCAGAGGCAAAGGTATCAAGGTGCAAATCAACCTAAACTTGCAGCAAGCACTTCAGTATCATATCATTAGCATCGCTTTACATGGAGCTCTTAACAGATTTAATGGCTGACTTCTGGGGTACCTGTGCATGAAACGCTTGCACTAAATCAATCCCTTTTCCTTTGGTATTCATGGAGCACCACTGATGCAGCATAAAATATGTGTATATGTGTGTGCATTTCCCCAGATAAATTACCTTATGTGTTATGATCCAAGAACTACACTTCAGCCATATAAGTGTTTTATATCTCCTCACTGAAGTAAAATACAAATCCATTTTGATAACATATATACTTTTAAATATTCTGAGTGTCACATTCTGCTGAGTTAAGCAGCCCAACCTCCCAGTTTTTCTGTGTAAATAAGATCTGGCAAGAATTTATCAGGACTGGGCCCTAAATTGCAGTGCCTCCCTAATGCATGAAAGCTCTCCATATGTTCTGCTCTGATAATTTTGAAAAATTTGGGGAAATCCTTTGGCAGTAACAAGGATTTGAGCATAACTAAGCATGCTTTCTCTTTCCATTTTCTACTTCCAGTACTTACTAGAAATGAAAAGCTTAATTCTACCTCCTGAGCATATTCTGAAACGAGGGGACAGTGAGGCAGTAGCATATGCGTTCTTCCATCTTCAGCACTGGAAGCGGATAGAAGGGGCCCTTAACCTGCTGCACTGTACGTGGGAGGGCAGTAAGTATCTTTTTTTTCCCCAGTGCAGCTAGCTAATCTCTACCGTTTTATTCACACAATTCATAACTGGCCTACTTTAAGCAGTGTCTGAGCTTCCTTAAGGCAGTCTTGCTCAGTTCAGTTGCAAAGGGAACTCCGGTGCTGTTGTTTGGTTTTTTTGCTGGAGATGCTGAATTGATACCACATTACAGGAAGACAAAGGGATTTATCCAGGGGGATGTAGACAACTACAATCAATAGATACAACTATTTGTATTCAGCAGCAGGGCTCCAACAATAGTTCCATATATGGCTGTGAACAGCTAACACTTCTCTCCTCCCCCCCAAGCTCCCCGGTGTGTCTGGGTCACTGGGCATTTGGAGCTAGTGCCACCAAGCAGCCAGGATATAAAAAGCCCCACTAAGGCTGCAGACACCCTGACCTAGAGGGACCCCCCTCCCTGCCATCTTGCCTTAACACTTTGTTGGCATTGTCATCAGGGAGACATGGAATGTTCCTTGGAGTACTGCTGGAGGGACTTGCTCCAGGATGGGAACACGTTGGTGGGGGGGACACAAGGAACATGTGCTGCTGCTTATACTGGAACTGAGCTGTAGAATAATAGAGCTCTTCTGTCTCTGATATTGCTGTCAATCTTCTCTCTCATCTGTATTTGCACCCAGCACAATGGGGCCCCAATCCTAGTAGTAAGACTTTATACTGTGGTAGGACTCAACCCAGACTGGGGCCTTTGAGTGCTAACATGGTATGAATTCTTACTAGAGGTATGACACCTTCCACCAAATTCACTTCTAAATGAAAATATAAAACACATGCTGCAGCTATTTCCAGGCTATTTCTAAATTTGCTTTCTTCGTGACTGAGATGTTCTTTGTGGCGGAATTTTGGGGGGTTGATTTTTACATAGTTCTAGCGTAAGTCTGACTGACTGTCTTGTCCTCAGCATTTAGAATGATCCCGTACCCGTTAGAGAAGGGCCATCTTTTCTATCCCTATCCCAGTTGCACTGAGACTGCAGACAGAGAGTTATTGCCAAGTAAGTAGTTATTTTGTTTCTAAATAATAACTAGAATAAAATATATGTAATAACATTCCAGTGTGTACTGTACTGTATTGCTACGGATTTACTCTATTGTGTCCTTAGCTCATGAACTGCTTGTGACATGGATTCTGCTGTTTGTCTGGTGTATTTGGCCAGATGGAATGCACTGTGCAAATGCATCAGCAGTATAAGTTGTAACCTTTCATCCCAAAGGATCCCAAGGCACTTCACAAATGTGTGTGTGTGTGGGGGGGGGTGATATATAAATATATAATATTACATATTTTCCCACTGAAATGCAGCCACCTATTGAATGAAATAAACTGTGTAACTGAATAGCAGCGCTGCCCAATAGTTTAGTGGGGAGAGTGAGAAACGCTATACCAATTGCAACAGCAAGGGGGAATTTAAGCAGATGAACTCTAACAACTCTAACAAAAAAAACTTCAAGTCCAGACTGCAAAGGGAAACTGCAGAGCTGCAATTCATTTGCAAATTCAACACAAACAATCTCGGATTGAACAAAGACCTACAATGGCTCGCTCATTACAGAACTAGTTTTTCCTCTCTCCATGTCCACACCCCCCATTCAAATGCTAGAAGAACAACCCACCCTCCCTGATCGGAGATAACAAGCTGGTTCAGCCTAATTGGACTAACCTTTTTACCTCCCACCTGGTTCTTGCCTACTTTTCTGTACCTGCCTCTGGACACTTCCACTGCCTGCATCCGACGAAGTGGGTATTAGCCCACGAAAGCTCATGCTTCAAAACTTTATAGTTAGTCTTTAAGGTGCCACAGGACTTTGTTACCTCTGCTATTCCAGACTGACACGGCTGCCTCTCTGATTCTAACAACTCTTGGCATCCTTACCAAATTCCAGTTTAGTGTACACCTAGACTGACTGCCGTGGGCTCTCTAATGACCACTGGCTATCAGAAATTAAGTTTTCAATCTCATTTGAATGGGGTCCCCACCAGTGGCAAAGCACACCTCTCTGCTGTCTCATTAGACCAGGACCAAATCCCAACAGAGGGTGCCACCAAGAGATACTGTTGCCTGTGAGTGTTACCCTATGTCACGAGGATTTTGTAATAACATCATGTCTGGAGGAACGAGGCTTCTATACCTGGTGCTGCCAAATTCTGTTTCCCAAGGTGGGGGACAAGAAAACTGGGCTTGTCCTCTGTGATCACTTGTTTTTTTTAAGTAATGAGTTTCCTGACTGTTGTACTGGAGCTACTCCCTTCATCATTATCTGCAAGTAGCAGGTACATGATAATCATTCCAGACTCTTACATTAGAGAGCCCAGCAGAACCTTTATATTTATCATGCTTGGTTAACCTGTAGTTTGAGAGAACACTTTATTGTTTCGTAATTTGCTTTGATTGATTGTCCATTCCATGGAATAGTTATTCTCGTACATCAGCAATGAGACCTAAGATTTGACACTGAAGAATGAGTCTTCTCCCCTACTTTGTTATCCAGGCATTAGCCCACATGTATTCTGTCTGTAAAGCAACCTGAAAATAAACCACTAGGACCCTCATGCACCCTGTCGCTCATTCACTTAGATGAGGAGGAGGCTCTTGTTTCATCTTACCTACTGGTGGTATTCTAAATGTGGGTTTCTACATCTCTGGAAATCTCAGCTTCTTCATGGAATTGCAGGGGCTACTGCTAAAGTGTCCGAGGGATACAGCTGCAAAAGGGAAAGCTTACACGTGTGTTTCCGTGACGGAAAGTGAAAAATTATATTTCAAATGTGTAACTGAAGTCTGCCCCCAGACTGTTTTAAATTACTCATTTCTGACGTATGCAGGATATTGCACAAGGAGTTCCTTGGTTAGTGACGAGCCCTAAGCTGTAGACTTTCCAGCATAATTAAACACCAGCACATGCATGTATTTCAACACAATCATTCACGCATTCCTGCTATGTTTAAATATAAGGCTATTCATAAATAAAGCCATCTTAACATTTTTTATTGTGCAGCTTTCTCAAGAAGCCTTGGAATTTTAAAAAATCAATACTTGTAATATGTTTAAAATAGAAAGTAAACCAAAGTGAGGCTTAAATTGATAAACTCAAATAGAAAGCTAATTGTTCTAATTGCCAATTAGAGCAGTTTTTCCTGCCTTTCCTACTCTTGTGTTCAGGTTGCTTGCTAGTTTTCTGCTATTTGTTCCTCTCTCTAGTTCCTGTTTAAAAAGCACCCTCCTCCAACCCATATACAGTAGACTCTCGATTATCCAGGATTGGGTTAACCAGGTTGTGGATTAACCAGGATGTCAAAAAAACATATGCGTAACTCGCAGGGCTGGCTCTGCCTCTGTTGCTGCCCCAAGCACAAAAATAACAAAACCCCACCAGGGTGCAGGGCAGCCAGTGAATCAACACTCCCTCCCCCTGGCGCAGGGTGGCTGGTGAACCAACCCCACCTCCCCATATTTCTTATGGATGGTGATTATCCGGGATTTTATTAACCAGGATTAATTTTTTCCCTATCATCCTGGATAATCGAGAGTCTACTATGTGTCCTTACTATATGGTTACACACCATTCTGTGAGCTGCCCATGTCCCAGTTAGGTTTTTATGAGGGTGGTTGATGGAAGACGGAGTGTATTGCATGCCATGCTTCATCATGGGTAGGTCACTTCTTTGTTTGTCCAGTAGAAGAACAGCATGGGTATCCTACTAGTCTGCTGAGTAGCAGGGATGACTAGATGTCAAGGAGGTGAAACGAGAGAGAATCTTGAGGGGGACACCCTTAAGCATGTTTGATTACGATTTCTTTTCTTTTGGCATCTGGCCTCACAGAAAGCCTTATGCATTCCACACCATTGTACTGCAGAATCTCAGCTTTCATTCAACATTTTTTCCTGGCCTTCATGGGTTACAAAGGAAAGGTTGCATTGCAGATCAGGTTGCATTTGCAGTTATCACTTCCTGAATTTGCAGGCAACTTGAAATTTGGTGACATCTTGATTTTATGCTGTCCTCTTTAAATTTCTTTCTGCAGGCTCCTGAAAGCTGAAAATGTGCACAGCCCAAAAGTGAATAGCAAAATAATAAATAAATAAAACTGGCCATTGCACCGACTATATCTATTTTCCGTATTTAATTACATCAAAAGTTACTTTTTGCTGGGACTGCTCCAGTATTAAGTCTAGCTTACTGAAGAATACGCAGGACTTTCCATATTTAATTGCATGTACATACCCTGCCTGTTCCTTTTATTTAAAAACATTGCAAAATTGTTGGATACAAAATTGAGAATTGTCACAGTCCCTAGATGGTGACTACCTTCAATATCTTGAGTTGTGGAAGCTCCATATTCCATTCTCAAGAGCTGTTTAGTGAAATTAGTTTGATTTCTTTGACCCTAAAGTGTAACTAATGGTTGTGTACAAAATTTGTAACCCAGACTTGATGCTGCTTTCTTTGAGATCTTTTTTGTCAATTGCTCTGAAATTTACTGTAGTCTGCCAGCTTGCAGTCTTTGGGACATTTGAAGAGAATCTGACCATGTATATTATCTGATAGCTTTCAGAGTTACTCTACTTTTTAGACATGGGAATTCTTAAGATACAAAAACATTACATAAAAAATAGGATGCTTGCTTTTTAAAACATTGGCATACACTAAAATAACAGAGTTTAGCATTTGTAACTGTTAAAAATTCCTTGATTATTTAAATTGGGCCAAGTGTTTTCATTGGAACCTTTGTCTTGATGACATTTTGTGAATTTTATGTTACTTTCTTCTCTTTCGTCGCAACACTTGATTCCAAAAGCTAACCCTGCAATGTTCTTAAAAATAAAGGAGGGAAAAAATGTGGTGGGGGAAGGATAGCTTTAGTGATACCAATAAATAACTGGAATCAGAGAGGTAGCCGTGTTAGTCTGGAATAGCAGAGGTAACAAAGTCCTGTGGCACCTTAAAGACTAACTATAAAGTTTTGAAGCATAAGCTTTCGTGGGCTAATACCCACTTCGTCGGATGCAAGAGCAAAAACACGCAGCATATGAGAAAACATATCAGGACTAAGCCACTTAAATCTGCATTGAGCAAATGTCAGGGGTTTCGTTTTGTGTTGCCTTTAAGCTTCAGGTCCATGTATATGCCCTTTGGAACGATACATCTGAATGGAAAACACTGGCTGCTCTGGAATAATAGTTCTCTTGGGCGTCTTTGTATCACGTAAAGTGGTGTGTAATTGTGACGTTTTGTAAAACAGTCAATGGATAGTAAAATGTCAAATAACTTTTTCACTATTTCCCTTTCAGCGTTTCACGATGTCTCCGTTTACCCGCAGAAGGAGCTCCCTTTTTTCATCCACTTCACAGCAGGGTTGTGTTCCTTTTCGGCAATGCTTGCTGTTCTCACACACCAATTCCCTGAACTCATGGTCATTTTTGCTAAAGCTGTAAGTATTGTCTCCAGTCCAGGACTTGCTTAGAGTATTTGCGAGATATTCAGAAGCTGAGGGCCCTGTCTGTGGAGATGTTTTGAGATGCAGTAAATATTGTGTGCTTCTGAAATTGCTTGTCATGCAACTATTAAACTTGATTCTTCACTTGGACTCAGAGTTCCTCTTCTGTAAAGAGTAATATTTTTATATTCTAAAGCTGGTTTCTGCACATCAATCTTAGTAGATAATCAGTCCTGATTACCAACAGAGGAACAACCCAGCCCTCTCTTTCTCCTTTGGCTGGAAGGGCTGTGAAGAAGAATTTGGTTTGCAGATTAGACCTATGTGTCATAGATACAGCTTCTGATTTTTAACTTAAATTGAATTTTTGGAAGCAAAAGCTTCTGAATTTTGAGTTCAGGGCTCTTCGGTAACTAATGGATTCAAACCAAAGCCATGGGAACGTTTAGATTGTAAGTTCTCTGAGACAAGGACTCTGTTTATAGCTGCATCTTGTACCATGCCGAGGGCATTGTCTGTGCTTAACAAATAACATTTTGCACACTTCTCATCAAGCTGTTTAACCTTCTCCTGTCCCATTGCTGCTTGATGCTGCTTTTCACGCTGAAAAATTGTGGATAGTGACTGTCCAAAGATGCTTCAGTAGTGACATTAAGGGCTGAAAAACGTCTGCAAAACACTTTAATTGCATCAGATAAAGTTGGAAAGCAAATCAGTGAATCCTCAGAAAACCTGCTAATAAAATAGCCCATTTTTCACATGCATCTCACCTTCCTTCTGACTCTCAAAAATTGGTTATGCTGCGCTAGAAAAGAGGGAAAGCTAAGGAGTCATACAAGCTGCTTGCCATCCTTCTTATCCCTCAGATAAAAATAATCAGAACCACCAAACCACATTGCAGTGTGCTTTCCCTCATCGGGAGCATCTCTCTCACGTGGTAGCCTGGAGCACTAACCACAGAGCCACTGAACACACATTCAGTCATTATTCTTGAAGAACTTGAGAATGAGAGAGCACCAGGCTTCCTGCTGTTGAGCAGTCAGGTAATGAGACAGATGGAACAAAAATGTGAACTTATTTTAAAAGTGCAAAGTTCCCATGAAATCCTTTGTTTTTCTGACATTTCTGCTTGGTGGTGTCCAAGCCACGCAGGTCTGAGAACGGGGTCCCATTTCCACACTGTGCTTTTAATCTTTATGTGGGAAAATATAGTTGGGCATGCCAGTGACAGATTTCTGTGCAGCTCGTAATTGGCTGGCTTCATGGCAACCAGGCCCTAACTATTTGCTTGATTAATTCTTTAAGGACTGCGTTAGCAGAGTTGTATGATTTCCAAAGAGATATGAGGTCAAATGTTGTACTAACAAAGAATTGCTTGGGGAAGTTCTCCCTGCCGAATTTCTTCCACCAAAAAAATATAATTTATGTGCGTTATGTTCGCTTTGCACAACAGGCAATTAATTTGCACATCAAGTGGAGCGTTGGTGAATGTGGGCAAAAGCACTAGCTGGATTTGTTTGTTGGGCAGTTCTTTAAATTGCATTTATTATCCATTGGAAGGGATGGTTTTCTAGTCCCTGTTCATTTGAAGAGATGGATGAGAAGTGCGCATGCCTCTGTGCTTCTCCCAGCATAATCCCAATGCATAACCTCCACAGGAAGTACAGCAATGGTTGTACTGACTTGCATTATCCCTGGATGTGTTCTTTTCCCTGGCTGGGTGCAACAGTAGTTCTTATAGTGCCATTCTGAACAGGGGCTTCATATTGACACTCTAAAAAAATTAAGCCAACTAGTTATCCATATCCAGTATGTACAGAAGCTTCCTTTTGAGGAAGAATTCCCTAGTGGTTAAGCATAAACTGGGAGTTTGAAAACCTGCCTTTGAATCCTGACTCTGCCAAGCTTTGCTCTTTGACCCTAGGAAAGTCCCTTCACCACTGTCTCATTCTCTCCATCGGTATAGTGGGGTTCTGAAACTTTAAGAACGTACGTAATTAATAATCTCTTACTGTTTTCTGTGATTTTTCTTGCATCGAAATGTAAAGAAAATGCTAATTTTGATGCACTCCAATGTTGTAGCTAGTGACGATACCAACTTGGTATCTTCGGGTACCAATTGAATCAGAAATATGGTCAGATTTCTTTAAATTTCAGTGAGGAGGCAGTGCCTCACATAGATTGGGAGGTCTGTCAGATGCTTGCAAGAATTTCATATATTTGTATGTAATTGGAACTCATACCTAGAAAACTGGCACCCAATTGCATCAGTTTAAAAAGAGATGCAGTGGTCTGCTTGAATTTGTTTTAAATTTCATGCCCTCACTTTTAATTTAACTTAACTTGATTCATAAATGTGTCACTATACTGTGAATATTAGTATATTCTTATATTTTTATACTTTCATAAAGATCTAATTGCCTTAAATGTATCCTTTTGAAATGGAAAAAATCCTAATTCCAGGTAAACAATAATACTTTTGTGCATTGTTTTTATTACATAGCTCAGGATTTTTTCTGTAATGGAAATTTTGAATGGTTTGATCATAGTGAAGTGTGATGCCAAGGATGGGTTTATAGGAAATCCAAGATTCACAAGTGTGGGTGTGGTGTGTGGGGTAGAATGGTATGTGTAATACCTGGATTCTTCACTATTAAACTCTGGGTGAATGTAAACCCTAATCTTATTTCTTATCATAATTCATTGAGTAAATTATTTTAATCAAACCATTGTTTTCAGCTGTTTGACTCTATATTGTTAAATATATGATTCATAAAAGATGAAGTGTTAATACTTTTTTTAATGAGTTGAGAAGTCCTGATTTACATATTTTCACAGTTTACTGCTTGAATTTAGTGTCTTGCTGTCATGCTCAGGATCTAACTGATCCCCATATTTGGGGCTGGGAAGGAATATTCCCCGAGATCAGATTGGCAGAGACTCTGGAGGGCTTTCACCTTCCTCTGCAGCGTGAGGTATGGGTCCCATGCTGGGATGAACAAAAGTAAAATGATGGATTCTCTGTAACTCGAACCCTTTACATTGCAATTGAAGACTTCAGTAAATCAGCCGGAGGCTATGGGCCTATTTCAGAAGCGGGAGGGTGAGGTTCTGTGACCTGCAGTCTGCCAGAGTTCAGACTAGATGACAATCATGATCCCTTCTGGCTTTAAAGTCTGAGTCTATAATTGGGCCTTCAAAAGTATGAATGCACTTGTAGAAGCAAAGTTTACCAACTCTTTAATGTGTGCAGTTTTACATGTACTTAGGCCTGAAATGGGATTAGATTTTTATCGGTAAATATCAGTACACATCGATTTCACCCTACACACATAAGCCGTCAAAAAAAAATTCTATTGATAATCAAAATTTACAGATAGTCAATGTAAGAAAAATGCTGCTTGAAAACTTCTTAGTTTGATTTAAGGGTATTTACTCGGTATATTTTGCAGTGATTTATGTTTTAGTGGTTATAAACCTTTAACATTTTGACTGTGCCTGCTGTCATTAAATAATTGTCTGACCTCCCATAATTTCCTGCAACTGTGAAAATGTAAATAGATAAAAACTGTGTTTTAAAATAAACATCCATATTCTCCATTGAAATGATAAAAAATTGAATTCTGCCGCGCTGACACATACTCCAGAGTTCTACATAGCTGCCATCAGTCTGTATCAGATAGTGATTTTATTCAAGGTAAATTATTTTGTTTTCAAGGTAAAGCATCTTACCTGGAAGTCTGTTATTTTAATTAATCCCACTTTGTAAATCATCTTAACTGTATTCCAGGATATCCTGCTGGAATTTGCCCCTATTAGTTTCTTAGCCATGTTTCACAATATAGCAAAAATGTCCAGAGTCTCCAGACAGAGCATAGCCCCACTATGTGGAGTATGACACAATCCCATTGACAGGCAGCCCCTGCCTTGTGGAGTTTGTAATGAAATATTTGCTCAATAATGTAAGGAAGAAAAAGACTCCCAAAAGCAAAGGAAGGGTCTTTGGGGATTTGTTTTAAATATATCACCTATCCTATCTCTGGGATTAGCAAGAAACTTTCTCTGTGGACAGGTTATTCCAGAGCTGCCTACTGGAGGGTTAGTTGCTGCTGTCTCTGAAGCAGCTGGTACTTCCGCTCTTGGAAACAGGACAGTGGACCATTGCTCTGATCCAGTGTGACATGTCCTATGTTCTTGTGACAATCTGCTTCACTCTCTGAACAAATCCCCTGCCATTTTCTGAAGGCTCATTAAGTGAAATTGGAGAATTAACTTTTTACCCAGCTGCTGAACTTTTCATATTTATAAACACTTGAGGCTTTTGCTTATCTAAGAGAAAATGTGCATAGTTTGGAGATGTGCAACTCCTTGCCAATATGTAATGATTATAGTTCCACACTTCATAGAAAAAATCCTAACGTTTCCTGTCACAAGTTGCATGTGTCGATGCCAAGGGCAAAGGTTTCTTGCCTTGCTTATCTACATCTTAATTCATGGACTTAATGTGAAGGTGCCACGTTAAAGGGGGGAAACGTCTTGGTGGTTTATAGAATATGAACTATATTTGTGAGCACTGTCTATTTGTTAGATTGTATTTATACTATTGAATCCATGTTCTAAGCACTTCTTGCCTGGAAAACTAAGGAAATGCTGCATTCCTCCCCCAGCCTCCCTGATCAACATCCAGGGTGTAGAACTTAACAAAACAACAGGAAGATTCAGAGCAAAGAGAAACTCCATCCCAACTCATCCTGTTGTGCCTAGGTGGTGTGCAAGTTCCCCCCAGTGTTCTGGCATCCAGTTGATAGCAGACTGCACCATCTAAGCACAGTGGGGTGAGTTAAATTGAGTTTCAGCTCCTCCTCTGAGTTCTCTTGATTTTTGTAGATTTGTCAGACCCTCCAAGATAGGATTTTTTTAAAAAAAAGTTATAGTGACTCTTGGACACGTTTATACACACACATGCTGTACAGTGTTATCACAGTCCGTGTTGGGACTGTACTGTGGCCATGAGTGTCAGACAAGCAAACATGAAAGTGTGATTAGAGCAAAGGACTGGAGGTCGGGATCTGCTGGGTTTTATCCCCAGCTCTGTCATTGTCCCAGCAACTTCAGACAAGTCACTTAACTCCTGCCTCAGTTTCCCCATCTCTAAAATGGGAATCAGAAGTGTTGAGGGTTTAATGTTTTGTGACATGCAGTGAGGTTCTGAGATGAGTGCCTGTATGTGTAAACCAGTATTAGTATTAAATTTCTACTTCATGGGGGCAATCCAGCAGCAAGGATAAAGTAGCCTGGGTTTGATCTGAAGAAAGCTGTGGGATTTCTCCAGTCATACTCCAATGATACGAGATATCCCACTGCTCTTTTAACTCAAGCACAAACTTTTTCTGTTTTGTTTCTTCTAGTTCTTTGGGATGCTTCTTTCACCCTTCAGTTTCATTATGGAAAAGATTAAACGCTTCATGCCATCCAGTCTCTGGCATCAGCTGACCCAAATTTGACAGAATGTGTTTTGCACAGTAATGAGTCCCGATGTTCTCAGGACCCTTACCACCAGCTCCTGTTGGGCAGTGGAGCCCTTACCTGGCAGCTAGAGGAGCGAAAGGAAGATAAGCTGCATTACTTACGCTGTTGTCTTCCATCTTGTTAATGGTGCTTAAAGTAACCAAATCCCTTGTTTGGCCTTAGGGTCTGTAATCATTTAAGAAAACATTTTTGTTGAACAATAACTTGTTTGCTCCCTGAACAGATGTACAAGTCGAGGCTACTACTTTCTCTGTACTAAACTTCAGAACACAATAAATCAGGTAGATGTTTTCAGTGTTGGCATTTCCTTCTGAACTGCAAATTGTGATACCTTCACTAGCCAACCTCCCTGGTTTAAGTATTTCTAATCAAACAGTTCTGCACTCTCTGTATTAGAAGGCCACTTTTGTAAGTAGCTGAATTTGTTGACCCTTTAAGTGGCAGTTTAAGACAGGTTACACTATCCAGTAAGCAACACAAGCAGTCTGCTTATGTCATATCCCATAGGTTTACATTGCACAAGGAAATTAAGTGCGAACTTAGAGAAATCTTCTGGATTCACTATTCAGATCGTTCCAAGTTAAATGCTAAACATTCTGCCTTTTTGTTTTCAAAGTGAAGGGATTTAAGAATTGTCCTTTAAAGGGCCACCAAAATGCTTAAGGTACCTGTGTACACATCATTTTGTGAGGCAGGGACTGCTAAAGGTAGGTCCAAGATACGTACTAGCGTCCACTGATTCTGGGGTGTGAAAACAACTTAAACTTGGAGCACTCCGGGGAGGGAAGTACACTTATGTAGGTATCAGAGGTGTAGCTGTGTTAGTCTGGATCTGCAAAAGCGACAAAGAGTCTTGTAGCCTAACAGATTTTAGGGATCATGAGCTTTCATGGGTTAAGACCTACTTCATCAGATGAATGTTGTGGAAATCTCTACTGCTCAGTAATGAAAAGAATCTCCCAAAGGAGGAAGCTGGCAACAGCATGGCTTGGGATAATTGCAATGAGACATCCAGGGAGGAAAATTGCCTGTTTTGTGCTTATGGGGCTTGGGTCTCTGTTACTCCTTATTAAGGAAACAAAACCACACTAACCTTGACCCCTTGAAGTATGAAGGTTATAAATGTCAAGGTATCTGCTTTTAGGTGGGGGTAGTGTCTATTCATAAATATCAGCGTTTATCTGCATTCACCTCTGGAGTTCCAAGAAGGCTGTACGAGGCTGCTATCCTCACATGTCAACCATTTCACAGAGGTCTCAGGAGGGCGGCATCCCGCGATGCTTTTCACTGCACTGAGGGCACATAACTCCGATTGTGGTGGCCGATAGTCCTCTCACACCCTGCTTCTTGGTACTGCCAGCCAAATGCAGAAAGACTAACTTCTGTGCCCTTAATGGAAGAAGCTGCTGCCTATCCTTGGCAACACATAAATCAAGGTCAGTAAAGAGGGGTTTGACAACTGAGGGTCTTTCGACCATTTCTTTAAGCACTTCTGTGTTCATGGTGCTTAATGGAGTCAGGGCTCCCGAGGAGAGGAGGGTATTCTAATTAGTGTAGATAATGTCTGTGTTTAGCCAAACCTTTGATCCTGTGGAAGCAGCCCCTCCAGCCGCTCAGTCCAGTTTCAAGTCCCAGCCAAGGAACAGGTGGGCAAGGTCAGGGTCTGAAATCTGATCCCACACAGTGGCAATGCAGTCTCAATAGGCTACATAAGGGATGTTTCCCCTCCCATTCAGATTTGCCCTGTAATTCCCTCTTGATGCAGGAGAATGAGCGTGGATTAGCCACCTCCTTCCTTAATTTGTCATTGACAGACTGGGAAGCAGCCTGTCATTAGCACATCCACCCTTAAGTGTCTCTTATGTCATGATTGTGACTGAGAGAAAGACACCCCCTTAGGTAGAAGCCACGGCACAGCATTTTTATCGCATACTGTACATTTGCATTAATGGGGCCTTTGCTGTAGGCAGTAGGTTAAATCTTTTATTTCATGTAGGGGGAGTCAAGAGGGGAGATCGATAGAAAGTGACAAAGTTTTGGAGTTCTCCAACTACCGGTAGATAATTTTCTCAACTTTTCCTTCCAGTTGACTATAAGCCAGTGGGGCTATTTCTCACTGTGGAATCATTGCAGTGATTAATAGACATGTTGTGCTCATGTAATTTCACTTTGTGGCCCACAGGGGCCCAGAAGGTAACTAACCTAATGCTTTTTAAAGTTGAACATTTTCCAGGATTTGTGTGGGGTTATAAATGAAGCACTGCCTCCCATGTATCATCCCAAGAGCTGCTTTCTCTCACTGTCCTCCCCTGACATAACAGTAAGGGATGGGCTTGTGTCGAGAGTAGTGCTAGCAACTTTCTCAGTCGTGAAAATCTACTTGCCTTTCCAATGCTGTCAGTGGTTCTTAATGAGGGAGCCACACATGGCCTACATAGCATTCCTTTGTCATTTGTGAGCGGTGTCCCTGCACCAGATCCATACAGCAATAACACTGAACCGGATCCCGCAGTGGTGCGCACAGGGAAATGGGTAATGATGGCTGCTCAGGAAAGATAGAAAAATCAACGATTGTTACCATAGGTTCCTTTTAAGAATATTGAAGCAAAGTGCCACACAATAACCTGAAACACACCCTGCTCCTCACGGCAGCACACGCCCCATCGTTTACCACCAACACAAACCTGCACAACAACAAACCAGCACACACACAGGGCCACAAACATTCAAGCCTAGAAGTGTGTTGAGTCAGTGAGAAGTGATGGAAACAGCTGCGAGCAAGGCAGAGAGTTCTCTCTGTTTCGACTATTGCCAGGTTTGTTGTTCACCGGGCTTTGCAGTCTGTTGACCTCCAGTTCCTAAGTCCTCCGCCATTTTTGGCTTATTACACGACTTTGCGAATTAGCCATGTGAGACGACAACAGACTTTCAGCTGCTAGCTTAGCTATAACTTCGTCAGGACAGAGTTCAAAGGAACCTGCGGGAGGTAAGTGCCCAAATTCCACGGGAAGTCAGTGGGCTAGGACACCAATTCTGCAAGACTTTTGTACAGGGGAGAGAGGACAGGGGCATGTGCCACTGACTTCCCTGTTCTCCATCAGCGTGTGTGCAGCGACACAGCTACCCACGGTGTGGGAATGCACTGCTAACCAAAGACCTGTCATTGCACCATGAAAGCCCTGTCCGGGCCATGGCTGTTGAGTGGAAGAGGTTCCCGGGGCAGTTTTTCTGCAGCCTAATTCCCACTTACTGCGGCCAATTTATTTATTCCCCACCCCCCTCGTTTTGGAATTGGCTCGTAGATCCCTGACTCCTAGCGAGGCAGGGTTCAGGGGTCGTAGGCAAAACCATTAATAACAAGGTGCAAACGGCTGGTTTATATGTAACGTGAAGCTTTTTACTTAATTCATTTTTGCACTTTGGGGGCTCTGTCTGGTTGCTTACGGAGCGCATGGTGTCTGGTACCTATTTTGGCTGAGAGCAGGCAATTGGGTTCCTACAGAGCTTCGGAGGAATGCAGCAAATTGTTCTCTGGTAGTGTAATTCTGCAGCAGTAGCTGGAGCTTATTTGTCTTGCTGTTATTAAATACATGCTCATCCTTCTTCTGGGAAGCAATGGGTGAAAACCTCCAGAAATACAGCCTGGAGAGGGGTCAGTGGGTGGGGGGGGGGGCAGTGCAGGGGCCTGCCTCTCTCCTTCAACGGGACCACACGTCTCTAGGACCAGCAGGCTGAAGAGGTTAAGAAGTGAGCTGGTTCCCCAGAAGGAGGTGGATGCTCTTATCGGATTCCCATGGTCCTAAATTAACAGGGTCTATCATTTCTGGGCCGGGGAA
Organism: Sternotherus odoratus; assembly: GCA_032164245.1. Classification (NCBI taxonomy): domain Eukaryota; kingdom Metazoa; phylum Chordata; order Testudines; family Kinosternidae; genus Sternotherus; species Sternotherus odoratus. The sequence goes on along the minus strand of JAVMKO010000022.1, from coordinate 13,180,610 downwards.
GAGGACCAGAACTCCCCAGTTTGCTAGTATCTGGTGCTGGGGTATGGCAGCCAAGTTGAATAACTCCCGGGGTTTCAGGAGAGGAACGGCTGCAGAGGCTGGGGGTTCCTCTCCCGCGGGAGCAGAGGACAGTCAGCTGCTGAAGGTGCACGGGGAGGAAGAGGTGCAGTCTAAAGTCCTGCCCAGCAGCTGATGAGCAGCGCCAGCTTTCCACGGATGTTGCACTTCAAAGGAAGGAACCGGCATCTCATTTGGGCAGCTGGCTTCCACCGTCCTTTATCCAGGTTGCAGTGTAGGGTGAGCGGCCTTCCTGCCCATCGGACAAAATCACCCCGGTGCCCTCCACTCTGGGACTATATAGACGATGGCGCAGCGGAAACCCCCTCCCACCTTGAACCCTCTCTACGGTCTCACTCCATCTGGCCTCCTGCCGCCCATTTGCTCTGCTTCCTTGTCTCTATTTCGCCCCTCTGGCCCCCAGCCACCCTCCCTGCCCGGTCAGGGCATTGTGAGCGCTGCTGCCTGGGGCTCTGCAGCTGGGAGTTGCTGCCTGTCTCTTCTGAGCTCTGCCTCTTCTCCTTCAGTCTGGTCTTTAAACCGGAGGAGGCCTGGCTGAGCCGGTGCACTGAGGATGCTGTAACACACGGTCTCTGCCATTATTCACTGTATTAACAGACTGTTTCCCTGGGCGCTTAATGTCTCTCCCTGTAGGGAGTCTCTTCTCTTTAGTCTTTGGCTCCTTGTTTGTTTGGCGAATTCCTGGCTCTAGCCCTGGCGCGTTGTCCAGTGATGCGTTCCTCTGCTCTCCATAGTCTCTGAATTATGCAATCACAGCTTGGGCTCCTGAACACCCTGCTGGCTAATCATCAGTCATACCGCGGACTCCGTGACTAGTCCTCAGTCATCGGCTGAGACTCCCCCTCTCCGGGCAGCCTCCCACCTCTCCTGTTCAGGAATAATGGACTTGGAGGCTGTAGCAAAACAAAACAAAAACGTCCTCCCACGTGGTCACGACAGGTTATGCAACAAATGTCCCAATAAATTGGCCCCTGGGGCTTGGCTCTGTGGTCCCTGCGGTGGGGGAGCATGCCTACATGGCTAGCACACGTGTGTACCCCGAAGGTGGCTGCTGGCAGAATGCCTTGTGTCCATGCACACACACAGGAGAAGTGCACAGCATGGGCTGCTGCCCAAGTGCACAAGTTGTGGACGGGTCTGTGGCAGCAAGGAGGCACTTCCAGGGCAGGGGCACATTGGCGCAGCCTCCCGGCTGTCCTTAAGTGCCCGTTCCTGACTTGAACCACGTCTAGTAACTAGCATCACGCTATCCACGAAACGTGGGTCACTGCGCATCAGTATGAAAGTGGTGCCCATGCTCAAGCAATTTCTTCCCATTCATACCTGATGCAGCAGCCTGAAGGCTCAGCCTTGGCACAAATTAAGCCCTGCACCCTACCTCTTTCCCAGCCCCACTCTGTGTCCTGTGCGAGAGCTCAGCTTCACAGCCACCCATTCAGAAACCCATAAAGCAATTCCTTCTGCTCCTTGGCTTTTGGTTCAGACAGGCCTTGGTGAATGTCCGGATGATTAGCGCATGATCTTCCATGGGGGGCCTTCCACACACTTAGCCCCGATCACTTAAGAGAGGTTAGTGAGTGGAATCGAGTATCCCCTGACAAGACTCCAGCCTGAGTAAGCTCTCGCCGATCGAAAACATCTGGAGGGGGAGTTGTCCGTCCCGTTTGCAGCAGAGCACAGGGAGGTCTGAATTTCATTAGACCTGCACATTAAACACGAGAAGGTAGTTCCATGTAACCAACTTATTTCTAATGGCTAGATATTTAATTGCTAATTCTTTGCTGATAGATCAAGGGGCAAACATTAGCTGCCTCACAGTGGCCTGGTCACAGACCGGTGGAGAGGCAACAGTTCTCCAAGGCTGCAGGAGTGAGCCCTCTGCTAACTCCACTGTCGTTCTCTGTGCTACTTTGGACACGTTTCAGTATTGTTGATACGAGCTCCCTTTGGTACCAGGAACCCACTCAAACTCAGGGAAGTGTTAGGCACCACTGCCTGTCTGTGCCGTATCCCATGCATGGCTGGAAAAAACCCACATGTCTACATTGCTAGGTATGAGAGGTGCAGTCCTGCTTGGACTCCCTCCAAGCAAACTATTCAAGGGGTTAGGGTGTTAAGCACCTGCAGCTCCCATTGGCTTCAGCTGGGGGTTTGCTTGCTCAGCATTTCTGAAGAGCTGGCCCTTAACTCGTCTGCTTTGGTCCTGCTGTCTGTAAGACGCAGTGAAAGCAATTTCATCCCTCACCGGAGGGGCTGGTAACACGCTGCAGGAACAGACGTACCGTCACCTAGTGCTGATGAAATGCCCCCTCTAGTCCCTGTTCACACACTCATACCCATCCAGTGCCGCACTGGCCCTGCCCCGGGCCTCCAGCCTAGCTTTTGCCGCTGCACTTCATACAAGACTCTACTTAAAGTTTCAGCTCGTGTCTCTATGAAAAGGATTCAGCAAGGGCCGGAGGAGGAGCCCCGTCCACACCTGGGCAGACAACACCAACTTGCCAAGTGGAGGAAGGGATCACAGCTCGGCTCACCAGCAAAGGGTTTGGAGTCCTGGGATGTGTCTAGGTAAACTGGTTCCCCCACTACTTCCCCCTAGTAACTCCTGAGGGTAAAATCACAGTCCAGGGCAGGAGCTTCTTCATCCTAATTTAGGGCGTGCGGGGGTGGGGTATGTGTGTGGTGTGTGTGGAGTGGTAACAAATACGTTTTTCTATTGTTGTCAATTCTGGTCAATAATGTGGAAGTTTTAGCAACTCAGCGCAGATCTGTACCTAGTACTTGGTCTAGTGCTGGGCAGTCAGGCGGCTTACCCAAAGACCGGCCCGCCTAGGAGGCGGCCAGCAGTAGAGACAGGAGGCTGGAGTATATGAACCATTGGTCTGTTCTGCTGGGACATGTCTGGCATGCTGGCGATCTTCACAGAGAGCCAAGAATGACATTTCAGGGGGTTGTGGGGGAAATCTCACGGGAAGACGGCACCATCTGCCAGCCTACAGGCTTCAAACCGAGTGGGGAAGCAGGTTGGTTTCTGTCTTGGAGACTGTACAGAGAAGCTCTCGCTCCCAGTCACACGTGTAGTAATGCACAAAGCAAAGAGCGTTGGTTTCTGATATACGTTTATAATGAATTTTATCTTAAAATAATAAAGCAGTATACACAACATACAAATGAATTTTACAAAGAGCCACTGTTATATTAGTTTACTTTACAACCTACCAGTATCTTCCCATACTCTCTGCTCTCTTTCTCTCTCTGGGTATGGTTTTTTTTCCTTTAGCAGTTATTCAGATTTTGGGTGACAATTTGCAACTCCGCCTGTCATCTTCGCTGAGGAGTGGAAGAAAAGTCCACTTACAGAGAGCTGCTCTCGTCAGCTCATGTCTATAGTGCAGCCATGCATTAACGTACTGGGTCTGAGACCATCGAGCTTCCTTGGGGCTTTGTAACATCCTTCCTTGTCCTTGCTAAAAACAAAGCAAAGAGAGAGAGCTTTCTGCAAGGATTTCATAGTTTGCTCATGGTAGTTTGGGTTTTTTTGTTTGTTTTCCTGGTGAAATTTAATTTATAGCAACAAAATTTCTTTAGGGGCACGCAGGGATCAGTCACTCACATTCCGATAATCGGTCTTAGATTCCTAAGCAGCTGCACTGACCTTTTGCAAGACGACAATGGGCCGAGGACGCTTCACAGTTTAAGCAATGATTGCAGACTCCTTCTAGGGAAGGGGATAGTTTTTCTGAGCAAGTTGGAAGGGTCCACGGTATCTCCTGGGAAATGTAGTCCTCTCGTTAGTGCTTTGCAGAATTAATTAAATAAAAGCCATGCAGCTGAACTACAGCTCCCGGAATGCCACAGCCTGTGGGGGCCGGGTCGTGCGTGAGTTTGTTTTTCCCTCTCTGGTTCCTGTCTCCTCAGGTCTGGTCTAGCCACTCGGCCCGCTTCGGCGCTTTACACGTGTGCACGTCAACAGTGTCCTCGCACTCCTTGCAGCGCACGGCGCAGCACCAGTGGAACTTGCACTCGCACTTGGTGATCCGCGTGACACGGGTGGTGTCATAGCCCCGGCCACAGCACATGACCTCGCAGCCGTCGGTCCCACGGGAGAGCTTGTTGCACACGCGCCCCGCCGTCCCCAGGGAACCTGTGGGAAGGAAGCAAGGGTTCATTCCACTGCCCTGCCCAATCTCGCCGCCGGTGTGACCCCCTTGGGAGGGAGGGGGGGGATGTTCCACCCATTGCTTTCAGGGGCTCTCTGCAACCAACTACCATCCATCTGTGGTAAGGTCTGTGGGCCAGGGCATGGCTGTTTTGTTCTCTGTCTGTACAGCACCTTGCATGATGGACCAAGTCAGGATTGGGGGGCCATTAGGCATATAAAAGAGCAGGCCCGGGGGCTAGAGGACTCCTGGGTTCCCAGCTCTTCCACAGCAGCCCCCATCACTACACGGGAACGGAGCAGGCCCCCGGGCGATGCAGGGGTTCGTGTGTTTAATGCTCTAGGGGGCCCTAGGGAGGAAGAAGGTGGAATCTGATGAACAGCCCCTGCGCACGGGCTCACGCTTCGAGGCAGCCGCTCTGATTTGCAGGGTATGGTGCTGCCCCGTGGAGGGGACACTGGCCAGGCCCTGTCACGGGGGGGGCTGGATGTGACCTTCCCCTCAGTGCTACCCCCCACCCCCGTCGTTGAATCGTTTCTGCCCCTCCTGCTGCCCTGAGGACCTTCCTCTCACGTCTACCCGCACGCACTGTGTGCACAGGCAGGGCTAGCCCTAGGCTCCCCACTGCGCCTTTGGAACGCGCTGCATGCCCGGGGTGACTTCCAAGCTGCCTGGCCTAGCCCAGCGCCTTCCGGCTGCACTGGGAAGCCAGACCCTCATGGCAACTCCTAGCATGGGAGAGGGGGAGATTTGGAAGCCACCTCCAAAAATGACTGAACCTCTCCTATTAAACAGCCCCTCAGCTTTGCTGATCTGCCTCCCCACCTCACCCTCTAACTGGGCATTAATCTGTTTTGTAACCTTTCAGCTGTGTGTGTGTGTGTCTGAGGGGGTAAAGTCGGGTCCGAAGGTGCCCTGGGCCTGGCTTGATGATTCTTTTGTTTAACTGCACAGGCGTGTCAGAGGTGGCCCAGGCTGGCTCTGAAGGTTACACCAGGGTTGTGAAGTTTGTGGCCGGTTTATTGTTTGGAGCACGTCTGTGCATCCGGAGGAGGGTGCATGGTATTGACGGAAACCGTCACGCTGCTCCGTGGGGTTGCCGAGTGCCACAGGCAGCAACGAACTGGTCCCGAGCCACTTCTGCCCTGTCGGTTCACCCAATTTGCCGCTGGCGTACGCGCCCTCTGCTGGCCCGATTGCAACATGGCGTCAGCTCTGGCTGGGCTCCCTCCACCTGGGGCAGAGGCCAGCGGAGGTCTGTGTGCGTGTGCATGATGGGGAGGCTGAGGTGGAAGGGGACTAGTGGGACGAGAAGGTAGAAATACCTCTGTGCTGCAGATGTATAGAATTAATGTGGGACGAGTGGCTCATTTAAGTGCAGAAGCCATTTGTTCGTTGCTCTTTTCCTCCCACACAGATCACAGCCGCACGGCTGGGTCCAGGGAGTGGTGCCTGTTGCCAGGGAAATGGATGGCAGTGCAGGGCTGTTTGCCCTGGCGGACAGAACCGTCACACAGAAGACCGGTGCGTTCTCTCCAGACGCTGAGTAGCAGCAACTTGGGCTTCTCTGCACGTTGCCCCAAGCCCACGCGGTGTAGCTACAGCCACTCGAAAGCCTGCAGTAACCGCTTGTGCACACCCTGCGTGGCTGCGGGCTGTAGCCATGTGTCCAAGAAAGGGCTAGGCTACATTCTGCCTTGCTGTGGCAGCCCCAGCCCCAGCCGCGGGAGTTCAAACCTCGCCCTTTGCTAGGCTGCCCTCCGCGTACAAGCTAAATGCCAAGCAGTGACGGCAGTGTGGCTGTAGCTGTGTTGGTCCCAGGATATTAGAGAGACAAGGTGGGAGGGGAGGGAATATCTTTGATTGGGCCAACTTCTGCGGGGGAGAGACAGTTCTGGGCGAAAGAAGAGCTCTCTGTGGCTCCAACGTTTGTCTCCCTCAGAACAGAAGTTGGTCCAATAAAAGACCTTGTCTCTCTAAGTGGTAACCAGGTGAGACAGGCCTGCTCTCCTAAATTTGTCAGTTGGGCTGAGAGGGAATAGTCCAGGGGGCGGGTTGCTCTTTAATATGGATTGGGGGAGTCCTACTGTGGGTTAGTGGGAGACGTTTTGCTAGGTTCCCCGCCACACCGGCCAGGCAGACAGCTGTTGGGGCAGGTTCTTACCTGCTGACTTGTCCATCACACAGTAATCCGGAGAGTTCTCAAAGTACACCAGGTCTGTCTTGGTGGGTTTCCTGAAGTTCTTGTTGGCCACGGTGAAGCCGGTGCCATCCTGGTTCATTGTCACCTGGATGGCCCCATTGTATTTCTTCCTAAGGTAATCCCCAGTTTTCCGAAAATCTGACATAGCCAACCAACAAGTCCTTAGGGTGCAGGAGCCACTGACTCCGTGGCATTTACACTCCAGCTTCAGGAATCGCTTTACAGCCTATAGGAGACAAGAGGCCATGAGGACCACGTAGAGTAAAAGCCCAGCTAATACCTTCTTCCTTTTGTAACCAAGCCTGACTGATGCATCATCACATGTAATCACTCGCTATCTATCTTTCTGTAGTTAATATACTTTTCCTGTTGTTTAATCTTAACCAGTGTGTTTGGATTAAAGTGTGTGGGAAATGCCATTTGGGACCCCGGGGGTGGTGGGTTCATATCAGACTCCACTGATGAAATGGACTTTCTATGAGCTTGCATTGTTCAGTGGTGTGCTGAGCTGTACAAGATGCACATTTCGGGGGGCCAAGGCTGGGACCAGGAATCGGCTGGTGGTCTTCTGCCGGGTAATTCCTGAGTGGCCGGCTAGTCGCACGCGGTCCTGTGCCGCTGGAAGCCGGGGCGTGCTGGAGGCTGTGTGGAAGCTGGCCAGGAGGGGCTGCTCACCAGTGAAGTAGGGTGACAGGCCCCCAGGGTGGAGAACTGAGGAGACAGCTATTCGGCAGTGCAGGTTATGCCCTGGGGAATGTCACATGGGGCTCTGCCTTCCTGAGACCAGTGGGGCTGCAGGCCTGGGGTCCATCCGGTCTCCTGAGTCTGCAGGGAACTGGTGCTAGCTGCTCCTCTCTGTTCCCAGCTGCCCATAGGGGAGCCTGGGCTCTTTGTGGCAGAGAAGGGTTTGGAAGCAAGCAGCTGTGCAACGGAGGGGGGCACCGCCAGTCTGGTTGCCCCTGAGAGAGTCCCAATTACATGGGGAATCACCCCAAACACAGGGGAGCTGCAGTTCCCAACCCCCACAAACTAGCCCTGCCGTGCTGCAAACAGCCAGGGCGGGGAGTACAGGCAGGCGAGGGTGTTCCTGCTGGTGGGGGAGGGTGTCGGCTGGACCGGGGTCTCCCCCCACCCCCCCCCCCCCGGCACTGGAGGGTTAGTGCCTCGGGCTGGGAATGAGCCAGCAGCGCTTGCATCCCGGAGTGCCCAGCTGGGGAGGAGACGCTGCAGCTAGGCAGGGCAGCTGCTTTCCTGCCAGGCACCAGTGGCCGACTGGGGCTGCAGCAAGTGGCCCGGGGAAGCGGCTGCTCAGTTTCCATGCCCCATGCTGTCCCTATGGGGTGTGAGTAGCTGTGTCCGCCGCTCGGCAACAGCCCTGGCTGCTGGGCACCAGGTCAGGTGGGGGAGGGGGGCACAAGGGAGGAAGCCAGACTGCAAGCTGCCCCACGGTCGCTGGGCTCTGGGGCTGGCCCGGGCCTGGAGCCTGGTACTCACCGTCCTCCCGCAGCGGTTGTTGTGTAGGTTCATCAGCGCCCGGGCGTCCTTCACCTTCTTCTCCTTGGCGTCCACAAAGGCCTTGGCGAACTTGATCCCGTAGTGGATGTTGTCGCTGCAGCCGCCCCAGTCGAACTCCCCCCGCTCGTCCTTGGCGCGGCCGCTCTTGAGGGGGTCGCAGTTGCAGGCTTTCAGCTCCCCTTGGCTGCAGGCCCGGGTGATGGCGTAGACGACCCCGGCCGAGGAGATGGCGTACACGAAGGCCGCCTCTCTGCTGCCTGCCGGGGGGGAGAGAGGGACGGGCGTGAGGGTGTGCACCAGGCCTGGGCAGAGGCACCTCAGAGACACCCCTGGGTATAAAGCGTGGCTGTGCTTGGTGTCACGGAGCGCCTGGGCGATGGTCTGGAACCGCTCCCTAGGAAGCCACCCAGGACTTCGGGCGAAGTGTCCCCTCTCCGTACACAGCCTGTTTCACGGGTCCCCACTTCAACCTTCCTGGGTCTGCCCTCGGAGCATTCAGTACCTTCTGCCCCTCCATGTGCGTCCCCCAGAAACCCCGCCTGGGCGAGGTCCTGGGGGGGGGGGCGTGGATTCTGCACCCCAAATCCACAGTCAAACGTGACTCTCAGCCAGCCCGTAAAACAGAGGTTTATTCGATGACTTCTATCTGGTCTAACCCAGACGATACAGCGAGCGTGAGCCCTCTGCTGGATCCATCTTGGGGGCCAGAGAGCGAGATAGCTCCTCTGCCTTCCCTGCCTGACTCTAGCCAACCTCAAACTCCCAAACCCCTTTCTCCAGCCCCTCCTTCCCCCTGGCTCAGCCAGGTCAGGTGACCTCCCTCCCCCACCTGGGGTCAGATTACAGCATCAGGTATGCATATCTGCAGAGAGGCTGTGCTTTGCTTTGCATCAGCTACACATTCCTATCCCCCCACACAGACACTCAAGAAATGCATAGGGGAAACTGAGGCACACACACCGTATTCCTACTTCGTCACACTTGGCCTGCCCTGGGGCCTCTCCAACAGGGCCCTGCAGCTGGGCACAGCTTAGCCTCCATCTCCCTTTTGCATGAGGCAGCCTCGCTCAGCAGGCAGCTGGCGCTTCTCAGGGCCTCCTTGTCTGCCTCACGGCCATGCTCAGGCTCCAGGCTTGTGCGGTGTTAGGGCAGGTTGTTGATGGGGGGTGTGAGTGTGAACGAGTCCAGGGACTCTGTAGGGACAGGCAGGCTCTGACCCAGCAGCGAGTGTGTCTCAGTCAGGGGCTGGGTCAGTCCCCCGGACCCATCTCTCCTGCAGGCTGCAGCGGACAGGGCTCCCCCTCTGTCTCCTCCCACCCTGCCAGCTTCCCTCCAGTGACCCGCACTGGGATCTTTATGGGTCTCGCGAGCTCCTTCCTCTGCTCACTCTTCTCCCTAGGCTGCCTGGCCTCCTAGCCAGTCCCTGATGTGCCGTGGGGGTGCCAGTGCCTCTGCCTCCTACCCGGGGGTGCTGAGACACGCTCCAGATGAGTTATCTGGGGTGAAGGAAGCACCTTCCCAGCGGATCTTGGCCTCCAGACCCTGTGGCTGAATGTGACCCAGTGTATCAAGGGGGCAGGCAGGGTGGGACAGGACAAGACCATCTATCTTGTTGCTAGAGCATTCTGGTTCTAGCCTCATCCACAATTGATCACAGGTGAATTAAAAACACTCTCTCCAGACAGCATTGGGCGTCAGAACCCCTTGTGAAGGGGTGAAGTTTTTCAGAACCAGGAGTGAGGAAAAGAGATCTGATTGGCTGGATGGGTTGTCAATCACCCAGATAAACAGGGGTGGAGTCCCTTCCTTGCAAAGGATTCTGGGTAAGGAATCCCTCTATAAAACTGGTAACTGCAAGCGGGCTGCTGGAGGAAGAATCACCCAGAGGAGCCTGGCTCTGCTTGAGGGACATTATTAAAGGTATGCATGGCTGTTATTGGACTCTCTTTAAAATAAGTGTTGGTGTTGTTTACTTAAACTTTTCTGAGCTGGGTCTTGTTGCTTTGTTGGGCAGTTTTGTGGCTCCACGGTGCCACACCCCTCACCCTCCTGCTCAGAGTAGCTGAGTGCCAGCTTCCCGTCTGCCTGCATCTTTCTGGTGCAAGGTGTGTCCAATAGGCTTGGAACTCTTACGCTAAAAGAAATGAGTCTTTTGGGGTCCCGTGGACCTGGATTGCTAATGGTGGAGGGGGTGCATTGTGGATATGCTAATCTTGGTGGTTGTTGCTTCCATGGATGTAGGTGCTACAGTCCAGTCTGGTCTCTGTGCCTTGTGGGATGCAAATTGTTGCCCACTGTTTGAGTGCATGGTGTTCTGAACTCCTGTAAAGTCTCATGGGATTTGGTGCTTTTTCTTAAAGCTCCAATTCCTGGAGTCGTGGTACTATGTGAAAATCTGATTTGGTTTTTTTGAAGGGAAGTTTCTAGTGTGACTGGTAGCAGAGACTAGCCTGAAAACCTGGCCCCTATAGGCTCCCAGGCCAGGTGGCAAACACACTTCAGTGCTCTATTTAATCCCTGTGTTTTAAATTAATCTCCTGCTATTTGGGGACCAGAGTCCTGATTTGTGTAAGCTCAGTGTTGGCTGTGCTACCTGCAGCCAGGGGGTGGAGATGGGAAGCATGAGGTCAGATGGCTGGTCTGTGGAGTCAATATCCTTCCTCCCTGGCCCACTCGAGAGCAGTGGGTGGCTTTTGTGCCATGAGATAACGGCTTGTCTAGTTCAGCAGCTAATGCTGGAGGCTTCAGAGAAGGATTCAGTCCCCTTACTGCACCCATGGCAGTTACCTTCTGATTTATGCTACAGTGCACCTGTTGCCCCTACATCGGGGCAGGGGGTGTCACTTCAGTGCCAGGCCTATAGCCCACTCCTCCAGACCCCAAAGCTATGGTTGTCTTGGGATCTAATTTCTCTCTTGGCTTCCCTGTCATGTAGGGAGACCGCAAGTTCCCACGTAAGCAGCTGATTCCTAGCCAGCCCTACTCTCCAAATATTTATATATCTCATTACTGTTTACACACAAGCCTGTTCTTCTGAGGTGTCTCCTTCCCCCCACCCCCCTCCTGTCCCCGAGCAGTGATAGGCTCCCGTCACCGCTTGGCGAATAGTCCCGCTTCCAAGGAAGTAACCCAGCCTAGCCATGGGGGAAAAGAAGTTCCCAAGTGATTCTTAAGTGCTGGCACACTAGGAGCAGCTGGCTTTACCAGAGCACTTAGCTGATGGATAAAGGGGGCAAGCGAGTTGGGGGCTGCCTACACTGCTGACTGTGGGGCTGGCGGGGAAGGTGTTGTCCAGGAAGGCCCTGGGACTCTGCTTTTTGGGGGGGCTTCAGCCTCTGGGTATAGCTGATGTCTGGGAGTGTGAGGCTGTGCAATGTACCCCCAGCTGGCTCATGGCAGTGGACACAGGGTCCCTGCTGGACTCCAAAAGGGGGTTAATATGTCTTGTCCTAATTGCACTCCAGCTGGGCATTGCTCCATGCGGTACAACCCCTCCCACACCGCCCTGGAGGGGCCTGCTGGAACCCCGGAGTATGGTGTGCCGGGTGCTGGCCATAAGTGTCCCTTTGGGAGCTGAGCCCATGAAATCTGGGACTTGCCCAGGGTCCCCCAGGGAGTTGATAGTTGAGCCAGAATGAACCCGGCTGCCCTGAATCCCAGTGCAATGTCTCAAGCACAAAGCCCTCCTCCTTCCCAGGGCAGGTGTGTGGGAAGAACCCTGCCCTGGCTGCTACTGAAACCTAGCCCAGCATGGTGAGCGAGACCTGTCCCCTGGGCGGGAGTGAGCCATGGCTCCTGTCCAGTCAGCTGACCAAGGGCATTGGGCATTTGTCTTCCTGCTGAGGGGAGAAGCTGGCTGAGTTCACGCCAGGTCTGGCAGGGACCGTGGCTGGAGCAGGGCTAGGAAGATGAGCCCGTCCAGCTGCAGGGTTCTGGGGTGCTCAGAGCCCTGTGCCAGTGAGATGGGAACTGGCGGCTCTTTGGAAACCCTGAGGTGGGGCCACAGGCTGCAGGGGCGAGTCTGGGAGGGAGGGGGCTTGGGACGATCAGATGGGGGATGTGTGGCTTATGGGGCATCACGTCTGTGGCTGGTGAAGAGGGGTTTTTCTTTCATTTGGCAATTCTTAGAGGCTGAACTGGTCCCTTTGGGGCATAGGGAGCTGAGTTGAAATTAGAGCTGCCCTGAGGCTGCTCTGACTTATGCTGGAGATCAGCCCTAAAGCACAGGCAACTGCAAAGATGAGTCTAAAGCAACCCAGCATCTCTGTACCTGCTCTGAGTGGGCTGTGGTGGAAATGCCAGCCGGACCCTTGGCTTCCTGGGTTGTGGTATCATTGCTTTTTCCCCGCAATGTGCCATGTAGCAGCGTTGTGCAGTCTGACTATATGGCCTCTCTAGGATTACTTCCTCCCCCTGCTTTGGATGGGGGGAAACCCAACAGTAAAATGGCTGGGAGCATCACTGTCAGATCCTCCAGCAAACCTTTCCCCTCCCTGTGGCTTCTCAACTTCCAGCCTCGTCTTCAGATACTTGGTGATATGAAAGAACTTAAATGCAAAGGGCCTCCTAAATCTAGAGGGAGGGACTAGTTACTTTTCCTTCCAGTGTTTTACACAAGGTCTGTATGGATCCTAGTTAATAATCTTCTCTGCAAATGCTCCTGTCCTCTGTCAAACAGAAATTGTCACCTTCTTCCTGTAGCTGGGACTATGCCCAGGTTTCTCCCTGACACTATGCAAAGTAAAGCCAGTCTGTCTTGCCATCAAAATTCAGTTTTGGTGGAAAAATCCAATCTGGTTCTTTGCAGCTTTCCACCAACACAACATCTGAAAACTGTTTTTTTGGTTAAAAAATGCTCTTCAGTTTAATATTTTGGTCAAAAACCCTAGAGAAATTGTAGAGGGGAAACGTCTATTTAAGAGTTCTTCAAAACTTCCTACAAAGAATAAATGGCGTTTTTCAATCAACTCTCCAAATTCCCTCCCGTAGACACATGCCTCCAGGTTGGAGTTGAGCAATAATGAACCCCAGGGTTGGGTGGGAAAGGCCAAGCTGACGGCACTTACTGCGTAGCATGACTCTCCCGAAGACGGTGTGGTCTCTATCCAGAGTGCTGCAGTTCCAGCGGTGGTACTGGAACTGGTGTTGGCATTCCCGGATCCACTCTTTGGCTCCCTCCCCGACTGACTGCATGATATCTGGGTACCTCTGGCAGAGCTGCCGCTGCTTGTTGACTAATCCTGGGATGTTATCACAGATCACCCTCGCCCCCAGGGCCCCGATGTACCTGTGGAGAGAGAAAACCCACTCTGAAAAATCCACACAGGGCAGGCACTTGATTGTGTTCAGGGAGTGAGGTCCCATGGGTTAGAGCAGGGGGGACTGGGAGTCAGGTCTTCTGGGTTCTGTTCCTTGCCCTGCCGTTCACTCTGACCTTGCTCACACCATGGTAAGCGTGGTGAGCCTCAGTTCCCCTCCCTCTGGTGCTGTCTTGGATCACTCCACTGGGTTGGATCCCTCCTCTCCTCCCTGCATGCCAGAAGCCATTCTGGGAGGGACCGTTCTGCCTCTACTGGTGAAGCTGATATAGTCACTTGACTTATGATTGGCTGGGGGCTAAGCCCCGGCATTCCCCATGAGCAGGATGGCAAAAAGTACAGTAATCATGACAGAGGGATGGTGTGTGGAATATGGTAAAGTCCTGCTGTGTATCTTGGGGGTAACAGGTCCCCCCCATTCTTTTCCCCCCATTCTTTTGTGACCCATTAAGGGGGTGGAGGGATCTGCCCTCAATATTCGCGCTCTCCCCCCCTTTTTTCCTGCGTACAGAAGCACATCCCAGAAATCAGCAGGGCAGCCTGGCCCCCTAGTGCCAGTTGATCAAATAATCAAGATAAGTGGGTAAGGACCCCACCAAAAAAGGCATAAAACTGCCTCCTTAGACTCTGCCAGTCTCCTCCCTGCCAGGGGCCAGTGCCAGCTGCCTCAGAGGATGGGCAAAGAATCCTGCACGTGCAGTGATGGCATAACCTGCCCCTGGGGAATCTCCTCCCCCCCCCCCCCCCGACCCCCAATTAGCTAGAGGCTGCTTCCTGGCCCGAAGCAGAAGTATTTGTCTTTTCCAGAATGACTTGGGTTTTTAAACCCTTACTGGTGTGGTTCTGGATGTTCTCCATCCACCAGCATTCCAGGCTTGTCTGTAGTGGCAAATGTGCCTTTAGTCAAAAAAGCCTGGAATGTCCTGGGTCTCCTGGAGCAGTAGGCTCCAGCTAGTGGACGGGGTGAGTGGGGAGAGGACCGTGAGCACACATCTGCCATCCAGGGTGTGTGGTGGGGGCAGGGGGAAACCTCTCGTCTCCCGCTTCAGAACCAGACATCTCTGCTGACTCGAAAACAGCACTGACAATGGAGCTGGGTGCAGAATTTTCTAAATCCACCCAAAAGTCCTGCCAAGGTCCCTTGTTTACCCCAGCCAGAGAGCAACCGGTCCTTTGTGCTTGGGAATGGGCTTTGCTACATATCACCGAGCTGCAGTGCTGGCTGGAAAAGGAGCGCTTGGGGAGGGAGTCGGGTTTTTTTTCAAGCCCCTAGACTGGAAATAAGAGCCTCCCTTCAATAATAATAAAAGCACTAACTGTGGGTAATATTTCATTGTCTCTCAGGCTGTGCTCGAGCCATCTCCGAGATAGCTGGCAGCCCCAGGAAAGCCCTGTGACTTCAGAGGGAGGAAAGGCCTCCCCTCCCGCCACCACCTTTTTAAAATATTTTGTTTAAACGCTGGCAGCAGCACAAGGTCATCTCAGGCTGGAGCTGTGGATAATACAGTTGGCTCCCCACGTGCTGGCCAAGGCACATGATTCTTGCAAGCCGGCTCATCAACCTTTCATCGGGCAGCAGCAGCGTGGGGGGGGGGGGGACTGTTAGAGCCAACAGCAGCTCGTCAAGTGATCGCTCCCAGGGGATGGGTGCCAGTCACTGCTCCCCAGTGCTTTGCTCTAAAGGGAGGATGCGGTGCCTCTGGGGTCAGTCCAGCCGGCTCTGAGTGGTCCCACCCAGTGCAGGGGCACCTAGAGGAAGTGGGTTTTCCCTCTCGCCTTTACCCAGCGGGCAAGGGCGCTGCTGGAGACGCCGAGCTGAGCGGGGTGTGCTCTGCTCCGGGGCCGGCCTGTTGCTGCCGATAGACCTTTATGGCTTAGGAGGATTTTCTGTGCGCTGCTGGCATGAGCCGGAGCCCCATGGCTAAAGACATCGCATGGATGTGCAGCAGCAGGGCTGGCTCCCGAAGCCAGGGCAGAGCTCTCTGCTCCTTAGGCCCCTTGTGCCTCAAAACTTCAAAGGGAACGGAGGCTCCTCCCCAGAGCAAGGGAACGGAGCAGGAGGAACATGGTGACTCCGGCTCACCGCAGTGCCTGCTAGCTCAGCCGGGGGGGGGCAGCACGCTGAGCCTGGCTTGGCTCTGGGGTCTGCTAGGAGAGCCATTCTCCTTGGGCCAAGAAAGGCTGTTTGACCCTGAGCCGCTCCAATGGCTGGGGGGGGGAGGGGGGTCTGCTAAGGGACCGAACCGCGGTCTTGTAAGTGAGACTCTTCCTGCTTCTGGGCTGCAGCAGGGAGTTGCTCTGATGGATGATGTAGTGAGTGTGGGCTGCTGGGGGCTCTGAGACCAGGAATACAGGTGGCCCCAAAAGAGATGGGGAAGGATGGAGTGGTCAGGCCTGGTGCCACCATCTTAGCCTCTCTGGGACCAGTGACCTGGCTGGGACCAGTGCTGGAGTCTCAGGAGGAGGATTGGGGGGTTGGGTGCAGCAATCGGAGAACAGATGCTCAGACGCTATGGGCATGGGAAGAGGTGCCCGGAGAGGGCTGGAGGACGACACCGTGAGCTGACAGGTGATGCTTTCAGAGCAGGCAGCCATATTGCTAATGGCGACTAACTTATCCCCACAGGAAGCTTTGGTCACGTAGAATCCTCTGAGCAAGATAAACACCGGGCACTCCCTTTCTCATGCTGTGAGCTAATTATTTCTGCTCTCCTCAGCTTTGCTGCCAAATAGCCAGATCCCAGCAAATATTATTGGAAGAAGAAAGTGGGATGAGAGCACGGAGCAGGGTCACTGATTCCTTCATTTTTCCATGCTGCACCTTGCCAGCATATCTGGCTCCCAGAACTCCCTTTCCCTGCTGTGTGCGAGAGCTATTTGCAGCTGTCTGCAATCTGGAAGAAAGGCAATGGTTTGATTTTTCTTTAGCATTAGAGGCTTGATTCTTTGCTGTCCTGCATCTCCTGATCATTTATGCCAGTGTGAAGCAGGTGTATAATGCTACACAAGCAAGAGGTTGGGCTTATTTGGGTTTTTTGATGCACCTAATTTGCCCAGGTGCCAGGACAATGGAGAATCAGGCCCTGTATTCTGATGACACCATGTGAAATTCTGTGATCTCGAAGTTTTTGGTTCTGGTCCATTGCAGAATGGAAATTCTTCAAAAGAGAACAAAATGGCTGGGGGGTGTGGAGATGGATTGTTTTGGGTGATAAAATCAACATGTGTGTTCCGTTCATAGCGCCAATTATTAAAAAAGGGAACCAAGTCATTCTGAAACAGAAAGCTGAAGCCATCCTTTCTGAGAAGGTGGAGCTGGGACACTGATCTTACCCAATGCTCTGTTCTGTCATGACAGCCTCACTTCCCTGCTGTCGATAAATCTGTTTCTGATGGACCCCTTAGCCCCTAAGGAACTCTCAGCCAGCTTGACTTGCAGTCACCACTAGGCAGCCGTGGAACTGGGGGGGTAGAAGGCCAAGGGAGGGAAGCAGAATGGTCCGAGCAAGTGGAGACAGCCGAGGCAGGCTCTTCTGGCAAGAGCATCTTTGAATGGGGAAGGGAAGTGAGGAGGAGCAATGGGCATGGGAACAGGGGGACACAGCAAAGGTAAGACAGGGTGTGTGTGTGTGTGTGTGTGTGTGTGTGTGTGGAAGAGAGATGTCGTTCAGGTGACCAGAGCAGTGTCAGAGGCTATGGGGAGTGGGCTGATGTGAGGGGTGATTAGGTCCCTCAGCTAGGAGTGAGACTGAGCAGTTCCTAGCCCCCCTGGAAGAAGCCAAGGGACCAGTGACTAGCCATGGAGGGAGGGAGGTGCCAGGGGAGGGAGGCTATTTTAGCTGCTGAATATTGGAGAGGGAGGACATGCAGGAGGCCAGGTGAGAAGTGGGGTGAGCCAGTGGAGAGATGGGCAGGGGAGGAGCAAGGGAATTTAGAAAGATTGCCTGTCTGCAAAATGGGCATAAGGATAGCTCCATACTGATGGGGGGGGGGGGGGGGGAGGAGGAGCAGTGAGGTGGTGGTCTTTGGGGCAGGGAGGATATGAGAAGTCTGATTATGGTTATTCCAGCTAGTGTCTAGCCTATCCCCAGGGACAGTGGAAAGGGAGCACAGCTATACCCAGACTCGCAGGCACTAATCTTGGGATATTGCCCATGTTAGCAATCATGAGTTTTACTAAATAAGAGACCTCCTTTGTATAACGTTAAGTCTGACTCCTGTAAACGTGTGTATTTGACATGCTCGTGTCCCTCTCTAGTGGCTGGTCTCCTGGAGGATAAGAGCCAGACTACTCCCAGCTCAAGGAGTTCCTGGTTTCTCTCAAGGAGAGGACAGGGTTAATGCTCTGTGTGTGCATCACCTGGCGATGACACATTGCTACTTTGTCCTTGGTGCTACTCTTTACAAATAGCACACAGGAGACCCCTTAGGGCAGCATCCAAACCTCCCAATTCTCCAAAGAGCTCAGATCCCACTGCTGCCAGGAGATGGCTATGAGCCTCAAGGAGGGTCCTGGGATGTGCCAGGCTAACGTTGACTCCTAAACTCCGCTTCCACCTTCTGTTTGTTCCTCTTCCCATCGGGAGCAGTTGGATAAGATGCTCTAAGAGCACTGGCAAGCTGAGTGCTAACTGAGCACTGAGGATGCTCTACACACAGGCAAGTGGCTTAGAGCTACTATTTTTTTTTCCCCATGGGTAAATCGGTCTTAAAAGCAAATCCAAATCTTCAGTTGATGTGGGCTCTTCCTCAATTGCTTCTGAGTGCAGGCTCCTCCAGTGGAGAGGGAGAACACAAGAGAACTGTCACATGTTGGCTTCCAGTTGTTTTTCTCGTTCTAAGAATCTGCTAACTTCTATCCTTATAAACAAGGAGAACCCTAAATTGCTTCTAAGATAAACACACAAACTGGAGGCAGACGCATCTGTTTACTCAACAGTATAAGTTTCCTTTTAACCCCCTACCAGCGGGTGTTCCTGTGTAGCACACTGTCCAGTCCTTGACAGATTCCCTTGAGGGCTCCTGCTCTCGGAAGGCTGAGGGCACTAGGTTGGCTCACCCAAGAGAGATGTGAATCCTGCATCACATCCCTGCTCTCCTATTGCTCTGGCGATGAAATAGGGTCCTCAGCACTTCTCCTGAGGTTCCACACCTCATTCCCCCAGGGATTAAGGCAGGAAAGACCAGTGTATTACATGCAGGAGTGGCTGTTGCACAGTGGGTAAAGGCTGTGCCTGCGTCTACACCATGGAGTCTACATAGCCATGGCTAAACCTGCATATGTAGTATAGATGCAGCCTACACAGATGAAAGAGGTTTTCTGGGAGATGCGTCTCCTTGAATAAAGTTACTACAATGATGGAAGCATTCTTCTGTCAGCCTAGCTGTGTCTACACTGGGGATTAGGTCAACATAGCAATGTTAATGTGGTGTAGGTTTTCACACCTTTGATGTAGTTACATCAACCAAACTCTTAAGTGTAGATGAAGTGTCTGTCACTTGTCTGCTGGGACCACAGTCCCTGGTTCCTGTTCCACCTCCATGACATAAGGGGAACTTGCTGCTGTTCTTCAATACTAATCTCTTGCAGACTTTCAGCATGCAGATAACAGTTTTTAAAAATCCTTCTGCCTTGATTCTGCCCCCCCAAGCTCTGTAACAAGCAGCACCCTGAAAGCAGCAGAGAAATCGGCTTCTTTCTCCAGCAAGATGCATTCCTGTTACATGCTTCCACACTCCACCATGACCAGTCCCCAGGCTAACTGGGATGTTCTGGGGCCTGTCCCTTGGGAGAGGGTTTGACACCATCATTCTACTTATTGGCCAGGCAGTCGTTCTTTCTCACCACGCCCTGCTGCCCATTTTTATTGTATTTCATGAACTGAGCTCCCAGTGCAGACACCCCGCAGAGGACTTGGCAAACACCCCATCAGCTCTTCTCCCAGCTATCTGTGGCTCCATCCTGCCCCTTCTCTTGCATCTCAGGCTGCAGCCAGCTCCCAGGGCTGTGCTGCATGTGAGACTATCAAAGCCCCAGGCAAGGGAACAGCTGACACCATTTCTAGACCAGGCTCTGGTAAACTTCCTGTCTTCAAATGCCACAACTTCTCTGGGCCGGAATCAGAAACTAATCCTCCTGTTCTCCGTGTTCTTTTGTAATGGAGACCTGGGTGCCCCTTGCTTCTCTTCCGCAAAGGCCAGCAGCAGTGAGTCCTATGCTACTCTCAGCTGTACCAGACACGTCCCAGCCACCCTCTGTAGAGGCAGCACAGGGTCTCTGCATCTCTGGGTTGAAGTGGGACTGAAATGGTACCAAGGTCATGGGGGAGCTGCTGTATATGAGGGACAGAGCTAACACACCACAAGAGGTGTGTAGATATGAGATCCCCTACCAGAGCAAGACACTCCATGGCACATTGTTCTCGCCAAGGGGAGAAGCATGTGACAGATGTTAGGCACTGGGTGTAATGCATTGCTGGAAGGTGCTTAGGTGCTCTGAGTATTACAATTCCGACTAGAACAGCCCTGCAGAGGCTCCATTGTTGCTGCCCATCAGCAAAGCGAAGCATCTCACTGTCTGAAAATAATTAAGTTTGTCCCTTGACACATCAAGGGAAACTTCTGCTTTTCTGGCACTCGGGTGCAAATGCCTGGGCTTTTACTTTATGGCAATTGTAAAGGGCTTTAATGAAATCAAGGCGGCTCTGGGGTGAAAAGAACGGTCATGTTTATGGGACAGGTTGCTGGTTTTATAGCAAAAATATTTCCCCTCCCTAGTGTGGGGTGGGGATTGAATCACTGCTAGAATACCAACATGACACTGGCTGCTCTTTCGGAATATCGGAGATTCTCCTTCTCTAACACAAGCCATGTGCTCTGAGCATGCAGGGAAACTGTCCAGGCCTCCCCCTACTGACCTGACAACAGTCAAGGTCATTATTCAGGGCTCTGGGAGTGAGCGGAGAGCTCGAAGAATAGGAACCTCTCTGACTGGCTTTAAGGTATACACAGCCTAATGCTCAATAGCACAAGTTTCCACTGGGGGTGGGGAAATGCATTTTTTGTCAAATTGAAACATTTTGTGGGAGTGTGTTGATGTCTTTGATTTTAGATGGGAGAAAGTTGAAAGGAATCATTTTGGCTCTTGCTTTATTTTGCTAATGTCTGTTTTATAGAGACTCGTATGATGAATATTCATTTGACATTATGAATGCATTTTACATAACGTTTTGACATTACTGAAGTGAAACATGTTTACCTCAAATGTTTCAACATTTTTCATTATTTCCAAATCATAATATTTTTACAATAAATGTCAATTTTGAAGGGTCAGGATTGGCCATAGGCAGGTCATTCCATGTTCCAACCGAACAATTCCATTCAGGGTTGCACCAGTTCAAGGAAAGGTGCTGGTTTTGAACTGGTTTAAGTTGGTTTGAATTACTTCAATTTAAATCTGGTTTATCCTATTTCATTCAGAGTGCCCACATGATCTGCACTAGTAAAACTAAGCTGGCTTTTAAACTCCTCTGCCGTTAACCAATGTACCTGTGACTAGGCAAGGCCTTAGACCCACTGACTTCAGCTCAGACACAAAGGGTGCACAGTTGCTGGCTCCGCAGGGACAGAGCCGAGGCAGGAGGTGCTAGCTCTAGTTCTCCGCAGAGCCTGGGGAGGTCATGACTGCAAACCGATGCCAAGATATTTGCTCTTCCTGCAGCTTCTGTCATCCCACAGGCGCCCAAGGCATCTTGCAGGCTATCCACTACCACCCAAACTGAACCTGGCTCGGGGCATAGTGTGCACAGCAGGGCAGAGTCAGGAGCGGAGATTTTGACCAAGGAAAGCAGAGTAAATCCCAACTCCGAAAATCTGTCTGAGCTGATCCAAAGCCGCCTGAAGTCTGTAGGAGACGTTCAGTTGACTCCTTTGGAGCAGGCCCTTCAGGCAAACTGGGCTTTAAGACCTGCTCTGAAAGGTCCAACACAGAAGGATGGAGTGGGTGGTGCCTTCGCAGCAAAGTACCTGGCACTGCCTTAAGACAGTTTGAAAGCTCTGAATTCCCTTGTACCCCATCAGTATAGTCACCTCTTAGTCACAAGCAGCAACTTTGGCAGCGGCAGGTAGACTGGAGCAAGCAAAGAAATGCTGGCAGCCTTGTCTTGTGACTCTCTACAGAGCAGTGTTCACAGGCTCAGTGCTTGACAAGGCTTTCTTAGAAGCAGCCAATCCATTGTTCTTGGCCCAGGCATCCGACACACTTCCCCCATTCAACACCCTCCTCTGGCTGTTGGATGCCTGCAATATTTCACGCTCCCACCTATTACTCAGGCTAGTAGGCCAGCATCATTTGGAAGAAATGCTAAGCATGTCATCCCTCTGCGGCTAAGCAGGCGGTGCCATCAGACCCTCTTCAATTGTTCTAACCTCAGTCCAACATGACTTGGGAGCACAGGATGTCTGTCTGAGCGGCTGGGCCTATGGATCTGTGCTGGATTCTTTAAAGGTTTAATTCTGATCTCTGGCACATGGGCTGCTGCCAGCTGTATATTGGGCAAGGGAGAAGGGCGCATTCTAGGGTCCTGTTCTGGAAGGGTGGGCAGGAGCAGGGGAAGTTTTGCCAGGCTGTTCTCTTCTGTGGAGGAAAGAGACTGGGGTCTCCGGGCCCTCAACACAGCACACAGACAGTAAAGTAGGCCATAAAAATCCATAAGTGACAGGGTGATCCTGAAGTCTCCAAAGTCCTGACAGCTGCGTACCTAGCTTCCAGAATGTTCTCATTCTTTGCCTCTTCAAGACTGGCAGTGTTACGGGGGGAGAAGGGGAGGAAGAGTGCAAGTACCCACTGGAGTGGAGGGCTCTGGACCCCCCTTAGAGGGCACCCTGTACCTTGCAGAATCAGGCCATAGGATGTGGTCTAGGGCCATGAACTTGCTTTATATAGCAGACCCCCAAGCTGCCACTGGGCATCACTTCAGTGGTGCTGGCCTTGGCCGGGAAACATTTGCTGGTGTGGAGGAGAAACCTCTGGATCTCATCTTTGACCTTTCCGGCTCCCCTAGGGAATCCCCCATCGTTCTCAGTTGCTTTGATACCTGGTGCTCCCGGGCCTGCCACAGTTAGATGGACCTGCAGCTGGGTTCCCAGGTTCTGCATCTACTACGTTTAAACAGGAGCAAGATGCTCACACAGTGGCGTTTGCATTCGCTAATTTAATATTCCATTCATTTCACGCTGTCCCTGTGGTTTCCATTTTCGGTGTGCCACAGACAATGTACCATGGAGAATTGTCGACCTGGAGGGCCAGTCCTCCTGTGCACTGAACCCATGGTCTAGCACGGTGCTCTCACCTTCTGGGAAGTGGGTGCTGGAGGGGCTCTTCCCATTGAACCGTTATTGAGCCAGTGCATGAGTGTGGTGGTAGAGGACACCGGGAGACTGAGGAGGTCTGTTTAAAATGGAGATCCCGGCCACTGTTGGTTGCTAAAGAGCCCATGGTGGCTTTTTGTAAAAGCTGGGGCAGGGGATTCCAAACAGGATGACTGTTCCAGGGGCCGGTTTCACATGGATACTGTTCTCCTCCTTTCCTGGCTACTGTGGGTACAGAATTTCTAGCTGACGGCAAAGTGCTCTAGGATTCATTCATGGAGTCTAAGGCCAGAAGGGACCAGTATGATCAGCTGTCTGACCTCAAGGTGCTATGTGTGTGCGAGATATTACTTTGTTATTAATCCTTAATATTTTATTAAGCCATACTGGGAGTGGAGCCATCCAGGCTTGTTCAAATTGTTAACACCTTGGAATGATTAACAGCCCTAATTTCCTTACTTAGAGCCACTGCTCTGTATATTGAAAATGCTGGTCTCACTTGAATAACTGCACAGCCTTCTGCTGTTAAATCTCCCAACCCCATTTAATTTGTGTGGGTTTTTCCATTCTTTGCTCTCTGGTCACTTTTTTTAAATTTTTTCCCCATTTTCCCAGCCCCAGGGCTGATTCCTGATCAACCCCCCTACTCCATAACCTCAGCCCTAATGTCTATGGTCTCAAAATATGGTTACTACAGAGAGAATTCTTTTATAAACCAGTGTCTTGAAGCTACTGGTTTCCTCTGGATCTGAAGAATCAAAGAGCCCACCCCCAAGAACTGGCCAATGGCATAGTGACACCCCATGTTGGTTATGTGGGAGTGCTGCGGTGCCTGGAATGGCAACTGAGCTCGGGGCTCTGTGCTCAGCGCTGTACAAACCCCGTCTCCAAAGAGGCACAGAGGCGAAGGGACTTGTCCCAGCAGGTCAATGGCTAAGCTAGAAAACAGAAGCCAGGTCTCCTGAGTGTTGGGTCAATCACTAGTCTTGTGTTGAAGCGAAGACACAAATGTGGTCTTAGAAAGCAGGCAGACATGGAAACAACCTCCTGCATAATGAAATCTAGCTCCGTGCCAGCTGGAAGTTGTCACGAAGGGTAGATCTGTATCACTCCCCCATTTGATAGATGGGGAGCAAATACATGGAGGAACCTGATTTTTCTGAGGTGCTGAGCACCTGCATCTCCCATTAGCTTCAACGGGAGCTGAGGGTGCTCAGTACTCCTGAGCCTTGGCTTCAGGGTCACTTGAGCGGGTTCATACATGGAACCAATGCTAGAAGCCAGGGCCTGTGTGTTCCTAACCACGACAGTGTTTACACTGCTCAATAGAGCCTTTTAGATCTACGAAAGGGGATGGTCTGGGGTTCCAGCACCGGGCTGGAACTTGGATCTGGACTGGATTCCTGGCTCTGTCACAGCCTCCTTGTGTGACCTTGGACAAGTCACTTAGTGTCTCGGTGCCTCAGTTCCCCATCTGTAAAATGAGGATAATAGTTCTCTTGTGTATCTGTAAACCCTTCAGGGTCGAGACCTTTTCCTGTGTCTGGACAGAACTAAGATCAGGAATCGGTTTTGCTAGGCTAGGGCCTTGAGGCACAGCTGTAGTGACTATTAATAATGGCTAGTAGATTTGTAAGAGATGAGTTCCCCCCCCCCCCCAGCCCGTCCAATTTCTTCAGTTAAATACCATGTAGGTAAAAGTTCCTCTGAAGAATCAACCAAGAAATACAATTAGACTGTATTATTGCATGCAATGACTGAGAACCCATCTGTTGCAATAGGTTCCCACCAGCACACACTGCAACTACTCCACCGGCCAGAGTACATTTGACTTAAGAACCAACAAAAGCCCACATTTTTCAGAGGCCATTGCTGGATAACTAGCATTAGAGCACGTCAGTATAAAGACTTCCTGGCTTGTCTCCCAATTACTATCATTGAGCAGTAATGTGTGTACACTTCCTTTTATACAGAGAGTCCATTTCCTAGGAACCTGCCCGTCCCACCCTCCTTCCCCTGCTCAACCACATGGGCTCTGTAGTTTGCAGCAGGTGTTGTGGAAGAGAAGCAAACCCCATAGCGCTCTGCATAAGGTTGGGCTGTGTACAGAGCTGCAGTGACAGCTGCTCTCTTGGCAGATGCACTGGGGATTGAACCAGGGACCTCCAAGCTAAAAGCATCAACTGCCCCAGGGTGGGCTAAAGCTGTCTGGGTGGGGCTGTAACAGATCCTTTGCCCATCAGCGTAGAGGAACCCTTGAATACACCCTCGCTAGAGAGCTACACGGACTGTAAGAATCTGTTTCATGCCAGTGACTTGTTTCTACTCAATGTCTGACTTGCCCCCCTGTCTTGGGTGCTGGCAGTCTGGCCCAGTAATGATCTTTGGGATGCATCTTCATGGGGATTTAAACAAAATCCCAATGCAAATACAATCGGTGCTAGCACGGGATCTCCCTTGCTAGGTCTGTGGTTATAAAGGAACCCAAGTGGCCCCTAGTCTCCCATGAGGTTCCGAGCCAGGGAATGAGCTTGCTTGTTTTATCTCTGAGTTTGATGCCTCACATCTGTTCTGGTGCCAGATGAAATTAAATATTTGTAGTTTCCGAGGATTGTGGTTAGAATTAAACAAGTTAGCTAAGGAGGATTGTGTGGCTCTCAGTTTATAGGGGGCTGGGGCGTGTGTCTGAAGAAGAGGGGGGCACATGTTTGTGTACATTTTTCTTTAACCAAACCTTTCTTTTTCAAATGACTTTCCACACTTCAGTAACCAAGCTCTCAACAGTGAGTAAACGCCACTAAGTTACTTCCACCACACTTGTTTATTGCATAGTTTATATCGACCAGCAACATTTGCCTAATCTGCCCCAGATCTTTCAAAAGAAATTTGAGGCCCATTGTGGGGCCTGATCGTCTCCTTCATAAAATAGTCCCAGGATCGCATTTAGGATTAAGCACTAGAGTGAGGCTTTGAAGTGGGTTATCCCAGAGCAGAGACTGGGGACAACCAGGGCTTCCCCAGGCCTGGAGTCATTTTGTGTATGAACTGGCTTCCTTACTCCAGCATAAGTTCATGTGCACATGTGACTTAGAACTTCCCTTCTGTGCTCCTTTTTCAATTTCAGTGATCAGCTGGTATTGTGTTGCTAAGTAGCACTTTATAGTTTGGAGGCTTTCTACATATATGCCATCTTCATATGTGACTTTTTTTTCTTCCTGCTGTTGCTAGCTAACACCGTATACTGTGGTGCTTGAACTGCCCTGAGTAACACAAACCCAGATGTGATGGCACCGCAAACTTTCACAGCTCTTTGAGATCTGAGTGAGCCCGTGTCCTAACTGGAACTTGAGCTTCTGTGGCAGTGTGTATAACACATATATTCAGAGCTACAAGCTTTGAACAAACATTGTTTTTAACTAGCAAAGTTTGCCAATTCCTGGAGCCATGGTGAAGCAATGTGGGCTTGCCTGATGTCACTGAAAAATCCAGAATTTGCAGTTTAGGTGAAGCATTTGGTTGATATTTCCTTTCCAAACACTGGCTGAACTGACCCAGTTCCTTCAATTTAACTCCTTTAAAAGTTGACTGGGAAAAGGAGATACATTTCCTCTCGGGCACAAGTTTGTGTCAATCCCTAAAGGGATTTGGCAATAGTGAATAACGATGCACCACTGGGAATATTTACTGTAATATCAATGGCACAAAAGATGTGCTTGCACACTATCCAGATCACAAGGAAGATAGCATTCAAAGAAGCTGGCCAGAACTTTCTATGAAGTCATTTCATCTAAATATGCTGAAATACTTCAAGGAGAGAAAATGATTTCAACAAAGTTTTCATCAGGAATGTCTGAGGTCCAGGGCTCACTGGTCACATCTGATCCGAGAGACCTGAACTGTGAACACCTGAGCTGTTCAGACCCCAACCAGCCTTTCACGTAACTGTGTTGCTAAAACATTAGTAAGGTTTTGTTTGTATTCCAGTGCGGAACAAAAACAAATGTCGAAACCTCAATGTTGTGCAACAGAGTGCTTTCCCCAGCCAGCTTGGAATTAGTGCCAATACCCACCCAAGATTTTATCACCTGAAGGCCATTTCCAGTTCTGCAAAAGCCCATCCCTAGAGCTATGTTCTGCCAGAAGAAAAACTCTCAGCCAAGAGGGGCATCTTGAGTGTGTGGGAGACAGCTCTTAAGAACTAGATGCTACACATGCTCTTAAATCTAATGGAGTATTTACTCCTAGCAGTTGGAAAGGGGGAGAGACTTTTAATTGTAAACATTGAGATGATCAGATACCATGGTGATGGGGCAGAGGTGCCTGTAAGAATCTGGATAGACAGAACTTAACTGGTTATCTGTCCCTAAAATGGGAAGGGCCCACACCTGCCATCTCCTGGGAATCCCTTTGAATTCCCAGTATCTGAGACACAGCTCTCAAAGGCCAACTTCTTAAATATTTTTAATGTGAAGGTGGTGGTGGTAGGAGGTGCTGAGTTGTCAGAACAGGAGCCAGGAAATCTCTTTAGTCCCCGAACTGGGACTGACAGGAGAACAGCTGGCCAGTAATTATAATATCTGACTGTTGGCTCTTATGAGCAGGTATGGTATTTTCTCACTTTCTGTAAAGTGCTATATAAATACAAACTATGGCCACACCTTGCTCTGATTGGAGATGTTGGGAAATCTCTTCCCCCCCCCCCCCCTACCTCCCCCCCCCCCCGGCCCTTTAATCTAGCAAGAGAAGGGAGGAAATAGGGAGGGGAACAAGTCTTTCAAAACTTCCCATGAAAAATAAATGGCCTTTTTCCCACCAGCTCAGCTAATACAGGAAGTGCTTCAGCTGGGACTAAGCAGTCATGAGCACTGGCTACTCCAAATGCTGCTAGATGGCCCCTTTCCCCCAGACACACAATCCTTTAACCAGCCTTCCCTTCTCACTCCCCGGTAAGTAGATGAAATATTCCAGCTCCCCGTCTGGGCCCTGAGTCTTTTCCTTCTGCAGCTCCTCATGTATCCGTAACATCCCATTCCAAGAGGAGGATGTTCTGTTCTCACCTGCCCTGGAGGTTGGGGCAGACTCCACAGCTAGCTGTGGCCCCAGGCCAGTGCCTGGATCAACCAGACACTCCTGGGTGGTGATGCACATTTGCTGTCCCAGTCACTTCAGTTCCACGTGGGCTGAATGTGCTGTACAAGTCCACCTGGGTATTGCTGGGAACAGCATCGTCTGATTTATTTGAATTACTTAGCAGGTGGAGCCCCACTGCACTGGACACTAGATTTCATGTCCACCCCTTGTCTAATGTCCCCACATCTTCCTCTTTACTAATCTCTGGGATATGAGCTCTGTGCACACCATCCATGGCCTCTCCCCTCTTACCAGGTGCTGAAACAGTCCAGCTGCCATCAGGGTACCCCTGTGAAATTGCTCAGATTATGCCAGTGAGAATGCAATTGTCCTCCCCTCCACAGTGAGAACTATTGTCTTCCTGGCTGGAGAGCATTTAGAGGCCACCTGTCACCCAAGAAGCTACTGCTGCAGAGTACGAATTAAGCAGGGTGAGACCAGCTCCTCTTCTCTGTCAGGTTTGGTTTTCACTCCCACTTTCTGGCTTTGCTAAAATCTGGCAACTAAATCCATGTTTGGTTAGGGCCCTTTGCAGGATGGACTGCACCGAGAGCTTCTCTGAGCCTGAGAAGTAGCAGTCAGTGATGCAGTCTTCGCATCACTCTCAGAGCCACTAGTGCCTTCTGGAAAACATCACATTCTCCATTTTCCTGCTGACTCTCGCTCTCTTCCCCCCCTCCCTTATTTCTGAGGGAGCTAACCAGGAATGAGGCTAGCACTAAAAGGCTGAATGACTCCTGTCTCTGTCCCTATAAGAGTTCTCCCTGACATCATACTTGAGCTGTCATGATCATGCTGAGGGAGGCTTACCTATTTCAATAAGGAACAAGTGACCTTTGAAAGAGCAAAGCTCCTGTCTTCCTTCAAATGACCCAGAAAATAGATTAGCCCAGAGCCATTCAGGCAATATGACTTATGAATGGCCTTCCATTTCTGTCTCGTGGTAGAAAATCTAACCTCCAGTGGGGTGACTGACCGCTCATCAAGTGCAAGATTAAAGCTGCAATTTTCAAAGGACCCGTTGAAAGGCAGTGGGTGCCTAAACTCATTGGGTTCCTTGAAAAGCCCCACCCAAAATGTAGTGGGTTAAGTTGGTTTTCCCCTTTCTTTGACATGGACATCCCCTACTGTAATACCCCAGAACTGGCTCTGCTTTTTTGCTGTTGAAATGGATTTTTTTGTCTAAGCTAAGAGGTTTTGCAAACAGGTGTTGGCCAAAAAGACTTTCAAATGCTTTGGGGGCTTTGGGACAGGGAGGGGACTTGATAGTTGAAATGCAGTTTTTAGGAACTGGAATTAATTTTCAAATTAATCCACTATCAACCAAGGGCTAAACAGGGATTGTGAATGGCTTTGTCATTACACTGATTGCATTGCCCTAGTTAATTTCCCTTCATGAGTTCTTATCGCCTGTCAGATCCACTACAAAAGGTTTTTTCTCCTCCTGATAATGGCCCATCCAAATTAAACAGCTTCTTAGAATTGGTATGCTAATATACAATGTATTTATTTTTTGCTTTGTGTATATAAATGCATCTTGCTTCTGTTCCATTCTATGCATCCCATGAAGTGGGCTATAGCCCACGAAAGGTTATGCTGAAATAAACTGGTTAGTCTCTAAAGTGCCACATGTCTTCCTCATCTTATTTGCAGTTGTTTAGACTAGGGTTTCATCTTGTCAGAGAATCTGCAAATGCTGAGGCCCTGGGGTGGTGGTGGGACATTGCAGCCCCCTACAATATACTGGGGGGGGGGCAGATGTTCAAGGGATCTTCCCCGTGGGGGCAGGGGGAGAACAAGAGAGTTCCTGGGGGGGAGGGGGGGGGGAGAATAAGGAATTTCCCCACCTTTCTCCATGGGAGCAGAGATCCTACCCAGAGCTGCAGTAGGAAAAGCTGAGATGCCATTTTCACTTCACTTTGCTACAGGAGCATATGCTACTAAAAAAAAAAACTTTTTCTGGTGACTCCAAAATGCATAGCAAGCCCCTGCTAACAGGCCCTGATTCTTAATAGGAGCTACCTCTCTGGCCCCAGGTAGGGCCCTTGCATGCCCAGAGCTTTCAAGCCTTTTTGGCTCTGGAGCCAGGGATTAGCTCATTGAACATTGCTGGCTAATGGCCTGATCCTAGAGGAGCTGAAGGAGTCCTGGCTCCCACTGATTTCACCAGGGCTCCTGAGCAGGCCCCAATACCGTTCTAAGCAAGGGGCTTCAGTCCCTGGTTTTAAGGACAGTGAGATGAACAGGCCTTCCCTGGAGTTCACCCAAGGCTGATAGCAGCAAAAGCTGACATGCTCCACAAAGGGAAAAGGGGGTTTGATCTCGTCCTGGCGAGGCTCTTGAAGCTGAACTTGAAAGGGGCTGTATTGAATAGCGCAGAGCCTGAAGCCCAGAGGTCTGCAGCGAGGCAGAGTTTTCATCTTCCACAGGATGATCAGAAAGCTCCAGTCCTTAAAGCCCCCCGGTGAGCTCAGCTTTCTCCAAGGGGCACTAGCTGTGGTCAATGCCTCGCCTCTTCCTATGGTACAGCCTGCTGCAGCATTCAGCACTAACCCACCCCCGGGAGCCGGGGGGGCTATGGGGCTGTGGAAGTCAAACCGCTGCCGCCTTGGTTTTTCTTTCTATTTGTCAGTAATTCGGATTCGTAGCACCACAAAACCGGAGCCTAGAGTCAGGGCCTTTCCTGAACGTGTCGCAGTGACCTGTACCCCCCTTCCCTGGAGCTGGGGAACAGCGGTCACGGGACGGGGGGGGGGGGGGGTTATCTACAGCCTGTCTGAAAGGAGACCTGCAGCTTTGCCCCCGTCTCTGCATTGATCAAAGCGCTGGGCGGTGCACGCCAGGGTTTGGGGGGGGGGGGGGGATCTCAGCGGTACAGGTAGAAAAGGGCCATGCACTGAACGCGCGGTGATTTGGGTTTGGAGGGGAGCAGTTACCCGAACTTCCCCGCGGGCCAGGGCCGGGCCCCAGCCGGGGGTTTATTCCGTTCAGTGTCCCCCGGCCGCCTGGCTGGGGTGGAGATTGGAGTCGGTTATTTTGTTCGATTCGCTTTGGTTTGATCCGGATCCGGCGGGGGGGTGGGGGTGGTGGATGAGCTGAGGTCCGAGCAGGGCAGCCCAGAGCGGCCCTTTTCAACCCCCCGGGGCAGCACTCAACCTCCAGGGCCCCCCCGCCTGGCCTCTGCCCCTGTCCCGGGCTGTGAGCGGGGGCGGGACCATCTTCAGACGGGCGAAGTCTAACCCGCGATTTGTATGGGGGGGAGGGGGGGTTGTCCGTGTTTTAGAGAAGACCCCCCCCGCTCGGGGCTGGTACGAAGGCGGCAGCATTGGACTCGTGAGCGGCCCTCGGAGGGGGCTGGATTTAATTCCAACGTATGAACAATAAACCCTCCGTGAAGACGGGTCTGGCCGCGGGAGGCTCGAGCCCGGTTTAGTCCGAAGCCGCATTAACAAGCGCGAGTGTAAACGGGCGCGGGCGCTAGGAGCCGGCACCTCCACGCTGTGTCCCCCCGCTCCGGGCTGCAGCTCACTGCGCAGGGGCTGTTAACCGGGCAGGGTCCCCCGGCTCCGCCACCCAGCGCCTCTGCGGGGAGCTCCGGGGCGAGGGGAAGGGGGGCAGCGCCCCGGGCCGGGATCCGGGGGTTCCCAGCGGCTCTATCCTCCCTGACTGTCCGGCTGTCTTCGAGTGGCTGGAAACCCCCGGTCCCCAGTCACCTCCCTGCTCCGGGAGCTCCCGTCCCCCGCAGGGATCCAGCCTGGGGGGGACCCCGCTCGCTCTGGGCGCCCCCTCCCCAGGGTCTCGGCGGGGGTGGGGGTGGGTAGCAGGGCGGTCACTTCTCTCCGCTCAGCCCCGCTCCTGTCCGCCCCGGGCTGATCCCACACGCGCCGCGGGAAGCGCCGCCGCCCCGCTCCCGCGGACAGCGCGTTCGCCCCGTCGGCTGCCCGGGCTGGGTCCCGGTCCGGCCCGGGGGGGTTGCGGGCTCCAGCCCCCCCCCCCCCCCCAATCACTTACCACCACGAGGAGCTGGCTCCGGGCGTGAGCGTCAGCAGCACCAGCAGCACCGCGCCGCAGAGCCGGGAGTCGGCGGGGGCCGCTGTCCGCGGGAGCGGGCTGCAGCCGGGGGGCCCGCGGATCCTCGCGGCGCCTTCCCCGCGGCTTGAGCTCAGCATCGCTCCCCCAGGGCGGCTCTCGAGGCGGAGAAAGACCCGGGGCAAGTTTTATCCCGCTTCCCTCGGGGCGCGGGCCGGGGCCGGCCCCCCTCACTCCTCCCGGGGCGGCCAGGCTCCGCCTCGTCCGTGGGGCCGAGCGCGGCTCGGCGGGTCCCCCTCCCCGCGGCTGCGTGGGCAGCGGGAAGCGGGCGAGAGCAGGGGGGCTGCTCCATGCGCCCCGGCGGGCTGGGGGGCGCGGCGAACCCCGCAGCGCGGCCAGGGGCAGCGGGCTCCCGGGCGGGGAAGGGGCCGCTGCCCTGGAGCGGCGGGCGCGGGGGCAGCCGAGAGATATTGACAGCCCCGTGCGGGGCGGGGACACGGCGGGGCTGCAGCCGGCCCGGGGCGCCCCTCTCCCCAGGGGCCCTAGAGACACTGCTCCGAGCGCCCCCGGGAGCGGCCGGCTCCGGGCTGGGCACAGCGCTGCTAAGGGAGGGGTGTCTCCGTCCCCGGCCCTTCCCTCGGCGAGCAGGGGCTGGGTTTCCTTGTGCCGGAGCCCGCCCTTCATGGGGCTCTCCCGGGGGCATGGGGCGCGCCTTGACCCGGGTAGGGCGCCTGGGGGGCGGGGGGACCGGCCAGGGATCCCCCTGCGGGCCATGGGGTCCCCACCCCTGCCCGGCCGGACAGGACTTCCAGCCGCTCACTCCCCTTTCAGCTCAGGGGGCCCCGCACGTCTATAAAGACGGGCTTCTTTTAATGCCTCCCTCTTGTGGAGACGGTCCGATAAGGGTGACTGTGGTTTCCCCTGGGCTCAGAGACGCTACTGCCCAGGTATGGACCCCCCACCTCACCCACTGGCCGATCTGGGGGCGAGAGAAACCAGAGCAGCTGGGGGATGGTTCGGCGACCCCCTTCCCCTGCTGATTCACGAACCAGCAATGCCTAGATCCCCAAAGTGAGCAGTGATTTGGGGAACCCAGGGTGAGACTCTGACAATTTGGCTCCTTTAAGGCATCTCACCCTCACCCCCAAATCACTTGTATCGTCTCCCTCCAGGTCCCACAGTGTAGCAAAAACAGGTACAAATGCCGGCTTCCCTACAGGCGGATCTCAGGTGGCTTCCTGTGGGTCCTGGTTTTTGTCCCAGTTGTGGCACTGCTCAGAGGGAAGAGGAGCAGTTTGTGTGCCCGGGTAGCTCCAGGGGTTGGTTTGATGTGTGCAGGGCACAGGGAGAGCGGGAGATTCTGAACACACTGGCTGGGGGGAAAAGACCCCCTTAGCCTTTGGCTTTCTAGGGTTTCCTTTCAAGTTCTCCGAGAAGAATGTCTGTGGGAGCGGGACAGGGTTTCAGGCAACAATTCCTGGGTTCAGTGTATCTTTACAACCCCCTCTGATAACTTGTTTCCTGGCTCCCAACTAGAGAGTAATAAAAATGCTCCTCACTTTGTTCCAGTGCCTTTCATCTTCAAAGCAACCCTTTGCAACCATTAACCAATTAATCCTTGCAGGGAGTTAAGCATTTGGCCCCAATCCTGCAAACTCCGAAGGGCCTGCCTTAAATCCCACTGACTTCACTGGAACTACTCACAGGCTTGAAGTTAAGCATGTGCAGAACTATTGGCTGGGTCAGGTCTTAGCTGACCAGCTTCATTGGTTTAAACAGCGCTGGTCATTGTAGCAGAAATAGCCAGTTGCTGTGGGCAGAGTGACCCCTTTCATGGTAGGAGAAATCCTTCCTAACCTTGCTGAGGAGAAGGTGATGCCCTGGAGCATGAGATTAAGTTGCCCTTTTTATGCTGCATAACTAGGAGTTCACCCCTGGCCAGGTTTCTGTGCTGCAGAGACATGTTTTACCATTTCTCTCCCACCCCTGCTTGGATAAATTGCTGCTTTAAACAACATGCTATTAAATTGATGTCTTTGAGGGGAGGCAGCATAACCTAATGGCTAGATCACTGGACTGGGACTGGAGACATGGGCTGTCTTCATGGCTCTGACCCTGGTGTGCTGTCTGACCTTGGGCAAGTCACTTGTCATCTCTCCCGCCCTGTGTTTGAAGTGTGTGTGTGAGCTCTTCAGGGCACTGCTGTCCCTGTGTGCACAACCCAGCCTCAAGGAGCCTTGCAGGGGCTATAGTCATGCAAATAATTCATCTGGCTGTTAATACAATTAGCGAATAGAACTTTCCTGTTAAATACTTCTGGTTGCCTATGAGTGGCAACTCAGTACAAAATATTAACCGGGTGTCTAACATCTGCTTAATGCAGGTGGTGCGCACGCAGTGAAATCACTGGGACCTATCTCACTGATGCTTAAACATATTTGCATTTTCAATAGACACTTGGCTTCTAATTCAGATCCTGATTCCTCAAGGCCCTTATTCATCTGAGTAATCCCTTGGAAGACTGTAGAACTGCCCCTAGGAGTTAGGGCCTGAGCCTGCAGAATTTCTCTTTTCACTGTTGCCAGTGTATCCGTGTAGGTGCCTGGGATCTGTTATGTTACTTGGGCTCACCCAGCCGGTGTCACTGCAGGGTGAGAACTGTGGAGAGGAATGACTGGATAGGAAAACATCTGTGTGAACTGCCTACCTGAGCAGAGAGCTTGGGGATCTGACTTGTGATTTTTGAACACTTTGGGGTTGATCTGCCCAGCTTTCCTGTGCAGGGATCAGGATCCGGGAAATTGGCTTTCTTTTTTTAATGGAAAGGATTTCAAGGAGAGTCCCCATGGTTTGCAGTTTCCCCAGCATCACCTCCTTCCAGAGCAGCCCTTGTAATGTAACCATAGAGGGAGAATTTCTCCAATTGGAACAGACAGGCTGGTGGGGATGAGGTGCATGGTGTCAGGGGCTCTGTGATAAAGTTAACCCAACCCTCAAACTTCCGGGTCTTGTTTTTCATTCCTATTAAATATCTCGGCTATAAACTCCCGAGGGAGAGGGAATAAGTGGGTCTAAGCTGAGTACTTTGGAAGTCAGACTTCTCGGACAGCCACCAAACGGGTGAAGACTATAATGAGGCAGTCGTGTAAGGTGAGCGGTACCATTTGATGGTTTCAGTATTGCCATCCTGAGTGTTCAAAAATGACAAGTCAGCCCCCCTGGATTCACTGGAATTTAAAGAATGACGAGTGCTGGGTTCTTTTGATCTGCCTGCTGGGGTTTCGAGCTGTCAGGATTCACATTTCTCAAGCTTTTCTCTTGCACCAGGAGAAACGTACTTTCCATTTTAAATGAAAGCTGAGACTGTCCTGTAACAACAGGACCAAAGGCCTTAAGGAAAATCCCACCTATCTCGAGACCCATGATCGAGCTGTGATAGTTGGTAAGACTTCATGAAGATGTGTACTGTTTCTTTAAATCTACAGCAGGAATCCAGGCAGGAATTGGGGGCTGGCGTTAGTACTGGAAGTAGAGACAGCCAGAAGGCTTTAGGGGTAACACTGGTTTATTTATTTCAATAAAGTTCCTTGTTCAGTGATAGAAGAACACTCTTTCTGTGACTCCTTAGCACGGTCACATGACAGCACCCAAAATCTGACAACCAGAGACCATGTACCCCCAGGACTGAGATGACATCCTAGCCCACTGGAGACACTGGCAAAACTCCCTTCAGCTTTGGGGGGGGGGGCAGAATTTCACACCTGCCGTTTAGTGCAAGGAGGGCAGGCAGCCCAGTTCCTGCTGAAAGCCTCTGCAGAGATTGTCTTCTAGTCACAGGGAGGTGGCTGTCGGGGCTCAGCCAGAGCCTCTCCCTTCCCAACAGAGAGAGGAAATCGGAGAAACGCCACTTTCTGAGGTTCACCGGGCAGCCTGCAGAGCTGCTCTTCGTGCTGATCCATGCTTTGGAGTAGCAGTAACCTCACCCTTCCCTGGGAACCCTTCGCTCTCTCCACTCCCATAAGGCCTTGTTTGTCCCTGTACCTCTCTGCCTTGTGGTCCCTCCATCTCCCCAATCACCAAATCTCGCATTGCGACTTCCTTCCGCTCAATATGGTTGTGCTGGATTTACCATCATGGCCTCAGTCCGACTCGCTGCTGCTGGCGCAGGGCATTGGCTCAACTGGCCGTGGCAGTGGCCACTACCCCAGCTAAGGCTCTGCCCTTCTGCTGCACGCTGGTCCAGATTCACCCAGACTGATCTTACCTGGAGAACTGGCTCTTTCTCATGGACTATTGCTGGCTTGTCCTTCCTTGGGGTTGGATGGCAGCAGGCGTCTGGACTAGCGTGGAGCAGGTTTTCTCTGAGCGGCGTTTCTGGCCCTTTCATTGGTGTCTAATTGCGTTCATGGAACTTGCCGCCTTAGCTTTGCTGAAGTCGCCAGCCAGAGCCACCCCCATGCGCTCTCTGCTCTTTCCTTCCTACTACAATTGTTGGATTAAATAAGGACTTCACTGGCCGAAGAGAAACTGAGACCAGAAACAGACGCCAGTTTTTAATCTAATTAGACTTCTCAAAATTAGAGTGACAGAAAGCAAGTGCCAGTGGGACATGATCCTTTTGTCTGCGACCCAACAGAAATATTGCATTACATCTTATTTATAAAGCTATCCCGCTGGGAACAAAAGACTGAAATATCTATATCGAGACTATCCTTGGAGCCTGTGGATTTGTTTAGAAGCCTCACCATAGTGTATAGTGTGCTATGATCTCACGGCTGCTTCTGCCTCCAACAAACATTGAGGTCTGTGAGCAGAACACGGTGTATTCCATTCTCTTCTCCTAATGCAATAGCCTGGGGCACACTCTCTCGTTGGTAATATTTCCCACGGGGAGGGGGGCACAGTTCTACTTTAGGCTGTTGCCATGAAGTGTAACTTTCTTCAGTGCCGGAACCTGGGTATTGAATTTTCATTCGTGGCTCTGAATTTGTATGTATTTTTTGCTGGAAGGGTTATACCAGCCAAGATGCAGGCCCCCTGAGTCTGTGCTTCCCCATCAATAGCTGGTGGGGAAATAACAACTAACCATTCCTATTTCATGATGCTTTCTCTCTGTAAATAGACTGATATACAAATTATGAGATAAAAAAAATTACCTCACTTCCAACCCTCACCCCTCATCCCATACACAGCTTTCTAAGACACCCCTCCCTCCGAAAGAGAGAGGAGTCAGATACTCTAAGGGCATATCTATACAAGAAGTTCTACCACAGCACAACTGTAGCGCTGGAGCTATGCTGTAGGAAGTGTAGACACTTCCTACAGCAATGGCAGATGTTTTCCATCTCTGTAATAAATTTACCCCCTTGAGAGGTGGTAGCTGGATTGACAAAGAAGTCTTCCACTGAGTTAGCTGCATCTACAGTGGGGATTAGGTCAATGTGATGTCACACAGGACATGGAAGTTTTTACCGCCCCATGGACTGTAGCTAGGTGGACCTAAATTGTAGCTGTAGACCAGGGTTAAGAAGGCCACCAGGGCCTTGCTTTATTGCCAATCTATTTTATGTGGAAGGAGCCCAGATACTATGGTGATGAGTGGCTGAGCCCCACACTGGGATGGATGAAGAGCTGGGAGCAATGTTCTCTAGGGACACCTCAGGCTCTGGTTTTTGTGAAAATTGCTGAGGACTGGAATGATGGAGGTTCTGGATTTGTAATGGAGTGACTGGCTGAGGCGCTGTGTGGACAGTGGAGATGAGAACACTCTTAGCGTGGGAAGGGGATGTTCTTTGTGCTTTGACTTCCATTTAGCTCTGATAAAAAGCAAGGTAACGGTGTGTGTGTGCGATTTCATTTAGTCCTTGAGAAAGACCTGGTGGATCCACAAGGCCAGATTTCACAGTGCATGGCACCCAAAGTCAGTACAGTATCAGATTTTTTTCAAGAGCTCAGCATCCAAGTTGCACCTATTATGCCGAAATCTTCTGGAAACATAGGTCCTTGTTTTGGTGACTGATGGAAATGGAGTCCTCTTGAAAATCTGTCCATAGGTTCTGATCTACAGTACAAGGAAAGACTCCCGTTGACTTCACGGGGGTTGAATCAGGCTTGTATTTATTAGCCTGTGTTTAAGAATAAATCTTGGTGGGGTTCAAGTGGATCAAAGGTGGGTGAAGATTTCACAAGGAGTGGGAGCCCAAGTCTTGCTCTACAAACTGCTGCGTGCCAGGGCCTGCTTGCCTCTGGCCAGAAGAGTGTGCATTTGATCTTTCATTCAAATTAGCGGCGTGCACAGAATGTGTGTGTGTTTTATACACATGAGCTGCTGTGTGTAAATAAACAAGGCTCTGCTTTCAAAGGCTTTCATGGTTCATTAACTTCAAAGGAACAAACTATTTTCTTAACAGGTCAGTCACTCGGGAAACGCTCATTCCCTTGGTGTTGAAGGTGGCTCTTGGCTCTCGCTGAGTCTTGGCACTGGCGTGGTGCGGCTGCTGTTGTGTCTGTTAGTAGTGACCTTTTGCGTTGTCAGCATGCCTCTGATCCAGGGGATGCAGTGCGTGCATACACACACACACACACACACACACACACACACACACACACACGGTTGGATTTATCTTTTTTTTTTTTTTTTTTTGAGGTTCGTAAAAGGAGGAAAAGAGCATGAGGAAATTAAAAAAAAAAATTGTCACCATTCATTGTTTCTAGGGAACTGATGGTGGGTGGATTCCAGCCCGCAGAGGAGCAGGCCTTGAAGCATACCTGTTTGGAGGGCTGGTTTGAGAAGGCTCAGACTTCTTAGTAGCATTGGGTGGGAAACTATTTTTCCCAACCTGTGAAAACTTTTGCGATTTCAAAAACGATTCCCATCCTGAGTTGGGAGGAAAATGTGCATGAACTCCTGCGAACGGGAACTCCCATGTTATCTGGCGCTATAATGCTCACCTTGGATGTAGAAGCTTCTAATTCTCGGGCGTGATTTGTCCCCTGAACTAGATCAATAATGAAACCGGCAAAGAGAGCTCTTGGGGAGCCTGCTGACTGCGTTAAAACTTCTTTTTTAAAATAACTCTGAGCCTTGTGTGGTCACAGCTGCTTGGAACATCTTTGTTCCCAAACAACCCCCCCCCCCCCCGCATCCATCCTGCTGACCTCATATGGATCCTATTTTCCGAGGTGATGCAGCCCCTTAGAAATAGACCATTTATTAACAGCTTATTTTGGAACAGGACATTAAAGTGACACTGACTGTCAAGCCTCTGCAGGCAACATGACCAAGGCACTGTGTCACCAAGCAGGTGGGATGGGGGGCTCTCCTCAGAAAGTCTTGTGTGCAGCGCATCTGAGCAAAGGAGGTTTGTCTCCAGGACCTGCCGAGGGTTTTGTGTAAGAAGCGGAACTGTTCTTGGTAAGATGGGATTCCAGCAAGACTCTAAAGTTGGCATTTGTTGTTTTATGGTGACGAGGGAGCGGGCCTCAAACTTCCCCATGCTGGGACCATCCCCTGCGTACATGGGACCTAGCTAGAATCCCCTCCTCCCCCATCCCAGTTAGCAGTAGGTGAAGGGCTGGGTGGTCACAACCCCCGAGGACTGTTTGTGATCACACGATGGGTCATGGCCCCCTGGCTGATCACCCAGGCCCCAATTATGCACTCGGACCCCCACTAGATTCCTGTCAGCAGGGCTCCTTGGGGGGATGACAGCAGGACTGAGGTCTTTCGTGGTATAGATGCTGCTTTCCCCTCCGTTCTAGGCCATTTCCCACCCGAGCGTGAATGGCAATAGCCCATTGGAGAGCCCTGTGTTGGTTTTTCTGCAGCCCTTGCCCGATGTGGCATCTGACCGCCTCCATAATAGGGGTATGGATCTGTGACAGGGGCCGATGCTCTATGTCTCTGGCACCTGATGCTCAAACTACCTGAGAGAGCCCCACAGTTCTTGAAAAGTGAATGCTCCGTGTTTGCAACAGGGCACAACTTATGCAACTGATCCAGGGTCAGATTGGACCCTCCCACACAGGACGGGAAGGGGTTAAGGTGGCCAGTCTGGCCAGTTAACTTCATAGGCTGCAGCTGGAGGAAGAGCCAGGGAGCAGGCAGGGGACTAATTGAGAGCAGGCTCAGCTGTGTAGGACTAAGCAGGGCCCAAGCCGGGCAGCTGGTGCAGGGCTGCAGGAAGGCAGGCAGCAGCCATTCCCTGGGAAGAGGGAAGGGTTTTGGAGCTGGGTACACCCAGAGAAAGAAGGGG
This sequence comes from Sternotherus odoratus, assembly GCA_032164245.1. Lineage (NCBI taxonomy): Eukaryota > Metazoa > Chordata > Testudines > Kinosternidae > Sternotherus > Sternotherus odoratus. The sequence goes on along the minus strand of JAVMKO010000022.1, from coordinate 13,140,553 downwards.
AAGCAGGCATGGTAGGGAGCAGTGAGGGCTGAGTGAGGAAAGCCCAGAACTGCTGAGCTGAGGGTCCCTGGACTGGAGCCCAGAGTGGAGTGGCACCATGGGGCAGTGAGAAGGAAGACTGCCCAGGACTGCTAAGGAGAAGGGACTTTGCTACCCTGGAAGGGGGGAACTGAGTTAGCCGACTTTAGGGCTGGGTTACACAGAAGCTGCTGCAGTCCTGTGTGTGAGAGCGAGCGAGAGAGACATCGTGCCCAGCCTGTGAATGGGGATGTCGACCTCGAGAGCTAATCCCCAGGGTGACCAGCCAGAGGTGCCAGAGCAGTGGTGAGTAGTGTGCCCCGTGAAACACCCTCTGCGGACACTGAAAAGTGTCTGGCTCTGTAAGGAGTCACACTGGTTTTAATGCAGGGCAGGTGCTAGCCAGTGGCCTGACACCCTTTGGGGAAGGAACCCCCAATTCTTCCATGAAACCCTGGGCTGCTGCTTGGAAACTCTGACTTTAGGGTCTAATAAATTGAGGCGCAGGGTCATTAATGCTGAATCACTGCTCATTAGTGCGGTGAGCACCTACTGCTCTACTCACATACTAATTGTAAGAAAGTTTCCTTCTAGCTGGAGAGGAATTAAACTTCCCAAAGTGTGAGGCAGTTTTAATGAAACCATTTGGTCTCCCTTTTAGGTCGGTTTTAATAACTTCAGCTGGCTAGGGAAAAACATAGCAATGAATTGGTCATTCCTAACCACTGGCACCCCCAGGGAAACAGGAGCCAAACAAACAGAAAGTAGTGATACTCCTCAGAAGTGCTTTGTTAGTGCAGTGCACAGATGATACTAAACTGCTCAAGATAGTTAAGACCAAAGCAGACTGTGAAGAACTTCAAAAAGATCTCACAAAACTGATTGGGCAACAAAATGGCAAATGAAATGTAATGTGGAGAAATGTAAAGTAATGCACACTGGAAAAAAACAACCCCAACTATACATACAATATGTTGGGGGCTAATTTAGCTACAACTAATCAGGAAAAAGATCTTGGAGTCATTGTGGATAGTTCTCTAAAGACATCCATGCAGTGTGCAGCGGCAGTCAAACAAAGCAAACAGGATGTTAGGAATCATTAAAAAAGGGAATAAGATGGAGAATATCTTATTGCCCTTATATAAATTCATGGTGTGTCCACATCTTGAATACTGTGTACAAATGTGGTCTCCCCACCTCAAAAAAAGATATACTGGCATTAGAAAAGGTTCAGAAAAGGGCAACTAAAATGATTAGGGGTTTGGAACAGGTCCCATATGAGGAGAGATTAAAGAGGCTAGGACTTTTCATCTTGGAAAAGAGGAGACTAAGGCTGGATATGATGGAGGTATATAAAATTATGAGTGGTAAGGAGAAAGTGAATAAAGAAAAGTTATTTACTTGTTCCCATAAGAAATAGGGACTACCAAATGAAATTAGTGGGCAGCAGGTTTAAAACAAATAAAAGGAAGTTTTCTTCACACAGCACACAGTTAACCTGTGGAACTCCTTGCCAGAGGAGGTTGTGAAGGCTAGGACTATAACAGGGTTTAAAAGAGAACTGGATAAATTCATGGAGGTTAAGTCCCTTAATGGCTATTAGCCGGGCTGGGTAAGGAATGGTGTCCCTAGCCTCTGTTTGTCAGAGGGGGGTGATGGATGGCAGGTGATTCTTATTTACAATAAGGCCTGTTTACTGAACTCTGGCAGTACAAAGGGGCCTATGTGAGTATAAAGTACTCTTCCATGGGCTTTTATGGCCCCTTACTCTGCCATTAGTATAAATGAAGACCATGCCCACTATGTGCAAACCATCTGTATTCTCCAAAATCAAATCCATCCGCTGGGCTCTTCCTTTCAAGATCTTCATCTGTGAATTTAGGAGTCTACCCTAGGTCAGTGGTAGACTCACAGCTGGTCTGTCAAGATCAAAGTGTCTTTTTTTTTTTTTTTTTTGGTTGGTTGGTTGGTTCTGCCTTTAGAAATAATTTCTGACCTTTGCAGGCTGGCGGGTATGAATCAATGCACAGTTTCCTTTTCCTTTGGTGGGGAGGGGACTGGGTTGCTGCTCCTCCGTTCTCCTTCGATAGTGGTTTGCTAGGATTTCTCACAGCCTTGCTAATCTCAGTGAATCTCCACGAACATTCGCACAGGGTTTTATCTGTTGTTTCTTCAGCACAATTCTTCAGCACAACACAGAAAAGAAAGTGGATTAGTGAAAGAACAAGGGGCAGTACAAGGATAACACCAAACCAGGGCAGGGAATGTACAGTACATAGATTTTGTATTTTAATGTTATCGAAGATGGACTTTAAGTGAGCATAGCTTAATCTGGATTGACTCATAACCCGTGAAAGGCAAGAGAAATTCAGATCAGATAACAGATTATGGGAGAAGCGAGTCAGGGCAGCACAACCCAAATGGGGAGTATGGGAAGGGACCATGATTTTCAGAAGTGACTGGGTGGGGTGGGGGAGAATGGATTTGGGGAAGGAAGGGAGCTGATTTCCACGGAGTGCTGAACACCCTGCTTTGAAAACCAGGCCCCTTCAAGGCGTCTGAGGTTGCGGCTTGAGGCTTTTGGAAATCTTGGCCAAGAATGAACGTGGGTTGTACAGCCTTCTCCATAGGTACAGGGGAAAGAAATATGACAGATCCCTGCTGGGTGTAGCTGCATCTCTCTCCTCCCTGGAGTTCAGAAGCACATCAGCAGGGATCCTGAGCTGGGACCATCTGTTTATGGATTCTTTGCTGCTGGGCCAAGGTTGGCTGAGAAGTGATTGCAGTAGCTGTTTGTTTTGAAGAGAATTGTCAGCGGTGTGTAGAGATGGGGATTGGTTCTGCTCCTAGACCCATTAACACCCCACAACCTGCACTGGTCGGCCATCGTAGCATTGTCCGCTCTCGCAATATTGGGTGTTTTGTTAAAGTCCCAGCTGCTGGAGCAAGGTGAATATTTGGGGAGCCTGACTCGTGATCCCTGAACCTTGGCATTGGCTGTACTGTAGTGTCAATAGAGAGGCCCAGGGCTGATTTGGCCATGGAGTCTGATGTACCCTGTTTGCTCTAGAGGTAGTGCTTTCTCTAGGTCAGGGGGTGGTGGATGTTGCTAGGCAAACATGCTGTACCTGTCCCGGGGCAAAGGGGTTCAGATAATGCATCCTCTGAGCTCTAAAGCCATGTGGAAAAGTCACCACAACCCTCCTTGGCTGTTAGCACAGACGATGAAAGAACCAGCCCCCTGGCCCCTAGAGACCAGCCCTGTGTGCTCCGTCTCCCTGCACGGTGCCATCGCGACAGCTCAATGCAGAATGACTGTCCGGTGGCTGTGAAGCACCTGGTGACAGACTGGGGGTGGAGCGAGCGGGAATTGGCACAGTAATGGGATGGGGCTTGTTTAGAGGAGATGGGCAGAGCAGGAAACCAGCCCAAGGTGTCTAATCCAAGCTGTTTACATGCACCTGCCCAGCAGATACCAGAGAATGGTCTGAGTCCTAGCCTTTACTCTAGGCATCTTGCAGGGCTGGAGGAATCTGGATTATGTCTGCAAGCCTCCTGATGTCATGCTATGCTGGATAACGAACTCCTGCTATATTGGATCTGCTTTTCAGTTGGCAACCCCTCTGAAATCTGACAGAGGGTCAGGGCAACATGTGTTTATACTCTCAGCCCCAGTATGCCAAGAACTTCACTATTTACTCTGATAAACACTCGGGCTGATGTGTAAAGAGCCTGAGCATTGGGGAGCTTTAGTTACTGCAGCAATTCTAGCGTGAGGCAGGTGGACATTAGTATTAACTGGATGTCATACTGCGCCATTTTGCTCGTTGCTTGCTGATGCTTTAAAAATGTCTAGTCCAATGCAGATCTGTCTTGGTTTTGTGCCCTAGAAATTAAGGGCCTGGAAGGAGGAATAGAGAATAACATCTCTGGGAACTGTCTAAGCCCTTGTCTCCTCTTTGGGAGAAGTGTCCTATACAGCTCCATCTCACACACACTTACTAGAATCCAAACCATCTAGGACGTTGAATGGCCACAGCAGCGTTTGCAGGGGTAGGAGAAAAGAATGGAACCATAACATTTAAAAGCCTAAAATGATCCTGAAGGAGGGATTAGGAAATGTGTCCCCCCCCCACCCCCCCGCAATACAAAATAGTTCTATAAACTTAGCAGCAGAATCTCTACCCAAAGGAAAACCCCAGCACAAGGTCTAGGAAACAAGTGAACATTGTACTTCGTGTTCACCACTTTTATAGGGCTATGTCAGAAATCCACTGACAATGGAAAGACTGCGTTTGTCTGTGTTTGTCTTTGGATCAGCCTCTGGAAGGGGCTAGATCCCCTCAACTCTGCCCTCCAAGGAGATCAGTGCGTCTTTATTCTCTACGGTAGGATTTCTAGAACTGCGCCCAGTCTAATTTTGCAGGACTCCAGCGATATTTACAGTGTGTTTCCCTTTGCCATGACGCATTTTGGAAAGAAACCCTATCTGTGCACTGTGCAGGGACCCCCTGCCAGCACAATGAAACATGCAGATATCCTAGAGGAGCATCTAGGGGAAAGCAAATTCCAGCTCCGCTCTTCTCCGGCTGGCGCAGCTGTGTGGTGCCTCCTTCACAGCTTGCCTGCCTGAGCCATGGGCCACAGGGATCTGGTAAGAATCCGGGTGTTGTGCCTGATGTGAACAGAACGAGCTTGTCTGCTGGGGAAGAAACACCACTAAAGGATTCAATCCCACTCTAGCGCGAGATTGCCACTAGCTAATACAACTTAACTGGATAGACAAATCCTTTTTGCTGAGAATTACTTTGTAAGACTGATTGTGTTGCTGCAAAAACCCAGACGGGTGGTGGTTTCCCGAATGAATGCAGGTGGATCATGGTGGAGGGCAGTAATAGAGCCTGTGTGTGTGACAGTTCTCCGGTGCCCATCCCTGGGACGGGGAATCTCTCTGCGGGGGCACGTTTCTTCATTCGTCTGGAGTGACTTCAGACCTGGTCATTGAATCTGTTCTTTCAGGAAGAGAGAGCCTTAGACGGGCAGGAATGAAATGTCGTTCTTATCCAAAGTGTGTTATAAAGGCGCACGGATAATGTATGGACGTTATGCAGAAGCCTCCAGACAAGGAGCTTGAACTGCTTTGCAGACGTTAATTAAGCCTCACAACCGTCCATGAGGTAGGTCCTCATTTGACACCATTTTGTTGTGACCATTGTTACGTGGATTGTACAGATGGCAAACTGAGTCACAGACTGGGTAAAATGGGGATTGAGCCCTGCAAGAGTGTGTGTGTGTGTGTGAGGTGCAAGGTGGAGATGAAGAGGGGATCTCCTAAGTGAGAGGGAAGGAGGGAGAAGGGGAGGGCGGAAGGGTGGGCTTTGGGCATGAAAACAAAAGTCAGAGCGTTTCAGAGAAATCCATCACTGGACGGCACGTCCAGACCTGCACAGGCGTGGCATTTGGGAATGTCTTTGCTTTAGATCATCTCTAAGGTATGAAGGTCTCTATTAAGGGTTTAGGGCAGTCTGAGTAATTTCCCTGGTGGAAGGCAGGAGCCATTTATTTTTGTGTGTTAACATGTTCCAAAAGGCCCCTTATTTCACAGAGGGGCTCCATAGACGCCTGTCCTCCCTGCACAGGCCTGTCTCTGTCTGGATCCTGGGGTTCTGAGACATTTTCTGACTGTCTGGAGAGGAGATGCAGGTGTGAGAAGGACACATCCTGGGGAGTGAGCTCATAACTGTCACCACAGGCCATATCTAGCTAGCTCTTCTTTAGTGGTTCCTTTTAAAAGCCTGGGGACAGATTCTCATCTAGCGTCAGTCAGGCGAGCTCTGTTTACTTCAGTGAGAATCCCTGTGTAAGAGTAAGTTAGCAGAGGAGCTGTTGCTGAAGTCCATTTCAGAACTTCCAGAGACTTCAGTGGACCTGCGCTGTATCTGGCCTTGTATGCCGACACATTGGGGAGCAGCTGGGCCCAGAATCTGGGCCCTGGCATTCATCAGAAAAACATTGGAGGAGACTAGATCCCACACAGCGAATCCTAAACTTCACAGGTCAGTTTTGCAGAGGTGCTGAGCTGGAGTCGAGGGGAGCTGCAGGTGCTGAAGAGCAGAGTCCAGACACACCCTGAATTTGTGGGAGTGTGGAAGCTGCCCGCTGTTGCATTGAGTGAGAAGTCACTGTGGTGACTGGAGCACCAGGATGAGATCAGACTGTGTGTCTAAGCCCTCTGTATAGAATGGAAAACCCCCGCCCACAGCAATGCCAAGAGTTCAGCAAAACCCTTTGTTATGACATTTTAAACAAAACATGCATGTCTCATGGCCTGAAGACACTGCAGGGACCCTCTGCGGGTAGAGAGGGAGTCCAGAGCAAAGCCTGCCTGGCTAGGTAGTGTTTTATTGGCGTTCCCAAGTGAGTAATCCTATTAAAGGCTGAGTGTCTGATTCAGCTGTCCTGTGGCATGGCTAATCCTGCCAGCCGCAGTGTTCATTCTCCTATTTCCAAGGGAGATTTCCTTGGGTCCCTCCAGGCGCAAACCCATCCATGGAGAACGTTGTTGTTGGTCTCTGTCACCTTTCACCCTATTAGTCGAGAGCCGAAGGGACCCCCCACCTCCCTTGTAATGAAAGGGGAAGAAAACTCCTAAGAACCCTGGAAGTTGTTTAGTATCCTATAAAAAGCCCACACAGTCTTATATTTTTCATCTTTCCAAGATAGCTCATTAGCCAGGGTTAGCTCTGGCCATGCATATGCTGTGACTGGACAGTGTTTTATAGGTAGCACAGGGAAACTCTGCACACTGATTCCACTTTCTGCTCTTTGGCCTGCAGTGTTTAATAGCTTCCCTGCCAGGGAATGCCATTCCTCTTCCCAGCTGTGGATTTCCTAGGCTTTAAAGTGCTATTTACCTTGATCCTTAGCTTCATTGCTGTGATCTTCTTCTTCTCACTGCTAGGAATTTCACAGCCCTCGGTGCAGATGGAGGAGGCCTCTCTGAACAAGAAAGCAGATAGGTTTATTTCACTGTTTTTTGTGGAGGAGGTTATGAGACAGTACGTTGAGTATTCATTCTAAGAAGGAGATTTTATTCTGAATATTTGTGTAGAGAGCAGTGGCATCTAAGAACATGGGTTACATCTGTGTATTCATTCAACAAATGCTTCATCAGTAAAGTTGGAATAGCAGAAATGTTGCCCAATATTTTCTGTTGCCTGTTTTTCATAAAAAGTAAAGTTATGACCAAATTGTAATGCAAATTCTCTGTTGTATAACCGTAATGAATGTATCAAGGGGAAGTTGGGAGCAGGATGCGTAATAACACGTTCTAATAATAATAATAATAATAATAATAATATTCTTCTGTTTGACTTACATCCCCTTGAAACTGTGAAATCCAAAGTTAGAAATGGGTAAGGATTTATCAGAGCTCTACTCCATCCGCCTATTAATGTAGTAGACTCTCTAAAGCACATTTTCTATTGCTTTGCCCAGTCTTGCTTTAAATGTCCACGTGATGAAGCCTCTCCATTGTCCCAAGGGAGATTGTCCTGCAGCTAATAAATCTTTACAGTTAGGAAGATTTTTCTTGTAGTCCGCCTAAATATTCCCTTTCTTAACTCCATTTCTTTATTCTACCCTTCTCACTTATGAAAATGGCCATCTACATACAAGGAGTTCCAGCCTAATTATCAGATACCAGAGTTAATCCTGAAGAATACCTGTTTCAAAACCCACTGAAACAGCCTGAGACAGCAAATCTAGGGCTAGAAGACTGATGCGAGGCTCATGTGTGTAACAAACTATTTCAAGTGTGAAAATTCTGAAAATACTGGAGAAAGTAAATGCAATAAATGACCCAGGACACACATTAATGGTTGTGCTGGAAAAGTCAAAAATGTGAGCACATCTGAAAATCTCACCTGTCATGGAAAGAGACCGATGAGGGTTGATATTGTTTGTGGTTCCCTTGAACAGTTCCTGTGGTCTCTTGCCTTGCTTTGTGTTGTGTTTCTCCCCAGGGTTTTAGGAATCGGAGCTTTGGGCTGCCAGTTAGATTTGTTCATAAATTGAAATCTTAGCATTTACAAAACTGGCCCAATTTCTTCTTTTAATCTTTTCCCTCTTTTCTAATTACCGAAATCTGAGGCAGTCGTACTGGGTGATAATAGAGATTCCACGCTGTCATTTAATGTCAAGACTATAGCTTTAATTAAGAAGAGAGACGTTACCAGGGGGTCTTTTGTTTTGATTTTAACACTGACGTGTGGGTTCGTTCTGATGGAGAAATTGAATCTGACCCTTAATTCTGTATCCACTCACTCACAATAGCGGATGCAGAAATCTTGCCTGCATGCGGCAATGATGAGTGCATGGGGGAAAATCTAACACATGGGGAATGAGCAACAACCGTGTGCAACGGTTAAATCGGAGCTGAGCGGCAAATACTGCACTGGATTATTTGAGATTCCATTTTCAGAGCATTATGCTGCATGTCAGACAGTGTCGTCATGTGATTAGAGGAAAGACTTTGTTCTATTCCTGAACCTGCCCTGACTCTGTGTAACCATGGGCCCAAATTTTCAGACGTGACTAATAATTTTGGGCACCAACATGAGAGACACTTTGAAGGGACCTTGCTTTTAGGGAGTGGAGGTTTAGCACTTCCTGAAAATCAGTGTCCCACCCTAGATCACTAGTCACCAGGCTCTAATCTCTCTGAACCTCAGTTTCTTCCCCTGTTCTACCCTTGGTCTGTCTTATCTGTTTAGACTGTTAAGCTCTGCAGGGTAGAGACTGACTCCTATGGGTGCGTAGAGCACCCAGCGCAATGCCTGGGTGCCTCTAGATACTACTGTAATATATATAACATAAGACTATCCGATCTCGGAGATGTATGATATTGATTTGCTCAAATCAGTGGCCCTTTTCAGATTGCCGATTTCACTAATGCTGGGCTTAGTTGGACGTGTGTAAGGGTGCAGCACCTGAAGGGTTAATATTCAGTGAATCTCTGTGCAGTCCAATCCCGACTAGGTGAGGATGAACAGGGAGTTTATATTTAGGGAAATGATGCCATTTAAATCTCCTCCTTTTTCTCAGTGCTGAAATAACCATGATGCCTGGACAGCTGAAAACATCAATGAAGCTGTTACCGGGATGGATGGATGGGGAGGGGGGGCTCAGCCCACTGCAGTCTGCAAATAACTCTCAGGTCAGAAATAAATCCACAGGGAAAATCTTGCATTGCTCAGTCTGCCAGCTAGGGGAAGGAAGGTCTTAATGCCGAGGTGGTGACATCTGGACAGGCCCTTCTCCACAAGAAGCCATTTTTCTTATCTGCAGTTATTGTTGTGTGTTACACTGGGAGAAAACCTTTCCCATATCGTGCTCGAGCAAGCGACTGCCTGGCTCCCCTGGACCTCGATGATTGGGGCTCTTCCAATACAAACCAGGAAAAATGCTAATGGGAAAAATAGTCATTCGTATAAACTGCCCGTCTCTTGGGAGGACTTATGCCTTCCCCTTAGTGGGGACACGGGAGCAGTGGTGTGGCGAGAGCTGGCTGCAGGCCATTGCATTGGTTAGTTTGTAATATTCTTTGTGGCGATGCTGCTTATTGCAAAGGGATAAACGTGAGCTGAGACACGGAGCGCAGTGCGCTTGTGACATGCCCAGGGTTCCTCACCTCCACACTAGGCTCGGGGGCTCTCTTAGCAGAGAGCAAACTAGGCTCGACGTGTAGACGCTGGCCAAGAAGCTTCAGTGTTCAGCACAATTCCACTCCTCCGACCACTCCAGAGTGCGTAAGCCCTGAATGAGTCTGAGAAGTTATGATGTGTTTGGTTCCTAATGGGGACGCTGTCTCCGGTCAAGCGGCATCCGGGCTGTCGCTGCCTGGGGTTGGGTCTGGATGTATCTCAGCGATGGCTGGCTGGAGGAGCAGCCGAGATGAGTGTATCTGGTCACCGCAAGTCAGGTCTTGGCTCCCTGCCAGCTCACCGCCTAATAATTTATCCCAAACATTTTGCAAATTGGCCGGCAACCCATTTATCCCCGAGGTACGGTGGAGATGTCACTCCGAGAATGTTAATGGTGCCGGCATGCTGAGCAGCGTGCCACGCCGTGCATTGTCCTCCTGTTTACTTGCAATGTCTTGTTGGGCTCTTGCAGCTTGCGCTGCCTCTACGTAACACGAGTCCATCAGCAGCGTTACAAAATGCAGGTTGAATTCACTTCGGGTGCAAGTGAACGGGTCCATTCTTAAGCAGAGGCTGTGCTAGCTGGATATTTGGCTGTCATGTTTTCCTTTTACCACAGTGCTACAGCACCACCTTTGGTTTCGGCTGATCTGATTTTGTGTGTGTGTATCTCATTTCACAAGGCCGCTCTTAACATTTGGGAAACTTTGCTAGCGTGGCAGAACAAGATGCTGTAACTAAAACTCCAGGAGAAGGTAGTTTCGTCTCTGTCTTGAATGTAAACATTGCGTTACGGCATCTCTCCTCGCCCAAGGCTCCATTAATCTCCTAGCCATTTGATATCCTCCTGACTGACTGAAACTAGATGGGACTGTTTTGAAGTTTGCAGTTAACCCTTTCCAGGTAAGAATTGGACAGCACTACTCTATGTGTATATGGTTTCTCCTCCTCCCCCCGCCCCCACCTCTTCCTTTGTGGCTAATGAAAATCAAGTAATGAATTGGATCCTGCCACCAGCGGAAGACTGCTCTTGTGCTGCTATTAGTGTACTAAAGAATTTCACAACACAGATTGGTTTTGCAGTCCACCTTGCGCAGCAGAACTTTCTTCTAGAAAAGACCACGTTCTTACTCTGCATTTCACTCTGGAGCATGTTTCTTGGAGTGTGCCCAGAACTACCACCTGGCAGCTCCACAGCGGCTTTTGTTTCATGAACAGTGTAGAAAGGAGGTTATCTTCACACTGGGGTCATTTGTATGAGGGTAGGGCCTAACTGAGATTGGGACCTCAATGTGCTAGGCACTGCACAGACACCTATTAGAAAGAGACAACCCTTGCTGCAAACAGCTTATACTCTAAAACATTGGTTCTCAAAGTGGGGGTCGGGACCCCTCTGGGGGTCGCGAGCCAGTTCTGCAGGGGTTGCGAGCCCCTGCTGCCAGCAGCCAGCCCTGAACAATGACGCTGCCACGGGCTGCTGGCATCCGGCTCCTGCTGCTGCAGGCAGCCCGTGCCCCTGCCACAGCGGGCTGCCGGAGCCCCCATAAGGCCGGTCCCAGCCGTGGCGAGCTGGTGGTGGCCCCGCAAGCCCAGTCCGGGCCCTGGCTCCTGCTGCGGCGGGCTGCCAGCACTGCCACATGCCCGACCCGGCCCCGGCCCCTGCCGCGGTGGGCTGCCGGCGCCTTCGTGGGGTTGCTGAAACTCCCCCCTCACTGGCCTCGGGGGGCTGCTGGAACCCCCCCATCCCAGCCCCTTCCGCAGTGGGCTGCTGGCACGCCCCCCCGCCTGTCCCCTAGGGGGGGGTCGCGCTTAGAGGCCCGGTGTGGGAAAGGGGTCACCACTACAGAAAGTTTGAGAACCACTTCTCTAAAAGGACAAGTGTGGAAAGAGGATTATCATTATGTCCATTTTACAGATAGGGTACTGAGGCACAGATACTTGCCCAAGGTCACTCAGGGAGCTAGGGATTGAATCTCCTGAAACTTTGCCTAATGCCTTCAACACTAAAATCCTTGCTGCCTAGGTAATAAGTGTCTGGCTTTGTCCTTATTAAAGGGACTGTAAATACTCCCACTGACGGTGGGGCAGCAAGTCTAAACCATGCTAATACATCCTCAATAGCTGGGAGGAGTGGATTCTAAACCTTCTGGATTTTCATTCTGAACTTCTATGCATGGTTCCTGACTGCTTTGGTCTAGAAAGTAGGCTGGAAAATTGTCTACTGCTGCAGTCTCATGTGTAGAGAGCACTGGTCATAGCAGTATCTGGAGTGACTCTGACATTTACTGAGCGCAAACTGATTGCTGATGCATCCTTATTTCTGTCCTGGTGGAGACTCCCTGTGAATGTGAACAGCCCCAGTCATGAATCTGGGCGGTAAATTCAGAGATGCATCAAACGAGGGGAGAAAACAGCTAAACAAACTCTTGGGAAGCCCATTCTAGGTCTGTGTTGGGGTGGGAGTGCCTGCCCAAAGGCTGAGGTCCGGACTGTTTCCTGGTACTGAAAGATAATGAAGCTCTCGAGATCAGTTTGGTCAGGCGTATCGGAAGGCCCGCAGTGAAGGAGATGCACAGCTCACCTGTGTGTGTGTGTGGGGGGGGGGGGGGGGGGTTTGCACTTAGGAATGTAGCCGTCATCCCTGAAAAGAGCTAGAATTCCTACTGAGGGTAAATAACAAGATAATTCCGTCAGTAAAAGTCAGAACTTCATGTCAAAATCCGCTGGGTTTCAGTGGAGAGAGGGACCGGGAGCATGTTGTGCAATTATTTAGCATCATGTTTATGGTACGTTCAGCATAAGGGCAGTGAGGACTAAAGACTAGAGATGGACTTACAGCGCTACCTACTGGTAAAACGATGTTGTGCCTTTGTTTTCCAATCGGCCTGATAAGAGTCAATAATTAGGAAGTCAATAAGAAAAAAGGGGCAATTAATATTAGTGATGTTGAATAATCGCTAGCTCTCATGTTACTCATTTTTCCGTCTAACAACGTTGCAGCACTGCTGGTGTCTGTGCATCACTTGTATGTTGGGCTGGCCAGCTGTAGGTTCCCTGGAGTGAGACCAAAGCGGGCTCACCCAGTAAGTAATGTTGGTGTCCCTGTCCCTTTCCTGTGTTGTCTGTGTGCCTAGGTCTTTGCAGGATCTCCAGTGGAGTAAGCCATACGCTTCCCTATGAAATTGGGAATGGAAACATCATGGTTTCATTAAATGGGAAGCCCTGCGAGAGCCTGCTAAGGCTTTGTGGGAGTTTTATAGATACGCCAGCAATGCACTGTGCCAGCAATTACTCCCTTGCTCTGTGACTGAAGAAACACATTTCCTTTCTAATTTCCTATTTGTTAGCTTAACTTCCCGAGCGATGTTAAAGGCTTATGGGGAAACCCCAGAAACCTTAATTTACAGTCACAAGAACTGGTGTCTGCTTTGAATTTCCCCTTTGGGATCATTACTAATGCTGGCAAAACCCAACGAGTGGCTCTCTACAAGCTTGCGAGAGAGGCACTCAGGAAAGGAGGTAAGGTTATCGGGATCTTGGCTTATGGCTCTGTCCATCCAACTGGACCTGCTCTGACTGGGAGGTCTGACATTTTTCACAGCCTTGCATGAAGGGACCAGTTTCTCTTGGCTATGGACACAGTTTGATGGGGGAGAAAAAACATCATGAACTAGCTAGCACCTTGGATGGCAGTGGGGGCAAGTTTGGACCAAACTGTCCTTTCTCTAGGTCAGATTTGAGTGCTGCCCTAGAATTTCGATGGTGGCAGCTGGAATATGATATGTGGGTCACTTCTGACAGGCTGCCTTTCTTCAGTCCCAGTTTGGGAGCTTAGTCTACCAGAATAATACAGGCCTCTCAGCATGCAACTCTGGCCTCTCCGCATGCTTAGTAAAACTCTCCTTCTCGTAGTTTTTCTCGCCAGACACATCATGCATTGCTAATGATGCAGTAGTGACTCTCACTTGCGTTTTTGGTATGACGTTGCAATGTCCGCAATTTAGTCCTGAAGGGATTTAACTAGTTGGACAACTGTGCACCTCTGTGGGGTGGAATTCATTTCCACACAAAGGCCGTAGAGCTGAAGTGGTACCTAGGCCTTGCATGGGGCCTTTGCAGAGTGAATTTCAGCCCTGAATGAGCTGCTTTTACCTCCCACAATATTTACCAATGATAAAAATAATCCCCGTAGGACCCCCCCCCCTTTCAGCCTTCCCACTCCACCATAGCCTCAGTCAAATAATTGTTGGACCCGATACGTGGTAAGTCCACGCTAGGTTACTAGGCTTTATTCTCCATCTGGGATGAATATGCTCATAGGACTGATCCACTTCTTTTCACCTGAAACTTTTTTTCAGTGGAAAATTGCTTCTCTCCTTCCTCCCCCCCCCCCCAAAACAGCAGTCTCCATGGGAAAAGATCCGTTTCCCCCAAAATGTTTGGGTTTTTTAAAGAGAACCTTCAAAGAAAATTTTCCATTAAAACTTTTGTCAGCATTTTTGTTGGGAACAAAAACCGTTTCTATCTCCCTTCCCAGCTGGGTCTGGTCTCCCACACCCAATTTCATCCCTGTCGATGTGGTGTCCTTTACATGATCTTCTCAGAGCCCTTCATAAGCCGCAACGTTTGTTTACACTGCAGTGGACCTTAACTATTTTTCTTACTGGTAGCCTGACATCTGTACGGCGGGTGGGAGGAGAGAGGCTGGCTTGCCATATGCGTGCTCACACAGGCATGAGGCTCTTCCTGTAAAATGATTCTGATGCAATGGCCGCTATCAATGAAGGAAGAAAATAGGAAATAAATCATGAGAAAGGAAAAACCCCCAAACAAATCGCTTCAAACCACTCCTTGTGCTATCCTCACTCTGATAGCCTGAAGCTGTTTTCTCTAGCAAGAAATATGCCAGCCAGCAGCATTTGTTTCAGCAGCATCTTGTGATTTGGAACGCGGCCCATGGAGTGTTTTGGGGTGATCTGGTTTGGTTCTTTCTTTCCAGGTAGCCCCTCCACCCATGTTCACCTTGACACTATACACATGCCTAAGAGAATCGGGATTTCAAAACCGAGCATTGTGGGAAGTGGGCATGCACCCTATTTTCTCTGCTCCTCATTCTTCTCTCTGTTCCCCAGCAGCACTAGCATCTTTTGCTGCAGGAAAGTCGCACCCAGAAGTAACAAAACAGCAAAGATGGGTGATGCTGTTAAGATGGGACGGGCTTCCTTAGATGAGTGGGTTGTGCACTCACTAGTGGTGTTGGTGTGGGAAAGGACTGGGAGCGGGGGCGGTGATACATGCCTCTAGGGGTGACCAGACAGCAAGTGTGAAAAATTGGGACGGGGGTTGGGGGTAATAGGAGCCCATATAAGAAAAAGACCCCAAAATCAGGACTGTCCCTATAAAATCGGGACATCTGGTCACCCCAGGGTGAGGTGATACATGGTTTGTGAAGATGGAAGGGTTTATTAGCTATGGGTCAGGAAGGGGGAGCTCTGTCTGTCTGTGTAATCCCTTCGTGGTTTTTTACTGTGAGTTTAGTGGTAGCAAAAGATGCTGGATTGACAGACTATAGAGGTGGAAAGGCTTCCGGACTCTACTAAAGTTTAAATTTTCAAAGGACACCCAGAATAAACAGAAGACACTTTAGAATCCTCTGTAGACACTTCAGACTTGCTTATAATTCTGTAGGAGCTCCCTCACCTCTGGCATGATGGATGCTCTCTCTAAAGTCTTGTGTTGGGGAAATACATGTGTTTACGTTTTATGGAAAGGGTGGGATTTTTACTAAGATGAAAGCTGAGTCCCTCCCGATCCTTGAGGCAAAAATAAGCAGCAGTGCTTTTAAAATACCAAACTAAACCAAATGAAAATCTGTCTGCATTGGGTGCTGAGACTTTACCTGGCCATTGCTATGTAGTTATCTCTGGAGGCTGCACAAATGGCTGCTCAAACATCTGAACTAATTTTTGATGGAAGACTGGGTGTTTTGACTAAATGAAATTTTTCATGAGACGTGTTTGATGGCCAGAGGATACATCTGGTTTTTTGCCAGAAAAACAAAAACCAACAGAAATATTTCACCTGGAAAATGTTTTCTGCTGAGTGATGATGACTTTTGGACAAAATGTTTCAATGTTCACATTCCTGCTGAAAAATCTAATTTTTTTCAGGGAAATAGGAAAAATGATTTTCTTCATTTTTCTCAAAACTTTCTGCAGAAAAAACCTTCCATTTTTTTTGAACCATCTCTAGTTATGAGCTGTCTTGTGAAACTCAGACTGACTTTGATGGGATTTGTGCAGCTTCAACACTTGTGACGACAATCCGCTCATTATTTAAATATGAGGTTTGGAGCCACTTAAAATTTTGGCCATAATATTTTTGACCCAGTCGACATAGATGGTGTTGGTATTAAGTTGCATTAAATGATTCCTGAGAGTCTGATACCAAGAGGTTAGAACACATGTAGATACATTTTGGAGAAGTATCTGAAGTTTTTGGCCGTGTACTTGAGCCACGCTGAACCTTCAGCCTCTTGAGGGACTGCTAGTACAACGGTAAACTGCACATTGTCAAAGAGGGAAAATAAAAAGTCATTGGGTTGTGAGATCATCCAAAATGGACATGGCACAATCTCTGGTTTCACCACTGTATATATGGGGGTTTGGGGGATTTTTTTTATACAACATCTGAAAACAGCTCACAGATCCCCCCCTCTCCCCCCCCCCCCCCGAAATGATACCAGTTCAGTCGACCCTTCCAGAAGTATGACAGGAGAAGTGTCAGAAGTAATGAAGAAAGATAGTGGCGTGCATAGAGCTCGTCTGAAGAAATAAATCTTCCTGACTTAATCCCTGCCTGTTGTTTGTTTCGGGGAAAGGATTTGACAAATGGAGAGCCAATACAATGTGCATTTCTTCCAATCCCATCTGATCTTCATTTTGAAAGACGATACAAACCATGCTCAGAATGTTGTTGGGATTGCAAAGACTGCAAAGAAACCGTTATCTCAACCTTCCCCTCGCATCCTGGAGTCCAGCTCCCTCAGGATCCCCCTGCTCCATACCACCTCCTAGAAGCCCTGTGCCTTCCTCCAGGCTCTGGGGATGCTCCTAGTTAACATTCCACCACCCAAAAGGAGGAGTTTGGAGTCATCCCCACCAGGGCTGGCTTATTCCCTAAGGCTCAGTCCTTCAAAGCAGAACATTATTTTGCCTTTGGGATGGACCAGTTTGGAGAACCATCTGGTGGTTTGTTGTTGTTTTTTAATAAGTTTCCCAGAATCGGAACCTGCAAGGTTCAAATGCCATGTGAGAAGCTGTGCTTGTCTTTCTCTAGTCAGGCACCGGGAAATTCTGTGTAAGAGCCTATTCCCATCAGATTGCCAGCATTCTGCTCCCACTCAAGTCATCAGAGCTAATTTGGCTTCAATGGGAACATGAGTAACCCTCATGTCTGCAGATGTTCCAGTGCTGCACTGTGTTTACCTGTCCCGGGCCAAGCATCTGAGGTTTATCAGTCAGTGCTTTAACACCCCTGGGCGATTTCTGGCCATATCTACGCTGATGCTGCAAACTGAGTAGCTTCAAGGGTGTTGCATGGATATAACTAAGGGAAGAACCAATGCCAACTTCCTAATTCAAATTTATTCTAAGGACACTAAGGTACCAATGAGCCACCATCTTCTGATGTATTTTTGGCCCTGAAAACTTGAACCAGGCTCCTCACCACTTTCCTTCTATGGGTCCAGAGCTAGGAACCTGCCTCTGAAGAATTTTTAAACGAAAATCAAGTCAGTCGAGGTCGCTTCAAGCTTTAACTCAGTCTCTGACTCTGAAGCTGGGAATGGACGATGGGATGGATCACTTGATGATGACCTGTTCTGTTCATTCCCTCTGGAGCACCTGGCATTGGCCACTGTCGGAAGACAGGAGATGGGGCTAGATGGACTTTTGGTCTGACCCAGTGTGGCTGTTCTTACGTCTCCTCTCAGGAAGGTTCAGGCTGGAGCTGAGGCCAAGTGAACCGACAGAGGTGAAAGCATACCTCCCAGCCTTGAGACGCCCCCACTGGGTGCATGGGGAAGCTGTTGTTGAGTTGGCTTTGTTAGGGTTTTGGTTTTTTAATCTGCTTTTCTTTTTGCCAGCCTCAAGGAAGCTCCATTTGGCTGTGCGGAGCCAGGAAACTGGCCGCTGTGCAAATTGGAATCTTAGAACAAGTTGCGCCTTTTTTTTGAAGCAAAGGAAGGCGAAGCGTGAGAAGCAAACACCGATGGGGCTTTGGACAATGTAGCAATGTGCGGGGATGGTCCTGAGACAGAGACACCCCATGAGACGTTGACAATGGAACATTTGCTGAGTTTTGCTCAGCAATAACCAAAGCTTTTCTATAGCCAAGGGTTATTCCAACCTCATGAAATCAGTTGTTACTTACTTAGTGGTCATCCTTTTTACAAAAATAATGTTATGCTCCTCAATGACACTGTTCATCTGGGGATGGAAAAAGCATTGACTGAAATCCAGGTGTCTTCCCCAAGGCGGTCCTTTTGTTTTTATTCTGCAGAGAAGTAGCCTGCACTTCCACCAGCAGTTTAGCAGCAGGCTAGGTTGGAAGTGGCCACCCCATTCCTTTCAGCTGGAATCTTCATGGGAGGAGGATTGGACTCTGGAGTCTGCCGCAGAGAAATGTCCTGGCAAGATAGAAGGAGACAACATCATCAGGAAGAGAGATTTTGTCCACAGGCCAGATATTAATGTGTGTGCAGTAATGGGAAAAAAAAGCAAGCAAGCACTAGTTGCATGCAAAGAATCAGGATCCTCTGGCTAGGGTTTGGCAAACCACTCCCGTGCACAGACAGAAGATGACTTCATACAAAAGCATCTGTTATCCTAGCAACGTGGATGGGCTTTCCTTGGCATACGGCACCAACGGATTGACCCTGAAGAGTAAACGTGACTGGACTAGGAAAATTAAAGGGAACTCGATCATTCTCCGAGGCCATCGCAGATCTGGTCCCAGTCCAAGTTCCTTCCATCGGAACTGTTTTTGAGCTCTCTGAGCATGTGCCTGAACAGGGCAACTTAATTGGGATGGGGGGGACATAGTAGGTCTTGGAGTGGCATGAACGCCGATGAGAGAGAGGGTGGGGCAAAGAATCAGAACTTAGGGTAAGAAAAGGTTAGGCTGACCAGAAACAGCTGCTAAATTGTAAGCTTTGGTCATCTAAGGTACAGAGCCCCCATCACCCCAGTGTCTGCTGGGAGTGTACGCCCAGCTCTGGTGGACAGACCGGCACTAGCTCCGCTCAGAACAGCAGTGTAGTCCTGGTAACATGGGCAGCAGCTCCAGCTAGCAGCCTGACTACATAGCCAGGGGTTGGGGATGGTTTGTATTGTACTCGGGGGACTAACCCTGTGCTCCCCTGGCTATGGTGTTATCTTTAGCAGGAGCTAGGCAGCACTCTCCCAGTTGCAGTGTAAATGTCTCCATTGTGGTGAAGCAGGGAATTGAACCGAAGTCACCTAAATCCTAGGCTAATGCTCTGACTATTTTGGGCCATCCTTCCTTTCCTTTAGATTCAAGAACAGCTTCCCAGGGAAGTTGTAGAAGATCCACTGTTAGTCATGGGCAGCTAGGATAGAGAATACAGAGTGGGAAGCCATCCTGCACCCACCAGAAGGAATGCACTGATGGGTTCCAATCTCTACTTCAGATCTTAGCTGTTAACATGGGCAACATTAAGGGAAAAGATTCAGAAATAGCCTGTTGTTGGACTTTGCTTTTCTAGCTAGACATTCCCCCCCTCACCCCCCCCCCCCCCCACTCTCCTCCATGACTAAGGTTGCTAATGAACGAGTGGCCTGAAGTTTTCAACATTCATTTGCTGTTTTATTAGCTAGGACATTGAGAAGTATTTAGAGGAATTGCTTAACAAAAGCATCTCCTCTGAAGTCAACCCGCATTTAAAACCAACGCAGGCGCCCCCTTTGCCGCTGGCTTTGGAAATAAATAACAGATGCTTTAATCATCCCTTTTTTTTATGTCGCTCAATTGGATTACCCAGAATAACACGTTAGCAGGAGTAGAGGCTGTTATGTGTTTGCCGGGGAATCTTTCTCACAAAGTCTCACTAATTGCTGTGTTGATGAAATTCATTAGCTTTACTCTCCAGGCAACTGCTACTTGCCTGCTGCTCTCAAAAGAACGCAGAATGTTTGCAAGAGCAGCAGCATTAAGGCTCACTCAGTGTCTAATCCTGCCATTGCTGCCAGTGGCAGCTTTCTCACTGACTTCAGCAGGATCAAGAACAAGCCCTTTTATTTGGCGGTTCTGTTCCTGTGTGCTCTTCCTACCCCCTAACACTTTACAACTTCTGGAAATGCCCTGGCAAGGATTAACCATTGGCCCCACTAGCAAAACTTCAGCAGAATCTAGCTTCATTTGATCGTAGTTTTAACCTTGCAAGGAGAATCTGATGACAGTTCAGCTAATTGTATGCTACAGTTTGAGTTCTTTCCTTGAGTTCATGCTAGAGTCACCCTAGATTCACTCCCTCCCCCCCAAAAAATGCCTTCAGGTAAGAGACAAATTGCAACATATAAAAAACAACCCTAGTCATGTAATTTGAACCAGAAGAACATGTTAATGGCCAGGATTTGAAACTGAATTTATGCCTTGCTCCCTGGGAAAAAAAGAAAAGAAAATCCACAGATAAAATGGTTTTCAAATGGCAAGAATAGCATCTGTACCAAATTTAAGGGTAACCTTTTCTACTGCGCTAACCTTCCAAAAGGGATTGCTGTTCTCTGGGACATCTGCAGGCCGCATGTTGAATTTTGGCAGAAATTGAACTTGTTGTCAGCCAGTTACATTTCATTAGTTGGTAATGGATCTAAATCCATTTGCCAAGTGGCCCTGTGTACACACGTCAGCTGGTGGACTGGGAGGAACCAGACACTATTATATCGTTGGTCATTAGCGGAGCAAGGAGGTGAGTGGTGCTGGTGGTTGCCTGTCTCCCACGTTCTGCGCGGAAAGTCAGCAGATGCCATGAGAGTTTGGGTTAATGTTAGATGCTAATTCGCAGCGCTGAGTGACCAATGTGTATAAGTTTGACTAATTTTTCATCAAAATTTCTTATTTCAACTAAAAAAGGGGTCAAAATTATTTTGTTTCTCAAACAGCTATAGAGCGCCTTAAACACTTTGGAATTTCAACAAAGTTCATCATAAACATTTCAAATGTGGCCAAAGAAAGGATGAATTTTGATGGACCTTTCTTGCAGGGTTTGGCTAGTTCAGTGTTATTTCAGAAAGACTGCTGAGTAGATTCATAGAGTTAAGGCCAGAAGATCTATCCTAAACTGACCTCCAGCATAATGCAAGCTATAGAATTTCATCCAATTCTTCCTGTACTGAGCCCAATCATTCATCCTTGGTAATAAAGGAAAGAGGCTACAGGCTTAGCCAAAGGCCTGAAATAAGATAGAGTAAGCAGACAGGTTGGGGTAAGAGAGAGACACCTTTGTCACATGGCTGAAGAAGTGAATTTGCTGCTAGAGTTCATAGAGTAAAGGAAGGCTTACCCTGGATAAGATGGCTCTATCATTTTGACACATCTTTCTGTTGCAAGGTCCACCAAACTCTCCTGATATATACACCTTCTCCAAGCCCACAAAAGGCTCTTAAATTAATTTAACTAAGACTTCCTCCTAAAGGGGATGATTAGAGTCCTCGCTCCTGTTGGGGAAAAATTGATTAGGTAAATATACCCTCGGTTGTAGCAGGATTGAGACCAAAAGCATTTCCCCCCCTGTTCTGTCAGGCAGAGTTCTTTTGAGTGGGTATAGACTTTTGTGTTTTGTAAGTTCCAGCATGAGCATGGGCATGGAAGAGTTATAGAGGTAAAAGATGCATAAAGAAAAATGTTCGGGTGGTATTTTCTATGAGAGTCCCAACTCTGAAGGCTATAGGGGTTTGGGCAAATAGTGGTAGCACCTGTGTAAGAAATGTTTAGAAGGAAGCAATCCAAATATGATGCTTTGTTCAAGAGATTGCTCCTTTTAAACAGATCTTGCTCTGCTAAACCGAACTCTGAAAGGTAGAGAAGTTTGGGCAGTATAGTGGGTTTTTTTGTGTTTGTGAGTGATATTGTGGTAATTTTAGTCAGTCCGGGATGATCACAATCCACATTCCTGCAAAGTAATTGCAAAGTGGGAGACAACTGTTACAAGGACCCAGACTATTTTTGTCTGATTGTTTTTCATGCATAGTTACTCTCCCCAAGATCTATGGGTTGGACATAGCTTGTCCTTCCCCTCTAGAGCTATGGGGCAGAGAAGGGGAAAGGGGCCGGCAGCCTTTCAGAAATGATGTTCCGAGTCTTCATTTATTCACTCTAATTTAAGGTTTTGCGTGCCAGTGATACATGTTAACATTTTTAGAAGGTCTCTTTCTATAAGTCTATAATATACATGTTGTTGTATGTAAAGTAAATAAGGTTTTTAAAATGTGTAAGAAGCTTCATTTAAAATTAAATTAAAATGCAGAGTCCCCTAGACCGGTGACCAGGACCCGGGTAGTGTGAGTGCCACTGGAAATCCGCTTGTGTGCCGCCTTTGGTACGCGTGCCATAGGTTGCCTACCCCTGGTGTAGTTAGTCCTCAAGGCCAATCTTGTTGCAGCTCCTGCAAAGCATAGTGTCCAGGTAAAGTGTGAGCTGCATCTGTTTTTAGTGCCTTGGCCTATTACTCCTATCACCTCATGAAGTCACTCCTTAGCTCACGTGGAAAAGGTCTATGCCAGGGTGCTGAAAGCCCTGATTCTGGGTGTTACATCACTGTGGAGCCTTTCTACAGCCACTGGCACTGCGCTCTGATGAAGCCAATGGCACGAGGGAGCCAATTTATTTAGCAAGTTGATTGGCACAGCGTGGACATGCCAATAGCACGTGAACTCTCACACTTTCACATACATTTTTCAGGACATCAGCCTTGTGAACTGAAGTCCTGTCTTACCCTTTTGAACTCTAAGGCTGAGCAAAATGGGTGCGGTTCTGTTCTCAGTGATCCAGAGCTGACCCTGGGAGTAGCTGGGAAAGCGATTAGTGTCTCTCCACCCTGATCATTCAGAGATTTTTTTTGATTTGTGTCTGACAGCATGGAAATAATGTGATAGAGGCAGATCAAAAAGAGGAACTGGAGAGCTTAACCTTTGACCTATGTAGGAGCTGTTAGACCACCATCCTATGGATAAAAAGCCAAATGTCAGACACATGATGCTTGGGCTGTGCTTTTCATTTTGTACCTACTGGAGTTTTACAGGCGGGGGAAAAACCCGCAAACCTTCCTCTAGCTGGGCTCTGTCCATGTGTTAAATAGTAGATTTTTTTTCCCCACAGCACCTGCATGTCACTGCTGCAAATGTGATTCACTTAATGTGGGTCTGAGAAACAGGCCAGAGGTACGCCGGCTGCAATTGACATACATACTTATTCTTGCTGTTGATACTTATTATTCATATTCTGGTAGCCTCTAGAGGCTGCAGCTGACCCCATTCTAGTAGGTAGGGCACTGGATGGGAATCGGGGGACCTGGGACCTATTCCCCGTTCTGACCTACTGTGTGACCCTGGGCAGCGTTCCCTATTCTGGGCTGTGCTTCCCCTCCCTTGGTTTCACTTTTCTGTTTAGACTGTAAACTGTTTGAGGCGGATGCCGTCCCTTACGATCTGTCTGGGCAGTGCCGGACACCGTGTGGCCCTGATCCGTGTCAGCGATGTAGCTGAGCTCTGCTTTTCCTGCCTGGGTGTCAAGTGGTTTATGACCAGCTGGGTGGGCGGCAGATGAGTGTGGTGAAGATGGTGATTTTGCATTGATCCCACGGGCGCCCTTCTGTTTCTCTGCCAGAGTTACTTGGCACCCAGCACCACTTTTTTACCCACCTGGATCCTCGAGTGCTGTTAAAAACCGACAAGCCAAGTTGTCGGTAAGAGGGTTTATTTTTCCCACTTGGGGAAATGCTGCAGCTCCCTATGGGGTGAAATATGGAATCTGCTAGGACTGGAGTGCGAAGAACCCCTTTCTTGTTACAGCTGTCATGGCACTTTGAAGGACCCCTAGATTTTGCCTCATAATGTCTATGAATATTTGACCAGGGGTAGGGGAGGGAGAGTCTGGGATCTTGGGGGACAAATACTTGGAATGAAATCGTGGTTCATTTGTGCAGCTCTGTCCGCCATGTCCCGTCTCATCTATTGTTCTTGTCAAATGCCAGCAACAGCCTAGAGTGGATCAGGATTAAACCAATGTGGGGTGCAAGCTTGCCTTTCTCTCTCTCTGGACTTGCCATCCTAGCTAGGACCTTGCATAGGACCAGGAGTCAGCTGGAGGTCACACGTGAATCCACCAGACAAGCACTTCCTAACTCGACGCTGAGTTCCTGAGGCAGAAATGAGGTTTGTGGGCTCCACTGGCCAATACTGCTGAGCTGTAATTTCCTAGTAGCTGAGCTGGGTTTCTGGGGTTGACCTGAAAGGAAATACTAAGAGGTTGAAGCTGCCTGTGCTCAGCGTCCCTCTCTTTCTGACCCGGCCCGTTTGAAGTTCAGAGGGCACGTTTCCGAGGGTTGTCACCAGCTCTTGGCCTGCCCTGTGGGCGGCTGTGCTGGACTCTCCCAGGTAAACACAGCGGCCTCCTCCAAGCAGCGCAACTCACTCGTGTGAGGGAGGGTCCTGCAGTCTTGGAATCAATCCATAAATTGGGAAAGTCAATGTGGTTTCATTTTTATCCCCTGATGTTTGCTTCTCTTCCCTGGCCAACATTTCCCACTCTGCCCTGGTGTGCCCTGGTGGGTTGGGAGAGGGGGAATCCATTGTGAAATGAGCCCATTTCCATAAGGAAACATTGAGCCTTTCTCCACCATGGGGGAATTCATCTGCTGTCTAATGGGTGCAGCTGGAAATGGCTTGATTGCAAGCACATCCAGCAGCAGCCAGGCCATGCTTTCGGGAGCACAGCTTGGTCTGACTTTCTTGCCATCAAACCGCTTTCAGACCCAATGCACCTGACGGGTAGATTTGAGGGCAGCATGGGAATGAAGGCTAATAGTCTGTTTTAAGGCACAGATAAGAAGAGACCTCTGAATCAAGAGCTTCCAGTCTAGGAAACAGACTTGGAAAGCGCCCAAATGCAGGGTGGGGAAATAACTGCCCAGTAACCACCATCCCACTCCTCCTTTCCTCCTTCACTTCTCCTGAGTCTCCTGTTTTCTTCCCGGCCTCTCACTCTAGCTCATTTCTGATTTATGAACTGAGTTATCCAAGGCTGAACATTGCAGTGAGGACACTTTATAGAACATTTTTCCATTTTTTAACCTCATTCCATAAATCATCTGTAGCCTGTTTACCAACTTCCCAAAAATTCCACTCGTTTCCTAATTCTCGCAGTCAGAGTCCTGGCAGAATTACTTACTCTGGGGTGGTCTTTAGAGAACCTCGGGAGATCTGAGGCTTGGGTCAGTCCTCAGGGACATTCAATTTGTTCTTCTCAGCTCCACCACAAAGCCAGCAGGGGACTTGCTTGGGTAGGAAAGGGGGAAATGGGACATGGTCACTTGCACACAATATAACATCCTCCCCCAATTTCCAAAGATACTGAACAGATGAAATACCTCTCAGATACAACAAAGCCATCTGATCAAGAACAGCCTGGAGAGCTGAGAGGTTACTGTAAGGGGAAAGTATAAGGTATATACCTAGGGCACTTCAGGTGAATAGGGCCAGGTAGACAATTAGCAGGAAAAAAAAAAAAGCTGCACAGTTTATCAGGTGAAAACTAACCCCATGATACTGACCTTTCTGTCCCAGTTCTTAAGGATAAGTCCTATAGAAAGTAATAGTCTTTCTATGGGCTTTTTTGACAGTCCTATATAACGGACTATAGAATTTTATCCCTATTCTAGAATTCTAGAGGTTGGTTTCAACAGAGGCTATATAAAGGGCATCGTTCTCTATTAAACTCTCTGTGCTTTTAGAGTGATTTTGATAGTATTCTGTTCAATTTCTATGGAACCCTGCTGAGCTCCATGAGAGAGGGGATTGGGTTATAGAGATTTTCACTGCCACGTCATTGTTTCCAGTAATAGCAACTGGAAGTCATGACCAAGCAGCTTTTTACTGATGTATAAAAAGTGTGTATGGTGGGGAGGGGGCTCGGTCCAGTTCGTGGGAGACAGAGAATCTTTACAGCTGGCCCACTCACTCCTAGGAGTGGTTAGTCTTGGTCACGCTGAGGATTAGTGCTGGCATCCCAGTGGGAGAAGTCTGAAGCGCTTTGCCCACGTTATACGTGTTCCATGGCTGCAGCGAAGATGCTAGCACCACATCTCAGCACTGATTTCATTTTAATCCCATCCCATCCCAAACTCCATCTTCGGGTTCTGTATTTCCAAGGTTCGCAGGCTGTTATGACAAGATCCCTTGCAGACTTCACAGCGAGTTGGTTTTGTCTCCCTTCCCACCTCAGAGCTGTTTTTCTTTTCTCTGGGTGGGAGGGAGGGAAGGTGAAGGCAAAATATTGGCCAATAAAGCCCCATCCATAACCCACCAGAGACTAGCTTCCCATTCCAAACCCTAAAGTTATTAAGCAAAGCTCAGGATCCTAGGAGCAAAGACTGGAGTAACTACCCCAGACTCTTCACACATTTTTGATGTGATGTTAATATCTTGCCATTGTTTCCTTGCTCTATAACCGCTTTGTTGTTTTTGTTTTGCTTCACATAAGCATCGCCATGATCACTAAGTTGTCAGTGAAGTGCTAATTCTGTGTGTGTAGGTTGTTTTCAGTAGAAGATTTCCTCCCCCCCGGGGATCTGAAATGTACACAGAGAAGTGGTTTTATCCAGAAGGTCAACAACTTTTAACTTTTTAAAGTTTTTAATTTAAGTAGTTTTCCCAGAAAGTTCAACTTGTCAGTTGAGAACCATTAAAGCCTCCACTGAGATCCAGCTTTTAGAAGTGAGTTTACTGTGGCTAGACTATTAAACTATTACACACAAGACATTTGGCAATTCATCTTTTACCAACCCAGCCCAAATATGCAGGGCCCTTGGCTAAAATGAGTTGGGTCTCCGCCGCACTCTGTGTAGATTCCTTGATGTGAAACTTTAGGTGATGCTTGAAAATCTGAAAATGTCATTTATTTTTTTTCTTTAAATGCAACATTTTGTGGCATTGATACATTTTGTAGAACAGTCTGTCAGGTGAAGAAGAAATAAAGAACAAGGCAGTGGCCTTATTTTACAGGTGAGCAAATGGGCTGTGCTTTCCTCCCACCTTCCTGGAGGGAGCTTGATGTCTAATGCTTCAAAACAAAAGTCTGAAAGTAGAGGGGAGAAATGAACTGTACATGAGGTTTTGCCCAAAGGGCTGATATCTCCCTCATCTGCTCCTCAGGAAAAGTCCCCTAGAATGTAATGGAAAATGATGACCTTTCTCTAGGCAGGTTCCAAACACCCGTGTAAAGGAAGTCAAGAGTAATTTCTTTAGAACTCTAAGTTCCACCTGTATTACATTCTATAGGGCTTTTCCCTCATGGGCTGATGTGATACCTCTCTTCTGCTCCAGCAGTGACCTCCTCACTTCTTCTCCTAAACATATCATTGTTTTCCCATTTACAATGCAAAACGAATCCCTTTCTCTCCTCCTGCTCCCTGTATTTCATCCAGCTCAGATCTTGGCTTGCCTCTCTCTTTCTTCTCACTTTGCAGCTCCATACAAGCGATCCTTGGATTTCCTAGAGCTGCTCAGTCATTGTGTACCAAATACCTCCCTACCAAACAGCCTGTCCCAGGCTTTCCCATTTCCCCTTTAACCTCACCATATTTCTCCTTGCACTATTATATGTATGGTGGTAGCATACAGGCACCCAACCCCATGGTGCTAGGTGAAGCACAAACACATAAGATGGTGTCTAGCCTGAAATACTTAGATTGTAAGTATAAGTTGAGATGGGCAGGGTGTGTGTGTGTGTGTGTGTGTAAATGCACCAAACAGATGGTCCCTGGGCAGCCAAGGGTCTTACTGAAGTGATTGTGATAAGCAGCGGTCTCAGTGCATGAGCTGCCTAATCACTGTAGTCAGGTTGCAAGCTGCCCAGGGTAGGGTTTTGTTCTTGGGGTTGATTTAATAATATCTTGCCTGTTTTCAGTCCCTGCACACAGCACTCTGGGAACAATAGGTCACTTATCAATAGGCTGGAGAGAGGTCAACACACACAAGGGGGGGGGGGGGTCATTTTTCTAGAACTTGCTATTTTGTAACTTAATCTTATTTTAAAAACAAAGCAAGTCAATTTTCCCCGCCAGATAATTATCATCATGCAACAGCACTTAAGGATATTATAAACAGTTGTTTCAGTTTATAAGGCTCAAGAGAGGCTCATACACCCTTCCTGTGCGAACCATATTCTTCTCATCAGCCAGTTATGAAACAAGAGGTGATCGCCTGCCAGGGAGTGTTGCTTTGTTCAGAAGAGCTTCTCCGCTTCAGCTGACCCATTCACCCACAGTATCTAGGCTGTATAGCAAAGAATCCTGGAAGATTTTGCCTGGCTGTCCGTGTTTCAGGTCTATGCATCAGTTCCCTGCAGAGATGTTTGCAATCGGTTGTTTTAAACCATCCCTGCTACTGACCCTCTTCTGGGGCAGGCTCTCTAGCACTGTGGGAACCATTAGCTAATCTTCTAGATCTAGTTTGGGTCCAGTCCTACAAACCACAGCTTGGTGTTGGCCCCCCTTCCTATCAAGATCCAGCCCCTCACGGAACTGGCCCCTACTTACCCCAGTCTTGGGGTAATCCAGGGGGATTCTCTAACACGCAGGGGCAATTGGCTAGAATCGTTATCTGGGAGTCTCTTCATTCACACCCTGACTTCTTTTTCTAAGTGACCATTGAGTGTGGGGTCAGCAGAAAGTTAAAATTTCAGGTGGTTTACACGGCTTATGTCTCCCCTGTCACGCACACAGCCCTGGTAGAGCACCCTGCCAGCTGGACGCACCCCGGCCGTTTGCCCCCAATCTCTCTGGGCCACTTGTACTTTTTAAATGTCTGGAGTCTGAACAGAGTCCAGGCTGCCGGGAGGCTGTAGGCAAACTCTTGGGGTAGAGATCTCTGTGTAGTACCCCCTTTTGAGAGAGGTGACCCTGCAGTCCAGCCCCAGGAACCACTGCTGACTCCTCAGACGTCCCACAACATAAACCCACAGAACTCCAGGTATGGGGGTGCTCTGGACTTGCAGTTTAACTCTTCAAGGGCCCGTGATAGTGAAAGCCAGCAGACAGGTGTGTGTGTTTTGTCTAGATCCAAGTAAAGATCAGTGTGCAAAGCCTGTCTGCATTTCCTTGCCTCAGTTTCCTTGTTGCTCTGCAGGTTTCTTTGGGCTTGGACAGAGTTCTCGGGGGGGGGGAGGGGTTGTCTCCAGGTTCCTTCTCCAGCAATGTGTTGGCTCCCTTCAGCATCAGGGAGACTTTTCTGCTCAGCTCGCTTTCTCTGACCTTGACTGGTTCCACAATTCAACTGGAGTTCTCTATGAAAACATGCCTGTCTCTTCCCCTCTCCTGCCCGAAGTTTCCTGTGTCCCGTAGCCTGGGTCTCTGGAGTTTGTCTCTCCCCACCACCACCTGGTTTCTTTGTTCTACTGCTTGTGATTTTCCACTCTCCCCTTCACCTGCCCCTCACAGAGAAACCTGGTTTCCCTGCTCAGGCAACCACTTTAGCATATTAATTGTTCAGTCAGAGTACGGTTGTCAAGGTTAATGGAAGTGAGAGTAGGATTGTTGGCCTCTCTAGGTGATGGCCAATTAGGCCACTGCTTAATTTCACATTAGGGGACCAAACCGGACCTACTGCCCGACCTGGGCAGATTTGAACAAGAGCTAGAGGTAAAAGCTGGGTTCTGTGTCCCGGTCCTAGGGGCCTGAGACATTCCCAAGGACTGGGATAGCTTAGGTGTAGCAAGGCTTCTTCCAAAAATAAACCCCTCTCTTTAGAAATTAAAGTGAGAAGTTCTGTGAGATAAATATATTTTTAATGTACAGTTAGAGCCTGTAAATAAGCTAGATTCTCTGTTACAGCCCTGTAAATCCCCAGTAACCTGTCCTGCATGCGGCCAGATTTACACTCATGTCACTGAAAGTAGGGCCTTGTCTGCCTCTAGGATTTGAACACCATGAGCTATGACTTTGGATATGCGGCTTGGTGTCGGACACAAAGGCAGCTGAGTTTAGCTGCCTTTGAATTTCAACTTTGTTACAAAAGTTGTAAAACGTTGATTCAGGAAAGTGCAGCAAGGCCCCATTCAGAACAGAACTTTTTTCAGGATTGTCAAAGTCTGAATTGAAATGTCCCCAATAGCTTACAGCCAGGTTCCCAGTGCTGTCCTGCTGGGTGAGATACAACAGCATGAACTAAACCCGCCTATGGCATCCCAGTAACTTCAGCAACATCTTCAGTGAATGCCACCATAAGAAGGATTGGCTCCATTGTTGCTGCTTGGATTTCTCCATGGAATAGCAGTCAGCAAATTAACCTTCTCCCTCTAACCTGTTCCTCATTTTCTTCTAGAGTAGCTTTTGCTCTGGTTCTAGCTCTTTGACGTGACAGTCTGTAAATCAACTCCCAGGCCCCATGGCCTGGCTCAGTGCAGCCTGACAGGCAAGCCAAGACATGGCTA
This sequence comes from Sternotherus odoratus, assembly GCA_032164245.1. NCBI lineage: Eukaryota > Metazoa > Chordata > Testudines > Kinosternidae > Sternotherus > Sternotherus odoratus. Next base: position 13,110,104 of record JAVMKO010000022.1, on the reverse strand, counting down.
GAAAAATAAAAATAGAGGATTAGAGAAAACATCTGTTTACAAATTGCTGCTCTTTCATCCTCCCTGACTTGTGGTCTACGTTCATGGCTCCCTAAACAGACACAGTTGCATTCTCAGGGTGAAGTCGTTCTTCTCACCACAGAACATCACCACTGTGGGCCTGCTTCTGTCCACAAGGGTGATCTTGTTGCTGATTCATGGACTGGGGCTCAGGAGAGCTGGGTTTAGTTTCTGGCTCTGCCACAGACTCCGAGGTGGGCAAGTCACTTAGGTCCAGATGGTCAAAAGCATTTAGGAGTCTAACTCCCATTGAAAGCAACCCTAGCTACCTTTGAGAATCCGACTTAACCTCTCTGTGCCTCAGCTTCCCATCTGTAAAACCTATTTATTAAAAATACTGATAATGCTGCTTTCCCTACCTCACAGATATATGATGGGCCCAGCATATAAAATCATTATTAATCCATGGAATATCTACTGTTAGGTCCACATGCTCTTAAACTGGTGTGAATGAGAGCTGAGTTTGGGCTTGTAGCCATTTGACAGGTGTAAAATGGAGGTTCAGAGGGGTTAAGTGACTTTCTCCAGGTGACCCTGAGTCAGCGGCAGAACCCAGGAGTCCTGACTCTTTGTACCCTGTTCCAAGTACTAAACGTTATGTTCCCCCTAACTTCATTCCTATTTTGTGAGGAAATGGATGATTCTACTTCTGAACAGGCCTGTTGTGCAGGGCATAAAACTGCTTTATGCTGAAGGTCCAGGCCTGCTGGAAGGACATGATAACTGAATTATGGGGCTTTCCCTTGCCTTTGCAGTTCTTTACCTGACAGAGCATGACATGCCCTTTAATTCTATTACATACACTGCCAGGAGATTTATAAGCCTATTACGTGACTGACAGATAAGGAACTCCCACAGAGCGAAAGTGAAGAGCATGGGAACCAGGAATCTGGATGTTTGGCCTTGATTCAAGGAATTTGGAGCCCCTCTTGTTCAAGCAGGTTCTAATTGAAAGATTGCCAAATCAAATGAACACCATAAAAATCTCCCTTGAAAGAGGGTTAGGGTAAGACGGGTCTTTAAAACCTAATCATAAGTCCTACGTCCTGGCCTGGTATTTATGACATGCAGCGGGGGACGGGGGCGGGACGGGGGGGACAAGACCTTTTTGCAAGTCAATAAAATTGAAAAAGAGATTCCACTTAGTTAAGAGGCGTGGTGACTGTGAATAAATTGAAAGCAATAAACGGGATCATTCCATTGTTCTAATATTTCCATAACTCATTGTGTTTAATCACAAATAGACTGTCTGACAGTAAAATCAGGGCAAAGTTTGACAATGGCCCAAAAATCTTTTCATTTTTTTTTATTTTCAGTTTTTCTTTCATTGTTTTTCAAGGCAAATAATTGTTTCTCTCTGTCCTTGTGATTGGAAAAACAGCTTGTTCAGAGATCTTGTTCAGGTTTTAATTTTCTAATCTACAGCAACTGGGCCTGGTTCCTGCAGTTTCTTGCTTATTTATTTTCTGAATGTTTACTCACAAGTACACACGTTTCTCAGCAAATCTGTTTAACGTTCCCACTGGGTAAATGAGTGGTTGAGTCCAGAAATGATACCTGGCTGCCCGAGTTCCAGGCAGGATGGGGAACTAAAGATGATCGTATCTTTTAGTTCTGACCTCCCTGCCCTGAGTGCATCTGTCTAGTTTTAATTGATTTGTGTCACCTCATGAGGGGAAGATTTCTAAGAGTCGACGGATCTTTAATCGAGCAGACAAAGGCAGAATAAGCTCCAATGCCTGGAAGCAGAAGCTAGAGAAATTCACATTGTTAAAATCTTGTACATTCTTTCCAGTGGAACAGCTCCCTGTGAATTCTTTCTTATTTTAAGTCTTTAAATCAAGATGAGCTGTCTCTCAAAAAGGTACACTGTCCTTTCCCCTTGAAGTCTTGCAGTGCCAGAATCCCTGGGTGAAATTCTATTGCCATTGTCAGGCAGGATATCAGAGGAGAAGATCATAATGGTCCCTACCTGAGCTTAAAATCTGAGGGAAATCTTGTCCTTAATGAGGTCAGTGGCAAAACTACCATTCCCTAGAATGGAGGCAGGATTTCCTCACACTGTGGATCATTTAGAAAGATATCCAGGGGCTGATTTGCCTTTACCCTAAGGTCACTTTGCTCCACTCTGGCCATGTAAAGGGGCGATAAAATGGGGGAAGAAGTATCTTTTTTCACCATGCAACCAGACCTTGCTACTTAGGAAGTATATCGTCCGTGAAGTCTTATAAACCCTGAGCTTCTTCCAATGGAGAAATCCTCCCATTCTTTTTCTGACCAGGCATGTCATACGCTGAATAAACTCTTTTATCAGTGTTGTGGAAGATGACTGGAGGTGTGCTGTCACCGTTTGTGAGGGAGACAATAACAGACAAAGCAGGCATGACACATGCTTTAATTCTGTTACATGTATCTCCTGAGGTCCCTTCCAACCCTGATATTCTACGATTCTATCTATCCTGTTCTCTCTGGGTGAAATGCAGAAAGCCAGTACAATGCCTATGCATCACCAAAGTGCAGCAAACAGGCTATAAGTGGTAAGCAATGCTAGCAGTGTCCTATGCACGAGGGTTGCTATATTTTGCTTCCTGCTGTAGCAAGTTAGCTTCCTTTGACTCAGCCTCCAGCCAATGCCATATTATCCTCACCCACTTTCTTCTCCTGCACTTTTCTTTCCCTTCATCTCTCCAGCTGTCAAGTCACTGAGAGTCACATGGACTCTCATCCTGCCCATGTTTTATACCGTGGCAAAACTCCTTTTGACTTCAGTGCAGCAGGATCATAGACCTAGGAAATAGAGCTGGCTGAAAAATAGGGTATATTCAATGGAAAATTTTGACTTCTCTGTGAAAAATCCCAAATTGAAAAAATTCAGGTGAAGTGCTCCCAAATTGATTGTTTTCGTTCTTGCCATAGCACTTCCTCAGAGTTGTAATTTAGATCCTCTGTCCATTCCACTCTGCATGCCAGACTCTGGATGGACTACATCGCCCATGATGCATCCTGGTCTGAGCCACTGGTGCATCATGGGAGATGTTGTCTGGCATATTGAGAAGGAGGCATGAGGCAGCTGAATTACCACTTCCACAAAGGCCTTGTGGTGGTATTTCCAAATAAAAATGTTGGTTGTCATGTGTTTTGTTTGTTGACAAAAAATCAAAAAGTTGAAGGTGGCTATGGAAAGTGGACACTTTTCTTGAAAAAATTTTGTTTGTCGAAAACCCAATTTTTGTGTTTTTTTTTTTAAAAAGGAGGTTGACAGAAAACTTCCCACTAGTGCTGTTGGAAATGCCAGAGAACACTAGTGCAATCTGAGCCTGTAGTTCAACTCCTCCGCTCCGTTGTGTGAAAAAGACCCACTGAGGCACGTGGAGCAGACGGCTCTTATTTCAAATGATCTTGAAGCATTCACATTGGCTGGATGGCTGTTTCTAAGCCCAGCTGTTCTTCTCCACTCCATCAGCTCTTAATGGTTAATTTATATCTCCTCTCACATCCAGTTCATCCTGCTCCATGCTGTCTCCTTGTCTTCCCAAAGCATGTACATTGCTGGAGTACATTCTCCGGGTTGAAGCACACAAGTTTCCAGCTCTAGCAAAGCAGCTCTGATGACTGCTTGTTGCTAGAAAGTAATAACATCGATTGGAAATAACAGTTTTTAAAAGCCCACTTGCTGGAGAACAAATGCCATGTTTGCCTCCACTGTGCTGCCTTATAAATCAGCCCCAGAACACGATGAGATGTTAGAACTAATCATGACTGACATTACGAGAATCAGATGATAGTACAGCCAGGAATGCATTCGCCCATTAGTCACTTCAGATAAATACATTCGTCTGTTTTAGTGCTTGGAGGGCTTCAGAGATCAGCAAAGACCAGCAAATGCACAGTGAGAATTTACACTACCGGATGGCAAACCCCAGGGGGGCGGAGAGGAGATTGGGGGTGGATAGTTCTGTGTTGTCGTTGCTAACCTATCCCACGCCGTGCAGCCAACCTACATGAGGGAGACAGAAGAGCAGTTAACCATGGGCTCCTGATTTGCCATTTGACTTTGCAGGCATGATTCATAATTAGGCAAGTGTTTCCAAACAGCCAGGCAGAACGCCCATCTGAGGTGCTGATGAGATATCTACCTCTTAGGCCATAGACTGAGAGTGACTCTTCAGAGCAACAAGCAAATGGGAAAAATCTTTGTGCTCAAAATGTACCCTTCGGTCTTTTCTGACCGCACAGGATGTCTCTGGCTGCCAATGGCATGTGGTAGTGGTAATGAGGAGCCAAAGTTCTCCTGATACTTCATATCTAAGGCATGCAGTATTCCCAATTCACCCGCTTCACTTGACAAAAACAAAATGTGGATGGGCCTGGCAAAATCTCCTCCCCCTGCCCTGGAAGCCATTCACTGCTCCCAGACCTACAGTGCAGCCTGGGGTGGAACGGAGAAGTCTACGGCATTCCAGCATGAATGCACGGCCTTCTGTCAACAGTAACGATTTATCCTTAACATTCTCATTAAGCGTAGAGGATGAAAGCATGCGTCTCTGGGCTCATCCCTTCCTCCTCCTCCTCCCCAGCCCTAGATCCCTCTGCTCAGACCTCATGCTCCACCACTCCCAATGTATCCTCCCTCCCCCAGATCCCTCCCTGCATCACAATGCTCCTAGCACCACACTCTCCTCTTTGCAATCCTTCCTGCAAACACACATCTTCCATGGGGCCTAAAGCTCCACAGAGAGAGAGAGAGAGAGAGAGAGAAGGTGTGTGTGTGTGTGTAGATGTGTAGTATATATTGCAATAAGCCCCAGGCTCTCTGCTGTCAGGGATCTTCATCTCTCCCAGTATTGCGGGGCTGCCTGCTTGTTTAGAATGTGAAGTTTGCGGGGAGGGGGCTGTGCACAGAGGCAGACTACAGGATACAAATCACAAAGAATATCCCTGCAGTTCTCCATTTGCCAGTTGGCGCCGGCACTAGAGATAATGGTGGGGAAGCCTCTAGTCCCGTGATTGCTGGTCGCTCAATGAGCTTGTGGTAAATCCTCTGTCCTCACCCAACACGTCTCGAGTGGCAACCTTAGGCCCCCCAGAGAGGAGTGAGGATGGTAGGAAGGACAGAGCTTGACTGGTTTCAGAGTGGTAACCGTGTTAGTGTGTATCCGCAAAAAGAATGCGGGTACTTGTGGCACCTTAGAGACGAACACGTTTATTTGGGCATAAGCTTTTGTGTGCTAGAACCCACTTGAAATGGGTTTTAGCCCACGAAAGCTTATGCCCAAATAAATGTTAGTCTCTCAAGTGCCACAAGTCCCCCTCGTTCTTGGAGCTTGACTGGAATGTCCTGGTGACTGCTGTCTCATGCAGTTTTCATTTTTTAGCAGCAAAGGCAGGCGAGTTTTAGGTTCGTCCCCCTGCTGCTCCGCGAATCCACTCAAGGAATTGGTGCTATTGCAGCTGGGCATTTCCCCCTCCCAGCGTTTGTCTCTGGGTGTTGGCGCCTATGTTGCTGGGGCTGTTCAGGCAGGGGCGTTGAGAGTGGTTGAAAACCAGGCCTTTCATCTGGGCTGTCTCGGTAGAGTGTTCTCCGCGCGCGAGAGGCAGGCAGTGAGAGCTGCACGTTCTTAGAACCGCTGGAAATCCAGTCTGAAGTGTCTAACGTTGGGCACCCAGATACTGGAGCAGCCAAAATGAGTGGCCTGTCTAGAAACCCGGTAGCCCTAAGTGCCTTGCCCAGAGACACACGAGTGGAGGAATGACAGGCTTAGGAGCTGACGTCACTTCTGCATTTGGGCTGATTGATTCCCGACCCAGCGCTGAGACCCAGCAGGCCGACTCACCGGGCAAAGGAGCTTACGCTCCCTGTCAACTCCTTACCTGACACGGAGTCTAGCATCAGGCTCTTTTTTTCATGAACAACTTTATTTCCTGCTTTGACATATACCAGATCCACCTGAGAGGAGACAGCTGCCAAAGGGAGAAATGGCACATCAGGATATACATCTTCAAGGCATTTGGAGAGGAGAGGCTTGGAATCTGAAACCGTAAACACCGTCTCTGAGCTCGGTGAGCAAATGCGGAGCAGGTTGTGTTCTGGAGAGTGTAAAAGACTTTAAAAAATAATAATTAAACTGACGAGCGCTCGTCTATCCTTGTTTGACCAGATGCTGCGGGCTCAGGATGTTCTGGGCTGTATGTAGGGAGAGCATGTCTCCCCCGGAACCGGAGGAAGGAGTGGGGGTGTCTCCAGTGCACCACTGGAAAAGATTTTGACTTGTAAAGGGTGACGGTGCATTAAAACCAAGCTGTGAGCGTAGGTGTCGCTGTGATTGGTACTTTTGCTGCCTCCGTACCCTCACCCCCCTATTCTCATGGAAATGTCTTTATTCTGTGGAGGGGGAGTGGAGGGAGATTGGCACCTCACCGGATTGGACAGGGATTGCTCTTTTCTTTAAATATCCAGGAGTGGATCTCCCGGGAGCAGAGATCAGCGGGAGGACGTGAGTGTGGACTTGAGAGGGAAATCCCCTGAGGTCCCAGGAAAGGGAGGCTATTTCTAGCATGCGGAGCAATGTAGCTGGAGCCCTGAATGGCAGACGAGGTGGATTCCAGTTTACTGCTGAATAATGTCTAAAGAGGATGTATTTGGCACCCCCATCACCCTGTTGACTCTAGGCCCGGTCATCCTACCAGTGACCCCAATGCCAGATGTTTTCTAAGGGCAGTGCCCGTCCACGTCTCCAATTGTGAATTGGGATCCTTCCCCTCTGGGTCCAGGGCACTCTTAATCCCTCCGACGAGATGCAGGCCTCCCAAAGAGAGCAAGCGCTGCAGAGCGTTTGGGGCGAGCTCCCATCTTCTCTGAGAGCCCCCGATGCTGTGCAGCTTGGCAGATGCCAAGATCTGAAACTAACCAGCTCTGTGCAGGCGTGGGGGTGTGTGGGAACTGTCATGATCCCAGTCGGGAACACCGGGGCAAGGGGAGCGTCTGCATGTAGGTTTGAGAAATTAGGCTAATCGAAAACACGTGGCTTGCACCGTACTGATGGGGAAGTGAACCGAATGGCTGAAAAGAGCATTTATGCTCTCCCAGGCAGTGCCTCCCAGGCACTGAAACGTTCGTTTCTGTTCCGTAGCAGGAGTGCATGGGGTGGGATTTGTACCATGGGGGGGAAGAGGGGAGAGCAGGCGAACCAGGTGGCAGTCTGCTGAGTATGCATAACAGTTTCCTTCCTTGCCTCGCAAGAGTTAACTCCCTCCCCGAATTGCTGTGCAGATTATCGGCTGGTGGCATTTGGAAAGTGGCTGAGAGAGAGGACGGGCTTCTTATGTCAAAGTCAATCAGCGTGTTGGGCGGAACACCTGTAGCATATCAAATTACTGGCCTCCTTGTCAAATCCAATTTCTGCCTTTCTGACTGCATCAGCCTTGTAAGTGCTGATCCCGAGCAAGGCCGGGGAGATGGTGCAAGGTGGTCACATCAGCAGCCACCCAGGCGAAATTCCACTCACCCTCCAGAGGCAGCAACAGCAAAACACCAGTCAACTGGGGAAGGGCCAAAAGAAGCCTAGTTTAAACCCTTTCACTCTTGGTCAAATGGGATCAGTGGATGGTGATCTGGGTTTAAGGATTTAAGCTTCCAGCTAGAGATGGGTCCAACCCAGAACTCTGGATCTGAAACCGCCAGAATTTGGAAGAAGTTTGGATCAGACTCAGTAATGTAACTGTGCTGCAGAGTTCAACCCTGAATTTTCCCTATGCCCAAATCGCTTGACCATGGGGGCAGTCTGGACGCTGATGGCGGTTCAAGGGTGGTGGGGATTGCATTTTTCCATAGGATTTTAGCTGATTATATCATTTTCTGAGGTGAGCACTCCAGCCATCGGTGCACAGGCAGTGTGCTACCAGTAGAGCTGCTTGGAAATGTCCCTGCGTCATGTTTCCACTAGAAAATGGCAATTTGTCGATAGTGAAAAACTTCATAGAAAAGCGTTGATTTCAACCAAATCTTGTTTCAAAAGAAAAATTGGGAGGAAAAAAAGCCATTTGATAAAGTCTAGATGTTCTGTTCCAAAAAGGTCCGAACAGAATATTTTGGTTTTTCTTTTCAAATGACTGTTTAATTTTACACATTTTATATTATAATAAATATTTTAAAAAGTCAAAATTGGAACAAAATATTCTGATTTTACAACTAAATCTTTTGGCCATCCAAAACATCCCTCCCCCCACCATTTTGTTTTATGGGAACAAAAATTGAAGATTTTAATCGGTTTCAGAATAAAATAAAAAGTCAAAACTTTCCTCTGAAATGAAGAATCTGGTTCATGCCTAGCTCTAGCTACAAGCATTGTGCTGTATTGCATTGGATGCCGTATTGTCTACAAGTCCTGGGACACTGTGCACTCAGTAGACTCTATGGTCCATATCAGACTCTGTCTTGCCTTTAATGCAAAGCAACATTTTGGTTGATTGTTTCGGAGGGGTGGGGGAGTTGTGGCTGTTTCCTTGGGAGAAATAACTGAACAGGGCCTGCTTCTGGTCCACTTACCCTGCTGTAAATCCAGAGCATCTGCATCCAGTTCAGTGGCATTAGACAGGAGCAAGTGGAAGGAGACTTGGACCTACAGATGGCTTGTGAGGTTCTGCTCTGGTGTCCTGCTGGGAAGCCAGAGTGGTCACTTTTGTCTTCCCTTTCAAATGTGCCACAGCTCATCAGGGGAGATACAGAGGCGCATGACATTGACTGCGGTTGTTCTTCTTCTGCCCAGTTGCTGTTGTGGTATTTGAGGGAAACCTTAATGGGGTTGTTCAGACTAGAAGCGACAGTTGCCACCTTCTGGTCAGACCTCCTGCATAAAAACCCAGCAGAGGACTCTGCTCCATTGAGCCTAGAACCTGACTCTGGGCTAGAGCTTTTCTTTTCACCTCTGCACGGGTTGAATTAGATTTTGGAAGAAAGCAGCAGCTCTCAATCTCTCCTTCCACATCATGGTATTCCACCCTTTCCTGGGCTATCCATTATGAGAGCTCTTAAAGCTCCTATCCCCAGCCAGACTGTCTCTGGCATAAAAAGACACTTGGATGCGTCTGTTTGTTCTGATCTTTTCCTCTGCTATTCCTGCTTTTTGTTTTATTGCTGTTCTGCAGAAAATGTTGTAATTTGTGTTTCATGCTGTCCACCTGCAGAGCGTTTGGTTTCATTTGACTGGAACTGCTTTGTGGCTGGGGTGCACGTTTGATTTAAACAGACTTTCTCTGGCTTTGACAAAGAATGGTTCGAGCAGTGATTCTCAGAGCAGGTGGCAGGGATGTGTCAAGAAACTGCTTTCTTCAATAGAATCTTCTACCTTTTTATTTTCTTTCCTGATCTGCTTCTTTAAATTCCCCTTCCCCTCCCCCCCTCACCCGCTCTCTTATCTTAAGTGAATTTTTAGTGCTCACAAAAATTGTTTGAATGGGAGACCTGGGGACTAGCTGTTCAGGGCTGCCGCTCAATCCAAAAGCTCATTGACTTCAGAGGGTTTGCATCAGGTACCATTTGGGCAGCAGCAGGACAAGCTTTTCCAAATTGCTATTCCAGTTGGTCTCATTCTCAGCCCTGAGCCGGAGGGATCCCTGATAGGGGAGTTGTGCCCCATTTAGTCTTTGGTCTTCATCTGAGGCTAAAGAAACTGGGGGGAGTTAGCACTAATTCTGCTGGTGTTTTATGGGCACCTGTCCACTAAGTGCTGCAGTGACAACCTCCCCCCCCAACTCACCGTACATAAATCACCGGAGTGCAACCACTTTCTGTCACTGCAACCCTGAAAAACATTCACCCTCCCATCAGGTTACGTACCCACTGCCCACTCCTCGTGATCTTGGGTTATTTTTGCTCTTTTCCTCCTATTTCCACTTTTGTGCAGCACTTCATAGCTCTTTGCATTGTTTCTAAGCTCTAGCTTTTAGAAAACACCGCTCCACTCCATCCTTGTGTCTCCTAGGCCTGACCCACTCCATAAACTTATGCTCTGAGGGAACAATAGAGGCTCATCTCCTTATTGTATTGACCTTTACACCTCATTGGGAGAGAATGAGCTGATGTTTGATGTGATACAGAAAATGCACTTTTGACATGAAGTGCTTGATATGAAATTTGAGATGCAGAATTAAACCTACAAAGGCATTAACTGTCCACTAATCACTTTTATTTGCTCTTTCATATCACTCACTGGCTAATTCCTGTGACTAGTTCTTGCTCTATAGGTTGGGCATTTAGTATGCGGCGTTTGAGATGTGACTAGTTCTGATGGGACACACAACTTACATGGTATCGTTCCTCGTGGCTGGTGGCTCTTGGGGTTAGGTTCCAGTACAAATACTGGTGTTGACGAGCTGGGAATTCAGTGTGGGTGAAATTCACCCCTGTGAAGGATGCCCACACAAGCACCATGCACCAATTAAGTCCCATTTAAGCCTTCAAACTAGGGCCTAAAGGGAGTCCAAGTTCTCTGCAGAGGGTGAATTTAATCCCTTCAGTGAATCCCCCCCTTCCCTTTAAAATGTGTTGTTTCTACAAGAGTTCCTGCCAGGAGAAGTGTTTCTGGATATCCTCACTATAAGAGAACACACCAGGATGATGAACGTAGCCTGAGCCAGTGTATTCAAACCTTCTGAATTCTTTTCTCAGCTCACTGTCAGCTCAGCTCTATCTGCTCTTGCCTCTTCTGTTCTGGGTTTGTTCCACTCTGGGAGAGTTGGAGGCCAAACCACATCTTTCCCCTGAAATGGCAGGGCTGTTCGGAGGGAGGGCTGCCCATTTTTGCCTCTCTGCCAGAGCCCACACACCATCACTGAATTCCCACAATGACATTGTATGGAATTGCCCATTCATATCAATATTTATGAAGCAAGGGCTGAAATGAGATATGGAAAGATGTAGGTATTTTATTTTTTAAATGGCCAAAATATAAGCTGAATTAAAGATTGCAGTGTATCCACTGTTGCTCATGGGAATTCTCCAGAACCTAAATATGTAGCATCCTGCTGAATTGCACAGATACTTTATTTTTAGCTTACTTCATTTTTCCTAACATGTCACCTATCAAAGGCCAGCAGGAATCCGCTGTGATAGGTCTAGATTTGCCAAGAATACACTGTATTCATTTTTTCCCTGTTGCTTGCACCAATTAAAGTTTAAATTATAAGTCTGGAGTCTTTCCGTAACAAAAGTACCGTTCAATCACTTTCCTCCAAATCATTAAAATGTAACATTGTAAGTTACCTTCTCAGTTCTTCCAGGGTGTCTTTCCCCCCCCCCCCGCCCCACATTAAGCTACAGCTGCTACGTTTATACTTTTTCCCCCTGTGAAGTCATTTTCTACTTCAAGGATTAAGCTTCCATCCTTCGTTATTTGTTCTCCAGGCATCTTTTTCCAAAAGAAAAAGTCATTTGTGGGATTATGCTTTTAAAAGATGTTGTTACTGAGCATGGATGGATTTGTTTCTTGGTAAGGCACTTTCAATACACACAGGTGATTTGTCAAGAACCTAGGTCAGCAAAGGGAATGGCTTGGCTGTTGCAGTAGGATGACTGGGAAAAGGAAATCCACCACCGCACTCTAGGAACACAAAGCAAAATTGCCCCTGTGTTGGGTGGTGCAGGCTTTTTTAATATCAGTATTGTTTTAGTGGCTTCTCTCCTCCTACACGCACACAGGAGGGGCGTAGTGGCCAAGCTAAATACCAAGTGAGGTCAATACACTAGTGGCTAAAGAGCAGATTGGACACTATCAAATTAGGGTTAAACAGAGACTGGGAATGGCTGGATCATTACACTAATTGAATCTATGTTAAGTATCCTCACACCTTCTTGTCAATTATCTGATATTGACCATCTTGATTATCATTACAAAAGTTTTTTTTTCTCCTACTGATAATGGCCCATCGAAATTAAATAGCCTCTTAGAATTGGTATGACAACTTCCACCTTTATATATTTTCTCCCTGTGTGTATATATATCTTACCTACTGTGTGTTCCATTCTATGCATCCGATGGAGTGGGCTATAGCCGACGAAAGCTTATGCTGAAATAAATTTGTTAGTCTTTAAGATGCCACAAGTACTCCTGTTCTTTTAACATTATGTGTGGCTGTCACACACACAACTCTGTGGGTATTAAAAAGATTAGATCTGATTAAAGAATCGCTGTCTGCAACCAACAGCCAGTTGCGTGAAAGATCTCACCCAAGAGGCTGAATTCATTTCATCCTAAATGTCCAATTAAACCTATTAGTGTATTCCTTGCCTTTCTGATAAGATCAAAGCATTCCAAGAGCCAAATCATTACCTTATTTTCAAGGCAATTACATAACTTATTGCAGCCATTAATTCTGCCTCCAGCTGTATGCATTTATCTCTGTCCGTCACCAGCTAATCTGTACCATCAAAGGTAGCAATGAATATGGGCTATCAGGCCACAAACTGCCTTTGCCCATTTCTTCCCCCCTCAGTTGTTAATCAACATCACTGTTCCCAAGGTCTAATCTTGTACTATAGGATTCAGTTCTGATCCTGGGCCCAGGAGTCGGAGCCTAGGGCTGGACTCCTGACAGTGGATGCCCACGAATCCTGTAAGTCCTGCAGGAATGAGACAGGTGTTGTCAGGGCCCCAGCACACAGCGAACGTAGGACTATACCTGGTCGGAACGGAAGGGCCTGATTCTCACTTCTCTGAAGGTCACTTTCTATTGAGATGGCGGCATGAAGCCGACTGAGAGCTGGGTAAGTTAGTTACACCTGCTTCATTGCCCTGCGCACTGCCAGGGAGGAATGTGGCGTAAAGGTTTAAACTGCTGCAACATGCATGGAGGACATACCTCCATTCCCACCTGCTCCCCCAGTGCAGGGGGACAAAGGGCCGTCATGTATGTAGCTTGCAGGGAGGTTTGCTCTGGAGGGGTGATGTCTTTGCACAGGGCACATTCGAGCCGGAATACAGGGGCATGTTCTGCTACTCCACATGTGTCTGTTCAGTGGGGACGGGGCCATCCCCGGTGATGCTCTCAGCCACCCCCACTGGCTTTGGGGTCTTGCCGCTGGTTTTCATTCTGTCTGATTTATAGTGTTTAATTGCTCAGACCCCCAGATGGCCCAGCATGGGAGAGAGGCAAGTATACACGTTCCTCTCCGCTTGCTGCTGTATCTTGCAGCCCTCCGCGATGAGCCCTTAGGGTGCCATGGGGAGCAGGCACCTGTGGGTGGCCCTGCCTTCCCGTATCCATGTAACAACCGTAGTGGATTCCACCCTGTGTCCCTCCCCCCACCTGCACCTCACTCTGGGTGATCAGTGCAGCAAGAAAACCAAACAGCTGCCAGTCAGATGTGCTCCAGGCACTGTATGCCCCATGCCAGCTGTTATTTAGAGGCACTTGGAAGGGGGGAAAAGAGCCATCAGAGAGGAAGCTCCCTGCACAATTAAGAAACCGCACTGTCTTTCCTTCCCGGTGCTCGTCTCCAGTTTCCTTCATCCTCTGACTGAAGGGCAAGTGCATCTAGACAGATGTTAGTCCCCAGCTCTGGAGGGGCACAGTACGGTCAATGCTATGGCTGGATCCTAGGGGATCGGTTGATAGGCTCAGTCCCAGAGGCACTGACATTAAGGGTGACAGTGCATCCAGCTCTCGGAAATGATGGAACAGAGAAGTCCTGCCTGAGGCTTGTTCTGCGTCAGGGAATTCCATTGCCTAGCCGCACAGTCCACCAGCATCTGTACCCTAACCCTGAGCTCACACATAGGTTAGGGGGTGGGGGAGATTCTGTGGCCTGCGTTGTGCCGAAGGTCAGACTAGATGATCATAATGGTCCCTTCTGGCCTCACCCTAGTGTGTGTGTGTGTGTGTGTGTGTGTACAGAGACCCAAAGCTCACAAGTGAATTGGAATAGTGATAATCAAAGTGTTTTACACTTGCCTAAAGCACCATCCTTCCAAGGATCTCGGAGTGCATTGCCAAAAGGGGACTCACCCCCACTCTACTGGGGTATGTGTGGGGAACTGAGACGTCGCCAAAGTCGCAGTGAGTCAGGAGTAGAGTCAAAAAGCAGAGCTCTCCTGGTGGCCAATGCTTGGCTCTAACCACTAGGCAAAGCAGCCTCCTTTCTTCCTAACTCCAGGCAGTTAATGGTTGGTATCTGACTGAAGCATGAGGACTGATCTTGCTTGTACCTTTCCATGCTTAATGTAACTCCAGGTATTCTTATTCAGGTAAATGGCCAGCCCTTTTTGGAATCATATTAAGCTTTTGCTCTTGATGTTATCTTGTAGCAGGAAATTCCATAAGTTAAGTATACAGGGCGAAAAAAGGTGTTTGCTTGTATCTGTTTTAAGTATGACAACTTTAAATGTTGGGCTGTCCCCCTTGTCGAAAAAGGGGCTCCCAGCTCCATCCACCAGCCTCGCTAGGTCACAGTAGAGCGCCACTGTGTCTGGGTAGCTTTGAAAACCGTGACGTGTACACCTAGAGAGAGTTAACTCATGTGGTGTCATCCCTCCTTTCGGGCTTTGTTGTAGGAAGGCCAAATCCAAGTCTGGCTTCCTTCGATAACACGTGCTCAGCTCATCTACAGCCCTCGCTGCCTTACTCTCCCCATAGGGAAGGCTTTCTCGGTCCCTGCTCACTGTCCTTGCCCTGGTCTGGACATTGGCTGTCTCTGCTATCCCTGAGATGAGGAACTGCACCCCAGAGGTAGCTGCTTTTGCAGTGGTGGTAGAAATACACGACCTTGCTCTCCCCTTAAGTTGCCAAGTGCTTTGGGGCACTTTATGAAATGAAAGATGGCTTTGACTATGAGCCTCCCCTAGGTATTGTCTTGTTTAACAGCCTGCTATTATTGGGATCAATAATAACCCTGCCGTTATGACATCGCTCCCCCCCGCCCCCCCGAAGGAAACTTTCCTCCTAATCCCCTTGGGTTTCATAATAATAATGAACAGTAGTAGTGGGATAGCACGCAGAGACCCGGCTCAAGGCCCCATGGCACTAGGTCTCTGCCTGCACATGTGAAGATACACTCCCTGTCCCAAAGAGCTTGCTGTGTCGTTGGTTCTCTGTGCTGGGTGTGCGAACAGAGGGTGTATAGGATGGGGGGACAGAGTGTTTAGTGGAAAGTGCGGGGAGATCTGTCTGATGGCTCCGTGTGTGTGTTTGTTTTCCTCTCTCATAAACACATCTCCAGCAGCTCACAGCCCCTTCAAGAGCAGAGCTGTGAATTTTCATCTCTCAGCTAATCAACTCGCCTGCTAGTCCAAACTTGTCAGGAGTTTTATCCCTTCACTGGCAGCCCTCCCTTCAGCCCCCAAGTGACAGCCGACGTTCCTATCCCTCCCCGACACACATCCAGCTGCTACACAAACAAACGTCCCCCGGCCAGCGATCCTTCCATGTCACACACATCTGACCCCGGGTCCCCACAGCCAGCCCGTCTCAGCAGCACCATGCCCTGAGGCCTCTCTGCGAGACAGCCTTTCCAATAACATTTGCGCGGCTGCCTGTGTCCCAGCAGGCGGAACATCCCAAGTCACAGTTAGTAAAAGGGCAATGTTTACCCGCAGGGAGGGGAGCGCGGTGTTACTGTCTAAGCTGGGGGTTTATGAATTGCTGCTTTAGCCTGTTCTTGTGTGACAAAAGATTAATCACCTAGCAGACTCTGTGCTGCCTGTGAGGCTCTGCAGATGAGAGACAGCTGTGCTGAGAGCAGTGTTAAGGGGCTGGGTTTTCTATAGATTGGTTTTTCTAACCACTGTGCCTGGGAAGCAGTTGGCCACAGGGCTGCGTTTGCCGTGCTAGGGATGGTGAGTGTTGTCAGGGCGCTGAGGAGAGACAAAGATTGGACCGTAGGCATTAGGGCCACAATGTTCAGAAGGGCTCAGAGTCCGCACCCGTCGGGGGAGCGCAGCGTGTCGGCCAATGAGCACTGTTAACAAGATGGCCTCTAAGAGGAAGGGTTCTTAATTCAGTATGTCCTCTTTCCCCCCGGGGGCCGGTCCAGGATCATGCCTCCCAGAGCAGTCTCCAGGCGGTGCTGTCCAGCCTGGGGTGAAATGAATCCGGCATGACTGTTTCCCGTGGGAGATGCAGGCCCCCCCTAAAAGAGAAGTTGAGAAACAAGCATTTGAATAGGGATTTGCCAGGACTCGGGAGTGTCTTAATGACTGCACTGGGGGATAGTCTGATGCGAGTTGCTCCTTATCTCTGAAGTGGTTCCACTTTAACTAAATATTAATTGAGCTCAAGATAGCATCTGGCTTATGCTAGAGCCCAATCATTTGGGTATCCAAACAGCCTCCTGCCTGCAAGCAAGGGATCTGGGCAATGTTCTACTACCGCTCAAGGCAAAGTCCTAAGTGCTGGCCTAGAGAGAGTCTGCGGGGGGTGCTCCCTTACTCTTGAAGCACTTCCACTGTAATTCCCTATTAAGTGGGCCACAGTAAGACACAATGCTGAGAAGCTGCTTGTGGTAGGGTGGTTAGGTTAGACCTCCCCCCTCCCAACCCCGGGAGGCTGGTGACCCTAGTTCAACCCCCCATCTGCTTTTCCTGTTGGCGCTGTTCCCCTTTTCGTAACCAGCACTTGGGCCCTCCAAAGGGGGGATCATTCCATAGTCCCATCGGTTGGGTGCTTGCTTAGGAAGTGGGAGATCCTTGGATTTCCTGGTTGGAATCCTTCCTCTGCCTGCTTAAATGGGGAAATCTCATCTCCCAGGTGACCGGGGAGGTGGCAGACTCCTATTTAGGTCCCTTCTCATTCGCAGGGGCCATTGACTTCCTGGGAAATGAAGGGGTCTCAGACATGGAGGTCTCAGGGGTGGGGTGTGAGGTGGTCCCTGGGAAGTAGGAGAGCCCTGTTCCAATCCCTTGCAGAGGGGGGACTGGAACTGGGATCTCTCACCGCCTAGGCAGGTAGCCGGCCGCAGGGGGCAAAAGACTGATTTGCTTTTTAATAGTTCACTAAAGGGAAAGCAAGATGCCTGGTCAAATATCTTCTTGCTAACAATTCCACAGTTGCCTTATCAAGTGTATTTAGAAGCTTTCTGCTGAATTTGGTCAAAATTAAAGTGTGTTTCCGTGAGTCCTGGTCCTTTCTGTGATCTTATTTATTTTTTGACTGGATGCCTGATAACATTTAAACATGACATAATATAGAGAAACTGCAACACGTCCAGCATCTCCATCCTCCCTGGGGATGACACCAGGTATGTGTCTACTCCAACATGTAGGTTGCAATGAAGTTTTTCTAGCTTATGGGTATATGTGGGCCTGCAATAGAAGGGACCACCATGATCATCTAGACAGACCTTCTGCATGACACGAGCCCAGAGAATTTCCCCTTGTGGTACCTGCAGCAAAGCCACAACTTCTGGTTGAGCAAGAATGTATCTTTCAGCAAGACATCTGTGAGCTGTCAGTGCAATGGAACCTGCACCCGCCAGACCAACTAAGCCAAAGCAGCTGCAATTCCAACCAAACCCCCCAGATCAGTGTGGGACCTTTGTGGTCCCCAGGCCTTTAGCTGTCTGAGCAATGTCTTATTGCAAGCTGTAAGGCTAGAAGGGCAAAGAAGCTACTAGGCACCCTGTCTGTTATATCCCATATACAGGACTGAGGGGACACAGGCAAGGTGAGCTGTCAGTCAATACCGATCGCCTCTGTTCCCAATGCTGGGCATGTCTGGCAATCTCCTGCAGGATGTGGTGCAGTCTAAAGGCGAGTTCATTCCCACATGCAGCTCTGCACAGCGCTTCTCAAGCTCTTTATTAGTAGCACATGGGGCCGCATAATTAACATGTAAACAGAACGTTGGACTCCACATGAAACAAATTCCCTTTTGTTTTCAGAGCAAGATGAAAAATATCAGACTCGGCTCTTCAGCTGGATTCCTTCTCGCTCAGTCCCGGAGTGAGCTGGGCGGCCGGTGGGAACATTGCAAAGCAAGACATGAGACTCTGCAGAAGGAAAGCTCCCCTAGTGGCAGGGATGGTGGCTCTTTGAGAACTAGCCATAGAACTAACAGGCTGGAGCTCAGGGGGCAATTTGGAAGCAAAGTCAGACAGGTTTGATTCAAACCCCTGCTTTATCTTCAGACGCACGGCTCAACAGGTGGTTCCAGAGTGGCTTTCAATCCTAATTCCTGACCACCACCCCCGCTCCGCCCCCCGGATCGATCAGCCTATTGCAGTTTATTTCAAACCAACTCTTCGCTCTGGAACTGCCCCTGGCTACCAGGAATCGGACCCTCACCTGTGCACCCACTGTCCAGAGCATGCCTGGCATTGCTCCCAGGGACTAAGGCAGCAAAGGGAGGGAGGTGGGGGTCTCAGGTGGAATCCTTGCAGCTCCTTGTTCAGCCAGAGGGCTGGCATGGGGATATTTCTAAGGCCCCCTGTCACCTAGAAGACAGATGTTTGGTATCACAGGCGGTATCCTGAGTCTTGATGGATAGGCAAGAGTGGCATCCACAAGAAACCCGGTACAACCTTTTCCATTCTGCTTGCAAGAAATTCCCCCCTCTACCCCCTCCTCACCAGCACCGATTTGCTGACACCCTCCCGCGCTGATTCAACCAGAGCAAGAGGTCACTTTATTCTGGCATTGACAACTGATTATGAGGCAAGCGTGTGACGTGACAAAAGACCCAGGAGCGGAACCCGGAACCTAGCGAAGGCCCCCGAGAGAGGGGAGGGATTTTCGCAAAACTCGGCCTTGTGGCATGTCGCTTGTGGTGAACATCACTGCATGGAAACTTTTTACACCATCACTCGGTGTTTGCAGACTTCAAGGGCCAAGTGTGTTTGTGGTGGGGGCAACCCAGGCCCGACTCACTGGGGGGTTGTAAAAATAAGCCTGGTACAAAGGCACCAAAACCTTTTCCGTGAGAGCCAGATGCTAGAGTAGGGGGAGAAGCTCCTCCCTCTCGGCCAGTCTCTGGCTGAACTGAGGAGCTGCTAAGACAAATGGGCTGTCTAAGGGCTGACAGCTTCCCTGCTCCTTACCTTGAGGAGCTGCAGTTTTTCTTAAACACCCT
The DNA here is from genome assembly GCA_032164245.1 of Sternotherus odoratus. NCBI lineage: Eukaryota > Metazoa > Chordata > Testudines > Kinosternidae > Sternotherus > Sternotherus odoratus. The sequence goes on along the minus strand of JAVMKO010000022.1, from coordinate 13,090,988 downwards.
CCTGTCTAGCCAGGACTGAGTTATACTGGGCCATTCACCTTGCCTAGCTGATCCTGGCACTGTCACCTCCCCACACTGGAACCGAGGTGCATGAAACTCTAGCTGGCTAGAGCAGGTCGCTGTTGGACCTGAACGAATCCACTTCCTATTCATGAGTTACAGTTGCCTGTCTGCGACAGATGGACTTTGGTGTATATAGATTGTCTGAACCTGGCTTTTTAAACATTTTTCAGTAATCTGCATGCTCTCAGAAATGCCATTTGAACTCCACAACGCTCTTGTTTTCAATAAGAAGTTTGTTAGTAACGTTTGTTCATGTGACCAAGGGTCTGGTCCTGTACCCATTGAAGTCAGTGGAAGGACTTCCAGTGACTGCAGTGATATAGGATCAGGGCCTAAGAGCACTGTACAGCAAAGCTCAGATTGATTCACAGTGTAGTACTTCAACAGTATTAAATTGTATTGAAGTTGTAGTTTATGTAGAAAGGTCCCAAATTGTTCTTGTGTTTTGTGATCACTGATATGTAATGTCATTACGTGATACCTTCAAGATTAAACGGATTTATGTTCTGTAAAAAAAAAAACAAAAACAAAAAAAAAACACAGGTAAATCAGCCCCTAATTCTCCTGCCTCCTTTTCCAGCCTGCTGGGGGTGAAGTTACTGACCCCCAGCCTCATTTGGAAATATCACGGTTAGATTTTGCCTGGGCCCGTGTAATTAGTTTTGTCAATTGAGTTACCAGACAAAAGGCTCTGGCATTTGGTAACGGCTGGGCGAGGGAGGACGTGGTTCTTCTGCTATGGTTAGTTTCTCTTAGACTCATAATGATTATTTTGCTGACAATAGAGCCAAGCCGGTTAGAGAATTCCCTTCCTCCTGGAGGAAGGCTCCCATGTGTAAAGAACGGCGCAGTGACTAATCCAACACCCATGCGCCCCAGTATTTTGTAGTGAAACAGGTGTGCAGAGCAGTGCCTAGAAAAAGAGAAGCATCAAGTCCCAGCCTGAATGAGATTTCCCCAAGCGTGATACCTAGGAAGATGGCATTACAGCACCCCGGAATCGACTCATGGAAGAAAGAATCATGGGGAAATTACACCGAATCTAAACGCCCTGATCCTTCCTCAGGAGACTTGCACTTCAGCACGACTTGACCAGTGGGCTGTGAACTAGAGCAGAGATCAAAGGACAGGCCTGAACCCAAGTGCCCCTAGACTGGAGTTCAGATTGGGAAGGGTACTCTGCAGTTGGAGCCATCTCTTTAGGAGCCTCCTCCAGCAATTCGGCAATTCCGTCTCCAGTCATGGTTGAAAAGGGAAAAGAGAGGATCTAAATGTCTTACCCCATTCTGAATAGTTCAGATCAAGCCATGCTCACCTGGACAGCTGGTAGGAAGAAGGATGGGGCTTAGTTGGAGTGGAGGGACCTTCTCTCTTTCCAAACCAAGGTGAGCCTGACAGAGATTTGGAAAGACAGGCTAAAGAGAACCGGGCTGGGGTGGGACAAGGATCTCTCCTGGTCCCAGACTACGAGGTCAATTAGCTGGGGTGTGTGTGTGTGTGCGCGTGTCTCTGTGTGTGTACGTACGTACGTACACAAGCCAGGAGAAACCAGCACATTTCTCTCTAGAAAGGGTGCTGGGTTTTTGTAACCAGACCCCTCCATTCTAGTCCGAGTTCCAGACTCAGACCTAAAATACCAAAGCCGGAAGGAAGCCCCTGGCAAGATATTTGCTGCAAAATATCTGCTGTGTCATTTGAGTATTGCACTTTTCATACAGTAATAAATCCATCTCTGCCAGAGCCCAGGATTTCCCCTCGCTCCCACTGATCCATCGCACGACATCGAACGCTGGCAGATCAGTCATGGGCTGTAGTTGTTTAGCTTCCCCATAAACGCAACCGCAGTCATCACTGCCTCATGGATTTGGGACCCAACACTCCTGTGAATCAAAAACAAGCAGATGTGTGCGGCTGTGCAACTCTGCCCTCTGCTGGCCCACATATTCCTGCAGATGTAATATTCTGACTAATGTTTTATTAGTGCCCACTGTCGGGTGAGCTAAAGTAGGGGCTCTCAACCTATCCAGGCTGCTGTACCCCTTTCAGGAGTCGGATTTATTTTGCATACCCCAAGTTTCACCTCATTTAAAAATGACTTGCTTACAAAATCAGACATAAAAATACAAGCACTCACAACGCACTATTACTGACAAATTGCTGACTTCCTCATTTCTACCCTGTAATTATAAAATAAATCAAGTGGGATGTAAATATTGTACTTACATTTCAGTGGACAGTGTCTAGAGCAGTATAAACAAGTAATTGTATGAAATTCTTGTTTGTACTGAGTTTGCTAGTGCTTTGTATGTAGCATGTTGTAATATCTAGATGAGTTGATGTATCCCCAGAAAGACCTCTGGGTACCCCAAAGGGTACATGTACCCTTGGTTGAAACCACAGAACTAAAGGGACAGTTCTGTCTGTTGCCTTGTAGGAGGTGACAGCAGGGACCTCCAGTTTTGCTTCTCCCTGGTGTTTGTCAATATGCAGTTGGAGACTGGTATGCCCAAAGCGAATGAACGCAGTGCTGCTTTCGTCATCAGTAATACTGATCCAAAGCTAGTGGTTTGCAGGGCACTTTGCAGAGTGGACAGGATCCCTCTCTGAAGGTGCATATACAAACACAGAGTGACACAGCAGGGCCAGAGGGCAGCAGGAAAGATCCTACTGGGTGCTGGGAAGTGAGCCTGAGTGGAAAGCCTGGGAAGTAGGTGGGCGCAAGCCCCAGGATGATTAGAGCCTTAATCCCTGTGGATTGAGGAGAGGCTAGCAGGGATTTCCCTACACCCCTTCCCCCGAATTTTCCCAACATCCCCCCCCCCCAGTTTTGTGAAATACTTACATGCAGTGTTGCCAATTTAGTGATTGTTTGGAAATTTGAATTGAAATTGAAACAGTGATACACACTTTTAAAGCATATAAAATATATGATAAAATACGTGTATCTGAAAAAGCATAATCTACCTAGGGATCCAGCAAACAGCTGTGTTGCCCAAGTGACAGATTTTGGCTGGGGTTGGGTTACAAATCAGTTGAATGCCGGGGGGTGTGGGTGTGTAATGAAATGTTGTTGTTTTTATTGTCTGAGTAAAGGGCAGTAGAACTGTCCTTAGCCTGTGCTGATTGAAGGCATCAAAATATTGTAACCCCTGCATCCTGCACACTGACATGCTGCAGTCGGCTGCAAGGGACCGAAGTTTTGATGTGGGCAATCCACATTCACCCGCTAATTCCCAGTCCTAGTCTGGGTAGTTTTACCCAGGGAGGGGAGCAAACAGCCCTGGTAACCTAGTACTATACTACAGGTCCCTTGTAAACTTCAACACACTCAAGTAACCCGGTTAAACACTGGATCAGATCACTTAAAATAAATATTAAAGTTTAGCCCACTTATCTCCCTTAATCTCACTTTAAAAACCCAGGTTCATTCTGCAGATTGTGCATCACTCAGTACTTTAAGATGGAAAGTTTTGCAATTGTGAAGAGTTAATTCAGACTTGCATTTGGTAACCAGTATTGTGTTCTAGTAGAAGGGCAGGGCCGCATCGTGCTAGGCACTGGGCAACTCATATGAAGACTCCCTGTCCTAAAAAAACTAAACTCAAAATAGAGCAGGCAGACCAATTATAATGTGTTTTTCTCTCTCTGTGTGTTGCAGCTCCCCATCAGAAAGAAACTAAGTGACCGGCCCAGAGTCCCACGTGGAGTCAGTGTCAGAATTGGAAATTGCACCCAGATCTCCAGCTCCTGGCCTGGGCTGAACTAGAAGAGACCTTCTGCCTAGTAAATGTACAACGTGTAGCTGGAGGAGGATCAGTGAGAGACAGGACAACGCCTCTTAAAAGGTAAATCTCTATCCCAGTTCATGCTGTTGCTTGCTGTGTGTAAGGCATATGAACTTGCCTCTTTTCTCCACGAGGTGGTAAAAGTGAGCTGCTCCTTCTGCTGGTGCTAGATAATTACCGATATAAAGGGAAGAAGAAAAGGTCTTGTGAAACTATTTGCAGACCTGAGACTTGTTGCAAATTCATACCAGAGACCTGTTCAACTTGATACAGACCGGAAGGTTTAGGCAGGGCTGGGAGCTAAACTAGTCTCACATATTTAGGGAGGAGTTTGCCAGCAAAACTCACTGCTGTGCAAATCCTGTTTTCCAAACCATCTAAAAAGCCTGAAGCCTGATTTCGTGGGCTAATGTCAGTCACAGACTCTCGCCGGACCTCAGCATAGCGAACGGTGCCCAATTGGCTTGGAGCCACGCCGCAGGTACAGCACAGGTCGTGGGTCTGAATTCCCTTCTCTGACCAGAGCTCACTCCACTGAGGCTCCCAGCAAGGGTCACAGCTGGGACCCTTTCGGAGCTGCGGACACTACGAATCCCTTCAGGGTAGAAATGCACCAACTAGCAGGGTGTCTGCTTGTTCACTCGTAGGGGTTTAGGGGAGTGGAGCAAAACCCTGACACCCCCGGCCCTTTGCGGTGTAGTCCGTGCACGCAGCATGTGCTAGCAGCAGAATGCTCATTTCCTGCGAGGCTGCGAAGGCAAACAGGAACCAGGACCATCCCCTTCATTCTAAGCAGCCAGACTTGGGGATGCTCTCAACAATTATTTTTTTGGTGGCCTCAGAGTGCAGCCACCCAGTCTTACTGGTGGCTCCGCACTCACTTTTTCTCCAAGCACTTCATTAGCTTGAGGAAGAACAACAGTATGCACAGACACACCCAAATCATTCGGATTTCTTTAGGTTTTTGAAGGCTCAGTAATAAACGTCCGGTTGTCTCTGTCCTTTACTGCCCCCGAACAGGCGCACAATAAGGGGCTTTGTATGGGGGTTCTAAAGACTTGCTGGCTAGTACATCTGCTACTGTGAGAAGGGATTCTTGTATATTTGTTAAGATCACTTCTCACAGTAGCAGATTTACTCAGCCCTGGCAAGCTGGGGAGACAAATTATGTCCTGGATGGGGAGGTGGGTAGGGAGATGGGGCCAGGGGTGATAGAGGGGATGAGGGTGGGGGGGCTGGAGGAGGCAGCAGGGGCCAGGGAGGCATGTGGGGGAGATAAGCCCAGAACCCTGTGGCTGGGGGATGGAGCCCACTGTCACATGGCCAGAGCCTGCTGCCCATCACCCCAAGGATCTGCTGGTGGCCCTGGGGGAGGGTTTGTTGCTCCCCCCCCCCAGTCACTACCCCGGAGGCTGTGGTGGTAAGACAAGCCCCCGGTGGCTGCATTTGAGAAGCACTGCCAGTACCCTTCACAGCTACCGGGGGTGAGCTAAAATGGGAGATGAATAGGAGCCTTGTGTGGCAGAGAAACTGACTCATGGCTTCTCCCCTGCAGAAAATGGCTGCAAGCAGGAACCGAGGGCTGGGTCTGGATCCCGGGAACCACACACCGAGTTGCAGCATGAGAGGTAGGTTGGGTTAAGTAGATTTCCACAGTTAAGGTTAAAGCCACATGATGTCAAGAGGCAGCTGAAACTCAAACATGCTTTTGATCCTTAAAAACGGGTTTGTGGGCGTGCCAGGCTTGGGTGAGGGCTCCGAGCATCCCAGCCCCACCCGGGAGAGTGTCAGAAACACACTTGTATAGCAACTCACTCTGGTAAATGGGCAGAGTTCCCCCACCCCCCTCAGGACTTGGCACTAAGGATGGGGCTCCTTACGGGGAGGAAATAGCACTGGTTGAGTGGTTGCTGTCCTAACTGTACTGGGGCGGGGCCAATGTGGGGTGACTTCTTATGAGCAACTGTTTCCCAAGCCTGGAGAGAGAGCAGAGCACAGAGCTGCTTCCCAGGCTGCAAAACCTGCTCACTGGGGCCTGATGCAGAGATCAAAGTGAGGAAGCAGCCAGGAGGAACACTTCTCCTGGAGGCTGGGCTGGGGCCGCTGAAGCAGGAAGGCCCAAACACACAAGTGCTTTGGCGCAGAGACCATCTTTTTGTTGTGCTGGGTGATGTACATATGCAGTTGAGTCCAGTCCCTGTTTGGGGACAGGTTCTACTGCTTCCCTGTTACCAGGTTAAATGAAACCAAAGGGGGAGGGAAGAGAGGAATTTGCACTGCAGCTTTGATGGAGAAATCTCTGACTCAGTACAGCCGCCCAATGACTTGCGCAGCAAGAAGCACTTAGCACCTCTGAACTGTAACTATCAATTAAAACATTACCTGGAATGGCGGCTTTCATTGCAAAGGAGAGCCAAGTGCGTCCTAGTATAAACACAGCTAAACAGACATTGGTGGGGAGTGTTGCTCTATCGCTTCAGTGTGTTGCTGTGAAGGGGGCTGTATTTTAGTGCATCAAAGAATCATTCATCCAGTAGACGCTGCAGAGGGAATTTAGGTCAGCAAAATGCAAATACAGTACTCGATCTGGAACCTCACCAGGGCGCAGGGTTCACACCCTGCCCATGCTACAAGACGCAGCAGCACTGAGGTAGTGAGAGATCTAGAGCGTTTCTAGGGCTTATCAACTTTCCATCTTACACAATGGTACGCTTTAGAAGAGCACTACTGGAGCAAAGGCAGAGCAGTGGTATTCCAGCCATGTTGAGCCAGCATTGTCCAGGGGATAGGGCACCGGGCTGGCACTTGAGGGTGGGTTGTAGTTCCAGTTCTGCCACTGAGCAGCTGTGTGACTTACTGACCCAGAGAATGGGTATGGGAAGCTGTTTGGGAAGGGGACTGTCTTTAGATGTGTGCTTGTCCCTAGATGTTAATATCATAAATAACCCACCCAGAAGATGCTGCTTCTAGAGGAAATGCATGGCTATGATACTTTACAATCCCAGAATCCTGGGTGTTAGTCATGGCAGAAATAGCTATGAACCAACCGCCTGTACGAGGAGAGTTTAATCACTAGGCAAGTGATGGGAAATCATGGCATTTAATAAGGCAGCATAGAAAATAAGCACTGACAGGACTGTGCAGGTCCTGTAGACATGTAGTTCAGTGGTACAATTCTCACCTCCCCTATGGGAAGCTCTTGGGTTCAATTCCCGGGCAATACAGAGTTGAGCTTTTCATGTGGGGGAGGGGGGGGAAGGAAGGCGAGAAGGGTTAATGTGATGTAGGTGCAGTGGGGTGCCGGATACAGCACAGCTTTGCATAAACTGCTTGTTTAGACAACACTGAACAGCTGACTACCCTCTAATTCCTGCTCTTTGTTTTGAATGTAAGAAGTTGCCCTCCAAGCCAACAGTAAGTGGAATGATGTAAATCCCATTATTAAATAATGCCTGGCACCTCTCCAGCCTTTTCAATAAGGTCACAACTTGCCATTTCAAAAGGCACTTGCAACTCCATGTAAAACTTAAATGAACTCCAAAACATCAAAATCCTGCAGAACAGACTTATGAATAGTGATGGATAATTTTCCCCAAGTGTAGCTTTCCCAAATGACCTAAGAAAAAGCATGGATTTCATACCCATGTCTAATTAATTCGCATAGTTGACGGTAACTTGTGTATTTAAGGCAAGCATTACATCTAGACATAGTCAATATGCTGGTCATTTGTTAACAGACTTGAACAGAAATGAAACCCGTATAGATCAAGCCATCCTAAGAGAGGCAAAGAGGACATGCTATGTGTCTTCAGGAGACCTAAAATTGCTGTGGTGTGTATTTTAGGCAACAAGGTATCTTTAGTTTGGGGAGCCACAATCTTCCAAGTGCCCCTGCTGCACAAGCAGGAGGCTCCAGGGCCTTTTTTACTGTTTAATGTATAAAAAACAGGCATGAATGAGCGAAGACAGCTTGATTATGCCCAGGTGGCATTTACAGATACATAGACCATGAGAACTAAGAACATATTTTTTAAATATTGTATTTTCTTGCACAATAGTCAGATCTTAAAAATAAAATACTTTATTGATAGTATGAACGTTTAACACGTTTAATGCTGTCAGCTATAAAAATGATTAGACTTTTGCTTGGTACATTTGCCTTTACAAATTTACACGTTAATGAATACTAGCGTATGCATTTTGCACTTCATTATAACCCGGTGACAAAGCTCTGCAATGATCTCTGCTTATAACTCAGATGTGAATCATAGAAGAAAGTTTGAGTTGCTTCCGCACACAGAATCTACATCAAAAATTTAAATACTAACCCTACATTTCTTATTGGATTAGCTGAATCCATTTTAATGTTTGTGCTTAGTTGAAGATAGGCTACTAGCAAAAATACACATTTTTCTCTTGCATTCCCCCTCCACATATTACATTACAGAGGAAATACAGTATTCAGTGCATTTCCTAAGAAATAAACTTCACTATAGTACATATCTCTCTCTAGAGTCATGTCATAAAGAAATGGTATATCACCACTTAAGATTAGGGTAAAAGCAAGAAAACAGACTAGAGCAGTTGTTGGAATTATACTCTAGCTAAAATTCATTTGCCCATCAGTTTTCAGCTGTTACTTTTATCAGGAGAAAAAATTGCTGTGGTAAGACTGTATACCTATTTAGCTAGAGGGTGAGACTTTTTTTTTTACTCCTGGTGTATGGACAATTAAATAGGAACTATGGTGCATACATTTATTATTTAGAAGTCTGTAAAAACATATCTAACCATCCATTGCATTATACCAAAGACTATCATACGGGTTATTTTTTAGCTTGGAAAAGAGATGACTAAGGAGAGAGGGATATGATTGAGGTCTATAAAATCATGACTGGTGTGGAGTAAAGTGTTGAATCCTTCTCGTAACACAAGAATTAGGGGTCATCAAATGAAATTAAGAGGGAGCAAGTTTAAAATTAACAAAAGGAAGTATCTTTTTCACACAACACAGTCAACCTGTGGAACTCCTTGGCAGAGGATGTTAAGGCCAAGACTGTAACAGGGTTCAAAAAAGAAGTAGATAACTTCATGGAGGATAGGTCCATAAATGGCTATGAGCCAGGATGGGTAGGGATGGTGTCCCCTAGCCTCTGTTTGCCAGAAGCTGGGAATGGGCAACAGGAGATGGATCACTTTCTCTCTGGGGAACCTGGCAGTGGCCACTGTCAGAAGACTGGGCTAGATGAACCTTTGATCTGACCCACTATGGCTGTCGTGTGTGGGGGTGGAGGGGTAGAAAAGGGTTGGCTAGGACACCATCTACTAAAGCAGGTCAAGAATTCTGACATCCTAAAACTAAGACTCAGAGCTGGAAGAGACCTATTATATCATGTATAGGAGCGCATCCTTCCAACCACTGCAGGAATCATTCCTACAATAAAGTATCAAGTGCTCTGTTTAGTTATGAGCTGAATAACTAAAACAGAGAAGCAAGCACCCAGTTGAGGGAAACTCTTCTTCAGATGTGACAAAGTCCTGTGGCACCTTAAAGACTAACTATAAAGTTTTGAAGCATAAGCTTTCGTGGGCGTTGTGTTGCTGTAGGCAGAACGGTTAAAAATGGCCCAACATCAAGCAGCAAAACTGATTTTTAAGTTTAGGATCACTCTCTTGCAATCTGTGCTGCTTGGCATTTGGGCTACACACTCATTTGGGCTAAATTCCAGACTCCAGCCTGTCACTCTGATCTCTGTTCTATTTATCTTGTTACATTTAGTGTCCATTTAGTGTTCACACATAGACTATGCTGTCCTATTTGAATATGAGTAGCAAATGCAGCATAAGTTTGTCATTTACTTCACAGCACAAGTAAAACTTTGTTGCAAATTGAACTTAATGTCTGCCTCCAAAAGTCACAGATTGTTGTTTTCTAATTTAAAGCAAACAAACCCTGCTGTCTTGTTTTATAATCTTAAAAGTGTATTTCCACCTTTTCTTTATGAATTATGGAGAACTTCAATAACATAACCAGACTAAGATTTACATATACATTGTGTGTAACATGTACATCGGTGCATCTATCTATACATATATGCATATCTATATATGAAAGAGTTAATTTGGTTCCTCAGCTGCAGCCAATGAGGCTAGCAGGATTCTATAGCAAACTAATCAGTAAAATCTGTCAGTCTGACATACAGTATTGTTACAAAGTGAGCAACTTAAGTTATTGCTTTTGATTAGTAAAGATCCCATCTTTCTAGAATGATTAGCGATTTCTCTTTTCAAGTAATAGCAAGATCCTTATCTCAAGTTCTACACATACACACACAACAGTAGATTGCTTGAAGAAGTTTTAAATCAAAGGTGAATCACCAGGCATGAATCTTTAGCCATTTAATCTACAGCGAGACATCAATGTGGGAAATTAATAAACTGCAGGAAACTAGCACCCTGACTGTTTAATGCTGCCACTGTTTTTGGACAACTCCAGTGGAAAAGGAAGGGGATTAGGATGCACAGAGCTAAACAGTAGGATCAAAATCTATCCTTATACACTCATGTGCATCTCCTCTGCTGTCAACAGGAGCTACATCCTAACATGCAGGGCAAAACTGTGGTCACCTTTGAAAGATTTTCATTCTGAAGCACATTGTTTACAAACTTGATTTAAGAACAATTGGAAAGAATAAAAAAACCTAGTGATTTAAACATTCATGATTCATAGAAGAGCTGTTATTTCTGTGGTTAGATGGTCCCTTTTTTGTGTTGTACAGAAAACCACATTCATATCACGGGCTTAGTTCAGGCACTTTTTATACAGTGTTTATCTGGAATAAAAATCTGCACAAGTGATTTCTGCATAATTTAAAATGAATCCTTCAGCCCCATTATAGTTTGCTAGTTAGCTCCCAGCACAAAATTTTCTTCCCTCCTCCTTTCATTTGATGCTGACATGAGACCCCTTTAGAGGTTACCTTATAGCTTTACCATTAATTAAAAATGTTTATACATCAACATAAAAATTATTTCCTACCTATTTTTAAAAAGAAAGTACACTAAATGCGTTATACAGACACATCCAGCTACTACCCAAATAAATAACATGGAGTGGATAAAACTGTCTCTTAGCTCTAGGATGCTAAGCCATGGAATGCTACATTCACATTTTCTAAAGACTAGCTATTCGTTGGCAACAGTATCTCAATGTCTTTACCATTTGCTACTACAGCATTGTTAGAGTAGCTACTTGCCAAGTCCATGGTGGCACCAAGAGTGGCTGTCTGGGAAGGGGTTTTGGTTAGTGGGGTAGGGGTCGCCGGGGACTGAGCAAGGCCAGGTTTCTTTGGAGGAATAGGTGGAGGGTTCCCTCTTTCTGCTCTAGGGATTGTTGGAGATTTAATGCCAGGAGACAACGGGCTCAGCGGGCTAGAAACTTTGCCTGGGCTGGACTCGCTTTTTGGACTCGCAGCGTTTGCCAGATTCCGATAGTCTGTGCCAAAGGGCGAACTATTCGGAGAGACCGGCTTTACAGGTCCCTGCTGACTGGTGAATCTGGAAAGAACCTGAGTGACTGTGTTACGGGCTAACTGTTTGGCAGCGGAGTTGTCTGCAAGGGTAGGAGACAAATCCCTCGACGGTGGGCTCTGCAGGCCACTCGACTGATGGTCCTGATCAGCTTGGGACTGAAACTTGTGTCTGGCAGCATGGAAACGCTGGTTGATCCCCACCTGATAGGACGACTGGTAACCAGGGCTGTTTCCTGAAGCTCCTACCAAACGTTTAGTCAGAACTGGGGATGAGCATGGAGAAGATGTCAGAGATGAGGCAGCTGTGCTGCTGGGAGAGAGAGATGTCCCACCAGAAGGAAGCTGTGGGATCATATACACAGGAGATTCTGTTCTTACAGGGGAACTTCCATTCTCAACTGCACTTTCTGGGACTGGCCCAGCGGGTTTCTCGGTCAGCGGTGCCTGGTTCTCTGCTATGTCTGTCTGCTCTAGCTCACCACTTGTTGGCATGTCTGTGACACAGTGCCCATTTGCTTTAGCATAGGGATGGGTAGGTGTGGCAGGGCCGGGAAGGGCCATGTGCGCAGTTATGCCAGCACTGCCCACATTGGTTCTGTCTGCCTGGGAACTTTCTGTCTGGCAAGACACAGACCTCACCAGTGGGCTCTCTGTTGCTACACCTCTGGACATCACTGAGGGGTTTTGCTGTGAGTGCTCAGCAGGGCTGGTGTTCTGGCAAGGAACCTCCAGTTCTATCAGGGCTTTTCTCAGGCTCTCCACCTCTTCTTTGAGAGCCTTTGTCCGGTTCTCTTCTCGATTCAGCTTGGCTCTCAGCTGTTCTCTTTCGATGTCGAACTCAGAGAGCTGCTTTTCCACCTGTGCCTCCATCTGCAAGCCCCGCTTCTTCTTGGAGGCCAGCTCCTCCTCCAGCATGCTCACTTTGCTCCTTTCTTTCTCCAGTTTCAAGCTCAGCTCCCCTGCCTTCTGTCCCTCTTCCACTACCTTGGCTGTGGCTTTCTTGCACTCCAGCACAAGCATGGAGGATAGCTGCTTGTGGCGTGCTCTCTCTTCCTCCAACTGGCTTGACAGCTTCTTCTGCTCTTTTTCAAATTTTTTCACTTGGGTCCTTTCAAATTCCAGCTAGAAAAGAAGACAGAAGGGTTCTCAGAAGGAACTAAACAGCCTCCCCTATGCAAATGAGACAATCTTCAATACCCCAAAGAACTAACATAGTAGAGCTGCAGATCAGAAGCTTTCCTCATCTACCTGAATTCGCAATCTTGTATTTTTCAGCAACAGAGGGCCTCACTAACACCAAACACAAAGAAGCATGGTTCCCTGTTCCACCTGAGGTGTCTGTGAGGTCACCAACTCTTGCATGGCTAACAGCTCGAATCAGTTCATGGCATGTATGTAACATTAGCATTTGTGTTTCACTTTATATAGTCACGAATGGGAAATGTAGTTGTTTACCGTTAGTGTAATATACACCAATGGTCTTGCATACAGAAGTTTCCCTCTTACTGGTTCCATCTCCCCACTCCCCATTAATCTGCTTTACAATGCCATTTAGAAACATTTATGGAGGTCTAAAGTCTAATGCTATAGCTTTTTATTGTTCTTGTGTTACAGATAAAGCAGTAACATAAATCTGCATTCTTGTGGCTCTCTGAACAAAAGTATACCCATTCTTCCCCTTACTAGTTTGGGAGTATCAGAAAGCCACAGGCTAGGACTCAGATTGTTTTGTCTTTAAGTTCAGCCTGCTTCATGAGTTCTTTTCCATTTTAAAGGTTGAAACAGGCTTTCTTAAGCTGTGAACATTTTAACCCATTTCACACGGGGAAAACCGGGCAGGACAAAGCTGGTATTTTACATCTGGTTGACAAAAGCCAGGGACTGTACAGAGTCATATCCTTAATATTTATTTGATATTCAGGTACAATTAGAAAGATGTTGTGCTTCATCACCCAGACTTAATATATCTGTATGCTCTGATAGCATTTAGCTTTCTGTGGGGAAAGCTAATTATTAACTCCCCAGGCGCACCTGTTGAGTCAGCCGCTCCCGCTCCTTCTCCAACATGTAGGTGACGTCATCTCCTTCAGCAGTGTCTTGGGCATGCCGCTGCCTCTCTTCCTCAAGATCCAGTATCACCTTCCAAACACAGAAACTCAGACACTTCGGTCATCTTTTTCCAGAAAAGTGTTTACATATATGCTCATAAAGGTGTTGTGTAAGAATATAAATTGGAAACCCACTTTCCACATGCCCTTATTTTAGCCTTCAAGAGATAATTTGTATGTTTGTCTCCAGATTGTAGCACAGCTTTAAAAAGTGTGAGAAGTATTTTCCTCAAAGTTTCAATTTTGGCTGGTGCCTGAGATGGGATTTCATAGAATATCAGGGTTGGAGGGGACCTCAGGAGGTATCTAGTACAACCCCCTGCTCACATCAGGACCAATCCCCAACTAAATCATCCCAGCCAGGGCTTTGTCAAGCCTGACCTAAGGAATTAGATTCCACCACCTCCCTAGGTAACCCATTCCAGTGCTTCACCACAAATTAAACACTTGAAACAAAACTGCCTCCTATAAGGACCAGTCAAGAAGCTCCTTCAAATTCTACACTAAATTACAATAACTAAGATTGAATTAAGTCAGAAGAAAAGTCAACATACAAACTTCTCAGTTGGATACGGCAACTCTACAGTATGTCATTATCAAAATGCCCATTTTGCCACACACATTCACCAAGAACTTAGCATTTACTCAATCCTTCTGACAAAGTCAGTTTCTAGACGTCTTGCACAAACTCATCAGTGTGCCTTATGGGGAAGGAACTAATTTGGTTTTAAAAAGTGATTATAGCCAAATATCTGGCTGAAAAAGTGAAGTAATGTGTTTCCTATTTATTCTTTCAATGACTTATATGTCAAATTACTTAGTAAGTGGAGCAAAGATTACTTCCAAATGTCTTCTCTACACACACTGCCTCAAGCTGCTTTCTGCCTTTTACGTTGATGTAGTAAATATTCTGCAATCAGAACTGCTTCAGACAGTGGTGGCATTAATGTAAAAGGCAGAATAGAATCCAGCTCACAGTCTGGACAACAACATTAACTAGACACAATGGGTCCCTTCCCCCCCACCCCCCCCTTTACTTCCAAAGGGAATAGACCTATCTGAATGAGTGTTATGACCAAGGTATACAGAATCAGGCTACAGCAAGAAGTGACTTTGTTGAGAAGGAGCCATTTTTGATAATGGCTTTTAGTTCAGATCAGCCATCAGAAAACAGAATTCTTATCTACTAATTTTGTTGCAGCTTCCCTTATTTTACTGTCTGGAGTGTCTACACGCAAATATTGGTTTGACTTTGTTCAGAGAGGAACAAAAAAGGGCAAATTAAGGAGTTGTGAGATTCCAATGAGTCCAGGTCAGTGAAAGTTCTTGTTTGTCTTCATACTTATGTGCAGCTTTCCACTGTAAGACAGATAAGCACAGCTCTGGAGAGGTGGGGGCCTCCTCACAGAGCATGGCCAGAGCTTTCACTGAATGTGCCTTTCCTATGTCTTCATGTCAATTTGGGAGATGGTTAAAGCGATATTAAAAATACCTTATGGCATGAAATACAGCCCTGGTTAAAAAATAGTTTTGGAGGCATTATCTTATAAAAGTCTGTAAAGAAAAGCAGCATTTCCACTAGTACTTATCAACCAAGTCTGTTTCTCTTTTCAATAAGCAAATATAGACCATTCAGTTAACCCACAAGCATAATTCAATGAATGCTGTGTTTGCTGTGAGGGCTCAGTGCTGCTGTGAACTGGCAAAGCTTTCTGTGATGACATGTAAATGAGAGGATTTTTTTTCTGAGTTTACTTCATACTATACTTCCCCAATCTGAGTAAGCTATTTCCTCCCTATATTTTCCACAGATCTCCCATTAATAGAACAACAGCATATGTACCTTTGTATTTACAGTACACAATCTTTACTAATTGTACAATATTGACCAGTTAAAACTTTTTAAAGCTACAAAGTAGGACTGTTTACCAACTACAGGAACTTCTTTTGCATTTAACTTTCTTTACCACACTAAAGCCAACAACGTATTCCTAAAAATACATTATTTTTAGTGAATTCTAGAGAAATTAATACCTACCTTTCTGTGCCTGCTTTCTGCAGCAGCTAGTTGAGAGAGCATTCTTTCCTGCATATTCTTGCAATGTTTCATCACTACTTTTAGGATAGACAAAGGATTGGAGCAAACTGGTTGCTTTTCACCATGATTTCCCACCTTCAGCATCTCAAAATCTCTCTGCAGAGCCATTAATGGGTCACTGATGTTGTACTTTCCATAGCGTTCTTCAATGAAAGTGTTTCTGTGCTGGGCCTGAAACATATAAATATGTATTTCAGTTTATTAAAAGGTAGTAACCGAAGAATCATATGGAAATTGACAAATCATTTCTAGACCGAACAAATACCCCATCCTATTTTATCTCCGAGACATAGACCTTGGCAGCAAGATGCGATAAAGACCTAGTTATCCGCTGGAGGGACAAAAGTATCTCACACAGCGTGTTTGTTTCTGATGAAAGGGGCTGGGTTAAGAGTCCCAGAGACTAAAGTCTCTACTAATCCATAGGAGAGATGGACTAGAAGCTGGGGCAAGCAATATAGTAAGCTTCTTCCCAGTGACCGCACACGGACATCTAAGTGGGCGATTAGTGCAGCCTCTATGGCCCATTTAGTCCTTGCCATCTCTGCTGATGCTGATAAACGGAGCCCCATAAAGGTCATGGTTTTTATGGCGAATGCATTAGTCCTTTGAGACCTGGACACAATCCAAATGGCTTATTTCACAGCCCATGAAAAACTATCAAATGGCCACAGTGCACACACTCAATGCCAGAACAACTTTATGTCCTTATCCATCTGGTAGACCTGGATAAAAAAGGCCTTCCTCCAAACAGTCAAGTTTCATGAGGGTTTATTTTTATTTTTAACTGTTGCTTGAAATTGCATCAGAATTTTTTGACAATATTTTTTTACCTGGGTTGGATTTACACCCACAGTATAGAAGAGGCACCAGTGTCAGACGATCAATCTCAGGACTAGCCAGTTTTCCAACCAATAATCCTCTGAGGCCCTGTCTACACTGGCACTTTACAGCGCTGCAACTTTCTCACTCGGGTGTGAAAGAATACACCCCCGAACGCTGTAAAGTGGCCGTGTAGACAGTGCACCAGTAGCAGCGCTTTAACGGTGCTAGTGAAGACATGCCCTGAATGAGGAGCCATCAATCCTTTAATAGGAATTTTACATAAAGGGGACCACTTGCATGTCTCCGATTTTGGCGAGGAACAGTATATGCCATCCATCATGGTACAGTTTGAAGTTAATACAGAGCAGAAATGGGGTAAAGAGTGTTTTAGGGTTTTTGTTTGTTTATGTTCTTTTTGAGTGGTGCATGCCTTACATCAAGTGTAGATTTCTGAATACGTTTATTTTACCAATTACCATGCCTAATGAATCATTTTAAAAGATCAAAACTGACCACCACCACAAGCCATAGGAAGAGAAGCTAGTTTCACAATTTACATGGCAATGTTGTACTGGAGGCAGCCTGGGGATAGGGTCTGAAAGTAGAAATTAAGCACAAAACTCTGTCACACTGTAAACCATATATAAGTGAGCCAAAGTGCAGACCCAAAGCATGAAATTTCCATCTCTATTTTCTTTCCTGCTAGAGTCATTTCAGTTGAAGCTACTGATTTCCATTTTTGTTTTCCATGCAAGAAAAGGAAATCCAGCTCCAAATGCCCATGTCTTTTCACTGTAATTAAAATGACAAAGAAAAATGAAGATGATAAATGAAAGGATTATTTTCAACTGAAGAACCAGTTGGCTCTCCCCATAATGACCCCCAAAGTTTGCTCATGTTAACTGAAACCTGGTCAAGGTCAAAGCTGCTTTTTTGACAAATTCACTGAACTGCATTCCCCTCTAAATGAACGTGGCTGGAACAGGAGATCAGGCATCTGAACTCCTAGGTTCCATTCCCAGCTCTGCCACTGAAATGTTGTGCAACTTTGAACAAGTCTCTTCACCTCACAAGTCGCTTCGCTCATATACCAAATAGGGTTTGTCTCCTAAGTTTATTTAAGTGGAAGTGTGTTCCACCAATGACGAAGAAGAAGAAGAAAAAAAGGGACATCTGCAGACTTTGAAACCTACCCCAACAAAGCTTTTGCCTCTCAGAGAAAGAGGTTTTACTAGCATTCATAAAGGTTCAAAAGTCCTTGGATGCAAGGTATCAGAGGTGCTGAAAAGATACCATTGCTTTACCATCTCCAGAACACAACCACTGGCAAGGGAAGATGTGCCCTTTTCATTTACTATACTGATGCTCCCAACCCTTTCCCCTTTTGAAAGGATCCAAAAAGAAAAGGTTTCATAGACTGAGTTTCTGTTCTGTCCCTACAATTTGTTATATGTATGGGGAAAAAGTGAAGCACATCCAAGCATAGATTCAGAGAACACAAAAGCGCTCTACATAGAGGAAATTCCACTTCACCAATTATGTCATGTTTTGACTTCCAATCAACACCATTTTCTCACTCAGGGACAGAGATACTGAAAGAATCACTATTCCAAGAAACACAGAGCTCAGTGGAGCAAATGTAAACAAGGAGGCCTTTTATGAACTGTTTCTGCATCTGAGGACAAAGGAAGGAAATATTTTTTTCAACGTTGTAACAAACTCTGGTGGCCATGCATTAGCTTAACTACTAAAGTTCAAGCACCAGCTTGAAAAGGTTGACCGTTCCAGACAGCATTTGGACAACAGACTTGCTGAAGATTTATCCATCTGAGGGACTGAAGTGCGTAGGAACATTAACCCCAAAGGTGACAACTTCTTCAAACACAAAAATCACCCCAAAAGAGGAATCAGTAAGCATCATTGTTATTGTTTATGGCTTAAAAGCATCGGATTTTAAGCACTGATAACAACAAAGATCCAATAGGTCTTCCAGTGTCTCTTGATGTAGTTTATGAGGTCATTACAAGTAACTCAGTGTCTGACTTGATTAGATTTTTCACTGGTTCTTCAATCTGAAAGAAGGCTTTTAACTCAGTAGATGTCCTCACAAGCATTCCCTCAACCACAACAAAGATTTAGAAGAGCTTGTTCAGATGGACTAACTTGGCACACTGCTCTAAACTCATCCTCTGATTAAATCCCAACCTCCTACACACAAACTACAAATACCTTTTGCAGCTGCTGTCTGCACTGTACTAGAATGAGCACATTACCTAAACACCACTACAAAGTATCAGAGCCACTACACAATACATTCAGCACCCTACAGGATCCACACACCAACTACTGAGATTACTAGAGCCAGCAAGTCCCAGTACTCTGGTGTCCCAAAACCTCTTAAAAGGAAAGACTGTAAATATTCAGTCCTCCCTGATTGAGAGATTGAATAATTTAGTGATGTATCACTGGATGAGAAATTTTGTGCAGCGTCCTGGATTTCTTGGCTGTAATATTATTATAAGGACATTCACACTAGGCAATTACAGAATTTCACTCCAGCAATAACCTGTAAATCTATAACTGGTCAGCAAACAAGAGTCCTAAAAATTCTTTCACCCAGGTGTACACTAAACGAAACAACGCATCACAAACAGCCTAACTATCCAATACTCATTTCTTTCAATGACAGACAAGAATTAAAAAACCCCAGCACACTTGGTATCCTATAAAAAAATAAAATTTGGAACCAACCATTGCACCACAGAATGGGTTTGTTGGGCAACTGTCATACAATATTGCCTCTTCCCCCTGCTTTGAACATTTACTAAAAAAAGTTCAAAAGAAAATATATAACGCACGAGGAACAAGTTTAAAATAAACAAAAGTTACAAATACAAGTCATGCATTTTCCTGGGCATAGGTCTGTTAAGCAAGACCTTTAAACAAAAAAAATCTTGCCTGTTTTTTGCAAACAGTAAAAAAGTTGTATGGGCAATTTTAAGAGTAAGGGACTGCCCCAGTGCCTTGGCCAAAATTTTCCTCTTCAGAGGATTCTGTAGTGTATTGAAAGCTGCCCACCATCCCAGAAGTGACTGAATTTCACTGGTGCTGTTGCAAAGCACTGTGGGATCCATACAGAGAGAAGTCACTACATAAAAATAAGATTGTTCGTTTTCTAGATTCAGGGAGAGCATGCATAACATATGGCTTTGCCACCTGAGAGATATGGCCCTAACACTGCCTTCTGTGTATTAGTGTGTTACAGTTTTATACATAAGCATGCACACATCTGGGTATCTTTATGAACATAAACACATTAGTAAGCCATACCAAATTAAATACAGTAGCCTTTTCAGAATTAACAGAGTTCTTAACACTGATTCCACACAGCAATGACTCTTTGTTGATCCTGTTAAATGACATACAGCTGTTGGAGGATAGGGAAAAACAAGAATACAGAATGAAACAAAGTCACCCTAACAATCTATTGTTTCAGCCCTTTCACTTACTAAAGAGAAGACAGACATGACTAGTAAGTTGCACAGATTAACTGTTTTCAGGACATATTTTAGGTAGAAAAGTTAGGGTTGGTTAAAAACAAAGGGAGTGGGACTTTGAAAACTCAATATGCATAACATTTCCATGAATGTTTCTTCAACATTCCAATAAATGCAATATACGTATCTGACAAAGTGGGCATTCACCCACAAAAGCTTATGCTCCAATACATCTGTTAGTCTATAAGGTGCCACAGGACTCTCTCTCTCTTTTGCAGATCCAGACTAACAAGGCTACCCCTCTGATACTTGACAGTTTAAGATGTAAGCATTCCCCTGCACAACTGGAAATCCCAACATTACAGCTTTGGTCCCAGGCATGAGCAAGAGTGATATTCTCTAGAAACAAACATGAAACTGGCTAGTCTGTATAAACTATCAAATTGAAAACACCAAACAGCAAGAATAGCCCCAAGCTGGAGTTTTAAAGTTACTCTGGTTACAATAATTTAAGGGGGATGGTTTCAGAGGCACAAAAGGGAGTTGGGCACCTACTCCCATTTTTGCCTTTGAAAGTCTCTCCCCCCCCATGTTACTAATACATTTTCTCTCTTGACAATATCCCTTTATTATAGAAGCAGATTCCTTAAAGGAGTTAGAGAAAGATACTATAGAGAAAACATATTGAGACTTTCACATCACAGGCTCTGTCTAATAAAGATGGAGTGCAGTGTTACTCGGGTTACTTGGTAGTGAGAATGGTTGGGAATCAATTTTAGTCTTGTCTATACTTTTCTAATCACATGCTCCTGACTAGCATGCAATCAGAAACAAACCCTGTTTCCACAGAAGTGGACTGTGTGTTTAATTTACACTGATGGGGACCCAGCAGGAGCGGGGACACACACACATACTCCATCTCCCTGAAAAGGAAAAGACCCCCCCCCCCACACACACACACACTCTGTCTCTCTCTTTTCAGTAAGAGTTAGGGACAGATATCCTGGAATACTATCTTGTAGCTGCAGTCAATAGCATCTGCTCCTGTCCCCACCATCCCTCCCTCCGCCCCCACCAACACATACACACACAAATACTCCACCCTGTTTATAAACCTTCCAAAGTGTATATACTTTTTGTATCCAAACATGTATCATCAGAGCTTAAGAAACCGCTGTGAGGAAGAGGAAGGAAAAGGGAGTGCTGTCTTGGATAAATGTGCTGCCAGTTGTTAAATGAATTACAGGAAAAAACTAATGGACTGATTTTTTGAATAGATAAAGAGGAAAAATCCTCAATTGTTTCTGAAGCAATACAAAACATGAGCAAACCAAACCCAACTACAGTTGTGTGGGAACATTTAAAGGATCCAAGGACTGAAAAGCCTTTCAATAAATTTAAAAAAGTACAAGTCCAGCTGGCCCAGCTGTTTTGATGGACAAGCTGTTTTCGCTTTTTAAATTGAAGCCACCCCTGTGGTGGTTACACACGACCACAGCAGAAACTCCGAAATAAATTCCAGCTTCCAAATGGTATTAGCACTTCTAATATTATAAACACTTCTGAAAAACTTTACTCTTAGCTCATTTCTCTCCAGGAAAACCTTTATAGAATGTTCGGATCTGGCTCCATAAGGCATTAAGAAGGGTCCCTCCCTCCTCGGTCAGTGTAACTTAACACCCTGTCCACTTATGTGGAAACAAACAAAACCAAAACCAAACACACACATATGGTGTGTTCTTTATATATTATTTTTGTGAGGACTGAAACTATTAACAAAGTCACATTTTTCTCCTGCTTTCAGGCATCACCATGCTGTACATTTTGTTGAATCAAGCGGGGGTGGTTTATTTCCTGTCTGGGAAAGAACAAGAAGTTTCTCCTTGTAACTTTGTGAGCAATTAATGATTTTCCTGAACTGGAATGACCAAATGAAACTAAGCTACCTTTCAACAGTTCTCTCAAATCTAACCATCGTCATACAAATACAAGTCAGTTAGACATAAATATTTAACTAAATATATATATATATATATATATATATATATAGAATGCATCTGGTCTTTTAGTTTAAGGACACAGCCATTCACCCGGACAACTGAATATAATGCACCTACTTCCCAACGACTGTCTCCTTTTAGTGTGGAAGTTGTTACTGGGATTTGCATATTTGTTAAATAAATATTCAAACTAAAAAAATAACTTAGTTGGCTGTCCAGGCTACTGAAATATTCTTAGAGGAAATACAAGATTCCTAGGCAGAAGAGGAGAAAACAGTGGATGCTCTGAAGGAGAACAACAAAATTCAGCTAACTGGAAAACTAACCGTTACTCAAAAATAATATTTCAGATTCTGTTAATGAAGATGTTGAGGCACACTGGGTGCTGCAGTAACTGTCTGGCTTTGTTCAATTTGAATTACAGTAATTGACCACTTCTGGTCTGTTCTGAAACAGGATAATTCTCGTTTTATGGAGCAGAAGCAATATTTGGAACAGTTAAGAGATGTTTAGTGGGCAGATAAGCAAACTGATGGCTCCACTCTGCTAGGAAAACGCTATTGTTTTCTCTGGGGATTTCAAGGCTACTCAGGGCCAAATGTTTCCCACACAGTATCCTTCAGGTTTCTTTCTTAATGCTTTTTTTACTGAAGATCTGGCTGAGACAGAACATTGCATCATGGCTTCTCGACCAGCCTCAACTTCCTTTACTGAACCACAAGGCATAAATGAGTGGGAATTTCCAACACAACCTTCATTGTTTGGACAGAGAAAGGGGAAGGTGTATATAGCATTTAGATTTTAGTTCTTTTCATATTAGGAAAAACAGGAATAAGATTTTTAAACTGTTTTAATTTCATTGTATTTATCTGGACCCACAATTCCCTGGCAGTTTAATCTGTTCTTTAGATTATGGAGAATGGCATATTCTTTAAATAGCTTCCTCTGCAGTCTTGAACTTCCTTATTACTTCTTTCCCTGGAGACAGATGTTAGAAAATAAAGATAAACGGAGGTCACAGTAATCAGGGGAGGGGATTACTGACTTTGCATTAAGCTACCAGGAAGAAATACCATAAAGAATCGACTCCCCATTGTTAGTCCCAAGCAGCTCCGTATCTATTTACTGAACATGATTTTGACCAAAAAGTGGTTACTAGTAGATATTTTAAGACAGACCCAAAATAACAAGGCTTTTACCTCTTGTTGCATTTGGCTAGTCAGTAAATCAGATCTCTATTGAATCAACATAAATAGCATTGTCGATATTAAATGAAAAAGCCAGTAAATTAAGGTAGCTCAGGCTTTGCTCACATAAAGGTTATGTTGCAGTTTGCAAGAAACCTAAGGGATGCTCCTAATGTACATGAAATGGAACAGACTACAGCTTCTCTTGTGTGTACAACTGAAGTGTAGCTTAGAGACTACAAGTCCCAGCATGATCCTGGCCTTTCAATTGCTCAAGATGGATCACAGATGGTTTGGAGTCCCTATACTGAAGATGAGGGCCCTCGTGGGCTGCGCTTCGGCCATCTCTATATTAAAGAAAACAGAATGTGATGTTGAGACTGTCCCACAAAAAATATACTCAAGTAATAACGCAGAGAGGAGAAAACAGTTATCTAGTCGTATTCGTTGCTCGGAACTTGCCCAGTTACTGGGCAGGTGGGTGGAAGCACATTTTATCATGATTTATTTGTGAGCAGTTCAACGTCTTAATTGAAATATTAGTGAAAGTGAAATTTTCCTAAATCTATACAGAAAAAGCCGTATCAAATATTGTAATTCAAGAGACAGAGGACAGCAGAAGCCTGCTAATCCGAACACTTTATAATCTGCACAAAAAAGAAAACGTATCAGTTGTCTTGCCCCTTCTCTTAAAGATTTAGTAGCTGCTGTAGCGGGACCTTATGGTACTGAACAGAAAACCAGGAAGTATCACTCAATTGACAACAGAGCAGTTTGTTTTGGAATGCATTATCCTCACTTGATTGTTTGTTCATCTATTTGTTCACTTGCAAAATTCAGTAATTCAGTCTCCCAGTCATTAATGCTAATTAGCCAGGTTCTACTCTGCTATGAAAGAGCTTCAGCCTCAAGCAAGAAAAAGCCTGAAAGCTGCTTCCTGTTTTCTGATCTAAAAGCAAACAAAACTTCAGTTTTAATGAATGGAGAATTCTGTTCTCAAAAAAGAAAGGGAACAAAGTGCTCTATAAATGTCAAGATTGTTTGATCTAGTTTATTTTAATGGATTCCTTTCACTCATGAGATTTGCTGGATTTGAGAAGGATAATTTGGGGCCCACTCATGCAGTCCATTCTACATGACAGTCTTGCACAAGTAAGGAACACAGTAATGGGCCCATAATGTTAAATTGGGTAAAGTGATTCTAAACATTTCTCATCCCCAAAATAGCTGCTACCTTGTTGTGTGCTTAAATATTATCAGGTGGAAGAAGGAGCAGAGAACCCTGGGAATGAAATTTAGATATGAAGATGAGATGAATTGGTTAACTTTGAGAAGGATTATTGAGGAGAGGTTTGTAGAGAGGTTTGAATAAGAGAGTCTGTTTCCAGGTGAAGGGGACATCTCTGAAAGTGGGGAAGGGGGTGGGTGTCTTGGATCCGGTGAATGGAGTCTAATAGGCAGCTTTCTTTTGTATAGAAATTTAAATCCAATTTCCAATCATCTAATATAATAGAGTGGACTGCAATATTGCTAGCTTGTTTCCACTTCATTCATGCTGCTCAGTGCTGAAGCTTGGATAGATAACTTTTACCTAAACAAAACCCGTGCAGACTAAACACAACACTTATACTTGAATAGCATCTGGCACTTTCTTATCAAAATGCTTTCTTAATTATAGCTGTGGTTTCTCTGGGTGTTCTCCCTATTTGGGAGAAGAGCTTTACAGAAGACAAAAGCTGCTTGCAGTAAATAAAACTAGACCAGTGCAACAAAAGCAATCTTTTATGAAAACATGTGCAATAACTACCTAAACATCTGTTACCAATAGAACCAGAAGGCATTATAATGCACTGCACAGCAAGAATAGGCTGTAAAACTAACCATTCATGGGGTTCTCTCTTTGAAGCATATTGGAAACCTTCAAAAGCAGACAGAGCTACAGTTAGCTGGCTTTGTCATTTAGTTTTGAATGTTTTAGAATGGATCAAATGGGGAGGAACTGAAAGTAGAGCTACACATGGAACCTGTTTTTATTTGCCAACAAACATACAGAGTCCGTGTTAGGCTGCAGGACTATTCCATTGGTATCCACTGTAAACCTCCATTCTAATGTATGATGCAAGAGAATTATCATGCGAGTACAATACTATATAGCCTTTTAATAATGCTGGATATGGGGAAAGCGGTGGATGTGATATAGTTTGAGTATAGCAAGGCTTTTGATATGGTATATCAGAGTATTCTTGCCAACAAGTTAAAAAAGTATGGATTGGATGAATGGACTATAAGGTGGATAGAATGCTGGGGAGATCTAGACTGGATATTGGGAAAAACTATTTCACTAGGAAGATGGTGAAGCACTGGAATGGGTTACCTTGGGAGGTGGTGGATCTCCAACCTTAAAGCTTGACAAAGACCTGGCTGGGATGATTTAGTTGGTGTTGGTCCTGCTCTGAGCAGGGGGTTGGACTAGATGTCCTCCTGAGGTCTCTTCCAACCCTAATCTTCTATGATTACATGAACACCAAGAATCAATGTCAGAATTGTTGCATGGAATTTTGCAGTTACTGTAGAATGTACAGCATGCAGAGAAGAAACCCAGAGCAGCTTTTTAAACATACAAGTGAACAGAGGACAGCATTTTGCAATAAAATTGTGTTCAGACAGCAGACCCATATCCCACCTTTAGATTTGAGAAAGATGTGGTTAACGTTTGCCACCCAGCCAGAAAGAGACGAACCACTTGCACTAGCTACAACATACATACATACGAAGTACAGACCATGCAAAATGACTGTAATTGGAATTTTAGCCTGCCCAGGACAGAAATTATGATCCTAGCTATAAATTCTCCGTCACTGTTCACAAGTTACCAGATAGTCAACCCTTACAAAACTTCTCTAATTTTCCCCCCACAATACTTTTCCCTTATTATTCCCACACCCCCACTCTCCTATTTAATATTCTCTCCCAGAAAACGCCTTAGAGAATAGATGCATTTTAAAACATTCCCTGAAGAACAGATCAAGATTGCCAGATAAAATGGAGCACCACAGCTAAGAACACCTCATTGAGAACACCCTGTCCTCTGCACTCTCTAATTTAACCCTGAATGCCTTGGATAATTGTAGCTGCCCTGATATAACACAGAGAAAGGCAATCTCAGTTATACAGGACAAACTCAGCACCTTCAACTACTGCCCAGAGATCAAGAGGAAACCAGTGCAAATAATGAAGAACAGACATAATGTGATCCCTACAAGGGTCAGCTGAAGTTTGAGTGGTCTTAAGGTACGTTTACCTCAACACATGTCAAGTGCATTGCAGCAGATAAGCTGCAAGGGGATAAAGGCATGGATGAGGATGACAGGGTCCTGCATCTGAAAGAAAGGGATGCAATTTTCTAGCCAAATGCCGATGGAGAAAACACTACTACTGGTATAGGCCATCCAGATGCTTCTAGAAAGACTTCAGTCTGTGACAGAGTAATAAGTGCTGAATCAATTACCCCACTGATGGGGCAGATGCAGTTTTGCAATTTCATCTGGTTGCGTGCCTCTCTGCAGGAGCATTAATTCCATTCGATCAGAGTGGAGTTTCAGCTAGTCAGCCCGGAGGCAAGTCCCAATATCAGCTACACATTTCCCATCCCACTGTCCAGCTCCAACAAAACAGCACTGTGCATCACTCACACAGGCAGGAAAGGCTGTGGCGCTCTTTCTTTTCTAGCAACTTAATATACATACTACATGAAAGGAGGGCACAAGAACACTGTGCAGGCTCTATCTACATTACGAACTCTTGACGAGAACTAGCATGCACATAAATAGCACTGTAGCTGCGGTAGCAATGCTGCTTCAACTAGTAGTGCTACCACGGGTAAACTTGTATATACTCCAAGCAAAGGCATCACAACCCCCGCTTGAAGTGCAGATGCAGTCTTACTATCCCCATTGGTGCTATGTTATTCTGAGCATGGAACTGGCATCTGCTTCTTAGGAAGCAGCAGAATAGTCACCCCTGCCAGAGAGATTTTGAGAGCTGATCTTCTCTGCTGCTCCAAAGAGCTTTCTTACTGAAGAAGCAGGAACATGTGAAATATTTAATTGACAAGGTTTAAGACTAACCCTTTTAATTCTTCTTGATAAAGAATCAAGAGCAGTTTTGTTATCAAAAAGGAAGTACTGACATTTGAAATGCTCTCTGCACTTAAACACTGAACTGCTTGCTTTTGCAGCCAAAGTTGTGATAATGAATTCCAAGATATAGATCAATATACAGCATTGACTATCTAAGACTACTGAGAGCTAGTCTGAATATTTAAAAAGTAATAAATTATTGCTGCTAAACCCCACCTTGTGATACAGGCCTTTGGCAGAACCTACAGGAGCATGGTAGCATTTCTGACTCAATTAATGTATTTACAACATACCTTTAAGGCTTCTATGACAAGATCTCTTGCTTCTAGTTCTCCTTCAAGAATACTAAATAGGGTCAGTAGTTCTGGTTTGCTGAGCTTTTCTAGATTCATTCTGAATACCTGAAAAACAAAAGTAATTAGAAAAGATTTTTTTCCACTAGATGTTGCTGTGAACAAAACCAACTGTGATTCTAACACCCAGGAATGCACAACCTTTATTTAACTTGGAAACTTCAGACCTTTTAGTTTTTCAAATTGCAAGCTGTATTGTCAAACAAAGGAGAAAACATACACACCGGTGTTTTCTTTATGACCTCCATAACTAGTTGCAGAAGATTGATTTTTCACCTTTTCCCAGGGGTTCACAAGCATATGCATGCCCAGATGGTATGGGCAGAAATAAGTGCTAATGTACAATATTCACTGAGCAGCAGCCAAAATTAACAGGAGGGAGAAGTGAATTTTAAAAAAATCATGCTACTGTGGATTATGAATCTGAACCATATAGCTGCAAATGTCCCACTAAGGACCCATACTTCAGGCATATAACTTGTAGGTTAAAAATGGCTGCTTAAGAACAATACCTTCGTAGTCCAAATTTATCCATTTACCATAAGATATTTAAGTTTATAAATTAGCATTTCAAAGCTACATTGTACCCTTTGAGCCATCTCTAATGACATCTCCTGTGGCATAGACTCAAGTCACTCCACAAGGTTAATGTCACAAACATACACACACGCAGAACTCTGGTTTCTATTCTCTCTATGAAATTTCTTCAGATCATAGCAGCTTGTGAAATACAACTTTAAGTTTTACTCAGAATGCATATCCAATAGTTCTCGATACTGGATTTTAATTAAGACCAACAACAGTCACTTCATATGTTTTAAAAAGTTTGTTTCTATGGTGGAAGCCTAAAATACTCTGCATTGAACATATATAGGCTGTGAAAAGTCCTAAAATTACAACACATTCTTACACATATCCTTCATTGCAAGGCAACAACAGTAGCAGCTAAACGGGTCAAATTCATCCCATTTTTTTGCCACTCTTTAACACTTGCTAAAAGGCAAAAACATCATGGGATGCATGAACAGACTTCAGTTTGTGATATGGTGCTCAACTGTGCTAGCAAAAGATGGATTTACCCACTGGATAATTAATGTTTAGCCTCCGTTTAGCAGAATGGGACCAGTGAAACCTACTACTCTAAAGTCAGTACTACTTTGCAGGTAATTTGCATAATTGTCTTGTGTAGAGCTAAGCAAATAAAGCCATGTTCAGTCTTGTTTAAGCAGAGAGGAGGTGGGTGAGTAATATCTTTTACTGGACCGACTTCTGATGATGACATAGCGGAAGATACAGATACAGAAGAGCTCTGTATAGATCGAAAGCTTGTCTCTTTCATCCGCAGAAGTTGGTCCAATAAAAGATATGACCTCACCCACCTTGTCTCTCTAATATCCTGAGACCAACACACCTACAACATTGGAAACAAAAATGGATTATTTACACAGATGAAGTTTTCCATTGCTGGGAAAGGAAAATTGTCTTGCTCACCCAGAAAAGTAACAACTTTAAGGTATCCTCTATACACTTTAAATTACTCTTAAAGTAATGAGCTATTCCTTCCCTCAGCATTAATCAGAGGGGACTCCATGTATGAAATAATATTCTTGTTTCACTCAAAGTCCAGTGTGAAGTATTAAAGCAGCAAAGTTTCAGCAGAGCAGTACAACTTTTTTATAGGGATTTTCTGGGTAGGCTAACACTGGTGTGTCTAGAGTCGTCTTAAATGAAAGCATAGCTATGGCTGTTTATGGTACTGTGGTTGTGTTAAAATGCAATGTAACTAGTCATTAAAGAGCTGTCAGCATAGCATGTGTTCAGTACTGCAGATAAATGAATTTACTGTCTGAGGGAAAGAAGTGTGACTGTATAATAAACAGTTTGGTAAACCTCTAAATTTCTGGGTTCATGATTTCCAACAACACCAGCCAGCCATAAGCTGGGGCCTTCAAGACAGAGGAGGAAGTAAGTAGTTCTCCAAGTAGCAGCAGCATGATGCAGTAGAAAGTTTAAATTCCCTCCCACTGGGAGGGAATTCCCTTCCGACAAGTTGCTACCCTACTTAAAAGCTGTGAATACACTATTAGGCAATTCCAATAAGATATTGAGTTCCATTCCTATACTGGACAATGACTGAGTTAGAAACCACCTCTTAATTTAGTTATGAGTAAACAAATCAATATGAACTTTACTGCTCTGGATTAACAAACCCACTTGTGTTTGACTCACTGAAACATGTTTTAAGTGTACTAAATATATATTTAGTACAAAGGGGCATGACCTGTTCCTAAAAAAACCAAAACAAAACAAAAAAATCACAGCTATAGGAGAAGTCTTGAAACTGCCAAATAAGTGCCTGGAAAATTCTCAACAACAAAATCCCATCTTCCTGCTTTGTTCATGCAAGTTGGTGAACTGCCCAGGATTATTTACTTCCAGATACTACACTGATATTAAAACACAAACTAAAACTAGTCAAACATTTTCAAAGCTGATAAGTGATTAAAATGTTGAAGTTCATATTTAACGTCACTCTGTAAGCAAAGGGAAGACAACTAGATTTAAAGCAGACTTTTTCTCTTGAAGAGCAAGCAAATATAAATACGAAGGAAACTAAAGGAGAACACATTTCTTTTCATGAGAATACCTCCCCTGAAGGGCAAAAGTTGAGGCCATTTCCACTGCTGTTCCCAGACAAAGATTCTTTCTACCCTTGGTCATCTTTGCAGAACTAAAAGCACAGAGATAATAATCAGTTTCAGAATATTTTACAGTCGCAGTTTGGCTTTAGATGTTTTGATCTCTGTTGCAAATGTTTTTTATTTCAAAACAGAGCTTTCCGAACTGGCAAATACATTTAACATCCATGGGTTCTGGAACCCAGTCCCCATATTCAAAATTTTAATAAGAGTTTTATAAGAATCGTTGAGATTTGCCAGGAGGGTAAAGGGAAGACTTCTTTAAACAAGAGTGGACACTTAAGTATTTAACTTAAGTATTTAATTTGGCCTAGCTTTTTAAAGATGAAACAACTTAATTGTTTTTACATTTTTATTTCAAAACAGAGTTTTAAAGTCGGCATATGCAGTGTATAGCATATTACAGCATTCTAGAAAAATATCCAACCAGTGCTTTGAAGTAAAAAACCCAGCTATATTCAGGACAAAAGGGGGAAGGGAGAGGGGCAATCAGAGGATTGGTTGGAGTCCTGAAAAACTGATTTCTTCAATGAACAATATATTTGCTCTATCTTCATTACCACTACAGTGGGAGACTAGTACAATTTTTCTCTAAATCGCTCTTTGAATATTTAAACAAATATGCTTTGAGTTCACTTCCCTGCATGTTTGTTTCCCACCAATATTCTAAGAAATTAAATTACTTCACAGGGATGATCACCAAAACATTAGAATTTAAGCCAGCATTTGAAGGAAGCAAATTTGAAATTAATGTTGTTCTCACACATTCAAGTAACAACACACCATCCACTCGAGCTGTGCATCCAAACATGCCAAAATTCAAATACTGAAAAACAGAAAACTACTTCCAAACAAGTTACATACCAAGCTATCTTAAGCAAATTATTCAAATCATTTTGAATATACATTTACAAAAACTAATCTGTTCCCATGCAGTTTTAATCCTTAACCAGTAATGTCTGTGGATTCCCAATGACATGAGACTGTTTATATGCCCATTCTCAGACATTTGAGCACATTCTTGAGACTAAGTTTGGCACATGTTAGGAGACGTACTTGTTCCCTAATCTCTTTCTGAGCTTAGTTTTACTTGGCATTGTCATCTTGCATTAAGTGGCTTCAAAAATACAAGACAGCTTTCAACCACATTTATTCCAACTGCTTCAGATAGACTTTCCTGGGAGGTCATATTCAGGTACTATTGTCTGAGGCATACTCCAACCTATAAATCAGAAACAGGAACCACTTGTAGACATGTTCTCTCGCTATGGTCTCAACGTCCGTAATACATCCAGGTTTCTCTGCACGATGTTTTGCAGAGACAAAATCATTTCATGTATTCTTACTTTAAAACTTAACTATAAAGTTTCTTATACTAAACCCCATGAACTTTTGCACAGGAACCTGGATGTTCCCCCACCCTAGGATGGACTTCCAACATGTGCCGTTCCTTCTGCTATATAGACTGGCCAGCCATGAAGCCAGAATCTGGAATATTCCAGGGTTTGCCAAGCCTGGAAGGCTGTGGATAAGATTCAGCAAGAGAAATGCCTTTGACAGAAGAATCAGCAGAAACCTAAAAGCTGATCTAATTGTTTTAAGAAACTTTTTTTTAAAAAAAGCAAATAAATTCATTAGTGATCCAATCTATTATCATAATATAGTTAATATTTTCCATTTCTATAGTCATCAAAGTAGTCCAGTGATTCTTGCCCATAGAAAGTCTCAGCTCATCTGCGAGGTATGCCTCATCTCCATTTTACAGATGAGTAATTCACCTCTCTCCATGTTCACACCCCCCATTCAAATGCTAGAAGAATAACCCACCCTCCCTGATCGGAGATAACAAGCTGGTTCAGCCTAATTGGACTAACCTTTTTACCTCCCACCTGGTTCTTGCCTACTTTTCTATACCTGCCTCTGGACACTTCCACTGCTTGCATCCGACGAAGTGGGTATTAGCCCACGAAAGCTTATGCTTCAATACTTTAGTTAGTCTTTAAGGTGCCACAGGACTCTTTGTCATCCGACGAAGTGGGTATTAGCCCACGAAAGCTTATGCTTCAAAACTTTATAGTTAGTCTTTAAGGTCCCACAGGACTTTGTTACCTCTGCTATTCCAGACTAACATGGCTACCTCTCTGATTCAAGGCATAAAGTGTTTTCCCAATGTCCCGCAAACAGTGACCGAATCAGAAAGATAACCCTGAAATCCACATTCTGTCTTCTGCTTCAACCACCAACCATGCATGCAGCCTCTTGCACTCAATTTTACCTCATTATCTACACTTAAAATTTCTACAATATTTCCACTTTAGGAGACTCTTATTTGTATGAGTTTGATTAGATTCCCATTTCAATAAGACATTGTACTCTTAATGACTATTTTGTAAATTGACAATTGCTGGAGAATTATAAACTGATCAATATACTTTTCTGGGGACACAGTTGTGCAAGACCAGAAACAAGACACCTCACTCATGCCTGGAATTGTTTGGTTGACAATTAGGTTACTTTTACTCTATAAAATAGATGGCTAGTTATACAGTAATAGCTATTTTGTACAAGGCAGAAAGAAAATGTGCAGTGCCATTTATAAACCGAAACAGAGAACAGAATCATAACATCCAAAAAGCAACTGCCATCACTATCTCGATTAATTTTACAGTTTGGGACCATGGAAGGGGATATGGCTTTGTTTTCAGTTTTTAAAATTTACCATGCTTAAGTAGGCACTTTAAAGTTTATGAACTGCCTGATTCCCATGGACGGATTTTAAATCTCAACAGGCTGACTGTCTGCCCAGGAAATGCATGACTTAATTTTAACAGTTAGTCAGTTCTTGCACAGACTAATTTGTGACAGGAAACAATATCAAGTCATATTTTGTGAGATGTTCAGTATTAAGTTGTATTAGTTCAGTGAAGAGAAGATGTAAATTTAAAATAAGACATATTTTCTTTTATCAATGAAAAAAGCTGATATTTTCCCCTGTAATTTTTGAGGTCCTAAAGGTGGCAAAACTAACTGCACTAAAACTAGTACATTTAGCCTATTCTGAACAACAATTTTCACACTGAAGAAATGGAAAACTAGCATCTGTTTTATCAGCAGTACATGGAGAATTATGCCTTTTTCTGCATTAGCTCACAATCAGCACATCCTCTGCAAAGCTGTGAGTTTCCTACTATGGTGCATTTGCTTGCCACTACTGCTCACAAACTGGATTGAAGTACAAATAAAAGGGGAGTTCACAGTTGACCACTCCCTGCAGCCATAATCCAATGTGTTCTAAATTTATCAGAATACAGAGCTAAACCTTTATCATTCAAAATGGTAATGCTTTGACCAAAGCATGTCCTATTTCTATAGCACCATACCCTTACAAAGTGCTAAAGAACAAATGCCTGCCCCCAAAGATACT
Source organism: Sternotherus odoratus (assembly GCA_032164245.1). Classification (NCBI taxonomy): domain Eukaryota; kingdom Metazoa; phylum Chordata; order Testudines; family Kinosternidae; genus Sternotherus; species Sternotherus odoratus. The sequence continues at coordinate 13,057,278 of JAVMKO010000022.1, read as the reverse complement.
ATTCTAAATAAGCACTTCATAACACTCGTGTAAGACTATTTATAGAAACCAAAAGTACAAGCTATATAAACTAGTTAGTATGTATACTGGCTTGCCATTTAATTTTCAACTTTATGAAGTTCAAGAAACTTTGAGATGGACATACACACACTACAGCCTCACAGCAACAAGTCACATACAAGTAAGTGATAACTGTACTCAGAGCACAGTTCATCCAGTGATGCTTTATGTCTTAATGAAAGACAGACATAATTAAAACAGTATTCTGAAGAAAAACACACTTGTACTATTATGGTTTTAAGACACTGGGTAAAGGTCACTTATGACACCTTGCAGATCCCACATCACTGAGTCCATCTACATTTAGAAATGGACCCCGCATAGCCTTTTTATCTTGAAGGATGCTGGTGGAGAGAAAGAACTAAAAGCCAACCCAATTTATTTTAGTGCCCAATTTCACAAGAAGGCCAGATGTCTCTGAATCAAAAAATAATTCAGAGGCCATTACACCAATAAATTCTGTTGTCTGTCTGAATCCTATCCGGGTCACTCTAGGCATTCCTTTATGTTGTTGTTAAGTTCCCTTAAAAATAACCTTTTAAGAATTTAACATGAAATACACAAAAAATAAAAGAAATTTTAAATATAAATACTTAATCATAATTTGACAGAGGTATCTGAAATAGGCTTTAAATTAGACCTAACTATTCTGAGCATACACTTTTGGAGAAAAGAATGAGGTAGACTACCAAATAATAAGAGAATTTCAGTATATTTAAGCATGCAAAATACCTGCACAGATTATTATGAAGGCACTAGGCTACATTCTGCTTGTTGCCATGAGGATAAATCTTAAGTCCCCAGCATAACAGAAGGATCTGGTCCACTGGCTCCAACGGAGCTTGATGACATACTCCATGACTTCTAAGGGGCCAGTGTTCTAATCAGACAAGCACCTAACCACACCACTCTTGAAAAGAACACACAGGAATACGCAATAGAGATCTGTCAGACAGTTCACATACACTTAAGGATTTGACTCATGTGTCGTGTGTTTTTCCTTGCAACCTCTTAGAACAGAAGTGGGCATTTTCCACTAATGACTGGGGATACTTCCTGTCCTTTCATACGCTATGGCTACAAATATGCTGGTTTTTCAACAATGCTTCTGTGTTTACAGCTCTGAATAAGCCTCATTTTAACTCCTCATAGCTGAAAAAGAGCAGATATTTTCAGAAGTCCACAAACGTTCAGATACCTCAGTGATGGAGGCCATACAAGAACCTAAAAGGATAGTTTGGAAATCAGCAAAGTAAAAATATGCTGTTGTATACATAGAATGTTGCGTCTGTACTTTCAGTTGCACTATTCAAAAGCAGACATACCACTCACTCTATCTTCTTATCTTTCCTCAAATGTATTAGGCAGTAAGCCAAAACCACAACAGAGATTTAAGTTAAAATGAATAACATTTGGGGTTATTTTTGGGGGGTGCAGGAAGGCGAAAGATTAAAACAAAGCAACCCCTCTCCCAAAATAAGTTCCCCACACCAAGTTATTCTTAAAATATTCTTTAAACTGTGATGACAAACTCATCCCTAAAATCCTCCTGAACTATATGCTTCTGTTTTCTAGAACTACAGACTACAAATATCACACTTGAAACCCCTGTATATAAAATCCTCCAGCTACATCTCTGGATGGAAAATCTCTTCATTTAAGAAAAAAAGCAAATCACCTATTCATTTCTGCTATCCCTTAATCTCTGTCTTGTGCTAATGGTCTGCAGACAAAAGTTCTGGAAGAGGACTAAAGACTAAAAGTCAAATAATATACATCTTTAAGTCAAATACAATCACAAAATAAGCCACCTTCAAAGTAAGATGCTTTGCACAGACACAAAAAAAATTTTCCGGCTGGGAGCCAGTTAAAACTAATTTTTTTAAAAAAATTAAACAGAAGCATGTTTGTTTAATTTAAATTTGTTGGGTTAAGAATGGACTGACCAGATATCTCTGGGGTCAACCATCTCAGGTTAGAGAGCTTTCTTTAAAAATGAATGTTTAGATAAAGAGCTTGAAAAATCCGTTTTCTTGCCACTATATATATATGGTAAGTTCTAAATACCTTCAACACCACATGAATTCAGATGCATTCAGCACCTTATGGCATAGGGAACTACATTTCTAGTCCTAACATTTGCAAAGATACATGTGGTTTATATTTCAGAGGCTGGCAGATTAAATGTAGTCTTCCTGACTCTGTGCACAGACAGCTCAGTGACTCTTGTTGCTGGAAGTCTTGCTGAGCAACAGGGGCATTTTCACTGAAGCCTTGAGGGTTCTGAATAGCAGCAGAGAAATTCAAGATTCATGTCAATTTCATGCTTGGGAAAGTTGAACTGGATGTATGGTGTCATACCTGTAGCATAAAACCTGCAAAGCAAGGCAGGAGAAGTAGGCCTTGTGTTCCTCACAGAAGAGGATCACACATAAAAGCAGACTAGTGAAGAGAAGAGTGGCAGAGATTCCAACCCCCCCCCCCCCTCCTTGCAGCAGCCAGGATCCTGAAGCAATAGCCTCCCCTTCCTAATTAGCAGGAATTTTGGGTTTCTCATGGAGGAATGGGCTTGGCCCATAGAGGGGGCTTCCCCACCTTTGCCTTTTGTATAAACCTCTCGCTATTAGGCTTAGTTCTAAGGCTAGTAAGTGTCTGATAAATTTCGAGACCTAATTAGAGAGATTTCTGTTCCTTACTTTATTCTGTCAGCAATTCCTTGACAGATACTTTTCATGCCTCTTTCCCCCACTTAAGAGAAGAGAGGATTTTCAGAGCTAATTCCAATACTGGTCTGTGAAATAGTCAGCTATGGTGTCAGCTAGAGCCTTATCCAACCCTGTCATCCGTTACAGACCAAGGATGTAAAATGTCATGACATTTATTGGGCCTCTGAATCAGAGTGTGTTCTCAGAGAAGTCAAACACTGGTTCATGAATACTGTGCACACAGAACGGACTGTGTGACTTGGAGGCACCCCAAAAAGGAACTATCCAAAATGATGTATCTATATTTTTAAAAAGCTGACCAGATTGTTTGTCAAATCCAGAAACCCCAAAACTGGTTCATAAAGATAGGTGGCTTGTTGCCTGATTATCTTATCTCCCCAAATTCATGTTTCAGCAACATGCAAACAAATTGCTAAGAGAATGTGCAAACGTATACAGGCATGTTGCGTCATACGCGAGGGTTCGGTTCCGCAATTACTGCGTAAAGCGCGTATAGCCAAAACCCATTGAACTTAATGGTGGGTTTGTTTTTCCTTCCACTTTTCTCTCTCTTTTTTTGCCAATCGCGTAAAGCTAAAATTGCGCATGTTAAATGTGCGTATGATGTGACTTGTCTAAAGTTTTTTAAAAACACACACGTTATCAACCTTTTAACTTTTGCTTCAGAGTGCAAATTGTAGATAAGACAAAAGGCAAAAACCTTAAGTTTTCTTACCAAAGACTATTAAATATCTACATACTAAATTAAAGGCACATTATTTAGAAAAGGCTTGGAAGAGAGCAGCTTTAAGTTAGATGTTGTTGTTTTTGTTTTATTTTACATGGAGAAAAAATAGTCAATTTCACTGTTTTAAAGTCTTGATATCCCACCTGTTAATGGCTTTACTGCAGGGTGAGGGATTTGTAATGGCCGTTTTAGCATCTCTATTCAAAATGACATGTGCCTATGCAGGTCCAGTGTGTCCCTATCTTTGGTTCACCAATAGCTGTCGAGGTTTATACTTCCATGTTAAGTATTCTCTGCCTCTTTCCTGTAACATAGCAAGGCCCGCAAGGCCATGCCAGGTCAACATCTTCAGTCTTGAAAGATAAGAAGCCTTTATTTGTTCTTATTACTATTTTGCTTCTCATTTCTCTCCAGGGGATGCCACTACGCAACCTTTTATGATTTTCACTTTTAGCTTCTGCTCTATCTTCCAGGTAAGAACCCACTTCCTGCTATAGATGTCAAGAACTTTTATTCTGAGTTATTAAACACACAAGGTGGATGGATATTAAAGACACAAGGTGGACAAAGTAATATATTTTATTCAGCCTCACCTACCTTCTCTCTCTAACACCCTGTGACCAACTTAGCTACCTCTCTACACACTCTGGGTTACAACATTCAGGATTTCAAAGACTGTATCCAGTCTTGATCAGAGATACTTTCTCTGCATTTTCTAGTGTTCTGTCTAGTCTAGTTCAAGATGGGCTAAAACATTAGCAGCACTACTTCCTCTGGAAATCCATTCCATGCCCCATCTGATTGTTGTGAGCTTGGGTGAAGAATTCCTTTCTGAACTGCAGCCCATGGGAAACCCTCCTGAATACGAATCAGAGAGGTAGCCGTGTTAGTCTGGAATAGCAGAGGTAACAAAGTCCTGTGGCACCTTAAAGACTAACTATAAAGTTTTGAAGCATAAGCTTTCATGGGCTAATACCCACTTCGTCGCATGCAAGCAGTGGGTATTAGCCCACGGAAGCTCATGCTTCAAAACTTTATAGTTAGTCTTTAAGGTGCCACAGGACTTTGCTACCCCTCCTGAATAAATGCAGCTCTTCCCCACTCCCCCCTTTGGTGTTTACATCCTTCAGATCCTTGGGGACAGTGCTTTACTCCATTCTGCTTTCCCATTTCAAAACTCTTTGTATTTTTATACAGGGCAGAGCAGGGAACACACTCCAGAGACCATGAGGCGGCCAGGATTATTTCTGAGCGGCCCCGGGGCCGTGCACTCCTCCTCCCAGGCAGGCAGGCTTGCTTTCTCCATGGGACAGGGCATGATTTCCACACAGGTGTGTATGCAAACTTCTCGGGAGCCTCTGTCGGTCCATGCACCTCGCTGCCCGTTTCGCCCGTTGAAAGCCGGCAGCGAGTGAGGCAGGCACAGCGCGACCGGTGCAGGGACCTGGCCCCTCCCGCCTCCGCCCGGCCCGGGGAGCGCTGGACCCCGACCCCCGTTTAACGTTGGACCCGGGCGTTCACCGGGGACACCGGATTGGTTTCACTGACGCACGGTCCCGCCCGGGCGCGAGCGCGGATCTCACGCACGTCAAGCGCCCGCGCGGAGCGGCTATCCACGCCCCTCTCCCGGGCACCCGGCGGGAGGCGGCCCGGGCCGGGCAGCGCCGAGCCCGCCCCCGCGTCGGAGCGCGACGTTAGCCCCCGACCGGCGGAGCGTGCCCGGCGGCGGGCGCGCGCGCGCCTCCCCAACGGTCGCCCCCCAACGGTTCCCCGGGTGCGCGCGCGTCCCGCAGCGACCCACTGACCTGACCCGGGCCCCGTCCAGATCCGCACCCGCCGCTGCCGCTTACCACCCGGGCGCGCTCCCCATCCAGGCTCCTCCGCCCGGCCCCGCTCCGACTGACATCGCGCCCGCCAATCGCCGGCCTCCCCGCCCGGGACCCACAGCCAATCAGCGAGCGGCAGAGCGGGGCCGGGCGGGCCGCCGGCCGCCGGGGGGCGCCGCTAGCCAACCAGGGCGCGGCGCTGGGACCAGAGGGGCGGGGCCGGGGGCTGAAAATCCCTTTTGTTCGCGGCCCGGGAGGGAGAGTGCGGGGCTGTGATTCACGCGTCACTTCCGGGGGTGGAGCCTGCAGTTGAGCTTGCAGGCAGAGGTCTTGTCCCTGCTTGGGGGTGTGTCTGGGAGGTTCCCAGCCGGGGGGGGCTAGGAGCTTCCCCCCGAGTCTGGGGCAGGAGAGGGGGGGGCCTAGGAGCTTCCCCCCGAGTCTGGGGCAGGAGAGGGGGGGGGCCTAGGAGCTTCCCCCCGAGTCTGGGGCAGGAGAGGGGGGGCTAGGAGCTTCCCCCCGAGTCTGGGGCAGGAGAGGGGGGGCTAGGAGCTTCCCCCCGAGTCTGGGGCAGGAGAGGGGGGGCTAGGAGCTTCCCCCCGAGTCTGGGGCAGGGGAGGGGGGCTAGGAGCTTCCCCCCGAGTCTGGGGCAGGAGAGGGGGGGCTAGGAGCTTCCCCCCGAGTCTGGGGCAGGAGAGGGGGGCTAGGAGCTTCCCCCCGAGTCTGGGGCAGGGGAGGGGGGCTAGGAGCTTTCCCCCGAGTCTGGGGCAGGAGAGGGGGGGCTAGGAGCTTCCCCCCGAGTCTGGGGCAGGGGAGGGGGGCTAGGAGCTTCCCCTGTCTCTGTCCCAGCCTGAGGTGGGGGGGGGGCACTCACCCTGCCCTGGTGCTGCTCTTTCTCCCTCCCATAACTCGCTGTCTGGCCTCTGATGCTCTTTCTGCATTAAGTTCAATTTCACCCCGGTGCTGTCTCTGCCACCAGGCCTCCCAGAAAGGCCCTTTTCTTGCAAACTCAAACTGGAGGTCAGCCTCCCAAAGGTTCTGTCACAGCACTAAGACGTTATCTGATTTTGCATTCTGAGTACATATTTAGACTGAAAGCTTTTTAGTACAGGCAGCATCTTGGTTATGTGCAGTGCGTAGCAAAATAGGTTCTCAGTCATGGTTGGGCCCCTGTGTACTAAGTCAGGGGTGGGCAAACGTTTTGGCCTGAGGGCCACATGGGGTTGTGAAACAGTATGGAGGGCCATGTAGGGAAGGCTGTGTCTCCCCAAACAGCCTGGCCATTGCCCCCTATCTGCCACTTCCCATCCCCTGACTGCCCCCCTCAGAATCCCTGATCCATCCAACCCCCCTACTCCTTGTCTCCTGACTGCCCCCTCTAGTGACCCACCCTCTATCCAACCCCCCTGCTCCCTGTCTGCCCTGACCCATATCCACACCCCTGGCCCTAACCGCCCCCCCCCCAGAGCCTCCCCCTGCCCTGACCACACTCCCCCTGAGTCTCTGCCTCATCTAACTGCCACCCGTCTCCTGACTGCCTCCCTGCACTCCCCGGAGACAGCCACGCTGCTGCAGTGCTCCCCGGCAGGAGCGGCGGGCCAGAGCGCTGGTGGCACAGCGTGCTTGCGGCTGCAACAGAGGGGGGACAGCAGGTGAGGGACTGGGGCAGCCTCCCCTTGCCGGGAGCTCAGGGCCAGGCAGAGGATGGTCCTGCAGGCTGTAGTTTGCCCAGCCCTGTACTAAGTAAATCCACTTAGTCATGTCTGAATGTTGGTGACATCATAGCAGAATTTTCAGAAGCCTTCATGATCCATCACTAATTTACAGCACTCAGCAGCTGTCCCCTCATACACACCATCATTCATCCATCTCCTTGCTGGGTGTCCTCTACTAGGATGATCCTCTGTCATTCCTTCCATAATAACTTTTGCAAGTTTCCATCTCTACAGCTCTTTGTAACCAAAATGCATAAGTTTGCATCTTTTGCTTGCTGACGTCAGGGTCTGCTTATCTCAAATAATATTTCTAATGGTTTTTTTTCTCTTCTTCTTCCATACAGGAGGAGTTGCCAGTACCACATTTCAAAAGCCTCAGTTTTCTTCTTGTCAGCAGCATTAATTTACCACGATTCACATCTCTAAATAATTATGGAAAAATTATGCTTTTTGCTAGTCATACCTGCATACATTTTGAAATGCCATGTTTTTTCCACACTTTCTTAAGAGGCCATACTTGAGCAAGCCATTCCTCATTGTCTTCCAGCTTCTTTGGAAAATCCTCCTTGCTTGTATATAGATGAGATATAAAAGCCTCCTTGATTTGATATATTTAATACCCTTGTAGGTTGTCTGTCAATTGTGAGATCTGCTTGTTACTACCATAATATAAAAATAATATGGAATTTTATTCCTTTGCAGCCCCTTGTGGACTGATCTTAGACACATTGGTTCAAATCCTACCTCTTCCATGGGTTCACTTTGTGATGCTGGGTAAGTCAAAATTTCTGTGCCTCAGTTTTCTTATCAGCAAACTAATAATGATGGTACTGCATTCTCATATAGTGCTTTTCATAGAGTAATAATACCTGCTGCAGAAGAGTTTTAATATTTGAAAAGTGTTTTGAGATCCTAAATAAGACCCCAGGAAAAATTAAAAGTAGTAATCTACATTCCCAGGCCTTTTAATCTTTAAAGCATTTCACAAACCTCTTATTAAATGTTTTATTGTATTGCATTATTACTGGAAAGATAAAATTTTCCTTTGCTGCTTAGACAGTATGATGTAACTATTTTTGAAGTGAAGAAAAGTAATGATGACAGGGACAACAGAGAAATTGCCTTCACACTGAGCAGCATCTTCCTAGTTTGTTTGTTTTTTTTAAAAAAAACATCAGTTATGCAAATACTACCTCTAATAAGAAAGCAATGTAGAGCAGGTGTTATCTGCAGGAAAAAATATCTGTATTTTTGACAAACCCTAATTCTCATAGGAAGAGCACAGGACAAATTGAAAGGTAATTAAGATGAGAGTTTAGTAAGATCTGTCAGCTCAGTTCCTGGAACAAACACTCACCCATTGGAGTTTAAGCCTTCCTTTCTGTCACATTAATTGATTCCCATGAGAGAGTGTTCACATGGATTATTTTGTTGTTCTTCTTTTAGAAGTACTCCAGAATGGTTTTAGTGCATAAGAAACTTGTTTTGATGAAATCACATACTCCATGAGCTGCTTTGTAGCTGGGGCTGGTTTTCTGGCTGAAGTATTTATTAATATTATTTACCACTTGGGCACTGTACGAGACACAAAGACAGTCCCCACCCCAAAGCTCAAAAATAGCACAAGAGAAACAAAGCTTTTGTCTAAAAGAAAGCAATTTCCAAATCACCCTAAGCAGCAATTCCTTTGCAGTGAACAACTGTAGTAAACCAGTGACTGATCCTTTTTCCTTTTATTTTAATGAGAACTGTGTTTGGGTAAACAGCTCTTAGGGAGAAAGGGACAGGTTGTCAGCTGCAGTAAAGCAGTGTAGCTCAGCTGAAGTTGATGGAACTATGTCTATTTATGCTACCCAAGGATTGTGGGCTTTTAGCCTCTCTCTTTTTTTTTTAAACTCAGAAGGGAAACAACTGTATCATTATTTATTTTACATGAGTGCTTACACCCTAGCTGGGATCAGGGCATTGTTGTGCTAGATTCTGTACATTCACAGGATAAGAGTCCCAGTCCTGCTTTACAGCCCCTTTGAGACAAAGGGTGGGAGAAAGGAATATTATCCCCATTTTACAGATGAGGAACTGAGGCACAGAGAGATGAATTGTGTTGGCCAAGGTTGCACAGGGAGTCTGTGGCAGAGCTGGGAATTTCCTTGGTCCTGAGTCTAGCACTTTATTCACAGGCTATTCTTTGTCAACATGAACTTGCCTCACACAATGAATCTCCAGACTAATACAGTAGGCCCACCTGTAGAGGGGAAATGGGAGGTCAGTTTCTGCAGCCCATTTAGTCATTTGCACTTCTGCTCAGACGTCCAGCAAAGACCCAGTTATCACCAGTCATGTTTTCATGTGATGGGAGCATCTGAAAAGGTCTCTGTAGTTTTACAAAGAAGCTGACATCACATCCCAGGATTAAGTTTGTCTCTATTTTCTACAGTCACATCAAATCATACTATGGTATTTAATGATATTGGTGTGCTGAGATTTTACTTGGGAAGGGGTGTGTGTTGTATATACTGCTTTGCAGTGTGACTTATCTTGATGCTAAATCTCACGATAACTCAAATTCTCATGATTCTTGATGCTGTCTGTTTGGACATCTCAGTATCCTTTGCAAACATGAATTGACCAGACCATGCAGCACTGACCGCCCAATGAAGCAAATATTGCTGCCCTTTTGCAGATGGGTAACAGGAGACAAAGCTTTTTTTAGTTTTTTTTACCCAGTACAACATGAAAAACAGAGCCCATGAGTGCTCGTAGACTGCTATTTTATACATAGACCCTATTGCCTCCCTAGTGAGCGTGATGGTCTCCTTGATTTATGAACTGATTGTCTTAACCCCTTGTTCTCTGAGGAATGGGGGTTCTTCATGTGATTGCTCATGTGTATTCCACAGTAGGTGTGCGTGCTTGCCACATGTACTGGTGCCAGAAGTTTTTCCCCTAGCAGTACCTGTAGGGGGGGCATCTCCCACCCCGCAAACGCTGGAGTGGTGCCACCCTGGCGTGCTATAATGGGTGCCACACGATCCTCTACCCTCAGTTCCTTCTTGGCTTTCGGGGGCTTATGCCCAAACAAATTGGTTAATCTCCACAAGTACTCCTCATTCTTTTTGTGGATACAGACAAACACGGCTACTACTTTGAAACCTTAAAAGGTATCAGTGAAGATAACACTTCACACTTCTATGGTGCCTTCCAGCCAGTGATCTCAGAGCCCTTCAGAAATACACAGTGATTAAGACTCATGACTTTGTTATGCTATGCAGAGCACACAGGATCTTTTATAAGAGGAAGGCAATATGCCATACTTTATTAAGAATACAACACAGTTCGCATATGCATTTCAGTTTCACACACACACCATGCACACAGTTCTGCCAGTTGATGTTCATAGTTACCAGTTTCTTGTTGTAGCTCGAGTCAATCTAATGGCCAGTTAGACGGATCACGAGTAAGAAACTGGGGCGGGAGGGGGTTCTGTTGGTTATGATGCTCCGAGGCTTTGCAGGACTGAATCCAAAGTTTCATGGCAAAACACTCAAGTTTTATACCTGTAAATTTTCATTTGAGTTCATGCATTTTGCAATGTTATCTTGTAATCATTTGTTCTTAAGTGGTGTTAATCTTGGGGGTCCCCCCCCCCCTGTTATCCTTTGATGGTTATTGTTGGGCTTCCCATCATTATCTTTTATTTGTTGTCTCGCCTTTGGGGGTGTTTGCTCATCTCTGAGGTTGTTAATGCTGCATAACATGTTTAGCATCCGATACAATGGATGTTTTCTGATTGTTGTTTTGTTTTCTGGTATTTATAAGTGTTTTACTTTTCTTGACCCCCTTTGGATATTTGTGATGGCTTTCCACTTATCTCTTCCTGATGCACGCATTCCTCTTTTGCACCAACGATTACACAATCTTTTACAGACATCTTTAAAGGTAGCAGAATACAGAATACATTGTAAATTAAGCCTTGCTAAATCTTATAACTAAAACAATTCACATTGGGGGCTTCAGGCCCTCAACATTTCTTTAATTTATTTATCAGAGACACAATACAAAATTATGTTTCTTACTAGCAACAGGCAAAATGCAAGCACCAGAACCAACTCTGAGACAACTGCACTATTTTTAACCATTACAGACAAAGAAGATTTAGAGAAACATTTTCCTGACTAATGAGTTCTTTCTGTGCTTTACCTAATTTTAGATTTATTTCTGAGACATTTACAAACTTTACAAACTGCCTTTTTGAAATATTTCTTCTTATACTACAGTTTTCACTTGTTACAAAATACAAAACAAAAATAATTTAGAATTTTTTCCTATTTTTTTTATTTTGACTGCTCTGCTGCAGCCATAACTTGTTTTTATTTCAAAACATTTTACATTTTGTAAAGCATTGAGTTACCCTTAAAGGGTTGAATGCCAAATCCCAAAGCCAAACAATACTTATTACCTATGTTTAGCAAAAAGTCCTGTTAGTTTTGTAACTTGTTTTAGGTTTGTAGAACCTTACATATTTACACAGACAAATACATACACATTTTTTTTTAAAAACATTTTTTTTTACACTTCTTGTTTTTACATCTTACATTTTTTATATACAGTTAGGGCAGTTAATTTCTAATAGAACTCCCTTATGTTCTTTTAGCAAATTTGACTAAATTGTTCAGTCAAATGATTTTAATCAGATAGCTTATTTACAGACATTCCTTTGGAAAAGGGCCCATTTTTTCTTTAGAATGGCTGCAAAGAAACCAAGAATTTTTAGCATTTTTACAAATATTAACTGCTTAATTCCCTCCAGCTCCTACAGAGTTAACTTTTTACTTTCTTTTTTAAAAATTACTTATTTTTTAAAAGACACCTTAATTAACTTAAATTTTACCATTTTAAGTATTGTTTCAGGGATCTGCACTTGCTCCTTTTCCTTCTTCTGCTACCAATCCCTTGGGGCTTCGAACAGTTTTTTAATGTTTCTGTAGTTTTCCTTGCTTGTTTGGGCCTGATCCTGCTTTTCTTGATGAACCGTCCCTTTCCCTGGGCACAGGCTTTGTTCCATTACCAATCTAGCAAGGAAGGTGGGCTTTTTAACTAGCCCCCATGCCTCCTGGTTCCTTTTCTTAAACATTTTTTTTACAATTGTGAAATTATTACAAGATTACTCACAAAAAATACTACTCTGCCCAAACTCCTATATCCTTCAGAGTTGGGTTTTACATAGAAAATACCACCTGTACATACTTTTTACTCCTGTTGCCCGTGCCAGTGCCTGGGCCAGAGGGAGAGACGGTAAGCCTCCCTCTGTATCACTTGGCCTACTACCACCGGGGGTTCATACACCAAATATAGAAATCCTTCCAAGGATCAGACCGAGAAACACTAAGTTTCCCTCTTAAGCTCAGTCTTGCTATGGCTGAGGGTGTATGCACCTAATTTTTAATACTGCCTGAACATATTTTTTACTTCTGTTGCCCATGCCAGTGCCGCGGCTTTCAACTTAGCCCTCTCTGGGCCAGAGGGAGAGATGCTACCCGACCATACTACGACCAGGGGTATACACACCTCCAATTTCCCCTCAGCCGTCCGGGTGGAGAGAGGGATGCTAAACCTCTCCCCTTCCTCTCAGCCCTGCTACGACCGAGGGTGTGAATACCTTTTACTTTATAAACAATTCTCAGTTCAAAAGTGAATACAATATTAACCACAACTGGTTCCCTCTTTACTGCCCGGTATCTCTATAACCGGGGGTGTGCACACCCGAATGATCAATTACCTTAAAGTAAATGGTATACTGTTTTAGCAGTATTGTTAATAAATACAGTGTATATTCTTCCCCCTTTCGCAATTCTCCACCAAAAATGTTATGCTATACAGAGCACACAGGATCTTTTATAAGAGGAAGGCAATACGCCATACTTGATTAAGAATACAACACAGTTAGCATATGCATTTGTTTCACATACACCCACACCATGCACACAGTTCTGCCAGCTGATGTTCATAGTTACCAGTTTCTTGTTGTAGCTCGAGTCAATCTAATGGCCAGTTAGACGGATCACGAGTAAGAAACTGGGGCGGGGGGGGGGGTGTTGTTCTGTTGGTTATGATGCTCCGAGGCTTTGCAGGACTGAACCCAAAGTTTCAAGGCAAAACACCCAAGCTTTATACATGTAAATTTTCATTTGAGTTCATGCATTTTGCAATGTTATCTTGTAATCATTCGTTCTTAAGTGGTGTTAATCTTGGGGTTTCTCCCACTGTTATCTTTTGATGGTTATTGCTGGGTTTCCCATCATTATCTTCTATTTGTTGTTTCGCCTTTGGGGGTATTTGCTCACTTCTCAGGTTGTTAATGCTGCATAACATGTTTAGCATCTGTTACAATGGATGTTTTCTGATTGTTGTTTTTTAAAGTTTTTTACTTTTCTTGACCCCCCTTTGGATATTTGTGATGGCTTTCCACTTATCTCTTCCTGATGCACGCATTCCTCTTTCACACCAACAATTACACAGTCTCTTACAGACATCTTTAAAGGTAGCAGAATACAGAATACATTGTAAATTAAGCCTTGCTAAATCTTAACTAAAACAATTCACATTGGGGGCTTCAGGGCCTCGACATTTCTTTAATCTATTTATCAGAGAGACAATACAAAATCCTGTCTCTTACTAACTAAACTTCATAACAAGTCCTAATTGTAATGCATATTGGAAACATCACACAGTTTCAGGCAGTTATTTATTTCTGTTATAGAATGAAATTAAAGTTTACATCAGTTCTTATAACAATTATTACAATTATAAAATCCTGCTCCTACAACCTCTCCCAGGAAGTAGATATTGGTGTTCTTACTATTTACAGCTGAGGAAATAATTGATTTTTAGAGCAGTGACCTGCATTTGCAAATAGTTCCAGTTGACCCACAACTGCATTTTTTTGTCAAATAAGCTATATGTCAAAAAAATGCACCCCTCTCTACTCCTATTATAATGGTACGCTAAGACCACTGCTTATCACACTGATCATAATAATCTCACAGCAATCTGGTGCTGTCTGTCTGTCAGTATCCACCTGTTGGCTCTTGTCTTATGACTGTCAACGTCTGGGGATGGGGGCGGGGGAAGTAGAGATCATCCTCCTATTGTGTGTGTACAGTTACTAGCACTATGGCACTGGGGCCTTTAGGCATAACTGCAATACAAAGAAACAACAATTATAATAATTCCCATTCTGAAGAAGGAGAAATTGTGGCACTGGGTGGACTAAGTGACTTGCCCAAGGTCACACAAACAAGTCAGTATCTAACCTGAGATCAGAACCTGTGAGTCAGATCCGCAGCAAGTGTGCAGGTATAGATTCATGGAAGGCAATGGAGCTGCACTCGTATACAGCAGCTAAGAATTTGGTCTCAAGTCTCCTGCCTTGAATCACCAAACTACACGGCCTCTCACATGCTGTGACGTGCTAGAGTAGGTGGTAGGATGCTAGAGTTTGGAAACAATGACTGAGTCCATGTGGAAGGGAGTGCTGACTGTTTCCAATAGATGAGATGGGCAGCGGGATTTATAGGCCAGGGAGAACACGTGGGTTGTGAGGGAGGATTTGCAGAGGAGAAATCAATGGGATGCAGACAGGCTGTGCTAGTAGGGGGATGGTAGTCTGCCATTCCCCACAGAGACAAAAAGGGGGAAGAGAAAGAAGTTTGGTATTGGAGCAGCATCAATTTAAGGAAGTTAGAACTAGAAAAGACTGTCTGCATTAGACCACTACTTCCCTTAAGTGCAGGATAAAGCCTGAGTCAAAGGAGATGTCCTCTGTGAAAGTGACACTCCTCACTTCCTAGCTGAAAAACCAAGCAACAGCAAGAGGGATGGCCCGAGAAAGGAGCAGCTCCCTCTTTAAATGGTTAATGTGCTCTGAGTGTGAATTATTGAGGTTAACTCAAAGCCAGTATGGAGGTGCAGAAGTTGGGCAGCTCCAGGGGGCATTAAGGAATTGGTGGCTTTAAAGAGAAAGGTGTGGGAGGGTGCATCTCTCATGGTATGCTGTGAACTTTTGTGCGGATGCCTGGGTGATGTCATGTCTAGGCCTCCCGAGGTAGACATGAGGGAAGCAAAGGGGAATTCCAGAGCAATCTCAGACTGGCTGCCTTGTTACCTGTCTGTATGGAGCCTAGCACAATGGGGCTGCTCTTTGACCAGAGTTCCTAGGTGCTACAAACAGTAAAAAAAATATTTATCAAATTTTGGGAAATGAACCCAACATCCCTAGAAGTGAATGTGGCTAGAAGTGGGTGTCTGTTAGATGTTTCAAAGTTCATTCTGAAGCTAATTTTGGTTAATTGATTGGCCAACTTCTAGGTTCGGTCATGGCAGGTTTAAAATTTTTATTAAAGCTAATGTTCAACATGAAAACATACACAGATTGAGAGGTTAGGTACTGGACATCTGGGGTCAGGCTGGAGTTATGGGCGATTGTAGGTAGTAGGTACAGGTTTTACAGGGCACATGCTATTTAATCAACTTACAAAACTATGAGCCGCTTCTGAGGCCTTGGCCCTGTGTGTGTGAATGCAGCTCCATCCTGTGTCAGAAAGTTTGTATTGCACCTTATTCACACTACCATAGTGCATCCAAAATGTCTCTGCTAACAGTGGGGAAGCTTCCACTGGTATGCCCAGATGTTTCTGGAAGCCAGGTGGGTAAACAGAGGCATTGATTTTTCCTGGACTTTCAATCCAGCAGCTTTCACCAGAAAGTCACTAGCAAAAAGAAAACTAAAACATTAAAAAAAAAGGAAGGTTAACATATTTTCCCAATAAGTTACAAGCCACTAGAGGGCATGAGCTAGGCAGTGAGTGTCCTGTACACGCCAACGCTTTTTAGTCCTAAAAGTTTGTCCTTATTTATTTGGTGTAGTTATGTGATCCTGATTACTGTATCACCTGTTCTAGACAACGTCACACCAGAAGGAGAGCAAACTTGTGGAGTTGTGACCTTGGTTTGATATTATGTGGCTTATTGAGCAGTGTCCTGCAATACTGTCATCTTTCATATTAGATCATTTTTTCTGGCCCAGGTTATTACCTCCAGAAAATTGTGTTTTATGATGGTGAAGGATGGCAGTGTGAAGAGTGCTTGCTGCATGGACAGCATCCATCCATCCACCCTTGTTGTAGAGTTATAAGGGCACTCGTCAACTTCAAATAAAACAGAAACCAAGTTCCCTACCTGTTCTTTTCTGGTCATGTTGTTAGCACTCTCTGGAGGGAGCACAGGCGCTGTATTGCTATTTTCATTGTCCTTAAAACTGCCTCACCAAAACGTTCACAGAAACAATGGTGGTTGAAACCCAAACAAGTTACAGGGCATTTATGACTGAGAGGATTTTGATGCACATTGTATCTGCACGAGGTAACTTGATTTATTTTAAGTTCACTCTTGGTGGTGTAGGTTAAGAGGGAATGTGGTCAAGTAGTCTGAGCAGGGACTGAGCCAGGGTTCCTGGGTTCTGATGTTACCTCTGTCACTGCCTCATTGTGTGATTTGGGGCAAACCACCTGACCTCTCTGTCTTGGTTTCCTTAGTATCACAGTGGGCACAATCACACTTATCTATTTCTCCAGGAAGTGGAGTGGGGTGAAGTGAGACCCTCAAATGGAAAACCCCATAAAGGTGCAAAATATTTTATTATTAGCTTGCTTCCCGGCTAGTCTCTCTGTTCTGTGTATCCAGCCAAAATACTATGCCTGTTCCAACTATCCCTTGTGTATTACTGTGCTAATAACACACCATAAATTTGGGCCAACGCAGAGACCTGTGTACAACTCCAGGAGCTGGTGTATGATGGTTGGAGTGGAGATGCCAACTTGGGTTCCTAGTGATGAGGGAGGTAGGTATTGGTCTCAGTGCAAGTGTGTGGGAGGGTGCATCTCTCATGGTATGCTGTAAGCTTTTGTCGCAAACAAGTTCTCCTTAACCTCCAATCTAGTTCTCCACAACAGAATGAGAAAAGCAACCTTTGTGCAGAACAGCCTTGTGTTCAGCTGATAATTGACTAGCCATGTATTCAGCTTTTACAAAGTCATATCAGCATGAATTATGTCACAGAACATCTGGAACCAAAGGCTTCTCTGTTCTGGGACTTGAAAAGAAGGTTTGGTGAAGCTAGTACAGCTGAAAAGCAAACATCTGGAGAGGGATAATCTCTGAAGTGTCCTAGGTGGTCGTGGGGAAGGAGAACTGTATACTCTATAAACCTAGTAAACTAAAAGACATGAAGGAAAAAAGTTTTCTAGCAGCGTCCTCCTGTGCATACATGTATGATATTGCAGCCCAAAAGCTAGAGCCTGAACTGTGTTGGGATGGGTCTCACCAGGGAGGTCAATTGTGCTACAGATTTACTATGTTTAATTGTTAATGTGTAGAAATCCCAAAATGTGGAATGGTGCTGGTGACACTGGAAGTACCTCTTGAAGGACAGGCTCTCATGTGAGCTGCATAGCAAACTTGGGAGTATGACGGTAACGATTTCCAGGTGAAACAATGGACTGCTTTTGCACTCATAGGTGTGCACAGCACATTTTATTAGGGTGTGCACCCAGGGAGTTAAATTTTTTATTTGTGTTTAAAGGTGAACATTTATTAAATAATAAATACCCTGCTCTTTGTCCCGACTGACCACCCTAACCAACCACCCCCCGGGACCCCACTCCCTATCTAAGTGCCCCCCACTCCTTGTCCCCTGATGATCCCCCCCAGAGACTCCCCCTAGCCCCTAATCACCCCACCCCCATCCCGACTGTCCCGACCCCTAGCCACCCTCCACACCCTGACAGGCCCCCTGGGACTCCCATGCCTTATCCATTGCCCCCGTTCCACATGCCCTCACTGCCCTCTGGCCCTTAATCCGGTGCCTCAGCCCCCTTACCACACCACCACTCAGAACACTGTGTCGCTGACACAATGATCCCCCAGAGCGCACAGTGTGTCTGGCCTGGAGCCAGACATCAGGTGCCAAGAGAAGAGGACAAAACAGGTAAAAAAGCAGTTTCTAAGAAGGTGTCACAAATAAAAGGGAATAAAACATGAATACAAACAATTAGAAGGGAACTGCTTTGTCATGGCTCTGACACCACTGAAACAAGAAATTAGCTGGGAAGATATCCAGAGCCGCCTCATGAGCATTATATATTTGATCTCCTTAAATACTGAATGGCAGCCATCCTTACAGTGTTGTTTCTTCTGGTATGTGGGTGTGTACTTCAGAAAGCTTTCTGCGTTAGCACAGGATCTTGTTCCAGAAATTGTGCCACAATGAAAACATTTTGATTTGTGTGTGTGTTTCTTTCCCTTCAAACTGGGGAACAATGTAAGACAGCCTAATAAAATCGGTAGAGCTCTTTAAAGGCAGCAGTTATAACCTCACATTGCTCTTAAAAATTCATCCTTGATTTTAATGGTTGTGATTGTTTGTTTGTTTTTAAATAAGTCAGTACTCAAAAGGAGCCATTAAACCCCCTTTTTTTATTTGCCAGCTTACTGAGATGAGTCCATTTACAACCAAGGAACTAGGCACGAAGCATTATACAAAAATACAGAGGAGATACACATACTTTAATTTTGTTTTCTAAACTGCATGTGCAAATCCTTTCTGCACTCTCCAATAAAATCCCCTTCTGTGAACATTACAGCACCCAAATTACCTGTGACTCCTGCCTTGGTACATTGCATTACAAAAGGCTTTGTATGGCTTTTGGAGAGCTGAGTGGGAAGGGTAATGGGACATGCAGCTTTTCATTCTAGATCACTGGCTTGAGTCTAATGGCTCTTAAGCAGCCACGGTGAATTGGTCAGTGCAGGTTGTCACAGAGAGGAGGACAACATCTCAGTCCAGTTGCTAATGGACAGGTGTCCCTAATTAGCATGGGCTGGCAGCCTGAGCGGCAAGGCCAAGGACAGAAAGAGCAAACTCCCACACAGGACTGAAGTGCATGGTCTGGCGGAAGATAAAGTGCTGCTACCCACCCTCTGTCTGTGGATGGAGGAAATCTGCCTACAGGGGACAGGCACATCTCAGCGCTAATTTCATTAATCAAACACGTGCCTTATATCACATAATGCACATAAGGTGCCAGATGTGATCTCTACCTCTTGCTTCATCTTCCTCCTTTTAGAGTCTACGGTGGTCAAGGGATGAACGGAGGACACGTGGGACCATTGGCAACTCAATTAACTTGCCAGTAACGTGAGTCACTGAAACTGACTATCCCCATCCTTAGCGGGATACAGACCCCCCCCCCCCCCCCCCCCCCGGAACCCAGGCGTCCGGCAATAGCCCCTAGAGGAGCAGGGAGGGGGGCGCGGGTCTTCTCTCCAGCCAGTGAGCTCCGGGTGGGGAGCGGAGCCCTGACATGGGGCACAGGGCCGCACCCGCCCGCGCGCGGACCGTGGGGTTGGGCGGGGCCGTCCCGGGACCCCCATCTGGTGGCAGCGCCCTCCCAGTCGGCGCATGCGCGGGATTCTAACCCTGTTCTCTCTCCCCCCCCCGCGCAGAGGGGCGCGTGCGCAGGCCGGCCGCCGCCCATTGGCTGGCCTGCGGGGCGGGGCGGTATAAAGCTGGAAGCGGCTCTCGCGTGGGGAGCGGCGGTTGCTGCTGCATCCGGAGCAGGGAGAAGGGAGGAGCGGCGGCGGTAGAGCGCGGGCAGGTAAGGGCTGTGGGACCCAGGCGTCCGGGACGGGGGGGGACCCCACTCTGCACACCGCCGCCTCGGCGGGGAAGGCCCCCGTTTGTGTCTGTCCCTGAGTGTCTGCTGTGCTTCTCCCTCCCTCTCCCTCCCTCTCTCTGTCCCTGAGTGTCTGCTGTGCCTCTCCCTCCCTCTCTCTGTCCCTGAGTGTCTGCTGTGCCTCTCCCTCCCTCTCTCTGTCCCTGAGTGTCAGCTGTGCCTCTCCCTCCCTCTCTCTGTCCCTGAGTGTCAGCTGTGCTTCTCCCTCCCTCCCCCCCTAGGTTCTTATAGAGTGTCTTCTATGGTTCTTCTACTTTCTTTCTCTCTAGGTTCTTCTACTTTCTTTCTCTCTAGGTTCTTTTAGACACTCTCTGTATGAGTGTCTTCTATGGTTCTTTCTTTCTCCCTAGGTTCTTATAGAGTGTCTTCTATGGTTCTTTCTTTCTCCCTAGGTTCTTCTACTTTCTTTCTCTCTAGGATCTTATAGACACTCTCTGTATGAGTGTCTTCTATGGTTCTTTCTTTCTCCCTAGGTTCTTATAGAGTGTCTACTATGGTACTTTCTTTCTCTCTAGGTTCTTCTACTTTCTTTCTCTCTAGGTTCTTATAGACACTCTCTGTATGAGTGTCTACTATGGTTCTTTCTTTCTCTCTAGGTTCTTATACTATGGTTCTTTCAGACACTCTCTGTATGAGTGTCTACTATGGTTCTTTCTTTCTCTCTAGGTTCTTTTAGACACTCTCTGTATGAGTGTCTTCTATGGTTCTTTCTTTCTCTCTAGGTTCTTTTAGACACTCTCTGTATGAGTGTCTTCTATGGTTCTTTCTTTCTCTCTAGGTTCTTATAGACACTCTCTGTATGAGTGTCTTCTATGGTTCTTTCTTTCTCTAGGTTCTTATAGAGTGTCTACTATGGTTCTTTCTTTCTCCCTAGGTTCTTATAGAGTGTCTACTATGGTTCTTTCTTTCTCCCTAGGTTCTTATAGAGTGTCTACTATGGTTCTTTCTTTCTCCCTAGGTTCTTATAGAGTGTCTACTATGGTTCTTTCTTTCTCTCTAGGTTCTTCCACTTTCTTTCTCTCTAGGTTCAGAGTGTCTTCTATGGTTCTTCTACTTTCTCTCTCTCTAGGTTCTTATAGACACTCTCTGTATGAGTGTCTTCTATGGTTCTTTCTTTCTCTAGGTTCTTATAGAGTGTCTACTATGGTTCTTTCTTTCTCCCTAGGTTCTTATAGAGTGTCTTCTATGGTACTTTCTTTCTCTCTAGGTTCAGAGTGTCTTCTATGGTTCTTCTACTTTCTCTCTCTCTAGGTTCTTATAGACACTCTCTGTATGAGTGTCTTCTATGGTTCTTTCTTTCTCTAGGTTCTTATAGAGTGTCTACTATGGTTCTTTCTTTCTCCCTAGGTTCTTATAGAGTGTCTACTATGGTTCTTTCTTTCTCTCTAGGTTCTTCCACTTTCTTTCTCTCTAGGTTCTTATAGAGTGTCTACTATGGTTCTTTCTTTCTCTCTAGGTTCTTCTACTTTCTTTCTCTCTAGGATCTTATAGACACTCTCTGTATGAGTGTCTACTATGGTACTTTCTTTCTCTCTAGGTTCTTATAGAGTGTCTTCTATGTTTCTTCTACTTTCTTTCTCTCTCTCTAGGTTCTTATAGAGTGTCTTCTATGGTTCTTCTACTTTCTTTCTCTCTAGGTTCTTATAGAGTGTCTTCTATGGTTCTTCTACTTTCTTTCTCTCTAGGTTCTTATAGACACTCTCTGTATGAGTGTCTTCTATGGTTCTTTCTTTCTCTAGGTTCTTATAGAGTGTCTACTATGGTTCTTTCTTTCTCCCTAGGTTCTTATAGAGTGTCTACTATGGTACTTTCTTTCTCTCTAGGTTCTTCCACTTTCTTTCTCTCTAGGTTCAGAGTGTCTTCTATGGTTCTTCTACTTTCTCTCTCTCTAGGTTCTTATAGACACTCTCTGTATGAGTGTCTTCTATGGTTCTTTCTTTCTCTAGGTTCTTATAGAGTGTCTACTATGGTTCTTTCTTTCTCTCTAGGTTCTTTTAGACACTCTCTGTATGAGTGTCTTCTATGGTTCTTTCTTTCTCTCTAGGTTCTTATAGAGTGTCTACTATGGTACTTTCTTTCTCTCTAGGTTCTTATAGAGTGTCTTCTATGGTTCTTCTACTTTCTTTCTCTCTAGGTTCTTATAGAGTGTCTTCTATGGTTCTTCTACTTTCTTTCTCTCTAGGTTCTTATAGAGTGTCTTCTATGGTTCTTCTACTTTCTTTCTCTCTAGGTTCTTATAGACACTCTCTGTATGAGTGTCTTCTATGGTTCTTTCTTTCTCTAGGTTCTTATAGAGTGTCTACTATGGTTCTTTCTTTCTCCCTAGGTTCTTATAGAGTGTCTACTATGGTACTTTCTTTCTCCCTAGGTTCTTCTACTTTCTTTCTCTCTAGGATCTTATAGACACTCTCTGTATGAGTGTCTACTATGGTACTTTCTTTCTCCCTAGGTTCTTATAGAGTGTCTACTATGGTACTTTCTTTCTCTCTAGGTTCTTCTACTTTCTTTCTCTCTAGGTTCTTATAGAGTGTCTTCTATGGTTCTTCTACTTTCTTTCTCTCTAGGTTCTTATAGAGTGTCTTCTATGGTTCTTCTACTTTCTTTCTCTCTAGGTTCTTATAGACACTCTCTGTATGAGTGTCTTCTATGGTTCTTTCTTTCTCCCTAGGTTCTTATAGAGTGTCTACTATGGTACTTTCTTTCTCTCTAGGTTCTTCTACTTTCTTTCTCTCTAGGTTCTTATAGACACTCTCTGTATGAGTGTCTTCTATGGTTCTTTCTTTCTCCCTAGGTTCTTATAGAGTGTCTACTATGGTTCTTTCTTTCTCCCTAGGTTCTTATAGAGTGTCTACTATGGTACTTTCTTTCTCTCTAGGTTCTTCTACTTTCTTTCTCTCTAGGTTCTTATAGACACTCTCTGTATGAGTGTCTACTATGGTTCTTTCTTTCTCTCTAGGTTCTTATAGAGTGTCTACTATGGTACTTTCTTTCTCTCTAGGTTCTTCTACTTTCTTTCTCTCTAGGTTCTTATAGAGTGTCTTCTATGGTTCTTCTACTTTCTTTCTCTAGGTTCTTATAGAGTGTCTTCTATGGTTCTTTCTTTCTCTAGGTTCTTATAGAGTGTCTACTATGGTTCTTTCTTTCTCTCTAGGTTCAGAGTGTCTTCTATGGTTCTTCTACTTTCTTTCTCTCTAGGTTCTTTTAGACACTCTCTGTATGAGTGTCTTCTATGGTTCTTTCTTTCTCTCTAGGTTCTTATAGAGTGTCTACTATGGTTCTTTCTTTCTCTCTAGGTTCTTTTAGACACTCTCTGTATGAGTGTCTTCTATGGTTCTTTCTTTCTCCCTAGGTTCTTATAGAGTGTCTACTATGGTTCTTTCTTTCTCTCTAGGTTCTTTTAGACACTCTCTGTATGAGTGTCTTCTATGGTTCTTTCTTTCTCCCTAGGTTCTTATAGAGTGTCTACTATGGTTCTTTCTTTCTCCCTAGGTTCTTATAGAGTGTCTACTATGGTACTTTCTTTCTCTCTAGGTTCTTCTACTTTCTTTCTCTCTAGGTTCTTATAGACACTCTCTGTATGAGTGTCTACTATGGTTCTTTCTTTCTCTCTAGGTTCTTATAGAGTGTCTACTATGGTACTTTCTTTCTCTCTAGGTTCTTCTACTTTCTTTCTCTCTAGGTTCTTATAGAGTGTCTTCTATGGTTCTTCTACTTTCTTTCTCTAGGTTCTTATAGAGTGTCTTCTATGGTTCTTTCTTTCTCTAGGTTCTTATAGAGTGTCTACTATGGTTCTTTCTTTCTCTCTAGGTTCAGAGTGTCTTCTATGGTTCTTCTACTTTCTTTCTCTCTAGGTTCTTTTAGACACTCTCTGTATGAGTGTCTTCTATGGTTCTTTCTTTCTCTCTAGGTTCTTATAGAGTGTCTACTATGGTTCTTTCTTTCTCTCTAGGTTCTTTTAGACACTCTCTGTATGAGTGTCTTCTATGGTTCTTTCTTTCTCCCTAGGTTCTTATAGAGTGTCTACTATGGTTCTTTCTTTCTCTCTAGGTTCTTTTAGACACTCTCTGTATGAGTGTCTTCTATGGTTCTTTCTTTCTCCCTAGGTTCTTATAGAGTGTCTACTATGGTACTTTCTTCTTTCTCTCTAGGTTCTTTCTTTCTCCCCAGGTTCTTATAGACACTCTCTCTATGAGTGTCTTCTATGGTTCTTTCTTTCTCTCTAGGTTCTTATAGAGTGTCTACTATGGTTCTTTCTTTCTCTCTAGGTTCTTTTAGACACTCTCTGTATGAGTGTCTACTATGGTACTTTCTTTCTCCCTAGGTTCTTATAGAGTGTCTACTATGGTACTTTCTTTCTCTCTAGGTTCTTATAGAGTGTCTTCTATGGTTCTTCTACTTTCTTTCTCTAGGTTCTTATAGAGTGTCTTCTATGGTTCTTCTACTTTCTTTCTCTAGGTTCTTATAGACACTCTCTGTATGAGTGTCTTCTATGGTTCTTTCTTTCTCTCTAGGTTCTTATAGAGTGTCTTCTATGGTTCTTTCTTTCTCTCTAGGTTCTTTTAGACACTCTCTGTATGAGTGTCTACTATGGTTCTTTCTTTCTCTCTAGGTTCTTATAGAGTGTCTACTATGGTACTTTCTTTCTCCCTAGGTTCTTCTACTTTCTTTCTCTCTAGGATCTTATAGACACTCTCTGTATGAGTGTCTACTATGGTACTTTCTTTCTCCCTAGGTTCTTATAGAGTGTCTACTATGGTACTTTCTTTCTCTCTAGGTTCTTATAGAGTGTCTTCTATGGTTCTTCTACTTTCTTTCTCTCTAGGTTCTTATAGACACTCTCTGTATGAGTGTCTTCTATGGTTCTTTCTTTCTCTAGGTTCTTATAGAGTGTCTACTATGGTACTTTCTTTCTCTCTAGGTTCTTATAGACACTCTCTGTATGAGTGTCTACTATGGTTCTTTCTTTCTCTCTAGGTTCTTATAGAGTGTCTACTATGGTACTTTCTTTCTCTCTAGGTTCTTCTACTTTCTTTCTCTCTAGGTTCTTATAGAGTGTCTTCTATGGTTCTTCTACTTTCTTTCTCTAGGTTCTTATAGAGTGTCTACTATGGTTCTTTCTTTCTCTCTAGGTTCTTTTAGACACTCTCTGTATGAGTGTCTTCTATGGTTCTTTCTTTCTCTCTAGGTTCTTATAGAGTGTCTTCTATGGTTCTTTCTTTCTCCCTAGGTTCTTATAGAGTGTCTTCTATGGTTCTTTCTTTCTCTCTAGGTTCTTTTAGACACTCTCTGTATGAGTGTCTACTATGGTACTTTCTTTCTCCCTAGGTTCTTATAGAGTGTCTACTATGGTACTTTCTTTCTCTCTAGGTTCTTATAGAGTGTCTTCTATGGTTCTTTCTTTCTCCCTAGGTTCTTATAGAGTGTCTTCTATGGTTCTTTCTTTCTCTCTAGGTTCTTTTAGACACTCTCTGTATGAGTGTCTACTATGGTACTTTCTTTCTCCCTAGGTTCTTATAGAGTGTCTTCTATGGTTCTTTCTTTCTCTCTAGGTTCTTATAGAGTGTCTACTATGGTACTTTCTTTCTCTCTAGGTTCTTCTACTTTCTTTCTCTCTAGGTTCTTATAGAGTGTCTTCTATGGTTCTTTCTTTCTCTCTAGGTTCTTCTACTTTCTTTCTCTCTAGGTTCTTATAGAGTGTCTTCTATGGTTCTTCTACTTTCTTTCTCTAGGTTCTTTTAGAGTGTCTACTATGGTTCTTTCTTTCTCCCTAGGTTCTTTTAGAGTGTCTACTATGGTTCTTTCTTTCTCCCTAGGTTCTTAGAGTGTCTACTATGGTTCTTTCTTTCTCTCTAGGATCTTATAGACACTCTCTGTATGAGTGTCTACTATGGTACTTTCTTTCTCTCTAGGTTCTTTTAGACACTCTCTGTATGAGTGTCTTCTATGGTTCTTTCTTTCTCTCTAGGTTCTTATAGAGTGTCTTCTATGGTTCTTTCTTTCTCTCTAGGTTCTTATAGAGTGTCTACTATGGTACTTTCTTTCTCTCTAGGTTCTTATAGAGTGTCTTCTATGGTTCTTTCTTTCTCTCTAGGTTCTTCTACTTTCTTTCTCTCTAGGTTCTTATAGAGTGTCTTCTATGGTTCTTCTACTTTCTTTCTCTAGGTTCTTATAGAGTGTCTACTATGGTTCTTTCTTTCTCCCTAGGTTCTTTTAGAGTGTCTACTATGGTTCTTTCTTTCTCCCTAGGTTCTTAGAGTGTCTACTATGGTTCTTTCTTTCTCTCTAGGTTCTTTTAGACACTCTCTGTATGAGTGTCTACTATGGTACTTTCTTTCTCCCTAGGTTCTTCTAGAGTGTCTACTATGGTACTTTCTTTCTCTCTAGGTTCTTTTAGACACTCTCTGTATGAGTGTCTTCTATGGTTCTTTCTTTCTCTCTAGGTTCTTCTAGAGTGTCTTCTATGGTTCTTTCTTTCTCTCTAGGTTCTTCTACTTTCTTTCTCTCTAGGATCTTATAGACACTCTCTGTATGAGTGTCTTCTATGGTTCTTTCTTTCTCCCTAGGTTCTTATAGAGTGTCTTCTATGGTACTTTCTTTCTCTCTAGGTTCTTCCACTTTCTTTCTCCCTAGGTTCTTCTAGAGTGTCTTCTATGGTTCTTTCTTTCTCTCTAGGTTCTTCTAGAGTGTCTACTATGGTTCTTTCTTTCTCTCTAGGTTCTTTTAGACACTCTCTGTATGAGTGTCTTCTATGGTTCTTTCTTTCTCTCTAGGTTCTTTTAGAGTGTCTACTATGGTACTTTCTTTCTCCCTAGGTTCTTCTACTTTCTTTCTCTCTAGGTTCTTCTAGAGTGTCTTCTATGGTTCTTTCTTTCTCTCTAGGTTCTTCTAGAGTGTCTACTATGGTTCTTTCTTTCTCTCTAGGTTCTTTTAGACACTCTCTGTATGAGTGTCTTCTATGGTTCTTTCTTTCTCTCTAGGTTCTTTTAGAGTGTCTACTATGGTACTTTCTTTCTCCCTAGGTTCTTCTACTTTCTTTCTCTCTAGGTTCTTATAGAGTGTCTTCTATGGTTCTTCTACTTTCTTTCTCTAGGTTCTTATAGAGTGTCTTCTATGGTTCTTTCTTTCTCTCTAGGTTCTTCTACTTTCTTTCTCTCTAGGATCTTATAGACACTCTCTGTATGAGTGTCTTCTATGGTTCTTTCTTTCTCTCTAGGTTCTTATAGAGTGTCTACTATGGTACTTTCTTTCTCTCTAGGTTCTTCTACTTTCTTTCTCTCTAGGTTCTTATAGAGTGTCTTCTATGGTTCTTTCTTTCTCCCTAGGTTCTTAGAGTGTCTACTATGGTTCTTTCTTTCTCTCTAGGTTCTTTTAGACACTCTCTGTATGAGTGTCTTCTATGGTTCTTTCTTTCTCCCTAGGTTCTTCTAGAGTGTCTACTATGGTACTTTCTTTCTCTCTAGGTTCTTTTAGACACTCTCTGTATGAGTGTCTTCTATGGTTCTTTCTTTCTCTCTAGGTTCTTCTAGAGTGTCTTCTATGGTACTTTCTTTCTCTCTAGGTTCTTCCACTTTCTTTCTCTCTAGGTTCTTCTAGAGTGTCTACTATGGTTCTTTCTTTCTCTCTAGGTTCTTTTAGACACTCTCTGTATGAGTGTCTACTATGGTTCTTTCTTTCTCTCTAGGTTCTTCTACTTTCTTTCTCTCTAGGATCTTATAGACACTCTCTGTATGAGTGTCTTCTATGGTTCTTTCTTTCTCTCTAGGTTCTTTTAGAGTGTCTACTATGGTTCTTTCTTTCTCTCTAGGTTCTTATAGAGTGTCTACTATGGTTCTTCTACTTTCTTTCTCCCTAGGTTCTTAGAGTGTCTACTATGGTTCTTTCTTTCTCTCTAGGTTCTTTTAGACACTCTCTGTATGAGTGTCTTCTATGGTACTTTCTTTCTCTCTAGGTTCTTTTAGAGTGTCTACTATGGTTCTTTCTTTCTCTCTAGGTTCTTATAGAGTGTCTACTATGGTTCTTCTACTTTCTTTCTCTCTAGGTTCTTTAGACACTCTCTGTATGAGTGTCTTCTATGGTACTTTCTTTCTCTAGGTTCTTCTAGAGTGTCTACTATGGTTCTTTCTTTCTCTCTAGGTTCTTCTAGAGTGTCTACTATGGTTCTTTCTTTCTCTCTAGGTTCTTTTAGACACTCTCTGTATGAGTGTCTTCTATGGTTCTTCTACTTTCTTTCTCTCTAGGTTCTTATAGAGTGTCGCTCCCTCTCTTTATTGATTGTGTCTTTCTTTTCACAGACCCAGTAGCTGGCAAATCTGTCTTCTGAGTCCAAGAGTATGGAAAAGGACCATGTGGGTTTCACCCATGCTTCTTGTTAGACACACTGTAGGATTTTACATCCAAGATCAATAGGAATGAAGCAGCTGAGGAGTGTATAAATAAAAACACACAGACTATTGCTTTTTTTATTGTCACTGCAAGTTGCATGGGCTGGCATCACTTTATCTCTAAGAAATGAAATATAGAAAAAGAGAATGAGTACATGAGGCACACAGAAGTCCCAACTCCACTTCCAAGCACATGAAAAAAGCATATTACTATGAGAGGGATAGAGTGTTTAAATAAAATGCTGTAACTGATTACTTAATGAGATTCTTTTTGTATTCATAATTATTATGCCCTGCTTACTGTGCATCCTTCCCCCCACATATCAAGTGCAAACTTTCAAAAATGGTCAGGAAAAGGCAGTAAGCTCTCCCCTGACCCTGCCCTCACTTTTTGTCAAGTTAAGGAGCCACCCACCTTGCTAAATTGGTAGTGAATAAAGCCTGTGTCCATGGAAAGGGTCAGCAAGGGAGGAAAGCAGGCAGGCAACAAATAAAAAAAAAACAGGTTGGAAATCTGGTAGAGAGGAATAAATAAAGAAATGTAGACATGGGATTTTAGCTTACCATTTTAAATATTTTATATCCCAAAATAATATTTTTGCAAATCACTTAATGTCAAGACATTTAGAGGAAACTGAGCAGTTAACTGTTTTAAAAGTACATTCCTTTCTCCTCTTCTGCCCAACCAACCCCCCCACACACACACACAAAAAAACACCCTCTCAGCCCCCTAGTAGAAGGAGGCCTGGTACCTTGCTGCCCAGCACCTTTAGCTCCTGGGGTATGAGGAGCCCAAAGGTCTCAAATTCCCCGCAGCACAGGGGGGGTGTGTCAGGTGAGCCCCTCTTGTCCTTACAGAAGGCAACCATATGTGATTGGGGGGGAGGAAAGGACGGGTGGGTTCTCTCCCCCGCTCTGAGAGGGCAACAGGGACTGGGGGGGGGGGGGGAAGGACCTGTGGGCAACAGGGACTGTGTGTGTGGGGGGAAAAGGACCTGTGGGCAACAGGGACTGTGTGTGTGGGGGGAAAGGACTGTAGGGGGGGGGGGGGGGAAGGACCCGTTGGTTCTCTCCCCAGCTCTGAGAGGGCAACAGGGACTGTGGGGGGGGGGGGGGGAAAGGACCTGTGGGCAACAGGGACTGGGGGGGGGGGGGGAAGGGACCTGTGGGCAACAGGGACTGGGGGGGGGGGGGGGAAGGGACTGTGGGGGGGAAGGACCCGTTGGTTTCTCTCCCCAGCTCTGAGAGGGCAACAGGGACTGGGGGGGGGGGGGGGGAAGGACCCGTGGGTTCTCTCCCCCGCTCTGAGAGGGCAACAGGGACTGTGGGGGGGAAGGACCGTGGGTTCTCTCCCCAGCTCTGAGAGGGCAACAGGGACTGTGGGGGGGGGGGGGGAAGGACCTGTGGGCAACAGGGACTGTGGGGGGGGGGAAGGACCTGTGGGCAACAGGGACTGTGGGGGGGAGGGGGGAAGGACCCGTGGGTTCTCTCCCCAGCTCTGAGAGGGCAACAGGGACTGGGGGGGGGGGGGCGGAAAGGGACCTGTGGCAACAGGGACTGTGGGGGGGGGGGGGAAAGGACCTGTGGGCAACAGGGACTGTGGGGGGGGGAAGGACCTGTGGGTTCTCTCCCCAGCTCTGAGAGGGCAACAGGACTTTGGGTGGGGGGGAAAGGACCTGTGGGTTCTCTCCCCAGCTCTGAGAGGGCAACAGGGACTGTGGGGGGGGGAAAGGACCTGTGGGCAACAGGGACTGGGGGGGGGAATAGGACCTGTGGGCAACAGGGACTGGTGGGGGGGGGGGAAAGGACCTGTGGGCAACAGGGACTGTTGGGGGGGGAAGGACCCTGTGGGTTCTCTCCCCAGCTCTGAGAGGGCAACAGGGACGGTGGGGGGGGGGGGGAGGACCAGTGGGTTCTCTCCCCAGCTCTGAGTGGGCAACAGGGACTGTGTGTGTGGGGGAAAGGACCTGTGGGCAACAGGGACTGTGGGGGGGGAAGGACCTGTGGGTTCTCTCCCCAGCTCTGAGAGGGCAACAGGGACTGGGGGGGGGGGGAAGGACCAGTGGGTTCTCTCCCCAGCTCTGAGTGGGCAACAGGGACTGTGTGTGTGGGGGAAAGGACCTGTGGGCAACAGGGACTGTGGGGGGGGGGGGGGGAAGGACCTGTGGGTTCTCTCCCCAGCTCTGAGAGGGCAACAGGGACTGTGGGGGGGGGGGGGAAGGACCTCTGGGCAACAGGGACTGTGTGTGGGGGGGAAAGGACCTGTGGGCAACAGGGACTGTGGGGGGGGGGAAGGACCTGTGGGTTCTCTCCCCAGCTCTGAGAGGGCAACAGGGACTGGGGGGGGGGGGGGAAGGACCTCTGGGCAACAGGGACTGTGTGTGTGGGGGAAAGGACCTGTGGGCAACAGGGACTGTGGGGGGGAAAGGACCTGTGGGTTCTCTCCCCAGCTCTGAGAGGGAAACAGGGACTGTGGGGGGGGGGGAAGGACCCGTGGGTTCTCTCCCCCGCTCTGAGAGGGCAACAGGGACTGTGGGGGGGAAGGACCCGTGGGTTCTCTCCCCAGCTCTGAGAGGGCAACAGGGACTGTGGGGGGGGGGGAAGGACCTGTGGGCAACAGGGACTGTGGGGGGGGGGAAGGACCTGTGGGCAACAGGGACTGTGGGGGGGAGGGGGGAAGGACCCGTGGGTTCTCTCCCCAGCTCTGAGAGGGCAACAGGGACTGGGGGGGGGGGGGGCGGAAAGGACCTGTGGGCAACAGGGACTGTGGGGGGGGGGGAAAGGACCTGTGGGCAACAGGGACTGTGGGGGGGGAAGGACCTGTGGGTTCTCTCCCCAGCTCTGAGTGGGCAACAGGGACTGTGTGTGTGGGGGAAAGGACCTGTGGGCAACAGGGACTGTGGGGGGGGAAGGACCTGTGGGTTCTCTCCCCAGCTCTGAGAGGGCAACAGGGACTGTGGGGGGGGGAAAGGACCTGTGGGCAACAGGGACTGGGGGGGGGATAGGACCTGTGGGCAACAGGGACTGTGGGGGGGGGGAAAGGACCTGTGGGCAACAGGGACTGTGGGGGGGGAAGGACCTGTGGTTCTCTCCCCAGCTCTGAGAGGGCAACAGGACGGTGGGGGGGGGGGGAGGACCAGTGGGTTCTCTCCCCAGCTCTGAGTGGGCAACAGGGACTGTGTGTGTGGGGGAAAGGACCTGTGGGCAACAGGGACTGTGGGGGGGGAAGGACCTGTGGGTTCTCTCCCCAGCTCTGAGAGGGCAACAGGGACGGTGGGGGGGGGGGGGAGGACCAGTGGGTTCTCTCCCAGCTCTGAGTGGGCAACAGGACTGTGTGTGTGGGGGAGAAGGACCTGTGGCAACAGGGACTGTGGGGGGGAAGGACCTGTGGGTTCTCTCCCAAGCTCTGAGAGGGCAACAGGGACGGTGGGGGGGGGGGAAGGACCTGTGGGTTCTCTCCCACAGCTCTGAGAGGGCAACAGGGACTGGGGGGGGGGGAAGGACCAGTGGGTTCTCTCCCCAGCTCTGAGTGGGCAACAGGGACTGTGTGTGTGGGGGAAAGGACCTGTGGGCAACAGGGGACTGTGGGGGGGGGGGGAAGGACCTGTGGGTTCTCTCCCCAGCTCTGAGAGGGCAACAGGGACTGTGGGGGGGGGGGGGAAGGACCTCTGGGCAACAGGGACTGTGTGTGTGGGGGAAAGGACCTGTGGGCAACAGGGACTGTGGGGGGGGGAAGGACCTGTGGGTTCTCTCCCCAGCTCTGAGAGGGCAACAGGGACTGGGGGGGGGGGAAGGACCTCTGGGCAACAGGGACTGTGTGTGTGGGGGGAAAGGACCTGTGGGCAACAGGGACTGTGGGGGGGGAAAGGACCTGTGGGTTCTCTCCCCAGCTCTGAGAGGGAAACAGGGACTGTGGGGGGGGGGGAAGGACCTTGGGTTCTCTCCCAGCTCTGAGAGGGCAACAGGGACTGTGGGGTGGGGTGGGGAAGGACCTGAGGGCAACAGGGACTGTGTGTGGGGGGGGGAAAAGGACCTGTGGGCAACAGGGACTGTAGGGGGGGGGGAAAGGACTGTGGGGGGGGGGAAGGACCTGTCGGTTCTGTCCCCATCTCTGAGAGGGCAACAGGGACTGTGGGGGGGGGGGGGAGAAAGGACCTGTGGGCAACAGGGACTGTGGGGGGGGAGGACCTGTGCGGCAACAGGGACTGTGGGGGGGGGGGAAGGACCTGTGGGCAACAGGGACTGTGGGGGGGGAGGACTGTGGCAACAGGGACTGTGGGGGGGGGAAAGGACCTGTGGGCAACAGGGACTGGGGGGGGAAAGGACCTGTGGGCACAGGGACTGGGGGGGGGATAGGACCTGTGGGCAACAGGGACTGGGGGGGGAAGGGACTGTGGGGGGAAGGACCCGTTGGTTCTCTCCCCAGCTCTGAGAGGGCAACAGGGACTGTGGGGGGGGAAGGACCCGTGGGTTCTCTCCCCAGTTCTGAGAGGGCAACAGGGACTGTGGGGGGGGGGGAGAAGGACCTGTGGGCAACAGGGACTGTGGGGGGGGGAAGGACCTGTGGGCAACAGGGACTGTGGGGGGGAGGGGGGAAGGACCCGTGGGTCTCTCCCCAGCTCTGAGAGGGCAACAGGGACTGGGGGGGGGGGGGGGGGGGGCGGAAAGGACCTGTGGGCAACAGGGACTGTGGGGGGGGGAAGGACCTGTGGGCAACAGGGACTGTGTGTGGGGGGGAAAGGACCTGTGGGCAACAGGACTGTGGGGGGGAAGGACCTGTGGGTTCTCTCCCCAGCTCTGAGAGGGCAACAGGGACTGTGGGGGGGGGGGGAAGGACCTGTGGGTTCTCTCTCCCCAGCTCTGAGAGGGCAACAGGGACTGTGGGGGGGGGGAAAGGACCTGTGGGCAACAGGGACTGGGGGGGGGGAATAGGACCTGTGGCAACAGGGACTGTGTGTGGGGGGAAAGGTCCTGTGGGTTCTCTCCCCCAGCTCTGAGAGGGCAACAGGGACTGGGGGGGGGGGGGGAAGGACCTGAGGGCAACAGGGACTGTGGTGGGGGGGGGGAGGAAAAGGACCTGAGGCAACAGGGACTGTGGGGGGGGGGAAAGGACCTGTG